>CM040794.1:17786618-18986618 GCA_022829025.1 Squalius cephalus | reverse complement strand
ATTTCAGCGTGTGATCAATTTATCTTAATCGCTAAACATATCCCCGGGTCAAAAAATCAAATTGCTGACTTTCTGATACGCTTTATGTTTCAGAAATTCAGGACGCTGGCTCCAGAGGCAGACAAATTCCCAACTCCAGTACCTCATTATTCGGAATTAATATTTCCGTAACCCACCCGTTTAAATCCCTCCTCGACACAACGCTCGACACCATTCTCCAAGCAGTTTCTCCCAGGACTCTCCAATCCTACGTGACCGCATGGAGATGTTTTAAAGCCTTCCACCTTTCCTACAACACACCATTCCCTGATTTTTCTCTCCTTTCAATAACCTCCTTCATCCCTCCACCACCCCATCTCCTCACACTTGCCTGGTTATCTTCCTAACCAAGAGATACGGGGGGAGTACTCTGGGTTCGGGCCCAATTTCCGAGCTCGGAGCCCTCCCCCCAGACAGCACGCCAAATACGCATAACTATTTATTCTCTGATCATTTGTAAGTGTGAACTCATGAATTATCTATCATTTCACTGTGTGGGGAATTGGCAAATTTGCTTGCTGAGAAGATGCCGTGCACAGAAGCTGTTTGAGAAGGGGAGAGGGGAGAGGGGAGAGGGGAAAAGTTCCCTTTTAAACCAGTAGTTCAGTAGTAAAAAATATATATATTTTCATCGTTTACTCATGTTATTCAAAACGCTCTCGGTTACTAACGTAACCTCGGTTCTCTCTAGATGAGGGAACGAGTGTTGCGTAAGCTAGCTTACGCTACGGGAAAATCCCTTTTCTCTAGAATACTGCAGCCAAAAAATTATCCTTTATTTTTGCATTAATTTAAAACGCATTGCTGCACAAGCAGACCTAGGCGAGATGGCTCGCGCACCTATTGGTTGCTCTGCAGCAACTGCTGCAACCTATCGAGGGACTGCTCGTGAGGGCGCGGGCGCCCGTGCACGTCACGTCCCGCCAGAGTGGGCGTGGCTATGCCTATATAAGCTGAGACAGATAGGTTGTTCTTTGGTTTTTCATCAATGAAGCGAAACCAGAATGTAGCACAAGCACGGCAGGGTTACGCAACACTCGTTCCCTCATCTAGAGAGAATTCTCTAAAGAGAGTTCTCTCGTGTTGCGTAAGCTAGCTTACGCTACGGGAACCCAATGTAAAACGCTGTGCGTGCTTAGTAATGTCCACACATACATTCCCAAGGGCAAGTGCCCGGGGTACACATAATAGTGGGTAAAATCCAGGCCAACGGGATGTGGGCCTGAGAATATAATATAACCATCCCTGAATAAGGAATGGGTGCTTAGCACAGTATAACAGTCAGGATCGACATCAGTGAGCCTGAACTGCATAGAAGAATAGTTTAATAACTCTTTTCTTCTTCTTTTTTTCTTTTCTTTTTTTCAGTCAGTGGGACATCTGAGCCAGAAGGACAGATGTGAGTGTAGGATTACAGTCAGGAGGGACCTCAGTCAGCCTGATCTGTTGGTCTTAGACCCGTGCTGGCAGCACGCTTATAATACACAGTCTGTGCGGCGCTGAGTCGGGCGGAGCAGTGGATATTACACTTAGACTGACAACAGCTTAGCCTGCAAGGCAGGAACTTCCAGGTTATAAAACCTTATAAATGTAGACGGAGAGGCCCAGCCTGCCGCCATACAAATGTCCTGGAGTGAAACTCCACTGGACCATGCCCATGAAAAGGCCATGCCTCTTGTGGAATGGGCTCTGATGCCCAGGGGACAGCAAAGGCCCTTAGACTTATAAGCCAGAGCGATAGCGTCAACTATCCACCTGGAGAGGCTCTGTTTCGACGTGGCTAGTCCTTTAGTGCGGCCACCGAAAGAAACAAAGAGCTGCTCTGACTGCCTGAAAGCAGCAGACCGTTCAACATATATTCTCAGCGCCCTGACCGGGCAGAGGAGGTTCACATCGTCCTCACTATCAGATCTTGGGAGGGCTGACAGTGAAATGACTTGTGCTCTGAACAGAGTGGAAAGCACTTTGGGGACATAGCCGTGTCTCGGTTTGAGAATGACTTTAGAGTCGTTAGGCCCAAACTCGATGCACGTAGCACTCACAGAGAGCGCATGCAGGTCACCCACTCGCTTGACTGAGGCGAGAGCCACGAGGAAAGCGGTCTTAAATGAAAGATACTGCAAATCCACGGACTGTAGTGGTTCGAAGGGGCCGCCCTTCATAGCGTCCAGGACCGTGGAGAGGTCCCAGACCGGAACCAGAGGGGGCCGGGGAGGATTTAATCTCTTAGCTCCTCTCAGGAATCGAATGATGAGATCGTTCCTTCCCAGTGGCTGGCCACGCATAGGTTTAGTAAACGCTGCTATGGCTGCAACATACAGCATACGGAGAGAATCTCCGTAACGCTACAGCGTTGTGGGTCTATGTTTTGGCCCGAGCACCAGCCGGAAAACACTGACCACTTTGAAGCATAGAGCCTTCTAGTAGAGGGCGCTCTAGCCTGTTTGATTGTGTTTAGCACTCCCGCTGGGTTGATGGCCCATACGTGCAAGGCCCATAAATCAGGGTGCCAAATCGCACCCCTGGCCTGGGAGAGGAGATCCCTCCTCACCGGAATCGGCCATGGGGTCGTGCTCACTAGCTGCATCAACCTGGTTCCTCCAGAGCGGCGCCACGAGGAGCACAGAGCATTCGTTCTCCCTGATTCGCTTGATCACCTGTGGTAACAGTGCGATCGGGGGAAATGCACAAAGCGGGCGGCTGGGTCATATGTGGGCCAGCACGTCCCTCTCTTTCGTGAAAAATGTTGGGCAGTGCACGTTCTCTGACGACGCAAAGAGATCAATTTCCGCTCTGCCGAAGGTGTCTGTCACCTGGTTTGTGTTTCCCCGGGTGTCCACTAGAGGTCTCTTCCCCATACTGTCACCATTCACTCTGGAACTGCATTTCCCATAATCCTTTGTCTGTTCTCATCATTCGTGAATGCACTCAGCTGTTTCCTATCACATTGTTAGTTTCTGTGTATATATACCCTGTCTGGTCAGTGTTTGTCACGGAGTCGTTGTTGTATTGTCACCACACTTCAGAGGTCTGTGTTTCTAGTCTGTTTCTCGTTTTGTTTATTGTGTTTATTTGGATTGATAACATGGATTTTGAACCCTGCCTGGATGACTACGAGTTGGATTGCCCTTTAATAAACAACTATTATACTGCTTTTGGATCTACCTGTTTTCCCGTGTGTTCCCGTGACAGTGTCCCATAGTAACCGGACTACATGAGAGTGCAGGGACCATTCCCCTGGAGGAACATTGTCTCTGGACAGCATGTCCGAACCCACATTCTGACAACCTGGCACATGCGCTGTTCTTAGCGAGCGCAGATTGTGCTGAGACCACACGAGGAGCTTTTAGCTTCTAGCTTCTAGCAAGCTCCTCATGGAGTTCCGGCAGGAAGGGAGCGGGCCTCGTGTGAGGTGTCGAGCGTCGCCCGGGCAGGAAACAGCCATCCAGCCTGCTGGGCGCGGGTTCCTCGGGCAGAGACCAATCGAGGCCAAGGTCCTCGACGGCCTTGGAGAGAAGGTGGATAAGCTCTGCATCGAAGCTAGACCGCACACCGCTCGACTCTTGCAGGGAAGGGGCGGGGTCCGGATTGGAGCCCGACCACCCTTCGCTCTCCGAAGCAAGAAGAGAGCAGCTGTCCTCTTTTGCGTTGTCCCCGTCAGGGGGGAGTTTGGCTGGAGTGCAGATTGTGGCCTGCCAGCCCTGGGCCGGAGAGGACACGCAGAGCAACCAGGAGAAGGGAGTAAGTTGGAAGAGTTGATGGTTGGATTTGCGATGAACTACTTCTGCATTGAATGAAGAAATTGTGCCAAACTCCTGATGTTGTCCTTGATTCTTTTGTGGTTGAGAGGGTCTTCTCTCTCCTGAATGAGCACATGGCTGGTTGTGGGTCAAGGCCTGCTGCCCTGGGGCATGGTGAGGCCATGCAGGACAGCTACGCGAACGTAACGAGAAGGCCAAGACAGGGAAGGGCTTGTGTAACAGCAATTTAAAGCCTGAGAAAGGTCCCACCTCTCAGGGTTGGCTCGACCAATAAGAAAGGGGGACATTTCCAAGTGGGAAATTCTTCTGTTGGGAGGATTTATGACTCAGTCTCAAGTGTGGTTAGAACATAGGCCTTGCCGTTTGTGTCCATTTATACTCAGATAGATATAACAAACACACACTGCATTCTATGATAAGGTGATGTACACTAAAGTGTGAGTCATTAAATGAGGATTAATTAGATAGGAGACACGATATAGGTGGAGTTATACTACAACTAGTAGTTCTCTTATAAAGCATGCATAAAATAAATATAAATGCAAGAGACAGTATACAAGACATACAATTATCAGATACAATGTTCATTTATAGATCAGTTTGTCTATAACTGAATGCAGGAAAGTCTGTTTTAAGGGCTGTAGGTCTTTCCTATGGCCTCAGTCTTGACCACATTTTTAACAGCAATAAAACCATCTTATCTGATGGTCGCCCTGGTGACTGAGGCCTTTTCTGCTCTCTTGCCTTTTTTGGTGGGATATTTCATTCCTAAGACTGGGCTTTAAAGCTTATTTGTTAAATGGAACAAATAGGTATTTGTCTGATTGTCTCAGTCGTTACATCTGGGTGAACTGTCGTATTAAAACTAGGCACTGATGAAGTAATGCTGGCACTTATGATTGAAGCTATAATAACTTTATAATAACCTTAGGGGGGCAGCCGGGACTAATGTTTAGAGAGTCAGACGATAACCCCAAGTTTGGGGGTTTGATTCCAGTACCGGCAGGAAATAACTGAGGCACCAATCACTTCCACAGTGAATGGCTGGCCACTGCTACTGTGTTCACTACTCACTGCTCCTAATGTGTATGCACTAACTTGGATGGGTTAAATGCAGAGGACAAATTCAAAGTATGGGTTACCAAACTTGGCCTTCACATGTAACTTCACTTCACTTTTTTCCACTTTTTTCACTTACCATGTAAGATCTTTAACCCCTCAGTCTCACCACTTCACTGATATTGGATTCATATCTGTTTACCTGATGATTAATGTGATGTTTCTACTGTCATTGGTTTGTCCTTTAGCACCAGCTGAAGGAGACGCAGAGGTCGTTCCAGCAGAGGATCCAGCAGAGAGAGAAAGATCTTCAGCAGCTGAGAAAGGCTGTCGCGTCTCATAAGGTGAGTGTGGAGAAGAAGAGAAGTTTGAGAAGTCTCAGTCAGGACTCACTGAAGCTCACTGTGTGATTGTGATGTGTGTCCTAACAGCGCTCTGCACAGACAGCAGTGGAGGACAGTGAGAGGATCTTCACTAAGTTCATCCGCTCCATTGAGAGAAGCCGCTCTGAGGCGACACAGCGGATCAGAGATCAAGAAAAGACTGCAGTGAGTCGAGCTGAAGGACGACTGGAGCAACTGGAGCAGGAGATCAATGATCTGAGGAGGAGAGACGCTGAGCTGGAGCAGCTTTCACACACACAGGATCACATCTATTTCCTGCAGGTAACAGAGATAGAGTAGAACAGGGTCATAGTGGACTTGCACAAGAAACTCACAGAGAAACATTTCATGAGAGCAGAATGAGCCGTTGACTTAAGTGTTGATCTGTGTGTTTGGTTATTATATCATCATCAGTAAGACTCAATCTCAATCTCTTAGGAAACAACAATGTGAAATACATGAACTTGATGGTGCCAGCTTCACCCAGCTAGATTTCCCATCATCTCTTTACTTTCTTTTGACATTTTTTTGACTTATACTACATATTGTGGGTAATGTTTACCAAAATCAGATAATCCTTTATAATAATTTTCATAAATATTTGCTGGTAACAGATCAATGAATTTGGCAGTGAATTCCTCAAACAGGAAGTTGATGCTGTGAAAGTGCCTTTGAACTGCTTTTCCTAATCAAATCTACTCAACTCTGCCATGTGACTCCATTGATGGACTTGATCTGTTACATTTATGTTATTACCAGTTGTTTGATCATCCAAGAGTTTTCCTAAAAAGTTCACATATAGTGTAAGTGTCAAACACAAGAACTTAGCTCTAACATGATATAATGAATATGAGAAGAATGAAGCTGATGCTGTAAAAAAGCTGGTTTGAGAGTTACTAAATATCAACAAGAGCCGCACAAATCTGACAGTAGTGCAGGTTATTTATGAAGTGTGGAGGTGATGAGCTCTGATTTCTGTTTTCTGTAGAGTTTCCAGTCTCTCTCAGCTCCTCCTCAATCTACAGAGGTAAATGACAATCCCTTCAGTCCTCTCTCCTCTTTTGATGGCATGAGAGAATCTGTCCGTCAGCTGAAAGACAAACTGGAGGATTTCTGCAAAGAGGAGCTGAAGAAGATCTCTGACAGAGGTAAAGTCCTGGGGCCTCTTTTATAACCGTTGCGTACGCACAAAACAGGCCCTGAAAGAGGCGTACGCCACTTCCGACGCATAAGTTGTGATTTATAAAAACAAACTTGACGGGAAAATTTGCGTACCTGCACGCAAACTCTGACCCATGCGTACGAACGTTTTGGAGATGGAGCAGTTTAGCGACACCGATGGTGAGCTGGAGTTAAGTGTCTTTTTGGTCACTTTTAGACAGAAAATCTAAAGAAATACAAATATACTTTCACTCACCAAGCCTATCAATTGAAGCAAATATCCATCCCATCTTAAATGTCCGCGCCAGCGAGCGCGTTGGGCCGTTTAGTGAAACTGACGCAAATAACAGTTTAAATAAATAAAATAATGATATAAACATTTAGATTAAATATGCCATTCAAATGAATGGAGTTAAACACTTAAACATGAAATCATTACTGAGAAGTTACAGCATTTTTATATTCAAATTCAATCAATAGAAATATTTGTTGTGGATGCGATGTTTTTGAACACTTTTCCTGTGGCGTGCTGTGTTTAAATGTTTTAACCACAGAGATAATTGCTTATCATGATAATACCAGATTGTCTGAGAAAATAGTTTCGTGCAAATAATGTCCAAGGCCTATCTGCTTTAATTAAAAATACAATTCGGCCAGTGGAAAAGAGTGAGAAAAACTTTCTCTGAAATGTATTTTATACACTATTTGATTTATGTATTCAAAAACAAGGCAAGGATAGGCAACTACATGATTTTTATTAATGTAATGTGTCTTGTACCGTTAAACGTTATCACGTGGATGAATAATCATATGCAAATGATATGCAGATGAGGATCTGCATAGTAAAACTAGGCGTTGTAAGCTCCATATATGGTTATTTCGGGGAGGAGACGCATGTGCGCACAATCTTCCTCTGACTGGGATTTACAAAGTTAATTCTGCGCAGGTTCTGGCGTACGAACGGTTTTATAAGTCTCAATATTTTTTTGCGTACGCCTTTTTTGGCTTTCGGGCGCACGTACACTTTTATAAATGAGACCCCTGGAGATTCTGCTCTCAGAAATGACCCTCCATCATCTCATATCATGTAGAAAATCATATTAGAAATGTCTTAGGAACAGATGCAGGGATAATTTACTCTTGACATGATAATCACACTCTTCATGTCTGTTGATTTCCACAGTTACTTTCACCAACATTGTTCCCAGGACCAGGAACGACTTCCTACAATGTAAGTCACTAAGAAAACAAGCAGAAAATCTCACTGAGTGTGTTCATGTTCTTCCTGTAGAAGGTGAAAGAAAACATGACAGAAGAGATTTAGAGTTGATCATGTAAATTTGCGTTTCTCAACGGAGAACATCGGACATGAACACAACATGAACATTCCAAATGCATTTGTCAGTAGCGCAATATAATATAGCACGTTCAGTGTAGACAGAATCACTGATTATAATGGGTTCTGTGTGCTTTTACTGTCTGTGATTTGGCATCCAGTGTAGACAGTGTGCAACCTGCCAGTTTACACCAATGTGGCCAGAATAGATGTGTATCATTTCCATAACAAAGACTGTTTACTGTTTCTTTCAGCTTTTTGTAGCGCAGCTGACAAACTTCCAGTGAAAACAACTTCTGCGTTTAGCATTCAGACACAATTTAACACTTCAAATATGTTTTTTTCTTGTTCTTGTTCTCCGTTGGAAAGTATGAATGTGAATGCTTCTTGCTTGCTGATTGGCTGCAGTTTGTGATAATCTATGTAATTAAAGTTCCCTTTCGTAGTCACTACGAGTTACGTTGTGACGTCGAATGGGGTTTCGGAGCCAAGTATCCACTTCACTCCCCAAGCCATCCTGAGATCATCTCTTCACTCTCTTCGAGACAAACTTCTCTCCAGGTGTTGGTGTGACGGCGAGTCTGAGGTCGCTGGCGGGCCCAGGGTGTCATTCGGCGCTCCAGATGAAGATGCTATGTCGATTAGGGATGTCCCGATCAGGTTTTTTTGCCCTCGAGTCCGAGTCATTTGATTTTGAGTATCTGCCGATACCGAGTCCCGATCCGATACTTAATACATAAAAAAAGAATAAAGAAGAGCGAAAAAACAGATCCAGGATGTTCCTTATTTTTTATTTAATTCACCTTATTTTAACATTCAACAACTCTGTTAACAAACAGAGCACTTCTGTGAGGTAGCTTGAACAATCAAGTAATACATAAATTCTTCACTTTTGGACTTTAGTGCAACAGTAAATATAAAAAAAGTCTAATATATAAACAAATAGCACCTCAACTTAAAATACCCGGCAGGCATGTGAACAAATAAAAAATAAAAGTGCTACAGTGTTTGCAAAGCCAGTAATGTGCTTTTAGGAACTGCACTCCTAACTCTTACGCCGGTTTCACACTGCACTGTTAGCAGAGCGTGCAGCGCGTATTTTTTTTTCGCCGCCCATGTTACCAGATTAAACCAGGCTTTAGAGCATTCACACCGCACGCAGAGGCGGCGCGGCAGCGCGTCAGGAGAAGAGCAGAAGCAGCAGTGCCGCGATCGTTTCGGCGCCGAGTCTATTTTTGCTGCGCCGCTTTTGCTGAATTAAAGTGACAATACATTGATCATGGCCAAAATACACCGCAGTTTTATCCAAAAAGTGCATTGATGATATCTATTGTGTTTTAAACAGTCAATCAAATGACCAACAGCAATTTAAAAAGAAAACAAATGTCCAAAAACAAACTTGTTGCCATAACAATAAAATCAAAGATGAAACAAAAGTTATATAAATGAAATTATTAATAAAATAAGCTTCTTGACAAGTCTTTTCTCTTAAATGTATTTGAAAACGAAAAAAAGCAATGCCAACTTATCCATTATAGAGTACTCTGTCTGTACACAACCCGCGGTTCAGCCGCGCGTGACAAACGCTGCCAGTGTGAAAGCAAAACACACGTGTCCTGCTCCTGCTCACCATACGCACTGCTCCTGCGCTGCTTACTAACGCGTGCAACGTGAAACCGGCGTAACTCTGTGCCACTGCATAAATATTGATGTGTTAAAAAATAATGAGAATATATATATCCGAGTCCTGATCGGGAGGTAACGTCCGATTCCGATCGAGTCTGAAAACACGTGATCGGGCCGATTTCCGATCATGTGATCGGATCGGGACATCCCTAATGTCGATCGCAGCATCACAAGGTGGGCAGGAGTCCTTGGGAGATGACGATTTGGCTGTGCTGCCCTCGGGTGTGCCAGCATTGCCCGAGTCTGATCCCGAGCTGACAGCCATGCTTTCCCGGAGAGTGGAACCCTCCACCCTGTCCTGAGCGCTCACGGCTGGACTATTGGTTTTTGGGTGCGGCCGCCAATCCCCGTCGGCGTCCAAACCCAATGCCTTTCTTCCCGGACGTGCATGAGGAGGTCACGAGGTCCTGGAAGGCACCCTTGGCCTTTCTTCCTCTCGACCAGGCGGTTGCCAAAGGGTACACTGGGGTTCCCCAGGTGGAGCATTCAGTCTGTCGCGATACAACTGTGTTTCCAGAGCGCTTCCTCCCATGGTGACCCAAAGCACTCCTCCAAAGCCTGTAGGTTTTCGTCTACTCTGGTGGTAAAATCCTTTAGAGCCTTGGAGCAGGCAGCCGCCTCCTTGCATGCCATGGCCACTCTGAAGGTCAACCAGGCCCAGATGCTCAGGGACATGCACGAGGGGAGGACTGACCCAGGGCTCTTTGATGAGCTCGCTCACCGGGCGAAGAAAGTGGCCGCACGCTCCCTGGGTCAGGTGATGTCCACTAATGTGATCCAGGAGAGACACCTGTGGCTCAACCTGGCTGATATGAGGGATGCTGAGCGGGATGCCCCTATCCCAGGCTGGCCTCTTCGGCGGCGCGGTCAAGGACTTTGCCCAATAGTTCTCGACCGCCCAGAAGCAGACTGAGGCAATAAAACATATTCTGACCTGACGACCCGCTGTTGCCTCCGCCCAGCCGTCAGTACAGAGTCCTCAGCCTGCTCGCCGCCGAGGGCGCCCTCCCGTGGCTCCCGCACGGCCCCAACAGCAGCCTTCATCCAGGCCGCGTCGTGGATGAAGCCGCAGGAAGGCGCCGCAGCCCCGCGCCCCACTAAACGCCAGGCTAAGCGATGCTTCTGAGACGGGCTGCTCAGAGATGGCACTCAGTTCTTTCCAGGAGGTGGTAGCAGGGCCACTCCTTCCCCCGGTGGAGGACCGGGGAGAATCTTTTGTTCTCCACTCCCTCGCCCACGGGCGGGCAGCACCCTAATGTGGTTAAAGAAAGAATTGACACACCCATCTCTGAGCCCCCAGAGGTCCCGGATGACAGTGTGCGCCGCTCACGAGCCTCGCCACACTCGTCCCCCTCTGTCACCAGACCCCTGCCAGAGCACGCCACCGTGGAACGCTGGTCCTTCTCTGGCCTCCTCTGGCAGGACGCGGCTAATGACCGCCATCTTGCTTCGGTGTCAAAAAAACATCTTCCATTGTCCAAGACCATTGCTTCATGTTCCATGAAGATATTTTGTAATTTTCCTACCGTAAAAATATTTTAAAAAATATTTATGTGAGTGGATGCAGCAAAATGGGATCCATTAATGCGCGATTAATGGACTTTATAGGCAATTTTCTCAATTTTGAGATTTTTTTGCACCCTCAGATTGCAGATTTTCAAACAGTTGTATCTCCGCCAAAATATTGTCCTATGCTAACAAACCATATGGAAAGCTTATTTATTCAGCAATTTCAAATAATTTACCCTTGTGACTGGTTTTGTGGTCCAGGGTCACATATAGTCAAAACTCCACTCCAAAATGTTTCTTTTTCGAAGTGTAGAGTATCTATATCTAACACACAGTATACAATATCTAACACACAGTATACAAGGACTCTAATAACGGTGATAATCATAAAACAGAGCAACAAGCAGCAGCAATCGAGCAAACAGCAGAGTGAGCAAAAAGCTGGTGACACAGAGGAGATTCAGGTGTTTAAACAGGGGGATGTGAACGTGACGTGAACCGGGCCGTCATCTTCCCGGGTGAAGAATGACAGGCTGTGGCTCCAATGAAAGCTGAAACACATAAAACAGTCTAACCACACATACACATATACAACATGCATTCCTTCGTATACCGTACATAACAATTTTTTTTAATGTTTATGAAAGAAGGGATAAAAGATTCATAATTCCTGATTCTGATGTGTTTTCTCTCCATCAGATTCCCATCAGTTCACTCTGGATCCGAACACTGTGAATAAACGCCTCCGTCTGTCTGAGAGGAACAGAATGATTTCTAACACTGACACAGAGCAGTCGTATCCTGATCATCCAGACAGATTTGATGTGCCTCAGGTGTTGTGTAGAGAGAGTGTGTGTGGACGCGGTTACTGGGAGATTGAGTGGAGTGGGAGATGTGTGTGTATATCAGTGTCATATAAGAGCATCAGCAGGAAGGGACGGAGTAATGAGTGTCGGTTTGGATATAATGATCAGTCCTGGAGTTTGTTATGCTCTTCCTCCAGTTACTCATTCAAACACAATAACATAAAGACTAAACTTCCTGGAAAGCCCATCAGCTGTGGAACAGGAGTGTGTGTGTATCACAGTATGACAGAAGTGTGTGTGGATCACAGGAGAATAGGAGTGTATGTGGATCACAGTGCAGGAACTCTGTCCTTCTACAGCGTCTCTGACACAATGAGCCTCATACACACAGTCCAGACCACATTCACTCAACCGCTCTATCCTGGGTTTAGTGTTTATCCTGGATTGTTATCTCTTTATAATACACCATCAGTGAAACTGTTGATGAATCAGAACAGACTGTAGAGATTCTACCCATAATGCTTTGAGCTGCATGATAAATCAGTGACAGTGAGATGTTCTAGAGTCTCTTATTGTCTCTTCATTACATTAATAACACAGCTGACCTTCTGTCAGTGAAATAACATGTCAGAATAAATGTGTGTAATGAATCCTCAAACAGACCGTAAGATCAGTGTGTGTTTGTGAGCCATGATGAGTGACGGTGTGTATCTGTGCGTACGTTTCAACTGAAATGATCACACACAGGATTCATTCAAAAATAGTTATTCAATAAAAAAAATTGCCATGTAAAATTGCTAAATGTCAGGTTACTAAATTAATAAATGTAAAACATATAGACCCAAATCATCTGTTCATACTGTAAACCCTTCATCACTGAAAGTATGAGCACAATTATTCTAATCTAATCCGGTTTACTTTCATAATACGCTTTATTTTCATTTTTGATATACACATTTAGATTAAATATTCCACTCTCATTAATTGAGTTAAGTACTTAAATTGCAAAAAGTCATTATCCAGAAGTTAAGAGAGAGAATTGAATAAAATAAGCAATACAATTTATAAATAACTAAATACACATCATCAAAACAAACAAAATAAATAAATAAACATCAACAAGCAAATGCAAAGTTTTTTAAAAAAATATGTCATAGGTCTGGACTTCCTAAGTTCAAGAGGTAGAAGCATAGGAAGAGCAAGCCCTGCGATTATGAGTGTAGGGGTGTAACAGTTCTGTTATATAATGTGGTACCAGGCCGTTCAATGCTTTTATATGTGAGTATCATAATCTTAAAATCAACTCTGAACCTGGATAGCTCCAAAACTAGTAATATGAATAATATGAGCTCCAGTAATATGATTGCATATCCTGAACCCAGTTAAGATCCTTATGGACAAATATTGTACATATTGGAGCTTCTTTAGTGTGGATTTAGAAACTACAAAAAGAAAGTAAAGAAACTAAAATCATGATTGTAAAGTGCTTTGGGTGTACAGTAGTACATATGAAAAGCACTATATAAATGACTCTTTGATTCAAAAGTTACAATAATAGGTGTCAGGATACAAAACACGAGATTCACTTGCAAGTGTACAAAATACATTTAATAGAAGATAAGTGAACAGATAAGTGAACAGATACAGAAAGAGGACTGTCCTCAGAAGGAAATCCTCGGTAGCACAGGGACTACAATGGGCAGTGATGATGAATATCCAGCAGAAATCCAAAATAGATCATCCACCAAGGCAGAAACCCAAAGTCAGTCAAATATAACCAACAGCAAAGTCCTTTGGCAGGCAGGAACAATTGCACAAGCAGCAGGCAAACTGGAGCACAGGAAACAGGAGAATCTGAGACACTGGACAGAGAACAACCAGTAAACACAAGAAGAACCGACAAGGAATGAACAAACACTGACTCAATATAGCAAAGGCTGATGAGCCGCAGCTGAAGCTGATTGCTTATCAGCGATCAAGGTTGCCAGCAACACAGGTAAAATATGCATGCGTTAAATAGGAAGGAAGAGACTGGTAGTATTATTGATGAGGCTTTTTCTCTGGCGGAATTGGTTAGAGCGATCAAAAGAGCAAAGCCTACTTCTCCAGGGAAGGATCAGGTGTGTTATGTAATGTTAAAACACCTTGGGGAAAGATCACTATTAAAGTTACTGGAGGTATTTAACAAGATATGGAAGGAGGGAAAACTGCCAGGTGCATGGAAAGAAGCAGTAGTGGTTCCAATTAGGAAACCTGGCAAAGATCCAAGTAAACCCATAAGTTATAGACCAATTGCTCTAACATCTAACTTGTGTAAGATAATGGAGAGGATGATAACAGAGAGATTTTCATATGAAATAGAGAAAAGAGGATTACTGGTAAGTTGTCAGAGTGGATTTAGGAAGGGAAGGAACACAATGGATTCAGTAGTAAGATTAGAGACTGAAATAAGAAGGGCACAAGTAAATAAAGAGACTGTAGTTGCAGTATTCTTTGATATTGAAAAGGCCTATGATATGATGTGGAAGGAGGGGTTATTAATCAAGTTGGATAAAATAGGGATAGGTGGGAATTTGTTTAACTGGATAAAAGATTTTCTGTTTGGTAGGAAAATTCAAGTAAGAATAGGGGCAGAAGAGTCAAGCCAATATGAGGTTGGGAACGGGACACCTCAAGGAAGTGTGATAAGTCCTTTGTTATTTATTATAATGATAAATGATGTCTTTGTAAATGTTTCAGAAGACATTGGAACATCATTGTTTGCAGATGACGGGGCATTGTGGAAAAGAGGAAGAAATATAGAGTATACAATTAGGAAGGTGCAGAAAGCAATAGATAAAGTGGTGGAATGGGCTTATGAATGGGGATTCAGGTTTTCAATAGAAAAGACTCAGACAGTCTTTTTTACCAGGAAAAGAATTCAGGAAGAAATTAAGCTAATGATGTATGGGAGACAGTTAGAGAGGGTAAATTCCATTAAGTTTTTGGGAGTGATTTTAGATGCAAGGTTGACATTTGCAGAACATATAAAGAAAATGGAAGATAAGTGCAAGAAAGTCATTAATGTGATGAGATGTTTGACAGGAAGAGAGTGGGGTGCCAGTCGTTCATCGCTTAAAAGTATATATGTGGCTCTGATAAGATCAGTGTTAGATTATGGTAGTATAGTGGTTGGGTCTGCAGCTAAGTCGCTTTTAATGAGGTTGGAGGTTATTCAGAATCAAGCTTTAAAAATTTGCTGTGGTGCTTTTAAAACTTCTTCAGTACCTGCTATACAAGTGGAAATGGGAGAAATGCCACTGGAATTAAGAAGGATTCAACTGATGGCGAATTACTGGGCTGGATTGCAGGGCCATAATGACTCGCATCCTACAAAAGCAGTATTGCAGGATTGCTGGGAAAATGGAAGAAAGTTAAAGGAAAACTTTGGTCGAATTGGAAATAATGTAGCTAAAGAGTTAGAAGTATTTAATCTTAGAATAAGTCCTACGGTAGTTTTTCCAGAGATTGCCCCTTGGAAGATGACATGGCCTGAGGTAGACTGGTATGTGCATGAGGAGAAAAGGAAAGAAATGGAAGAAGTTAATCTGAAAAGAATATTTAACAATAGAGTAGGTGGGAACTATAGTGAATTTATGCAGATTTATACAGATGGTGCTAAAAAAACAGAGACAGAAGAAACAGGGTTTGGGGTGGCAATTCCAGGGAAAGAAGTAGAAATTAGTAAAAAAAACCATCTAATAATTTAGGGGTATATACAGTAGAGATGATGGCAATTTTAATTGCTTTACAATGAGTGGAAAAGGTAAGACAGGAAAAGGTTTTAATATGTTCTGATTATTTATCAGTCTTGGCAAGTTTAACCCTTTAGGCGCCAGAGGTTTTTTCCTAAAACGTTCGATTTTGACATCTTAATTTCAAAAGGCTATATCTTAAAAGTGATAAAAGATAGAGACTTTCTGTAAATTAGAGAAATATTAAGGATGACCCAAAGTTTATGTAGGGATTACATTTTCCCATCTAATTTGCATATTATGACGTCACATGGTGGCGGCCATCTTGGATTATAGAATTTTTATGGTTTTTGTTGATGTTTATTTGTTTTTTTTTGGTTTTTTTTAGCTGACAAAGACGCACACATCACAAGGACATGAACACACAAAAAAGAACACATATTGTACACTACTAAATGGTCAGGGAAATAGATAGTAAATCAACAGTGTAATAAATGGCAGACAAAAACAATTGTTGCAGGGCTTTTGCTAGAGATAATGACTCCCTATTCATCCAGGTGACATTTCTTGTAGTGTTTCATGGTGTGGTCTTGCGATAGACTATGCATAATAGCTCCTCTGCCCCGTGTCACATCGCCTCTTCTCCTGCTACGAGCAGCAGCGCGCGCGGGCGCGGCCAGATGCACAGGTGCACAGCTCGGACTACTGTCATTGTCATTGCGACTCCCCACCCTGCCTCCACGTTGCCCCCTAACTGCCCTATGAATACTTCGACCTCGTCTAACATACCCAGTGGCATTAGACAAAGTCTCCACCACAATACAGTACTGTCGCCGCGATTGCGGAGAGGCACACGGTCACGGCTAGCGCGGTAAAAATCTCCCGCGGCCGCCTCGTTCCCCACAACACTAACACGCCTGCTAACTTCGCGATGAACACTCCAACCCCGGGAAACATTGTTCCCACCACTGACATTGGGCAAAGGACCATCTAACGTTATATTGGGCAAAGGATTCACCGTTTGTGCTTGGTGTAGGGCTATACTTTCACTTTCAGAATCACCGTCATTTTCTGAAGGCAGATAACGTTATTCCCCTTCAGAATCAGGGTCCGCGAATAGAAGACACAACACTTCATTGCGGGTAAGCTTTATTGATGCCATTAGATAATAATAATAATAATAATCTAATGCAAATACTCGCTGATGTTGACAATATTGCTCTGATAAAATGGCTCACTCGCACACTAGCTCCGCTTTTGTTCGCACTGATTCAATGCGCTCTAGCTCGAAGATTTTGAATAGAAGCATGACTTTTTTTTGAGTCGGGGATGAAGTATGACATGTCTGCCAACTAGTGGAGGGGAGGTTGAACGAAATTTGACACCCTATTTGACAAAATCGGCCGTTTTATTCAGTGCCGCATCTTGTCGAGTAAACTCGACCGTGGCGCCCAGAGGGTTAAGGTCATTCCATTCAAAAGCTCGGCAAGATATCCTGTATGAAGTACTTCAATTAAACACAAGGTTAAGTCATATGGGATGTCAGGTTAAATTTATGTGGGTGCCAGCACATGTTGGCATTACAGGTAATGAGATGGCAGATAGGCTGGCTAAAAGGGCGCTAACAAAAGAGAATGTAGAAGTACAGGTTAATGTTAGTAAAGCAGAGGTTAAAAGCATAATTTGGGAGAAAATAAATAAAAGATGGCAAGAGAAGTGGGATAGAGAGGAGAAAGGGAGGCATTTATACCAAATTCAGAGAAATGTTAAAAGGGACAGGGTGGGAAGTGGGAATAGGAAAGAAGAGGCTGTGATGACGAGGTTAAGGTTGGGACACTGTTCACTGAATAAAACACTAAAGTTGATAGGGAAGCATCAGACAGGGTTGTGTGAGGGTTGTCGAGAAGAGGAGTCAGTGGAGCATATAATTATGAGTTGTAAGAGATATGAAATGCAGAGGCAGGTAATGAAGAATAAGTTGAGGCAGATTGGGGTGCAGGAGATTACATTAAAAGGGTTATTAAGCACAGTAAATGGGACGCAGAGTAGAATATTGATGTTATTTTTAAGGGAGGCGGGACTTTTCAATAGGATTTAATTGATAATTAAAGTGTGTTTTGTGTGTGAGTGTTTATTTGAGGGGAATGAGTGTTATATAAGTGTAGGAAAGAGAATGGACAAAGTTGTATTATAAAATCTATTATCTGATCCATATTCCGGAGCAGAGGGGGGCGGTAATGCACCAAAAAGCTGGATGCCAACCGCCGTAAAATTGGAAAGAAGAAGAAGAAGAAGAAGCAACACAGGTGACACACAAACACACACAAATAATTCACAGAAGACAAGAAAGAATCTACAGACCTGCGAACCGTGACAAATAGGTTTACTTAAAAAAACGTCCTCCTAAAATCAGTCCAGATAAATCACATCATTATTGTAAATGTCCAGATTTGTTGGCGTTTCTTTGTTCAGTGGTTCATGCTGGTTGTTCTGATCTAGAAAGTATCCTGACAAGATAAAACCATGTTTTTCTACATGAAATGTGGTAATACCATGCTTTGAATTCATCATGTAGTGTTTTGTAAGTGTTGTGGAAAATAATGTCAGTGTTTTCTTTCTAAATCTATTGTTTAGACGGTATCGATTATGAAAAAGTAAAAGCCGCTTTACGACACAATTCTAATACTTCATATGAAGGCTTTTGTCAAAACACCTCAATACTAAATTCCAGTATTTTATATCCCTTTCCCCGATACTCAAGATAAAACTGCCAATAAAGCACCTGCACCAGCAAAATGAGAAAAAAAGACGTATACATACAATAGGACGAACTTGTTACCATAACGTGTCACAATTTATTACGATAGGACGAGACCTCATTTGTTACGACCCGTTCAATAAAGAAAGGGCTTGATGTGAACTTTTCCAGTTGGTAAAAAGGAATCCAGCCCCAGCCGACAGATCACCAAAGACACAAATCTTTGTTCCACAAAAAATATAATTTATTAAGGTGGAAAAAAAAGTAATTAAATTAAGGAGCCATGTCTTCAGGATGCCCCAATGCCAAAATAGAAAACAAAATAGACTAATAAATAAAACATGTATACATTGACCTATGGCTAAGCCACTCCACTCACTCAGACAAACAGTCAACATTCGGTGACAGGCGCTATGGCAGCTGTCACAGTAGGAGACATTTCACAGGAGGCAATTGATGATTTTTGGAGACAGAAAGATTATATATCATCTCGAAGTCACCAAAAGGGCCTTAACTATGCATTTGAGGGTTATATTAATAATTATATTGTTGAGAAGATCGATGAAAAGCTTCAGCTCCAGGCAAAAATGTACAGGTCACAGTGTAAACGTGATAAACCGCATCTCGTTGCCATCACCATCTCAGACAACAAGATAGAGGATCAGCATTGTGCATGCACTGCAGGGTAAGAAGTGTGATTTACTTTCAATTTATTAATGTATTATTATTACTTTAAATTTATTAATCTAACTTGACGTGACTTGTAAAATATGCTATGGTAATTGCTACTAGCTTATTTTTTTATCTAAACCTAGCTTAAAGCTCCGTATTAGCATAGCTAGATTTTTCTTCTGCTAAAGCAGCGTTTTGTAATATACTAGGCTTTACTAAACATCTGTTAACAGTAACAAGTTCCATGTCATTGATCTGACACATCATTGGGATTGAATCCATAGGGAACCGGTACTGCTCCCATATTATTGGTCTGTTCCACTATATGTTGACAGGGAAAGGAACTTCCAATCGGATGTGGTTTGAGTTACCAGGTAAATAATACACTAACAGTCTGCACACTGCACAGTATCTGGAGGAAAGATGGTTCATATATTCATATTCATATCTACATAAGTAGACTATGACAGCTAACAGTTGATCAATTTATTTTTATTTACATTTGAAAACATTTAAGCAATGTGCATTCCTCTACATCATTTCTCACAATGATGTATGCGGGACCCCCAGAGGTCAAAATGTGCAACACTTACAGCTAATCACAGTAGATTATCAACAAATACAACTATTCCAGTCACAAAAAAATCTTTACACATATATATACACACACATACAATAAAAGTATTTCAGATGAGCCATCTTTTTGATATTTTAAATCCCTTGCTCAACACAGAGAAATACAGGATAACTAGCCTATAATATGTGAGGCTGAAAATTTGAGAGCATGCTTACAACATACCAAATTTGATTTATGTTGCCCAACCTGATGTTGGGTATTCTCCCCGATACAATTTTGAATTTCTTGATTTTGGCAATAGCTCTCTCCACATGAACTCTGTGAGCAGCTATCTTTTTTGTTTTGTGTACATCAGCGGCAGACATCGGTTTGTTTGACTGAGCAAAAGGGGGGATATTTACTCTGTCCAATTTCTTCCCATTCTTTCTCAATGAGAAATCCTTTGTCAACCATTACACCATCACCTTTGTTCAGGTAGCTATGAGACATGAGTGTTTTCAGCAACTCTAGGAATTTGCTTTTCTGAACAATTTCCTTGTCAGACAATGATCCAGTAAAAAGAGTCGATGTGAACATGATAGCGCCACATGGATCACATGCAGTCAGTGATTTCAGAGTGTTGTTTGATTTCAGAGTTTGAGAAACTTTGATTTTGCAGTACTAACGAACTTGACCTCTCAATCTTTACTTCTGTGCAGTCAAGTATTGCTAGAGTTGTTCCAAAGTTGATCTTATATTTATCTGGCATTTGGGAGATGATGGTGTCTCTATGTGGCCATACAGGTAATTCACCAAGTACATCAAAAATGTAATCGACCCATGAGTTGAAAAGAGTGCCTGTGCTTCATTCTGGTATCTGAAATCTGTAAACCAGATCCTTTAAGTTTAAATTTTGGCGCAACTTCATGAGAACCAGCAAAAGTTGGTGACGTAGTGGCATTTTATTTATTTCTCGATCAACCCTCTTATATATTAATGGGATAAAGGTTTGTGGAGCTGTATAAGTATTTGGCACAGCAAACACAGAGCACAAGTTGTTAAACTGATCGTAACTGAAGCCAGTGAGTGCAGTACCGGAAATAGTTTGAAATATTGCTGCAGTGCAGGAGTTCTGGTGTCAGTGTTAGAGTATGATTTTTTTTTTTTAAATCTTCAATTTCAGCATCCTTCTGAGCCAGCATAGTCCTTAATGTCAGCAGCTCTTGCTCCACTTCCCCTTAAGGCAGCTCCAGTGGCGGATGCTGGTCCAGATGTTCTGGCACTTCCTCTGGCTGCTGTTGCACGGGTGGTTGCTCATCCTCTAGCGGCACTGCAAATATAAATTTATGGTTTAAAATGAATGAAGGAAAACAAATATGTTCTGGTACAAGCCAAATGTCACAAACTAACCAACATATCAGTAAAATGATTCAAACTAAAGTGTACACTTGATAGAGCACATAATATTTGAAACAAGTAAAACAATGAAAACTGTGTAGCCATGGAACATAAATGCTTTTCAAATTTGGAAGAGAAAATAGTGTTAGAAAAATAGGAAAAATTAATGATTTACTATGAATTGACTAAATAGCATACCTTAAGACCGCAGCACACCAGTGCCAATAACCACAACAGAGCACTCCCTCTCACATGTTATTATTAGTTATATTGTAATTTCTGCTGTTTCTGTATTCCTAGGCCCCTCTCCCCAGACATCTCTCTACCAACACCTACTGAACAAGTCAATCAGAGTTTCAAACTTGAAGAAGCAAGGAACATGCAAGTGGCGACAAAGGCACAGGCTGCCTGTGAGAAATGGCACAAAGATTGTGAGGGAAGGCTGACAGCCTCTAACTTTGGAAAAATATTGAAAAGAAAAAAAGTTACAGAGGAATTCATCCAGCTGATGTACTACCCCAAACCCTTCACCTCAAAGGCAACGAGCTATGGCACTGCCAATGAGCCAACGGTAAAGGAGCTCTACCAAGAAAAATATCCATCTAGACATGTACACGATGCTGGCCTAATGCTACAGCCAGAGCTGCCTTTTCTTGGTGCAACCCCGGATGCTATTATATGTGATGATGGGGAAACTGGACTGCTCGAAATTAAGTGCCCCTTTGGATCAAGAGACATGACCATAGAAGAAGCTGCCTCAACTATCAAAGACTTCTGTAATCAACAATGGACAAGACATCAAAGTATCAAAAAGCCACAACTGCTACTATCAAATCCAAGGGCAGCTGATTTTTAGGTGGACTTGATTTCTGTGATTTTGTCCTTTACACAAGAGCAGATCTGTACATTGAGAGAGTTCACAAAGATGTCCTGTTCATCAATTCAATGATTGCAAAGCTTCATGAATTTCATGTAAATAACTTTTGTCCCAAGAAATAGATCTCACCTCCTCTCCTGATTTTTCTGTCCTTCTTGGTCCTTCTGGGAGCTGATTCACACCTGTAAATGAAAGAAAAATAACATCATTAGGGCTGAAAGAAACAATTATTTTCATTATCAATGTGTTTTGATTATTTTATGGATTATTATTAAGTGGATTCATAATATGTCATAAAATGTTTCTATGTGTTTCTCAAAACCCAATGTTTTCTGCTATTAAAGCTGCTGGGATTTTTTTTAACAGTGTGCAGATCCTTTTACTGATTTTTGCCTTCAGCTTAATATTATGTCATCAATGATCAAGTGTGACTTGAACCTGTGTGTTCATGTATGTGTGCACCCAACATGCGTTTGTGGTACCTCTTTTTTGGAGATGGACGACACCTCTGTCCTACAGTAGATCAGTCCTTGTAGCTTGGTGAGGATGGGGAAACTCAGTGCTGGGCCCTCCATTGACAAAATGCTTAAACAAAAAGTTACATGTTATTACTCACACTAAATCAGCAATGACCTTTTGAACATCCTGACCTCTTGTCTATTGACACCGTATGTAAATAGTTTGAATATTTAGTTATGTTGAAGAGGAGTGAAAAGGATACATGTTTTGCTAAAAAAAACAAACCAAACCAAACATATTTTTATTCAAAGATCAACAGTCTGTCATTAGTCTTTAGTCTGCCACAAAAAAACAACAACATTAAAATTATGAACTCAAATTGTGAAAAAAACAAACAAAAAAACAATGACTGTTACAGTGCGTAAATCAGACCTTTCAGGCCAAAATTATTATTAGCCTATAACTAAATTGTCGGACATTAAATAAGAAAACTAAATAATTGTGTAGATGATTTGCTTTGTGTAACCCGACATCAGACATTAGGTATTTTTTTGTGCACAGTGCCGTGACCAATCAATCACTCCTTTATGACTGGCTGCCTGCACATTCACTGTCCTTGCGGCTGCTGCAACTTGCTTCATCAAGGCCTATGTATAAAACAAAAAGGTCGTATTGTCTTCATGCATATACATGTGAAACTGGAAAAATTTGAATATCGTGGAAAAGTATCTTTGAAAAAATAAACAAAAAAGATGCCGCAGCCAATGAGCAGCCGACGGGGGCTGGCTGCAGGACAACTCAACCTCCACGGACAGTTTTTAATGTTTTACTCAAGATATTGCTTAATTTTCGGGACAATTAGGGACGGATTCAGGATTCGGGACAGCAGCTCAGATTTCGGTCACCCTAAGTGGAGAACTTTTCTTATACCAGCTGTAATCCTCTAGATAGAAAGGTCATCTTGGACTTAAATTGAAGCTTATAAACTTGAGAGAACTTTTTCATGTACATTTGAGGCAGTGATATGTTTAATAAAATGCTTGAAAATTATCACTTGACATGACAATTTATCAGGCGGACAGACATTTTTTTGTCTTTTGGGGTATGTTGAGGGTGATATTTGACAGCAAAAAGGCAGCAATTCCCAGAATCTTTTTCTTCTAATTTCCCCTATGTGTCAGGATACACCATGCAAAATGTTAGGATTATATGACCATTTATGTAGCTGCAGTACCTTAATATTCACAATTACATTGTTCTGCCAAAAGCTTTTCCCAAAAAGGGAGTTCTCTTACGAGAGTACTCTCGTGTTGCGTAAGTTTAGCTTACGCTACGGGAGAAACTCCTTTTCTCGAGAATATTGAAGCAAAGAATTATCCTTAATTTTTAATAATTTAAAACGCATTTGCTGCAGCAAGCAGACCTAGGCCCTTCCTGCCTAGGCCAGGACCACGCGGATCACACGCTCTCTAACGGCAGCTGCCATGATTGCGAAGCACTGCCTCTCTCGACCCTGCAGGCTCGACAGGCCTTGTTTACCACCGAGTCCGCCCCTCCGATGCTTCCTGTTGGGCCGCGCTGTAAAAAGCGCCATTCACAGAGGCCGCCTGAAACTTCAGTGAGAGAGCCCTCGCCGGCGGCTTCCCCGCGAGCCTCTCTTACGGAGTCCCCCGTCTCCTTCATCGACGGTCAGCGTCCCACTACGGCGGTGCTCGACAAGATGGACGGGGGTGTCATGGAGGATGACAGCTGTTCTCTCTTCACGTCCGGGAGCGAGGAATGGTCGGAATCCATCCCGGACTGTAAAGGTTTTCGCGATTAATACTGTTCCAAATTATCCTATATCCTATCCAGAATATATAGATAATCCCGCGGTAACTACAGAGCCTATCCTGTAGTCGTGCCCTTAAGGGTTAGGCGATCAGTCTCTACAAATTCGTATTCTATTACAAAGATAATAAATTATAAAGATAATAGATCTTCCCTTCGTAGTATAAGTCTACCTTTTCAGGTACCCTTGAACCGTGTTCGCTATACAACTATACCCTGTCGTAAGCTGCCTCTTTGGCTAGGCTTTTCAATCAATCAAATCTCACAGTTATTATTCTTATATCAAAAAGAATGCTCACCCTCCTGTAGTTTTCCTCCAGCTAGGACCTTCCTGATCCAGGTGGAAGAAGGTGACACGTACTCAAAAATCCAAGTTCCAGTCAGATGATTGTAATAAATGTTTAACAATATTTATTAAAACAATCAAAAATGAAAAGAATACTTGTTACAGATTATGTTAGGAGTACTAATCTAACAGAGAAATAAAAGCTAGGCTTAAAGCTTCTTGCATCCGAAAACTGCTGGCGTTCTGGATTGGAGATTGCAAGGAAGAGCAAGTGAGTATTGTCCAGGTCTCTTCTTTTATAGTCCGAATTCAGAAAGAATCACATTTACTGTAAGGCACATGACTGCTTATCTCAGTATCACATGTACAACTGCTGATCCCAGCTAGTGTAGTCCTGCGATTTCTGTACAAGCATGACTCTGTCCAGTCAGTGGCTTGGTTCTCCATCGACACAATAGTTCCTTTGTATTTGTGGACAATGACCCTTGTTCACTGCTCTCGCATGTGACTTGAGAGACCCAGAGATGGACAACGACTCCTTTATTCAAACAATATTTTTAGATGGCTATATGTTTTAGCAACCCAGCCAGCTCATCAGTGGCATCCTTATTTACAGACTTCTTATTGTGACCCTTTCTGCGTTGACGCTGAGTTTGAGGTGTAGGTGAAGCGAGTGAAATGCCACACTCAGGTGGACTCCCCTCAAAGCGCACGACAGGACCCCGCCCCGTCGACACAGGAGTCCAGCGTGAGGGCTTCTATCGACGCTGAGCTTCTCCGCTTACTCACGAAGGCCGTGGAGGACCTCGGCCTCGAATGGTCTGCGCCCCAGGAGCCTGCGCCCAACAGGCTGGATGGCTGCTTTCTGCCAGGATGCCGCTCTTCGCCTGTTTTGAGGCCCGCTCCCTTCCTCCCCGAACTGCACGACGAGCTCTCCAGGTCGTGGGGAGCTCCGTATTTGGCCAGGCTGAGGTCCTCTGTTTCTTCGGCGCTCTCCGCGGTCGACGGCGCCAAGGAAAGAGGATATCTCTCCGTTCCTCCAGTCGAGGAAGCGGTAGCAACACACTTGTGTCCGCCCTCTGCGGGATAGCGGTCCAAGTCAAGTCTGCCCACTAAAGCCTGCCGGACCACTTCGCCATTGATTGGCCGCGCATATGCTGCTGCCGGTCAAGCCGCATCTGCGTTACACGCCATGGCGATTCTCCAGATACATCAGGCCAACCTTCTCTGCTCCCTGGATGAGGCTGGCCCGACTACGGAGCGTGTAACGGACGCGAGGAGCGTGACGGATCTGGCTCTCAGACCTACTAAAGCCGCCGCCCAGGCCAATGGACGTAATATGGCCTCCCTCACTGTAACAGAGCGTCACCTGTAGCTAACGCTGTCTGACATGTCAGACTCTGACCGTGGCACTTTTCTGGACGCTCCCGTGTCACCATCTGGTCTCTTCGGTCCCTCGGTGAAGGGCTTCGCGGAGGGCTATTCTGAGGTACAGAAGGCGTCTCAGGCCATGAGACATTTTCTACCGCGGCGCTCCAGTTCCGCAGCGGGTCGCGCTAAGAAGCAGCCGCCCGCTCGGAAACCAGCGCCCCCACCGACTCCGCCGCCTGCCTCACAGCATCGACAGGCTCGGGATGTGCGTCAGCGCTTGCGCTCCACTAGCCGCAGCAGACCGCCTCCCGCCCGGGGACCCAGGCCCAAGATCGCGCTGAACTTTGAGCCTCCTAAATCTTCCTAGCCCCCCTAGGAAGGCGCCGAAATCGGCACGACCCGCTCTCTCAGTTCCCTCAACAGAGGCAATTTGAAGAGTGTATTCAGCAGCCAACGAGTCAGTTCCTCAACTCGCTCGCCTGCACACAAACGCCATTCTCACGGCGACCCACATAAATCTCAAAAAGAGCATTGTGTCTGATCATATTCCGGCTCAGGCCGAAGGTGTTTTGAATGTAGGAAATGTGCCCACTACCCAGTGCCCACCCCTACACATAAGCACTACCCTCTCTGTGAGTCACACTCATCCAGGGTCGAAAACAATAAAGTTGGCTCATGCCGCTCGACCGCTAAGTGTAGGAAAAGTGCCCACTACCCAGTGTTCACCCCTACACATAAGCATTACCCACGCAGTGTCTCACACCACCCCGGGGTCCATATCAGTCAAACCGGCTCATGCCGTTCATGTTTTAAGTGTAGGAAATGTGCCCGCTGTACAGTGCTCACCCCTACCTATGAACACAACTGTATCTGTGTTATGCACACACATAATGCCCCAGCGTATGAGCCCAGCTCACGCTGGCGGTGTTTTAGGTGCCAGCTCGGAAACCTGAAACCTAATATCTCAGAGTGTTTCAGAGGATGATGGGTCTTATGGCCTCAGCCTCGACAGTGCTGCGGCTGGGTCTGCTATACATGTGCCCTTTTCAGCTATGGCTGAGGCGGCGTGTTCCAGCGCGAGCATGGACATCAGGTTTGCTTCGTCTCACGGTGAATCAGACATGCGCAGCAGCACTGAAACCGTAGACGAGGGCCGACTGGTATCAGTCCGGCGTGAACCTGGGCATAGCCTCAAAAGTCAAAGTAGTCTCAACAGATGCCTCCAACACTGGTTGGGGTGCCCTTTACGAAGGGAGGCCATCAATGGGCCTGTGGTCAGACGCAGAGAAGTGTCTACACATAAACTGTCTAGAGATGAAAGCGGTCGAGAATACCCTACAGTTTTTCCTCCTTGTGCTGAGGAACCACCACGTTCTAGTCAGAACAGACAACATGTCAGTGGTGTCTTACATAAACCGCCAGGGCGGCCTCAGGTCCCGGAGCCTTCTTGCAAGAGCAAAACGCCTCCTTATATGGGCCCAACACAATCTGTGCTCGCTGAGAGCAGCGCATGTGCCGGGCATCCTGAACGTGGGCCCAGACATGTTGTCCAGGGCCAAGCTTCCCCCAGGGGAATGGTCCTTGCATTCCCTGGTGGTACAAAACATCTGGGACATCTTCGGCAGAGCGGAGGTAGACCTGTTCGCGTCACAAGCCAACTCTCATTGCCCAATGTTCTTTTCAAAAGAAAGGGACGCACGCGCTGGCCCTAGACTGGCCCAGACGCCCTCTCTATGCATTTCCCCCGGTTGCCTTGTTACCACAGGTAATCAAACGAATCAGGGAGTGCAAATGCTCGATAATCCTGGTAGCCCCGCTCTGGGAGAATCAAGTTTGGTTCCCAGAGTTGATGTAACTGGGGAGCACAGCTCCATGGCCGATTCCGCTGAGGAAGGACCTGTTGTCTCAGGCCAAGGGCGCAGTTTGGCACCCATACCCCGAGCTGTGGGCCCTACATGTGTGGGCGATCAATTTTTACCATTTCACCTCCCGGAGGGAGTGATGAACACGATCACACAGGCTAGAGCTCAGTCTACCAGTGATGCGCGGGTTGATCCGAAATGAGCGGGTGCCTGCGGTCACCCGCGGTTACCCGCGGTTACGAGTCATCCAAAAATATTTTTAATGATATTCGGGTCGCGGTCGGTCGGGTCGTTTGAAATAAAGATGCCAATTAAACCTTTGTAATTGATATAGTTCTAGACACAATTTTCTATGAATACGTTTTAAATTTAATTTACACTTTATTGGCTGAATAACTGGCGCGAAGATGACGCACGAGCTCAGTCTGCAGGTAGAGATGGAGGCGGCAAGAGAAAAGGTGAAGACTGGGGAGTGGAAGCTCCGCAAATACACAAATAGAAAGAGCAAAGTGTGGGAGACATTTGCCGAAATAATGAAAGATGATGACCAAAGTGCTGGCTTTGT
Source organism: Squalius cephalus (assembly GCA_022829025.1). NCBI lineage: Eukaryota > Metazoa > Chordata > Actinopteri > Cypriniformes > Leuciscidae > Squalius > Squalius cephalus. Next base: position 18,958,510 of record CM040794.1, on the reverse strand, counting down.
CATGTGTAGGCTACTTCTTGCGATGCTATTTACACATTTGATAACCACAAAACTGGCACGACCAACCAGGCACGGCGCCAGGATTCCAGTTTTGGATAAGCCAGACCAATTGTGGGTGGGCCTTAAATTAAAAACGTTAAATAAAAATAAAATAAAAAAAACGTTATCCAATCACTGCTTAACCTAATAAAAAAATATTGACTAATATAGCCTACTGTTATATTATCTGTGCGTATACATAATATAGATTTTAATAGCTTGATGCTCTTTAAATATTGTGTTGCATTGTAAAAGTAAATCCGCGATCGCTCTCCATGGTTCTGACCAAAGAAGAGAGCTTTGGAATCTCCATTATGCATATACCTGGGCTGCATTTTCCGATAACATTGTCTCTTAGCGCGCTGCGATAACTTAACTAAAGGTGTACTACCACTAAAGGTATATCATTGCTAGGCGTCTTAGGGGTATCATCCACTCGTGAGGCAGAGGCGCTGAGAGGCAGAGGCGCTGGCGCCCTCCTAGCAACGGCGCTGTTTTTGGTAAAACATGATTTTGACGACTTCATTAAGTTTTGTTTTATAGAAAACTCTTTTTAAAAGATTTTCGTTTTGTATAAAATGTATCTTAATTTTGATCAATGTTTTATCAATCAATTGCCCGTATTTATTAAATAAGAAGCAAATATATAGCAGACAAAATAAGGCGCCGGTACGCGATCATTGCATGTGAACTGGAGGGCGCCGAAACTCAACTTGTGCCTCACAGATTTGATAAATATAGGCTATATATTACAGAAAGCTTGAAATGTCTACTTTTAAACGAAAATATTCAAACCAAAATAGGCTATACTCTCTGATTATGTAGGCTAATCCATATGAAATGTGCATTTCTCTCTGGCGTTCATGGCGAGTCCGCAATCTCCGCATTGTCAACTTCATCTTTGCAGCGACACAGAAAACACCAGTTTATTACTAAACAATTAAATGTCTCCTTGCTAATTTAGACACATTCATAATCATTACTTTAACCGGTTCTTTGTGGCAAGCTTTAAGCGTGCGGTCATTACGCTTATTCCTGTAGGCTAGCCTATTTAAGTAATTAATTTAATATAAAGGGGCGATTTGTCCACGAATGACTTAAATGAACAACTAGTCGACAAGAAAAAAAAAATAGTCGGAGGCAGCCCTTATTCCACATATTTTCGAACCAGCAGGCCATCTGGGTTGGGCGAGCGACCATGAGCGGAGCGGAATAGGCCTATTCAGAAATGCGCTCTCCGCTCACGAGCTCTGATCGGAACAAACCCGAACCTCACTGTCTGCTGAACTTGCGCAGAAACATCAAAATAGACATAGCCAGCTTTTTAAAATCGTTTTTAAAACTAAACATTTAGACTATTTTTGTACAAATTATGAGCTTATATTGACGATTTTTTATAATTCTTGACAAAATTAGAATATTAAGTTATATTAAGACGCTACGATGAGCATTATAGCTACTTTAAAAAAAATGCGGGTCAGGAAGCGGGTCGGGTACAATATTTTCTTTTTAGTTTTTTGCGGTCCGAGTTGCGGGCGGGTTAGTTGAAAACGTCGGTCGGGTGCGGTTTGTTTATACATTGACCCGCGCATCACTGCAGTCTACTAGATGGCTCTATGCATCTAAATGGTCAGTGTTCGCTGAATGGTGTTCAGCTCATGAATTGGACCCGCTAGATTGTGAGGTAACGTTGGTAACTTTCTTTCTTGCAAGAGCTGTTGGACAGCGGGAGAACCCCATCCACGCTCAAGGTGCATGTGGCGGCCATAGCAGCATTTACGAAGCCTGTAAATGGCCAGTCGCTGGGAAAGAATGACCTCATAATCCATTTCCTCAGGGGAGCTAGGAGGCTGAACCCTCCTCGGCCCCCCTAGGTTCCAGTTTGGAACATTTCACTTGCTCATTATCTGTTTAGATGCAGGGCAACCTATCTTAGGTAACCCGAAGCAGACAAATAATTGCTCTTATATATACGCCACAGGGCAGCTCTGTGGACATAAGCATCCAAAGCCCGGGGCATAACAGGGCATAACAGATTAAGTTTTTCCTGATCTGAGGTATTAAGGTGGAGGACAGAAGGCCTGCAGCACAAATGATCTGCAAATTTAGTAGGGACCTAGGAATACAACCCGGCAAGGGGTGAAGAAAGACTATCATCATACCAGGTGCAAATCCAAGTACGTGCAGGCCTCAGCCTCATGTACCACGGAGAAGACGAAATAAGGATCTCTCCTCAGAGATAACCCAGCAAAGAAACATTCATTGCAGAAATCAAGTACTGATAGCAAGATTCAGAAGGCGTTCTCCACACCAGGCAGAGAACAGTTTCCATTTCATTTGTGATTCAATCTCCAAAACACATCTTAATACCAGGTGTTTTTAATTTTTTATTTTATTTAGTGGTGCAGATGAGGCGTAGACGTTACGTAAATCACGTGTGGCAGTGAAGTGTGGTGTCACGTTACGTATCATTCACGTGTAGCAGTGAAGTTATTGGGTTTTTTTTTGCTAACACGTATTTAACACGCTACTCAACACGGCTCAGTGCAGTGTCTTTAATATGACTTTGCAACATGCACTCGTCTCAGTGAACGTGACACTTGCGTCTGTCTTATAATGTGACGTCTGCGTCTGTGATTTATATATAGCATATTATATATGTGTGTGTGTTATTACTAAATATCGCAAGCATCAATTCTCTTTTTTTTTTTTCCTTTGATGTTTGTGATTATACTTTGTGTGATATTACAGGTCCCCCTGTAATGGTCCTTTTGGTTTCCCCGATCTCTACTGAGTAACTAATTTCATCTACACCTGTGACTCACTGCACCTGCCATTAGAAGCTCTGGCTTCTATAGAAATAGACAGCGTTGTAAGATGTGCACTTAGGACTGCACATGAGCATGGGTCGCCCCACCTGAAAAATGGTTCAAAAATTGTCATGATTTAAGCATTTAGAAAAGAAATTGCTAATAAATGCCTTCTGAAATGAAGTGATGGGTTTTTGTAAGAAAAAAATATCCATATTTAAAGTTTTAAGAACAATAATCATAAATAATCCTTTATAAAAAATAACCTTTTTGTGTTCTTTTTTCCTCAGAAGGAGCTTCATCACCTCTTACTCTGAGCCAGGTTTTGGCATTTGCTTCAGGATCCACCTCCATTCCTAGACTGGGTTTCCCAGTAGAAGCAACATTAGAGTTTCTGCATCCGCAGAAAAATGAGCCAGCCGAGATATTCCCTGAAGCAAACACTTGCAGCATTGTTTCAAGGCTGCCAGTGCATCATCAATATGAAGACTTTGGGGAATATATGAAGGATGGCATTTTACAGGCACCCACATTTAGGATAATGTAGTTGATTGTCTGCCTCACCCATACATAAACCTTGCATGTTGTTGCCATGTTATTTCTTATTTTACCATTTGTTGTGTCTGTTTTCCTTTAAAAAATGACTAAATTGATACATTTTGAATATTGCCATTTGACATAGCCTATACCATATTCCACTTACATCCAAGTTCTCGGATCTGTTGTTGCCATGATATGTTTGATTTAATGGCCATTTGTTGTGTCGGTTTATGTTTAAATTTGAAAAAGGACTAAACTGATTCTGTCTGGATCTTACATGTATTTGTCATAATACTGATGAATAAAATTCTTTGTTCATAGCTTTGGTTGCTGCTGTGAAAGTGATGCATGTCAGTTCTGCCACTGAAACGGTGGATGGTGCCAATGGAAATGCAAACCTGTTACATAGCAGATCACACAGATCAGATAAAGCTTCAGTTGTGGGAGACACAACTGGGAGCGCTGGTGAGTGTGTCCATCAGGGATTTGTACCTGACCACGACCCGTACAAGTGAAATGAAAGAGGTGGCAGCTCTGACTGGTCAGAGCTTGGATGTTTTGTTCACAGTCGATGAATTTGAAGCAAAAACGCAGACTGGTCATGTGACTGGTGCGGAGGCCAGTGTACGGCGTTGCTGTATGAAGTGCTCTGCCTGGCAGGCGGACTTTGATGGAAAATGCCAGTTTCATCGTTGTGAGAGGTGTGGGCTGCTACAGGGGATTGCCAGTTTTCAGCCCACTGTAACTGCCAAAGTCTCCCTGTCAGGCGATTTTGGTGAAGAAGATTTCACAGAGTCCAATTCAGTGTTGAACCTGTAGCTGAAGGACGATTCGCTTGGAGAAGCTGAAGCAATTGAGATGGAAAGTTGGTTTGAGGAAGGTGATAATTTGTTGGATGAGCCCTCGCCAGCTGGAAGTCGGAAGAAGTAAAACTTTGCTGAGCAGGTTGATTTATTCATGCTAATGGAATAGGTCACTTAAAATGGAAAATATTCTGATAATATATTTATTGTCTTGCCATGTAAGATATAGGTGAGTTTTACTTTAGTAGAACATTAAATAACTTTTTTTTTTTGGTGATTCAGATCATTGAAGTTAACAGTGTTGTTCTATACATAATTTTTTGTTTTTATCTTTAGTTTATCCTCATAAAAGGCCTTTTTTATGTGTCTGGAGGAATATTTTGTCAAATACAAATATTAAGAATATATTATTATGTGACTAGTGTAGCAACTTAGAACCTGCTAAAGCTGGTGTCACAAGTCTGCTCATGCTTCACTTCAAATCTGAGGATGTTCTCTAAAACTATGAATTTTATGAAACATTTTCTAAAACCATGTCATGTGTGTTTTTAGAGAAGGCTGATAAGATGCTAATAAAATAAAAAAGATAGCCCCCTGTAAGCTCCCTTGTGGTCTATTGTCTGTCTGGTGTGAATTATATGGAAGTAAAATAATGACAAATGTTTTTGAAACAAAAAAGCTTTTTGAATTGCACTACTTGAAAAAATATGCATTGCATTAACCGTGCTTGCATTTTGTTCTGGTTCATGACATTGATGTTGGTGAGAATTTGGCAATCAAACAGTTTCCATATAGAGTTAATCCTGCTAAACGTGAGTTTATGAGGGCTGAAGTTGAGTATTTACTCCAAAATGGTTTCGCAACACCTAGTGAAAGTCCCTGGAGTCCACCTTGCTTTTGTACTGACTATCAAAAAGTAAATTGCATCACTAAGCCAAACTCTTTTCCCTTGCCCCGTTTAGAAGGCTGTATAAACAGAGTTGGATCAGCTAAGTATGTAACTAAGCTCGATCTTTTGAAAGTCTACTGGCAAGTTCCTTTAACACCACGAGCTTCAGAAATTTCTGCCTTTGTAACGCCAGATAACTTTTTGCAGTATTCTGTTCTCACCAAAGATATTCTTTGTAACGCTCCAGTTCTCTCTGAACCAGATTTAGGTCTACCTTTTAAGTTACAGGTGGATAAGTTACAGGCCAGTTACAGGCTACTTTTTTTTTCAATTACTTTTAAGTTACAGGCCATTGATGTGCTGGTCTTTAATAATCCAGGAATACAACCTAGATATTCAACTTCAAAAAGGCTCTGAGAATGTGGTAGCGGATGCCTTATCTAGAGTCTATAATCCTATGGGTTAATGAGGTTTATTTACAATTCAGTGGATTTGTAAACTTAAGTGTGGGGGTGTTACGTCAAAGTGCGTATCCTTGATAAAGTGTTGTGAATGCTTGTCTTTCTATTGTTTCTGCTCTCCCATAGGGTAAGGCTGAATCCCAATTCTCTGTCTTACCCCTTCCCCTTAGTTTTGCACGTTCACGTGAGAGTAAGGGCTATCCCAATTCTCATTTTGATCGAGGGGTAGGGCTAAGGGGAAGTGGTAGATACTAGATACCCCTTAAAACCAAGCATTTTTGTTTCCTCGATCAAAACGAGAATTGGGATAGCCCTTACTCTCACGTGAACATGCAAAACTAAGGGGAAGGGGGAAGGGGTAAAGGCGGGCATACACTGCGCGATGTCTGTGCGATTTCAGCAAGGTTACCTACTCACACTGAACTAGTAGATCGCGTGCGATGTAAAGCCAAAGCTCAGGAAGCGAACCAAAGTCCGAACAAAGTCTTTTGCATTACAACAGGTGAATCTCCAGTTGTCCTTGGTGATTGTCGTTTGAACCTTTCTGGATCTGCCATCAAATTGATAAGTTTAAATATATCAGGTGCAGTGAGAAAAGACTATAAATCTCCAACTCCAACATCCTCACACTCATAGCCGACTAGCCGAGACTCTTCTTTATATGTACAGATGTGACGTAATAACGCAAAGACATGCTCGAATTTCCCACGGAAATCCACCAGTACCATTGGAATTAAAAACATTATTACAAGCTTACCGTTTTGAATTGAGCTAAGGCAAGCAGAGAGTTTTGAACACTGGCGTGTTATGTATGTACTTGCTCAAATTTATTTTGGATAATTTAACCCAAAAAAGTTACGGAATGCAGCTTTAAAGGGAAAGTTCACTCAAAAATTTAAATTAGCCCATGATTTACTCACCCTGAAGCCATCCTATGTGTATATGACATTCCTCTTTCAGACAAATACAATCAAGAGTTATATATAAAAAAATCTGGCTCTTCCAAGCTTTATAGTGGGAGTCAATGGGTATATTTTTTAGAAGTCCATCAAACCCTATCCATCCGTGATAAAAGTAATCCACACGTTAAACTTTTCTGGACCGGCAGAATGAAAATGCCTAGAAGCCTATGTAGGAGTGAGCCAGCTCTCAGATTTCATCAAAAATATGTTAATTGGTGTTCTGAAGATGAACGAAAGTCTTACGGGGTTGGAATAACATGAGGGTGAGTTATTACTGAATTTTAATTTTTGGGTGAACTAACCCTTTAAGTTGAAATTTCAAAATAAATGTTTACACAGATCCTAATTAAATCACTTGTGAATGTGCAGGGAATTTTTATTTTCACACTCACAACTGCTATTTCTTTCCCTGATGATTTTGTAAATGTTTGAGATCTCTTTGATATGTGTACCTCTTCTCACACTTAAGACACGTGAAGCCTCATGTGAGTGTAAAGGTTTCCTTTAAATCTGAAACTCTTTCCACAATGATTGCACGGGTAAGGCTTTTCTCCGGAGTGAATTCGCATGTGCGTCAGAAGGGTTCCTTTATCAGTGAAGCTCTTTCCACACTGAGGGCAGGAGAAAGGCTTCTCTCCGGAGTGAATTCTCATGTGTGTCTGAAAGTTTCCTTTAGCAGTGAAGCTCTTTCCACACTGAGGGCAGGAGAAAGGCTTCTCTCCGGTGTGAACTCTTATGTGAACCCTAAGAAATGCTTTGAATTTGAAACTCTTTCCACAGTGATGGCACATGTTAGGCTTCTCTCCAGTGTGAGTTGTTACATGTTTCTTAAGGTGATCCTTGTCTGTGAAACTCCTTCCACACTGATGACATATAAAACAGATCTCCCTTAAGTGAATATTCATGTGGTACCCAAGTCTTTCTTTACATCTGAAACTCTTTCCACACTGAACACATGTGATTGGCTTCTCTCCATTGTGAATTATCATGTGAGCCTTAAGATTTCCTTTTAATGTGAAACTCTTCCCACACTGTTTGCAGGTGTAAGGGCTCTCTCCAGTGTGAAGACTCATGTGGGAATTAAGGTTTCCTTTAGATCTGAAACTCTTTCCACACTGATCACATGTGAACGGCTTCTCTGTGTGACTCTTCATGTGAGTCTTCATATTTCCTTTTTGTGAGAAACTCTTCCCACACACTTTGCAGGTGTTAGGGCTCTCTCCAGTGTGAAGACTCATGTGGGAATTAAGGTTTCCTTCACGTGTGAAACTCTTTCCGCACTGATCACATGTGAAAGGCTTCTCTCCAGTGTGACTGGTCATGTGAGTCTTCATATTTACTTTTTGTGAGAAGCTCTTCCCACACAGTTTGCAGGTGAAAGGCCTCTCTCCTGTGTGAATTTTCATATGAGCAGTAAGGTTTCTATTGACTGTGAAACTCTTTCCGCACTGAACACATGTGAACGGCTTCTCTCCAGTGTGACTGTTCATGTGTCTCTTCATATTTACTTTTTGTGAGAAGCTCTTCCCACACAGTTTGCAGGTGAAAGGCCTCTCTCCTGTGTGAACTCTAATGTGAGCAGTAAGGTTTCTTTTGAATTTGAAACTCTTTCCACACTGAACACATGTGAACGGCTTATCTTCAGTGTGACTGTTCATGTGTCTCTTCATATTTCCTTTTTGTGAGTAGCTCTTCCCACACAGTTTGCAGGTGAAAGGCCTCTCCCCTGTGTGAACTTTCATGTGAGTAGTAAGGTTTCTTTTGAATTTGAAACTCTTTCCACACTGAACACATGTGAAGGGCTTCTCTTCTGTGCAAATTCTCACGTGAGTCAAAGGCTCCTCTCCAGTGTGAACTCTTCTGTGGATTTTAAGGTTTTGTTTTTGTGTTAGATTAGAACTGTTAAATTTGGTCTTCTGGGCTCTTTTTCGTGAGGTTATCTTTTCAATCCGTGTGGATTCTTCTCCTGTTGTGAAATTATGATGCATCTCAAACTGTTTGTTCTCTTCCACTTCATTGAGTTCTTGACTCTCCTCTTTCAATGCCGTCAGGTCTAAGGTGAAAAGAGACAAAAACAAATTAACCCCAGTGTCATAAGTTTGCCTGCGCGTCCTGTCTTGATAAATGATGGTGATCAAATTTGGCTGTTGCAGTGTATAAGTATTGAGCAGAGGTCCTCTAACACAATATGCTGCTGTGGCAATGGAGAAAGTAGAGGTTGAGAAAGGTAGCAGGAGGGAATACAGTTTGAATTACAAACATGCATGTTACACTGGAATGATATGTCTTACAGGCTACTTATGAATTGCTCTTTAAAAGATAATTTCATTGGGTTTGATCTATTAAACAAATACAGCCTAAAAAAAGTCTCTGTTTTAAGATGGATCCCAAGTAGAGGAGGGAGACACATTCCTGTTTATACCTGGTGTTTTAATCCATCTCTTGTCCACTTTCAACCATTTCTGTCATGATTTTTTCAAGGGGAGGGTCTATGGGCAGGTAAATGTATGGGCTTTTCAGATCTTTCGACCTAATGGACAAAAGAAGCTCTCAATTTACATATGAACTCTTTTTAGAGATGACGTGAAAACATATGGCGAGCAGCAGCTTTCGTTTCTACTCTGATATATGCAAGACCTCTAAGAAAACGGTAAGTGCGTTAGAAATCAAGAATGGTGAGAGAACATTGTGCGTACATTTTTGTCTTCAAACCAAACTTGGGTCTTCAGCCGACATCATTTAAATCGTGTCTGGCCTCCACGGTTCCCATAATGTTTACGCATTAGGTCAGTAGGCGTCTTTTGTGGCTGTTTGAACACATTTGACCACATGAGTGTCTACACAACAAAAGCAATCCAGTCTAACGCGTTATTGTCTTTCCTCTCGCGTTACCGCTGGAAGTGGTCAAAAGTGGACAAGCTCAAAACGTTTTAGTCAGTTCACACCTTTATTTAACATCGTCTACTTGTCTTAATACCAGGCGTTTTTTATTTAGTGCCCTGGGGGCACATTTCAGAAAGATAAAACTATCATACTTGGTGGAAGCCTGGATGCCAGCCGAACTTAGCCCCATCCACAACATTTTAGGTTGGGAAGTTCAGTCTGGACTTGATTTGCTGTGGAGCAACTATGCTCCTAACCAGAGCTGTTTGGACCAATCAAATTGTCAGGGCGGGCTTTATGCGATGATGGACAGATGATCAACAGTATCGTAATCATCCACATCACCAAAGAGTGCTTGGGTTGAATTCGTTTTCAACAGCCTGAATGCCAGCCGAATTTAACCCCGCTCACAACATTTGAGGTCGGGAAGTTTACTATTTCCCTCAAAAATGATGATTGTGTTGGTAAGTACTCCGTGCATCCTTATAAAGCAATAAGCCCCACGAAGCCGTGATCTACAGTGAATTTAGAACAGCTAAAGGGCATTGTTAGGCACGACGCGGAGCGGAGTTGAATCACAAACGTTGCGCAGTAATAATAATGTAATGCTGTCACAGGTGTATGTTTGTTGGGTAATTTACAACAGCTTCAAACACGGCTCAACCAATCAGAATCAAGGACTGGAACCATCTGTTTTATAAAATTATTTTTACAACACTGCCCTCATCTTCTTCTTCTACTACTTCCAGCGTGTATGCAGTTGAGTTCTGTTGACAACTATGCATTACTCCTGTAGCAAATTAGCTGTAAGAAATATTAATAACCAATCATAACTTGTTTTAGTTGATTATAAATATTTGGATCAGTTAATAGAATTAACTTAATGTAGTAAAATTAATATTACAATCAATTAACCTGTTGGTGCCATGAACACTCAGTATTAATTGTTTATTTATTCTAAGAAATGTACATTTCCGGGGCATGGGAAATGTCTTTCTTACTGTGCAGTACTAGTAAGAGCCTGGAGCAAAAATCTGATTATTGACTCCAGATATGAGTTTGAGACATGGACAACTTTAAGTGTGACATGAACAAGACTTTGTTAACTAGACACAGTTAAACTACTCTAACATACATACATACATACATACAGTTTACCAAGGGAAAGAGAGCTGAAGCAGAATACAGGAAAGCAAGAAGTAATAGCATTGTTTGAAATTCAGGAGATCAACAGCCTTGAGCAAACCATCAGTTTAGTTCGAACACGCCCTTCCTTAAAAGGGGTAAGGATACTTAATGTATCAAATAATGAGACTAAGTTTGATACTTGCATGTCTCACCCATTTGTATTATGGCGCTTTTCCATTACCAGCTCAACTCGCCTCGGCTCGGCTCGCTTTTCGCTCTGTTTTCCATTGCAGATAGTAGCTCCACAATAGTACCTGGTCGTCATAGTGACGCCGCAGGAGACTGCCGTGACGTAATCTTCTACGCGACACACACCCGCTACCCACACACACAGGACAATGGAGGAAATCGCGTCTGGCGCATGCAATGATGATGCAGTGAACAGTGATGATTCTCTCTGACCAATCAGCAGTCTGCCGTGTTTTCATGTCACATTTTAGTATCGCCTCATCTTGCTCAGAACCTTGCCGGAGGTGATACGAAAAAAAGTACCTGGAAGCAGGTACAGGTACAACTTTTAGACAGTGGAAAACCAAACAAAGGCGAGTCGAGGCGAGCTGGTACTGAAATTTGTTGAGGCTCCAGTTGATATTTGCTGATGTGGTCTTGATGAGAGAGAACCAGTGGGAGTCAGAAGATCTTTAATGAATGAAAAGACAAGGCCGCAGCCTGGCAGAAACTTGGGAGTCCTTGGGGGACTTCTAGTTCAGCATCATCTTCACATTAAAGGTGCATTGCGCAAGTCTCTTGAGTTTTTGCAGAACTATGCCCCCTCTGGCGACAAGCGAAACTGCAACTGAACGCGCATGACGTCACGCCCAGTCTCAAATTCCGACCCGAATCCCTCTTATTTATTTTACTGTACAGGATTATAGAGGCAATCGCAGTGATCAGAGAAGGGCTCATTCAGCCCATCAGGCAATTGTTTAAGCATGTATGGGTTAGAAAAACGGGTATTTTTAACATGAAATGTTGCGCAATGCACCTTTAAGATTTCAGAAAGGGACTGAGAGAGTAAGAGCCTAAAAGGCTGGGAGGCTAAGAGAGCCAAGAGGTAAAAAGGTGTAAGAAAGTTGATCTTGTGATCAGTGATTTTTAAAGCGTGAAGATGTCACACCCTCTGGGGTGTGTGAGCCAATAAGAAGTGTTCCCTTTGGAGGGAGATTTTATGACTTTTTTTTCCTAGCAGGGCATTTTAATATGTAATTTGATTGGGTGTTCACGAAAAGAATCTTCACGAGTCTTTTAATACCAATGCCTCACAAAGTTAGCAAAATGTAATGTGAATTAACAAATGGGGGAGTTTATAGAGACTAAACATGCTACACATATGCTACACATATGATTGTCAAGTCAACATCAAGTCTGAAACATTCATCCAAAACAGAAGGCGTAGGCCAAACCAGACAAAAGGAAAATCATTAGATAGGAAAATTAGATATATGTTAATACATTTCTCACGTGGATATATATAGAATATATATGATTGAAAGGGGTTATTTCTCCTTCTCAGCAAGAATTAAGTGAGTCACAACTCTCTGGAAATTCCTTAGGATCGTAAAAGGGTCTTATCAGTCTTAATGTGTCCTGTAACAGGACACTGGGTTCTGCCAGTGTGTTATCTTGACTTGAGATGTTAGTTTTGGGGGAAGTTTCATAGACCTTTGTTGGGAGAGTAAGTTGGCTGAATTATTCATTAAATAAAATGAATAATTTGTGCATGTCTGATTGGTCCAGATGCTGCGCTCAGTTGCTCTGATTGGTTGTAGGTCTATCCAATTGAGTGCAGAGGCATTTTCTTTTCCAGGTTCAGTTGAAACACGCCCCATAATCACAGCCCAATGGAGCAGTATCAGACTCATGTTCTGACTAGAATCTGAGTATGACCACGTCAGGCTAGTGTTGAACTTCTCCCGACTCAGATAAACTCTGCCTTTGTTAATTCCTCTAGACCCATTTGGACCGCTTTGGATCAAGGTATTGGCTGTTGGTCTCAGGAAGCCCAGGAAGTGACAGTGGAAACACGACTGACCCTGACACGCACTAGCACACTTGCTTTTGGCCCAACAGTGGAAACACTACAAGGCTGGGAAAGGCTCAGGGTGCCTTCTCCCAACTCTGGTCTATATGGAAAACAAAGCCATTAAACCGAAGATGCTCCTATGTAACTGCAATGTAAAGTCTGTTCTGCAGTTCTTTATGGAACACATCCATTCACCTCATGTCAGTTTTGATAACCCGCCAGCTCTCTGAACCGTACAGCAGAACTGTAAAAGATCAGACAGTTTCATAATAGGCTGTATGCACAGCGGTGAATGACATACTTCCGGTGAAATATAAGGATGCTGGATTACTTCCGTTCCGGCGATTGTAGAGTGCTATGTACTATTTTTTCTAATAACTTATATTGTCTTCTATACTCTTTGCCTATACTACGGTAACGTTAGTCACAAAAACAGACAAAACAGCCTCCACTCATATTGTTGATGCTTATTTGCTTTATTATATTACATAAACATAAACATATATATATATATATCTATCTATATATATATATATATATAAAATGACATCTAAACGTATGAAAGTATCTTTTCAAAGACGGGAGGACAGCTCCTCTAGCCACCACTGCTGTGTACAGCATCTGCTAAATTTAACACTTTTCTAAGTTTCCACACGTTTCCTAAAGACAAGGAAATACAGAAGAGGTGGGTAGTTAACCCTCTGGGGACCAAGGTGTTTTTGGGGCCCTTGAGATGTTCTGACATGCCTTGACATTTGTGGTTTTTTCAGTTATTTATAAACATGTTAATGGCTAAGGTGTAAATTCACTCTATATAGCACAAACAGGGCTACCATAATATGCGAGCAACGTGTATGTAGATGTTTGTATTTTTAAGAGAATAATGTTTATGCGTGGTTATTGGAAAAAATAAAAATGAAAGTTGCTGAATTAAGACCACAAAACACATATTAAATATGTGTCCACAAGACTTTTGACTAATGGATGTTGTCCCTTTGAGTTCTAGCTTCAAAATTATGTGAAAATAGTCTTGCTTTATCGTTCACAAAAAAAAATACATTGATTTAAATGGTGTAAAACAGATTTTGCTTGGAAAGCCATTATGCGAGGGGGGCGTGGAGGAGGAGTAGTTTGTCCCACCCACTCTGCATAATGACTCTGCATAATGAGCCATTCATTCAGGTGTGACACTGACTGAGCCACAATGCAAGGACAAAAGATGTATTTAGAAGAAGACTTATATTGACCATTTAAGATTTCGCTTACATCTCTCTTGTAAATATGTTTTGCTATTTTATTAAAAATGTTACAATTACAACAATAATTACAATTTCAACAATATTTCAAGTGTACTCTTTCTTTGTAAAAAAAAAAAAAAAAAAGATTATAGGCCTACATTTTATCATATGTATTCATTAGTTTGAATATAGCCAACATTGGAACATCTAACATCTTAGTCTATGACTTTATTTTTGACAAAAATAGTATATATATATATATATATATATATATATATATATATATATATATATATATATATATATATATATATATTATATATATGTAAGGAATAATTGACGACAGGCCGTTGAATTATTAGAAAAATAATGCACACCCGAGGTGGTAATGCGGTCACGACGCGAAGCGGAGTGGCCGTTACACCTCGGTGTGCATTATTTTTCTAATAATTCAACGGCCTGAAGTCAATTATTCCGCTTATACTACAGTTACCACACCTCGAAACATTGTTCAGATTATGTATTTCAAGACGTTTGTAAAGTTGTTGTCATTAAAACGCTCTTGTATGTAGGACTAATTTCTTACGCATGTAAAACCATGCCTCCGTTGCTAATTCCAAAACGTCATTTTAGAGTTAGTAACGGAGGTTTGAGCCACTGATAGCAGACTAAAGGCCCGTTCACACCAAGCACGATAACTATAAAGATAACAACAAAGATAACTATATATGCGTCCACACCAACGAACGATAACGGTCTTTTTATTCTAAGCACGCGCGCGCGCGCCCCATTTTAAATGCGCGAGACCTTTAAATTAGATTGGATTCTGATTGACTGTCAGTGTTTTATCATTTGACAGCTGAAAAAAAATCGTTCTGAAAGTGATCCCAACGATATCGTTCCTCATATCTTTATCGTTATAGTTGTGGTGTGAACTCTGTTATTCTTTATTATGGAGAACGATTTTTAGAATTATATCTTTATCGTTATCTTTATAGTTATCGTCCTTGGTGTGAACGGGCCTTAATGCCGGGGACACACGACTAGCTGACACATTCTCTGACTGTTTTCATCGACTGCAGCAGATTTTAAACACCGACTTTGAACACAGACTGAACGCGCTGAACACGCGTTTGGACATGATCAGTCATAAGTATCAAATTACATTCATAACCGGCCTTAAAGTGTGTCCCCGGCTTCATTAATGCAGTTATTAGAGAGAGATGTTGCAATAATGAGATAGAAAAGCATGTGCGTCAATAGGCTATTATTATTTATTTATTAATTCAATTCGTTATAATTAATTTGTTCATTCTTTTTTACATTATTGACAGATGACAGTAGACTAGCCAAATAAATGAAACACAAAGCCCTTTTAACAAGTAGGCCTATCAATAATTATTTATTTGTTATATATTATCTGCAATAAAAATCCGTGCTGCAGGACTATCCATTTATTTAGCCTGTATTCAGTTTAATTTTCTATTGATTATAGATAGCCTAGGACTATATACTTTATTTATTCAAATTAAACTGCATGTTTCCATTGATTGTGAAGCTAGACATTGAAGATCAAGCGCATGGGGCTGCATGTTTTTTCTTGTTATGAATTGTATCCTATTTTCCGTTATTACAGTTAACTACGCGAAGTGATATGGAACTGTAATGCGGTCAAGACCTGCCTGGAACTACTTTAGCCGTGCGTTTCCCTGAAAATAATGCACACCTTAGAACGTTCGTCAACCAATCAGATTCAAGCATTCAACAGCCCTGTAGTATAAATATATATATATTATATATTATATATATATAACGTTAGATATGAGCAGAAATTGCTAAACAAAAGCTTTTTTGATGTGGCGGTATATTCTACAGTAGCCTAAAAACTGTACCCTAGTCTAGTCAACAAAATGTTGTCTTTCATACTTCGCCTGACTGTAATGTTGTTTTTATGAAATATTAGGGCATATAAATGCTAATTTGCAGTTTAATACGTTGCTTATACAAATACATTTTATTTCAACATATTCCAGTCGATTTTTACTCATCTCAGTAGGCTATAGCAAAGCAGTTTATTATTTTACACACAGACGCGCGATTCATATTTAGGCTAAACAGTCTTTACAAATATGTCCCCTTCATTCATCTCACAGAAAGGCGAGTCATATTATAGAAATGGGATTCATCTTTTTGCGGTTTACATAGGCCTACACTAACGTTATTCCATAACGTTATTCCACACGTGAGAAAAGAAAACAGCCTACCTCACTCCTCAAGCGGAATCTGCTCCTCATTTCAGGAGATATTGCTCCTCATCAGCACTGTTCTGAGGAATCGTTTCTCCATAAGGTAGGCTATAATGTCTCACTCGCGAGGAGTCGCGACGCGCTTTGTTTACAGCTGATGTGGGCGTTTCACAGCTCTGAAATGGTTCTCAGAATTTGCGTTTGAATAGCACGCGCTCTCCGGGGCGTGGTCACATTACTGTGAATCATCTCGTAATGAGGTCGACTGGAGTCGCTCTCTTTTTATACAGATTACAGAAGCTGAGAATATTTGTTTTTTATATAAATGACTTCATTTAAAAGATGCGATCTCAAGCTTTATGCCCGTGGGTCTGTTTGCCAGTTTGACTGAATTTTCGCGGAGTTATAGATCATTTTCGAACGCGTTTCAAATGGGAGTTTACTGACAGAGAGAAGGCAGAAATCGCATCATGTTAATTTTTCTTTATTTGTCAAAAAGCAAAACACTTTATTTTTATTGTGAGTATACAGAAAAAAATAGACACTGAACAGGATCGATTGATGTATTACACGAAAATGAAAGATCAAAATTAACAGAGCATTTAGTGTTTATTTTCATTGCTAAAAAAAAAAAACGAGCAAAATGCGCGGGCGCGTTTTTGGTCCCCAGAGGGTTAATATAAGACGAGACCATTTTACAGTTACAAACCAGACAAGAGTGTGTAGCCGACATTTCCAAAGTACAGACCTGATCGAGCCGAAAACACCGGCCGGCCGCAGACGAAGAATGGAACTGTCATTTAATAGGGATTAAACAGGGCATCGATTAACTCGAATGTGTAGTTTATACCGACTTTTTGAATGAAAATAGTTGTTTAACATCCGCCGACTCCACCCTCTGGGCTCCCGTAGTTCTTACATGACTGGGAACGGTGGAAAGCGATTACAGATGCAGTCGCAATCTACTCCACTAATATAATATGGAAAATATTCTAATATACTGTGGAAAAGCCAGGGCTTATGCACATGCTGAACGTTTTGGACCCCAGGTATGTTCTACCAAGCTTCAAATATTTTTCTAAAAAAAAAGGATGTTCAAACTCAAACCAACACAACAAATAAACAAATATTTAATGCTGTTGAATTTTTTTTTTGCACTTTATCAGAACTACCTCCTATCTACTGAATAGCAAGATGTTAAACGTTTCAAAAGGGGTCACATGTGTTACATTTTCACTGTTTACAAAGGCAGGGCCTGCCATCTTGTCTTTTTGGCTTGTTGTTTCTGATTGCACTTTAACCTCAAGGTGGAAATCCAGATCAAATCCACAAAGGGAAAATATCAAAACAAAATAAAGTTAAAACTTGTTTTAAACAATTTCTTTGTCATCTGCAGATTGATTTTAAGTACGGGGGGGAATCAATTTAAATCTTTGTTAGGCCATATCACCCAGCCCTAGGATCAAATGACTGAGTTCAGCTGTGAGAATGAAACCAACCTGTTTGTTCCTCAGTTTCTTCTTGCTTCACACTGAATGTTTCTTGAATCTTCACCTCTTTGCTCTCCTCTTTAATAAATGGCATCTTTGTTTGTTCCTCTGTTTCGTCTTGTTTCAAACTGAATACTTCTTCAATCTTGAAGTCTTCACTCTCCTCTTTTATAAAAGCCATCTTTATAATAGTGTTAGGTGGATCTCAGTCGCTTCGCCAGGGTTTTTCTGTGTTTGTCCTGTTTAAGATGAGAATAATTAACAGAAAGAAAAATAAATCCAAACTAAATCTATGAGTGCATCTCAATCAGATCTAGTTCAGTTCACTGGTAAGAGAGTCAGTCAGAGAGAGAGTTTATATTTTATATACTTTAGTTATGATTTTTATTTTGTATTAAATTTGTATAATATAAATTAAATAAAGTTATACTACAGGGCCGTTGAATGCTTGAATCTGATTGGTTGACGAGGGTTCTAAGGTGTGCATTATTTTCAGGGAAACACACAGCTAAAGTAGTTCCAGCAGGTCTTGACCGCATTACAGCCCCAAATCACTCCGCGTAGTTAACTGTAATAACGGATAATAGGAGACAATTCATAGCAAGAAAAACCATGCAGCCCCATATGCAAGATAAGCCCCATACGCTTGGATCTGCAATTTTCAATGTCTATCTTCACAATCAATGGAAACATGCAGTTTAATTTTAATAAATAAAGTATATAGTCCTATCTATAATCAATGGAAAATTAAACAATATAAATTGATAGTCCTGCTGCACGGGTTTTATAGATAATATTTATAGATCATATAACAAATACATAATTATTGATAGGCCTATACTTGTTAAAAGGGCTTTGTGTTTCATTTATTAGGCTAGTCTACTGTCACTAATAGAAAAAAAAGAATGAACGAATTAACCCTCTGGGCTTTTGAAATTTTTAATTTTTTGCTTCATCGGAGGGGGATGAAACTTGCTGACTTTTGTTATATTACCTATGTGAACACACAAAAAAACCAAGGAGATTATTCAGATATGTTAAAGGGTCGTAAAAAAAAAAAAGTCACACTTAGCTTCCTTCGTGCAAAAATGGCCGACCATAGGAAATGAATGGGAAATATGAAAAAATAGGAAAACTCAGAGAAACTTTTGTTGGTACAAACTACAGATCAGCCACTGTGCAGAAAAAAAGTGTACAGCAATGAAGGGGTGACACTCTAAAACATCAAGAGTGCAAACATTTATAAACCAAACATTTTCACCCCTGCCTGCTACCATGGCTACTGGTTAGATCAAAGAATCAAGATTGCCCCCCGGTAACCACCAGGCCAATAAGAGTATTTGTTTATAAAGTGATCACTTTCCCCTCTGCCTGCTACCACAGTCCACAGTTCATTCTTCAGCAAAAATGGCAAGAAGATATACTGCTCAAGAGACCCTTGAATACTTGCTTCAGGCAAGTGATAACGAAGAATTTAGTGTACCAGATTACACTTCAGACAAAGAGGAAGATTTGGAAGCTGACCCAGATTTCCAGATGACAGAGGATCAGCCATCAGAGGAGGATTCAGGGGAGGAAGGCCCTGAGGGAGATCCATCATTCCTATCAAAAAATGGAGAAATATGGAGTTCATCTGCTCCACCACAAACTCCAGGAAGAGCACGAGGAGAGGAGATCATGAGGAAAACACCTGGTCCCACAAGGTATGCCATTTCAAGAGCTGAAGACATCAAATCTACTTTTGAGTTGTATTTCCCAAGCTCTATTCAGAACATTTTAGTAAGCATGACAAATATGGAGGGGAATCGAGTTGATGGGGATCAGTGGAGAAAGGTTGACTGGCCTGAAATAGAAGCTTAGGCTACATGGGTCTTCTCATTCTTGCTGGGGTTTTGAAATCACATGGCGAAGCAACATGTGGCATGGGGAGATGGGAAGAGCAATTTTTCGAGCAACCATGCCTCTGAAAGATTTCATCAGATTGTCAGGTGTTATACGTTTTGATGACAAAACCACAAGAACCCAGAGAAGAGAAGCTGACAACCCAGAGAAGAGAAGCTGACAAGCTGGCACCCATACGTGAACTGTGGGAAAAATGGGTGGAAAGGCTTCCCATTATATATAACCCAGACTTGTATGTAACTTTGGACGAGTGCTTGATTGGCTTCAGAGGCCGGTGCCAATTCAAGCAGTTTATGCCGAGCAACCCGGCTAGATATGGACTTAAAATCTGGGCAGCCTGTGATGCTAAAAGCAGCTACTGCCACAATATGCAGGTGTACACAGGCAAACCTGCAGGAGCACAACACGAGCGAAACCTGGGAAAACGTGTGGTGCATGACATGATACAGGATCTGAAGGGGCACATTGTCACTTGTGACAATTTCTTCACATCCTATGCTCTTGGCACAGAGCTCTTGCATAAAAAAAAAAAAAAGGATGCTGGGTACTGTGCGCAAAAACAGAGCAGAGCTCCCAAGTGCACTGGTGACTACTGGAAACAGGGCTCCTCTATCATCTCTCTTCACATTCACTGAGACACACACCATCGTGTCATACTGCCCTAAAAAGAAGAAGAACGTCATCCTAATGAGCACCACACACAGCGAGCGCGAGGACAGAAAACCAGAGATGATTTTAGATTACAACGCCACCAAAGGTGGAGTGGACAATCTAGACAAGGTATGTGGTACTTTGTATTTGTTCAATGCTAACAATAATTGTACAATAAAAACTTAAATTCTAAGCTAAATGATAAATTGTATTGGGAAAAAAGTAAATTGCATTATCAAGTAGATGACCAAACATTTACTGAAATGTTGTATGTTTGTGTAATATTACAGATTGTTGGAACATACACATGTGGACGGAAGACAGCTCGCTGGCCCATGGCTCTCTTCTTCAATATTATTGATGTCTCGGCCTACAACTCTTTCATTCTGTGGAGGGAGATCAATCCCACCTGTACAGGCAATGTGTAAAATAATTAGGCTACAGTTTGAATGTAAATAGTTAAATGTAATAGTTTCAATGTACTGATCAATTTACTGTTTGATATTATTTTAGCATAATATGAGTTCCTGCAACAATAAATAAACTAATTACAGTTTGTATGTATATAGATAAAATATTTATTATTATTATTATTATTATTCTTTTTGTTCAATTTACTGATCAGTTTACTGTTTGAAAATTATTGTTTGCTCTTAGCATAAGAGTTCCTGATATCTGTTGCAACAATACATAAAATAATTACAGTTTGTATGTATATACTTAAAATAACATTTATTATTATTATTAAATTTTTATTAATCTTTTTAACCAACAGTTTGATAGTGATTGTTTGCTGTTATGTTATTTTATTATGTCTTTGATGTTAGATCATAAATGCTGTTCTTTTCTAAAGTTTTTATTACCATTTATAGAATTAAAATGAATAAAATACCAATTAATTGCAAAATGTCTGTATATAAAGTGTTTTGAATTATCACTATCCATCCCTTATTTTGTTCGATTTTTTTAATTATCAAATACTGAGTAACAAAAATGTTTGCATTTTGTTCCCTTTCTAACCAAATGTTATAGAGCTGATAAGTCCCTAGGTTGAAAAATCGTCAATGCAAGTGAGTGTGAGAAAATAATTATTTTCTGGTCCCGTTTGAATTTTGCCATGAATGTGAACATATGTTGTCTGTGAATTTTTAATATAATTTTTCGTGTGAAGAATGCTACAATTTAGCGGGTAGAAGTTTGATAGGTTAGACTTTGTGTGAGAGCACTTTGTGGACTACAACTCTTCGCTGCTTTCAGACGGGAATCTGAAGAAAGAAAAGCCCATTTGGTTTGAATGGTGACATTTGGGTACAAAACACACAGGCATCGCGATCTGTCTCCATAGATTATCACAGCATTAGCACCGTGATTTGACAAGTGGAGGGAAAATGTGTTATGGGGTGACGTCACATAGGCGACATGTAGTCTTTCTCGTCATGTCTTTTCCACAACTGCTAGCCAAAGAATCATACAATATACTGTCAAACTCGTAACATGAAAAATTATATAAAAAATTCACAGACAACATATGTTTACATTCATGGCACAATTCAAACGGGATCAGAAAATAATTATTTTCTCCCATTCACTTGCATTGACGATGTAACAGTGTAGCAACATTAACAGTGTAGCAAAAAAAAAAGCAAAGTGTAACACATTAATGAAGAAGCCCAGAGGGTTAATTAAAAAGAATTGGATTAATAAATAAATAATAATATTGACGCACATGCTTCTCTCTCTCTCTCTAACTGCATTAATAACTGCATAAAGCCGGGGACACACTCACTGTAAGGCCGGTTATGAATGTAATTTGATACTTATGACTGATCATGCACTCAGCGCGTTCAGGCTGTGTTTACAGTCGATGAACAGTCAGAGAGTGTGTCAGCCAGTCGTTAAGTGTCTCCAGCATTAGTGTAGTCTAATAACTGCACTAATAACTGCATTAAATTAACTGCTATCAGTGGCTATTTTTCTAGATATTTAGTTTTTTTTAACTACTTTTAGTTCAATTTAGTTGAAAAAAAAAAACTAAATTTCTCCATCACTACTTGCCAGTAACAGAATTCTTGTTTAAGATAAACTGACTGACGATACAGGGAGCGAAATGAGACGCTCCTCTTCTGTTACTGTTACTTTATGTATAGATTTTCTTTACTCGCACAAAACACTGCTCATTAATATTATATTTTAAAAAAACGTTACATTCTGATTGGTTAATTTAGTTTTACATATCTTGTAAACACGATTAGATTGATTAAAGAGTTTGCATTGATAAAACACTTTATATGCTTTAAACACAAACCTTTTTTTCTCCAGCCGAATCACAACAGATGAAGGAGCGCGGCGCAGCCTTATGACGTCACATAACCAAACCAAAATAAAAGTCCCGTTCACACACTATGCTGTGTCTAAAATCACAAACGTACAGTACACATACATTTACAAATATATATCTTATTAAGAAATAGTAATGAAAAAGTGTGTGATTCTGTCCAATGGCCAAAACTATAATGTCTGGGTGCAGAAACCTTTTATACCACATATTACAGTATTAATATGCAAATAGCTACAAGTGTGTTTACAGGTTGAACATATATGTTATGACTTAATGTAGAGTTCATATTATGTCATTTTGGGGTGGGCAATATGACCAAAATGTTATTTCAAGACATAAGACATTTTAACTCAATAGTGATAATAATAACTACTGTCCTCATGATGCGTTGCTCTGCATGAGGGATATACTCCAGTAATGCCTCCAATAAAGCTGTAACTTTTCTTGATTTTAATTGGAATTCCTTTTTATAATGTAAAACTGGGAATACAGAACACACAAAATACATCAATATACACACTAATAAAAGGCTAAACACAAAACAAACGGCTGACAGATAAATTAGCCTACACATCTCTGAATGACACTTCCAGAATGTGGATTAGCATGCTATAGTGCCGGGGTTTTAAACCGGGGGTCGCAGAGGGGGAAGAGGAGGGTCACGCAGGCACTATTTGCTGCAGCTAAATTTACGTTTCATGAATGACACACGTAAACAGGGTACATGACGTACCAATGTTAAATAGAAATCGCTATATATCGCTTAGTCAGTGTGAATTTTTTAATCGCAAAGGCTGCGATATTATTTAGCTAATATTTAATTAGCTAAATATGTCAGCATTGTTTCATGAAACGCGTGCGTGCGACTTCTTGTGATAATGTTACGCAGTTCAGATGTTATGGGAAGAAGGAGGCGGGAACCGGCGAACATTCAAACATTTTAATAACAAAATATAACAAATACAAAAATGAAAGTATAAGCCAGCAGCTTGGAAAACCATTGGTGGCAATAGTCTCTACGATTTATTTAGTCCCATACTAATAGTCACCACAAATCTATGCAAATACATATGTCTGCTTGAAAGAATAAAGAATGATGTATGCAAGTTGTAATAAAGAATGCACAAAAGAACTTTAGGAGAAGTGGTTTTATTTCATTTTAAGATTTTTTGCATGTTCAAACTTTAAAATCATTCATATTAAGAGGTTAATAGATGTGTTAACTGGGAGTATATAATGGGTTTGGACATTCTAAATAAACGCATTATAATTTAACTAAACCCATTATATTTTAGTCGACTAAAATCTTATCGTATTTCGTCGACTAAAACTAAAACAATTCAGATACAATTCACGCTTAGAGTGTCAAAAAATGGCAGATTTACCTGCGGACCTCTGTTAATTTTGACAGAAAATTTTCATTTAGTCATAGTCTTTTGACTAAAATGCCATTTAATTTTAGTCAAAAGACTATGACTAAATGAAAATTTTCTGTCAAAATTAACAGAGGTCCGCAGGTAAATCTGCCATTTTTTGACACTCTAAGCGTCCCCTGAGCTTTACAACATGAACACATTTATAAATTTAAAGACTTCAGACTCGACTCGGACTCGAGCTGCGGGACCAGGGCCGGATATACCATACGGACAATCTGGGCATGTGCCCAGGGGCACTTGCGCAGAGAGGGGCCCTCCGTGATGGGATTTTTCGGGACTGCACTTATCCCTTTAGAACCGGCTGTGTCGTCGCCGACACAGATCAGCAAGCTGTATTCATTGTACCGTAATTCTTCAACCGTTTGCACTATCAAAACCATTCAAATTGCCCCTGACAGTAGACAACATGCGCTTTTCGGGAATATAGGGCTTATAATGGTAATTTCTTTCTGTCAGAAAATGATAGCAGCTTTTTGGCAGAGCGTCAAGGAAGGATTTGAACAGAGAGATACGAAGCGTGGCAGGTTAGAGTGTTTTGAATCGCATAAAGTAATAAAAGAAACGAACAAATACATGGCAAAAGAAGTGGTGTGGTACTAGTAGACAGCAGAAGAGGTGATTGGGATGATTTTTAATGAATCTTGGGAGGCGGATGGCTGTTACTCTTTCACGTATCTTTACATGTTGTGTATGCATGCGTGCCTATGAATGGACGCATTAGTATGTGTGCGTGTATGGAAAAAAAGTGTCCTAAATGAAAACTGTGCAACCCAATGTCACAAAAAAGACTTGTATAGATGTATTATACTTAATTTTTCAACTTTAAAGTGTTTCTTTCATTCGTGATTTTTCTGTTTTTTTCTAAATAAAAATCTGAAAATGTATTCTCGTTTTTTATTATTTTTGTTTATTTAAATTCTATTTACAAACTCACCACACACAGTAATGGTCAATAACTGTAATCTGTTGAAAGCTAATCTTTTTCTGAAAAAGATGACACCTTGCACATGAAGATAGCACATTGTTTTAGAATTTTACAGTCAAAAAATCAAAATATGTGAAAAACACCTATTTTAGCTTCAGGTTCTAAAGGGATAGTTATACAGCATTTATTAATCTTTGTTATTGTTAATTCCAACATTTACTAATACTTTATTAAAATCTTGTTAACATGAGTTAATGCACTGTGAACTGAACATTGCTCATTGTTAGTTCATGTTAGTTAATACATTAACTAATGTTTAATAAATCAACCTTATTGTAAAGTGTTACCTATTTTTTTTTTTTTTTTGTGCTACATAAAAATAGTATACATGCGATCTTGATAGTTATCCAATCAGAATTGTTTTAAAAATTAAAAAAAAATTGTATCGGGATTGTCTGTTTTATATGTCAGTTGGCAGGCCTCATGCACTGTGTTGATTGGCTAATGATAAAGGTGAGCGGGAATAAAGAATATTATCGGATAGTTGGTGTTTGCAGAAAATGGACAGCAATCAAAAGCCCAGCGGGGCTGCCAAGAGAAAAAAAAGAAGGAAAAGGAAGATAAAGAAACGGCTGCTATTAAAAATGTCCCGCGAATAAATAGCTTTTTTTAGTGAATAAAAGAGCTAAGAACGATGAAGAGAAGGATGTCGTTAGTTTGGAAGAATCGCTGCCCTCTACCAGCTATGCTCAGCCTCAGCTAACGGTAGCTAGCTTTAGCGAAGTTGTTGTGGAAAAATACAAGAGATGAGGCCGGTCATCATCAGCAAGAAAAAGGTAATGACACCTGCAGTGTTCATTTGGTTAAATAAATAATGTGACATTTTTTTCCGCAGACGAGACTAGACGAAAATGTTAGAGGGACGATTGGGGAAGATCCATTCAGAACTGATTTGCGTTGCGCAGATTGTACTGTAACGTGCTGAAAGAGAAGAACAGACATATGGATAGATCTGAATAAGAGTGACGACGCGAGCTTTAATCGGGCTTTAAAGAGAGCTTTAATCGGCATGTTCTCTGTGTGCACATACACACACAAACACACACACACGACCCCTGAAGCGTGCAGCCCTGCACATAGATCGCTATACGGCGCGCAAGGTATTGAGCTCTCTTTCGCATCTGAATGGACAAATACACACAGCATTATGTCTAGATGTCCGTTTTGGAGAGTTAACACAGTCGGTTATGTCTTTACAGAATGTACAGTTGTGAGAATTTCGGATGTGCATCAGTGCACTCGGTCTTAAAAGCTCTTGTAGTAACAGTGCGTAATAAACCTAATGCCGTCCGTATAGACTTAATATTATTCAAACAACAAAATAAAAAGAGAAAAGCATTCACTGCTCTTTAATAGCTTTAATAAGGATTAATTATATTTTATGTATACAAATATATATGTCTGCTTGAAAGAACAAAGAATGTTGTATTATAAGTAAAAGACTGCATAATTATTCATTGAAGAAAAAAAGACTGTTCTACTTTAGGAGAAGTGTTATTATTTAATTTTAAGGGATTTTATCTAAATATATGTCTGTATTGCATGTTCAAACTTTAAAAATTATTCATATTAACACAAGTACAGACAAGAACGCATATTGAGAAACGGCCTATGACTAAAACTAAATAAAAATTTGCTGTCGAAATTAACGATGCACCTGTAACTCAGGTACCATCATCTCTGAAGACCCTGCTCTATGGGGACCGACTGCAGAGAGCGTCCGGGAGGAAATTATTCTCAAAGGAATTTCAGCCTTTCAGAATCGGACAGCTAAATATCGAGCATCTCGGAGGGGGAACGAGGCTAGTGGCGGAAAGACACGCTCTCTCACCAACGAGGCACTGACCCGATACCTTCGCAACGGTGAAACTGTGCCACGGGAGTGGATTATATATTCACCGTCCACCGGAGACATTTTTTGCTTTGCCTGTAAAGTGTTATCAACACACAGCAGCGCATTTGTTGTCGGGTTTAGCGACTGGAAACATCCAGAGAGAATAATGGAACATGAAATGAGTGGTGAACACAGAAAATGCATGCTTTCACTTACACGTCGCAGTAAAAATCTGGGAACTGTGGAGACAAATTGAAGCAGAAGGACAGTACTGGAAGGATGTATTGAAGCGTATAGTTACCGTCATTAAATTTCTGAGTGAAAGGGGGCTTCCTTTACGTGGGGATGATGAATTGGGATCCCCACATAATGGTAATTACCTGGGAATCCTCGAGCTGCTCGCACAATTTGATCCATTTTTAATGGAGCATTTGCAGAAGTATGGTCAGAAGGGTCGTGGTAAGACTTCATATTTGTCATCAACTATCTGTGACGAATTTATTGGCTTAATGGGTGACAAAACAAAGAAAGTCATACAGAACTACAGCGAGCAAAATATTTCTCTGTTATCGTAGACTCTACACCTGACATGTCTCACGTGGACCAACTAACTTTTGTGTTCCGATTTGTAAGTGAGAATGGAAAAGTAGTTGAGCGATTTATCACATTTGAACCAATTCACAGCCACACTGGGTCAAGTCTGGCCGACTGTGTGATGAAGATGGTCAGAGATTTGGGGCTGGATCTCTCCAACAGCCGTGGCCAGGCATATGACAACGCATCAAACATGTCAGGGAAATATAATGGTTTGCAAGCTCAACTCAAGAAAAACAAAACAAAACACTCATTCATTACATTCCATGTGCGGCACATTCTTTAAATTTGGTTGGTGTGAACTGTGTCGAAAATAGCTGTTGGGGAGCAAGCCAGTTTTTTGACTTACTTCAAGCTCTATATGCTTTTTGCTCTGCTTCCACCTATCGATGGAATAAGATTCACTGCCAACATCACACTGACGCTAAAATCCCTCTCTTGTACACGATGGAGCTGCAGAGGAGATTCTACAAAAGCTCTGCATGAAAATTATACTGAAATAACAGGGGCTTTACAGATGTTAGCCTCTGACAATGAAGAGCGACAGGACACAAGGCGCGAGGCCGCTGTGCTGTGTAACAAGCTTGGGAAGCTGGAGACTGCACTCATGACCATATTTTGGGACACTGTGCTGAACTGATTTAAGCATACAAGCAACGGCTTGCAAAAGAGGGATATGGACTTAATGACCGCTGTGCGCCTTTTGGAATCGCTGTACACTTGTGTTGCATCACTAAGAGGGCAATTTGCTGACTTTGAGCCATCTGCCCGGGCTGTATTAGGTGTGACACAGACCTACCAGTCTGAGACCCACCGCGTGAGTAAAAGAAGAGCCTTTGATGATGAGACAGTGGAGAATGAAGTACTTCTCACGGGAAGTAAAAAGTTCCAAGTTGAAACGTTCAATCCAATTATTGACAGTTTGCTGTCAGGACTGAACAAACGGCTGGATGCATACAGAGACATAAATTGTCGTTTTGGTGTCTTGTTTGACATGGACTGTGATGACACTGATCTCTGCAAACGGGCCAATGCTATGGGTCAGAAGAGGCTTTCTGCACCGTCCTCGATGGCCATCGAGTCCGAGCTGGTCAGGGAGCTGAACTTTGAGGATTTGATCTGTGACTATGCAAAGAAAAAGACAAGAAAAAAAGAACTTCTAAAGTTAACCTGTTAAGCTGCAACCCCACTTTTGAAAAATCCCCAGAAATGACATACCCAAACTGAAACAGATACAGTTCATGAACCCTTTGCACTAAAAGCACAAGTATGATCTCATTTGAAAGCTGACACCTGGTAGTTTATTGTAAATGTAGAATTAATTATTGTCATAATGATTTTTTTTTTTTAAATAGCTTCAAAGTTTTGTAAAGTTATTAGAATTTTTTTTTTATGAAACATATTAATGAAAATAAAATTGAAGTTGGCACTGGAGCAATCTAGAAATGCACTACAGCTAAAGCCACATGTCTGACCATGTTATATTTAAAATATGAAGATAATAAGTCTAAAACTCTGTATTTAGTTAAATGTTTTTCAAGATCATGTCATGACTTTATTTTGATTAGGCTACTCTAAAAATGCTACTGATGTTTAGTCATCGTCTAAGCATCCATTCAGTCTTTTGTCTCTATTGTTTTGTGGTGCAAACGAGCCCCATTCAGTCTCAGTCTCCCCCTGCACACATTCACACCTCTCCAGCCTGGTTATGGCTCGAAATATGCATTTCTTTTGTCTGCATTATAGTTATTAACGACTGGCTATTCACAGGGTTTCAATCCCTAATTTCTTTTATCAAAGTTCTCACTTCACATTTGAAGTGCACTAAATAGTGGTCAAATGCACTAAAACATATCAGTAAGCATTCTTATTTAGAACAAAATTCATTAAAGAATAACCCCTGGTGGCAGGTGCACCTGGGCTAGCTAGCATGTTAGCTTAGCACACCATCAATACACGACCATTTATGAGATTAAAACCATGTTTGTGCTCCAAACTTACTTCATAATGCAATCGAGTGTTTTAAATAATCTTCTGTGATATAATTTGGCTTCAGATAAAAAAAAAATCAGACAGAAAACATTATTTATAGTTTTATGCACGATGATAAAGTCTATATCGATTAGCATTACATTATAAATATAATCTATTATTATGAAAATACCTGGCATGGCTTGAAGAACACAGGCAAATCAAATATCATAGCAAACATGTTTATTGTCTTCAAAACATCTTTTATCTGCATATTACAGCGATCTCTGTAGCTTTGTGTGTAGCAGTGACGTCCTGGAATGTCACATGATTATGGCTCTTCTTCATGTCCCATATATGGATTATTTTTTGTGCATATAGCGCCCTCAGGCTATTGGTATGAATTGAAAACACTACACATCTCAGTAAGAAGCGATCATAATGATTACATCGACGCATTTGGGTATAAATTCAATTAATATTATTCCTGTCTTTAGAAATATGACGTGAATCTATGAGAAAATATCAATATTTCTCCAAGTTTGCACATTTTTGAGCTAAAAGCCCTGAAGGACGTTGTTTTGTGTATCGCTGTCATGACGACAGCACGGGAGTTTTTTATGAATGAAAGCGGCTTACGTGCATAATTCATATTAAAGGTATCGACTCATTTTTTCATTTCATAACTCCTGACACAAATTAAGACATAACTGTCACTATAAGTTTCTCAGAATACAATAGTGGTCAAATACTGAAACTTGAGTATTATATCTTTTTAATGATGTATAGTTTGTCAAGGTATAACATTAAATCTGATAGTAACTTTGAACTATATAAATAAAAAAAACGCTTCAGTGCGCCCACGCACTGGTGAAGCTTAACAGGTTAAGAGCTATTATGCTATCTGTCGAGAGTCGGCTTACATAGTTTTTTGTGACTGTGAGACCACATAATGAACATATTTTGCTGATTTTATTGAAATGCTGTTTGCATATCAAATGTGAATTGCATCATGTTGTGATGCTGCCATAGGCCTGTTTGAGACTTAGTTGTAAAGTGCAGTATCTGTTTGGTTTTGCAGTCTGTGAAGTTGCCCGACTCACTTAGTGACTGTTCTTTTTGCACCCTGCACTGTGTTGTGTGACGGCATTGTTGTATCTTCAGTCAATCACGTTTCGTAATTACTGTTGTGCTTTCTGCTTTGGTGAGTTTTAGTGAACACTATATTGATATATAAATAGTCTCTTGAGCAATACACTGCCTTGGGATGATTTTATGCTTCATTGTCTTGTGTCTTGTGAACTAGTCATTCAGCTTTTGACCAACTGTAATTTGGCATGACAAATCCCACACCTGGTAGGCCTTAGTATTGTTTGTTTGTGTGTGTGTGCGTGCGTGCGTGTGTGTGTGTAGTGGGTCTGGTGGTGCGGTGTGGTTGTCAGGTAGGGGAGGGGGGGTCCATGAGCTTCAGTGCTCAGGGGCCCCTGGTAGTGCAGCAGATTAATGGCATATTTCAAGAGAATCGTTCAAATTGGTATAGAAGCATGAAATTTGGCACAGATACTCTCTAAGGGTCACTCTTTGGGAAAAAGGCGCTGGCCATCCAAAAATTCAACATGGCGGCCATTTTTTCAAGATGGCCGCTATTTCTGTCAAATGCTCATTATGTCAATCGTTCAAACAGTGATGTAGGCATAACATTTTGTGAAAATACTCTCTTCAGAATGTTTTTTTTGGAAAACGGTGCTTGTCCCTCAAAAATTCAAGATGGCAACCATTTTTCAAGATGGCCGCCATTTTTCAAGATGGCCGCCATTTTTCTTGAATTCTTAATTTTTTTTTTTTCATATGGTGATGCTATCATGAAATTTGGTACAAATATTCTTAAAGGAACATTATCATGGAAAAAGATGTGTGCCACTCAAAAATTCAAGATGGCGACCATTTTCAAGATGGCCACCATTTCTGTCAGAGCTCAATTTAATGTGTTAAGGAGGGTTTTGTTTAATAGAGTGAACGTCATTACACAACCAGGGCACACTGGTGACTTCACTGCTGTGGAACTCAGCATGGGATTCAGTGTCAGCTAATCTAGTTTTACTTTCACTGTAGTTCTTGACTAGTAGTAATAGTATAGCTAAGTTTAGTGTCTCTAAACCGCACCCGAATTGACAGGTTGTGCCAGCGTGGGAGAGCCGAGCCAAGGGTAAGCGGGGCAATACATGACTTGTTCATGTATGCTTACCTGGAAGGTGTACAGATCACACGGGACTTAAATGGCACTGGATGAATGATCGGGCTAGGTGTAGGTGACCCGTACCTAGTTGTATCCCATACCTGAATGTGTACTATGTCTATGATTGAGGTGGTAAAAGGATAACCCCTCGGCCTTAATCAGACAACAAACCTCCAAAATGGCAAATGAAAATCCCATGTCAGCCAAGAGGCCAACTGATTGGATGAAATGTTGTCTTTGTCAGACAGACACAAAGGAACCCCTCCAATCACCACCTACCCATCATGTTTCTCAACATGATGGCTATAAAATGACTGCCACCAACATTCCACTCTTTCACAAGATGAACAAAATGCCAATGACCCTGGACCTGGAACGACTGGATGAAGGTGGTGGTATAGAAGCTACTTTGAGAAGGAACCAAGCGAAGTATCACTACAATTGTCGACTTCGGTTCAACAACACAAAGTTACTTCGTGCCCAGAAGCAACAATCCGATGCTCAATGTAGTGAGACAGATGAAGGCCAAACAAAGCATCGCAGAACCATGATGCAGAAAAGTCTAGATGATCAGGTTTGCTTTTTTTGTGATAACATATCTCCTGAATCTGACCTACGTCAGGTAATGACACTGCAACTGAATGACAGACTACATGAATGTGCACAAACACTGAATGATGCTAAATTATTGTCTCAACTAAGTGGTGCTGATGCCATTGCGCAGGAGCTGAAATACCATCATTTGTGTCTCATTCATCTTTACAACAGAGAGAAACTCCACCTCAGAAGGCTTGAGAAAGAGTCACAGAGTGAAACGATTCAACCAGCCATCTTTCTTATGGCTCTTTCTGAACTGGTCACCTATATTGTTGAAACCAGTCTTAATTCTGATGGTCCTTCCGCCTTCCCTCTCGCAGATACAGTGGGGAGAACAAGTATTTGATACACTGCTGATTTTGCAGGTTTTCCCACTTACAAAGCATGTAGAAGTCTGTAATTTTTATCATAGGTACTCTTCAACTGTGAGTGACGGAATCTAAAACAAAAATCCAGAAAATCACATTGTATGATTTTTAAGTAATTAATTTGCATTTTATTGCAAGACATAAGTATTTGATACATCAGAAAAGCAGAACTTAATATTTGGTACAGAAACCTTTGTTTGCAATTACAGAGATCATACGTTTCCTGTAGTTCTTGACCAGGTTTGCACACACTGCAGCAGGGGTTCTGGCCCACTCCTCCATACAGACCTTCTCCAGATCCTGCAGGTGTCGGGGCTGTCGCTGGGCAACACGGACTTTCAGCTCCTCCAAAGATCTTCTATTGGGTTCAAGTCTGGAGACTGGCTAGGCCACTCCAGGACCTTGAGATGCTTCTTACGGAGCCACTCCTTAGTTGCCCTGGCTGTGTGTTTCGGGTCATTGTCCTGCTGGAAGACCCAGCCACGACCCATCTTCAATGCTCTTACTAAGGGAAGGAGGTTGTTGGCCAAGATCTCGCAATACATGGCCCCATCCATCCTCCCCTCAATACGGTGCAGTCGGCCTGTCCCCTTTGCAGAAAAGCATCCCCAAAGAATGATATTTCCACCTCCATGCTTCACGGTTGGGATGGTGTTCTTGGGGTTGTACTCATCCTTCTTCTTCCTCCAAACACGGCGAGTGGAGTTTAGACCAAAAAGCTCTATTTTTGTCTCATCAGACCACATGACCTTCTCCCATTCCTCCTCTGGATCATCCAGATGGTCATTGGCAAACTTCAGACGGGCCTGGACATGCTTCGGCTTGAGCAGGGGGACCTTGCGTGCACTGCAGGATTTTAATCCATGACGGCGTAGTGTGTTACTACTAATGGTTTTCTTTGAGACTGTCGTCCCTGCTCTCTTCAGGTCATTGACCAGGTTCTGCCGTGTAGTTCTGGGCTGATCCCTCACCTTCCTCATGATCATTGATGCCCCACGAGGTGAGATTTTGCATGGTGCCCCAGATGGAGGGAGATTGACCGTCATCTTGAACTTCTTCCATTTTCTAATAATTGCGCCAACAGTTGTTGCCTTCTCACCAAGCTGCTTGCCTATTGTCCTGTAGCCCATCCCAGCCTTGAGCAGGTCTACAATTTTATCCCTGATGTCCTTACAAAGCTCTCTGGTCTTGGCCATTGTGGAGAGGTTAGAGTCTTTTTGATTGAGTGTGTGTACAGGTATACAGGTAACGAGTTCAAACAGGTGCCGTTAATACAGGTAATGAGTGGAGAACCGGAGGGCTTCTTAAAGAAAAACTAACAGGTCTGTGAGAGTCGGAATTCTTACTGGTTGGTAGGTGATCAAATACTTATGTCATGCAATAAAATGCAAATTAATTATTTAAAAATCATACAATGTGATTTTCTGGATTTCCGTCTCTCACAGTTGAAGTGTACCTATGATAAAAATTACAGACCTCTACATGCTTTGTAAGTAGGAAAACCTTCAAAATCAGCAGTGTATCCAATACTTGTTCTCCCCACTGTATGTGCAACCTGTACCAGTAGCGTATCCTTTTTTACATTTACATTTACATTTAGTCATTTAGCAGACGCTTTTATCCAAAGCGACTTACAAAGTAGGACTAGATTAAGCGAGACATCATGAAGAGGCAAAAAACAAGAAGCAGCGCAAGAAGTGCTCAAGATACAACGTTCAGGCATTATTCAGAGTAGCATAAGCCCGATAAGTGAGGGTTAGAGGGAAAGGGGAGGTGTTTTTTTTTTTTTTTTTTTTTTTTTTTTTTTTTTTTTTTGAGATTAAGTGCTCCCGGAAGAGATGGGTTTTCAGATGTTTTTTGAAGGTTGTCAGGGATTCTGCATTCCGGATGAGGGTGGGGAGAGCGTTCCACCAGCATGGAACTGTGAATGAGAATGTTCTGGAAAGTGATTTTGTGGCTTTCTGGGATGGAACCACGAGACGTCGCTCGTTGGCCGATCGTAGGCTTCTGGCAGGGATGTAGACTCGTAGGAGTGAGTGAAAGTAGGAGGGAGCTGAGCCTGTGATAGATCTGTAAGCAAGCGTCAATGCCTTGAACTTGATGCGAGCAGCGAGAGGTAGCCAGTGCAGTGAGCTGAACAGAGGAGTGACGTGGGCCCTCTTTGGCTCGTTGAAGACAAGACGGGCTGCAGCATTTTGGATCATCTGTAGAGGTTTAGTTGCACATGCTGGAAGTCCGGCCAGAAGAGCATTACAGTAGTCAAGCCTAGAAATGACCAGGGCCTGGACGAGAAGTTGTGTTGCATGCTCAGTTAGGAAAGGCCTGATCTTCCTGATGTTGTGCAGTGCAAACCTGCATGATCGAGCTGTCTTTGAAATGTGATCTGTGAAGGTCAGCTGGTCATCAAACGTTACTCCAAGATTTCTCACCGACTTTGATGGGGTGATTGATGATGACTCTAGCTGGATAGTGAAGTTGTGCTGTAGAGACGGATTGGCAGGGAGGACGAGAAGCTCAGTCTTTGCCAAGTTGAGCTGCAGGTGATGTTCCTTCATCCACGTCGAGATGTCTGCCAGGCAGCTTGAGATCCGTGCAGCTACTGTGGGATCATCTGGTTGAAACGAGAGGAAGAGCTGTGTGTCATCAGCATAGCAGTGGTAGGAGAAGCCGTGTGCTTGTATGATGTGTCCCAGTGATGTGGTGTAGATGGAGAAGAGGAGGGGACCAAGAACTGAACCCTGGGGAACCCCTGTGGTCAGTTGATGTGCTCTGGATACCTCGCCTCTCCATGCGACCTTGAAGGACCTACCTGTGAGATAGGACTCAAACCAGTGGAGTGAAGTTCCTGTGATGCCCAGTGCTGAGAGGCTGGACAGAAGGATTTGATGATTCACAGTGTCGAAGGCAGCAGACAGATCCAGGAGGATGAGGACTGAGGATTTGGAAGCAGCTTTTGCGATCCGTAGGGCTTCTGTGACTGACAGTAGTGCAGTCTCAGTAGAATGCCCTTTCTTGAAGCCGGATTGGTTGACATCCAGCTGGTTGTTGAGAGACAGAAAGGATGTTACTTGGTTGAAAACAGCTCTTTCAAGTGTCTTCGCAATGAATGGTAGGAGAGAGATAGGTCTGTAATGTTCTACAAATGATGTGTTTAGCGTTGGTTTTTTAAGCAGTGGAGTAACCCGAGCCTGCTTGAATGCTGTAGGGAAAATGCCAGTATGGAGGGATGAGTTAATGATGTGTGTGAGTGCTGGTAGAAGTGTGGGAGAGATGGCTTGTAGAAGGTGTGAGGGGATGGGGTCTAGAGGGCAGGTGGTAGGGTGACTGGAGAGGAGAAGTGTAGATACATCTTCCTCGGTTAGTGGAGAAAAGGAGGGCAGAGGGATGTTGGCTGTGGAAGGGGTCGGTCTGGGTTCCTGTGTGTGTGGAGCTGAGAACTGACTGCTGATAGATGTTGTTTTGTTGGTGAAGAAGATCGCAAAATCGTCAGCAGTTAAGGAGGCGGCGGGTGGTGGTGGAGGTGGACAGAGGAGAGAGTTGAATGTCTTGAAGAGTAATCGTGTGTTGGAGGAGTTGTTGATCTTGTTGTGGAAGTATGAAGATTTTGCAGCATGAACATCAACAGAAAAGGAAGAGAGGAGAGATTGATACGTACTCAGGTCAGATGCGTCTTTTGATTTGTGCCATTTCCTCTCCGCTGCCCTGAGTTCGGTCCGGTGTTCCCTAAGAACCTCAGATAACCAGGGGTTAGAGGGAGTGGCGCGTGCTGGCCTGGAGGAGAGAGGGCAGATAATGTCTAGAGAAGAGGTTAGAGTGGAACATAGGGTATCCGTTGCGGTATTCACATCCAGAGATGAGAATTGTGAGGGTGGGGGAAGAGAAGATGAGACGGCAGAGGAAAGATGGGAGGGGGAAAGTGAGCGCAGGTTTCGCCTGAAAGTGACTGGTGGTGGGGTTGGTGGTGCAGGGGTAGAGAGTTGTAGACTGAAGGTAATGAGGAAATGATCTGAGACATGGAGAGGTCTCACCAAGATGTTGTCTGTGGTGCAGTTGCGTGTGTAAACCAGGTCCAGTTGGTTGCCTGATTTGTGAGTACCTGTGGTGATGAGTTGTGTGAGATCGAAAGAGGCTAGGAGAGAGATGAAGTCTGCTGCATACGGCTTGTCGAGATGGATGTTGAAGTCACCAAAGACTAGAAGTGGGGTGCCGTCCTCAGGGAAGGAGGACAGCAGCACATCCAGCTCATCCACAAAATTACCCAGCTGACCTGGGGGACGATAAATGACTACAATATGGATCTTAATGGGAGTTGTGAGTGTAATAGCATGATATTCAAATGAGTTGTTGTTGCATATAGAAGAGAGCGCAGAGTATTTGTAATTGTTAGAAACGAGGAGCCCTGTACCCCCGCCTCTCCCAGACTGGCAAGGGGAGTGAGAGAAGGAGAAATTGCTAGAGAGAGCAGCGGGGGTTGCTGAGTCTTCTGGACGAATCCAGGTCTCAGTCAGGCCTAAGATATTTAGAGTAGAATGAGATGCAAAGGCTGGAATGAAGTCAGCTTTATTGACTGCTGACTGGCAATTCCATAGACCCACGGAAAGAGAGAGAGGAGTGTGTGGGGATGAGAGAATGGGACGCAGATTGGCAGTATTGCGCTGCCTTTTGAGCGTGATGAAAGGGCGTTGCCGAGTGATAACAGTAATGTGTTGAAAGCACATGTTGTTTAAGGTGAACAATAAGAAAAAAGAGTGAAGGAAAAGGGAAAAGGAGATACTTAAGTGCCTTTCTGGTGTCCATGCTCGGTGGAGTCGCGCAGGTAGAGTCGATGGTCTTTACCCGAGTCGGTCTTCACACGATGAGGCTGAACACGAGAGCTGAACGCTTCCGCTGACGCTTCCGCGACAGCGCGCAAATTACACAGATATACAGATAATGCTTTCGCCGCTTGAGTGAGTACAGCTGTTTCGGTCGGGCAATTAAGTCTGAATAACGCGAAAATGTGCCAAGACGAAACTGCAATAAGAGCAACGGCTTAAGTGCAAATTAGACTGCAATAATAATTAATATCACTCGCGGCTTTGTGTTAAATAAAGCAGCGCGTCTAACGAAAATACAGAATTATGTGAAGTTAAAAATCCAAAGTAAGCAGAGAATCGAAGATGGCCTTACCTCGATTAAAATACAGCACTGAAATAACAGGAGAACAGAGTATTCTAGAAAAAACCACTTGCGCGCTCTTGTTGTGTCTCTTGCGTGCTGCTCGCTGGTCCTTATGGAGTTGTCTGAGACTTCACTATTTAAATCTATTCTTACATAAGCTGTTTCGGTCGGGCAATTAAGTCTGAATAACGCGAAAATGTGCCAAGACGAAACTGCAATAAGAGCAACGGCTTAAGTGCAAATTAGACTGCAATAATAATTAATATCACTCGCGGCTTTGTGTTAAATAAAGCAGCGCGTCTAACGAAAATACAGAATTATGTGAAGTTAAAAATCCAAAGTAAGCAGAGAATCGAAGATGGCCTTACCTCGATTAAAATACAGCACTGAAATAACAGGAGAACAGAGTATTCTAGAAAAAACCACTTGCGCGCTCTTGTTGTGTCTCTTGCGTGCTGCTCGCTGGTCCTTATGGAGTTGTCTGAGACTTCACTATTTAAATCTATTCTTACATAAGCTGTTTCGGTCGGGCAATTAAGTCTGAATAACGCGAAAATGTGCCAAGACGAAACTGCAATAAGAGCAACGGCTTAAGTGCAAATTAGACTGCAATAATAATTAATATCACTCGCGGCTTTGTGTTAAATAAAGCAGCGCGTCTAACGAAAATACAGAATTATGTGAAGTTAAAAATCCAAAGTTACAGATCCAAAGTTACAGATAAGTTAAAAATCCTTTTTTCTAACAGTGGCCCTTCCTCTCTGTGGACTACACCTTGCCGTGGTGGAGAGGCTTGTGTATGAACTCCATTGAACCTGAGAGCTATGCCGGCGGGGATTTTATATCCCTGGCAAGTTTAACTAAGCTGGACAGGTCAAAGAAGAGGAGGCAGACAAAGCAGACATTATAACTATTTGACAGAAATGGTGGCCATCTTGAAAATGGTGGCCATCCTGAATTTTTGAGTGGCACATACCTTTTTCCAAAAGAGTGTTCCTTGAAGAGTATTTCTGCCTAATTGTATGCTTGCATCACCATTTTAACAATTTAAATAATTAAGGCGAGACACTACGGGTGAATAGGGTAAAAATAAAAAAACTAGCAGATATCACCATGAAACTTCTCCAGTTGATTACCTACATTAAGATGAGATGAGAGTTTTCTGTAATTTAATGTTTAAATTAGCAAATTAGGCAATATCTAATTAAATATGCGCTAATTTGTATATATTTAAAAAAACAAAATCTGAGTATTGGATAAAGCCAGATTAAAAATTATTTTTTCATTGTGTTCACATATTAGATGGGGAAATTACAGAGGGATTTATGGATATCTACTTTTGTTATCCTGTAAATCATAATATACTGTCAATAGCCTTAAAAAATGATTTTCGCCATGTTTTTTGGAATAAAATGTTATATAAATCAGACTAGGAATAATATATTTACAGATCCCTCTGTAAATGTCTTCATAATATAACTAGGTACAAGACTGGAAAGATTGGTGTATATAGGTGCTACTGAAGTGGAGATTTCAGACTTGGAGTATGAGAGAAAGGTCATTTTGAGAAAACGGGTTTTAAAGATTTATCATCAGCCAATGAGATCGCGCATTCAGCCCTTTTACTTTCGCGATTGGTTGCTGATAAAAAGGAAATGACCATATTTGGATCCGACAGCATTGTACAGTGAAGAGAGAGCTTTCCAGCGGTGCCTGTGAAGACAGAGAGCAGACAGAGATCGCGGATCGGCGGGAGGATTTACAACGACAACTTTTGTTGAATTTACGCGAAATCTACAGACGCAAACAGACAAAGTGTAGTAAAATAAAGATCTAAATGTGTTTTTTGGACTTTTTTTCACCACAGTCTGAAAGAAGACATGTTATTGAAGACAAATATCCAAAAATCTCAAAATTGACCAGTAAAAAAAAAAAAATGTTTTTGCCTGCCATGTCTCACCTTAATATTCGACAGGAACAGTGGCCATCTTTAAAAATGGCGGCCATCTTGAATTTTTGAGGGACAAGCATCTTTTTCTATTAACATGTCCTTTAGAGAGTATATTTGTATCAAATTTTATGCTTGGATCACTGTTTGAATAATTGATATAATAAGCATTGAATAGCAATGGCGGCCATTTTGAAAAATGGCCGCCATATAGAATTTTTGAGTGGCCAACGCCTTTTTCCAAAATAGTGGCCCTTAGAGAGTATCTGTGCCAAATTTCATGCTTCTATACCAAAGTGAACGATTTTTTTACTAATCTGCTGCACTATGGGGGTACTAATCCAGCCTTGTGCGGGACTCGTGAACAATGTTTATTTTCAGGAAACATCTGATGAGCTCGCTGTTATTCCCCTCCCTCCGTTACCTATAACCTGCCTACGTAACACGTGACGTACTACGTATCTGCTGCGCGCGGCCACACATGAGAGGACAACAAACATGTCGACTGCACCGGCCGCTCGCTGCTGTGCCATTCATCTTAAGCTTTGGGTTTAAAAACTTCAACAGAGCTGCCAACACTCACGCATTCACCGTGAGACTCACGCGATTGACACTTTTCACACGCTCTCACGCCACACATCCATTTTCTCACGCACAGAAAAATCGCAAAGCAAAGAGGACACGGAGACCGACAGACTAGACAGAGCAGGTTACTTATGATAGAAAAAAATCTCAGCTCTCAGATTCTGTCAATTCTACAACAAAATTCAAACAATAAATACCGTTTTGGCGCTTGTAAATGTGACATGACAGATCCCTAACGGCACCTGAACCGATCCTTTCTACTAGCTAATAGTAAATAAACAAGAACACTGTTGAAAGATACAACTTATCGAAATGTATATTCCTCATACATGATATCGATCAATCAGTGTTTTTTATTCACGGAAAGGGGTCAATAAAACAGCTGGAGAACAATTATGTCACATAACATTTACCTCAAGAAAGTCACATAACATTTACCTCAAGAAAGTCATTTAATGACCATAATATAGCATGTTAGTTGGCTAGAAAAAAATAGCTATAGAGAGTATTTTGCTAAATATGTGTACTATATTATGTATTTATTATATTTTTACTTGAAGTATTTTATTTTACTTTTACTAAAGTTGTTATTATAATATAAAAAATGCATTATATTTAATTTGAGTTATTTTTAACCTTAAATAATACTACCAGCTGATAGGTGAGTTTTTTTCTTTTTTTTTCTTGAGATGCCTATCTTGTGTATCTAATATTTATCCAAATATTACATCAAATCACAAGAATTTAAAGGAGAACTCCGGTCAATTTTAACATTGAACTCATTTTTTTGTACATTTGGAGTGCTGTCAACACAGAGAACAATGACAAAAATCGGTGTTGCCTACACCGAGTTATTCTATTTTTAAAATTTGCACCCTGTTGACTTCAATGGGGCAAGTACTAAACCTGCTTTTAGCCTCTTAACATCCTTGATGTGTCATTACAAGTGCACAGAAAATGTGAGTGATTCCTTCTGAGTGAACACGAGTGAGTCTGACTGCAGTAGATGTGAAAGAAATGTATAAAAATGATGTTATTTAAGCCAGCGCAAATACCTTTGTTTACATCCTGTTTTTCGGTTGAAGTCAAAAGTAGTCGATTGCCGAGTTCACGCGCGTGATCATAGGTATTAAACCTATGCGTGTGAACTCTGCAATCGACTACTTTGGACTTCAGTCAACAGGGTGCAAATTTTAAAAATAGAATAACTCGGTGTAGGCAACACCGATTTTTGTCGTTGTTCTCTGTATTGACAGCACTCCAAATGTACAAAAAAATGAGCTCAATGTTAAAATTGACCGGAGTTCTCCTTTAATTTAATTGAAATTGTGAAATTTGTGTCAAGCAATAATAACAAAACGTAGCTTACCAGAAATTGTACCATGTTAACATTGTAACATGTTGCCACTAAACCTAATAAAATTCAGTTTAGTTACTAAAATGTTTTGACAATCACAATACACTTATGATAATAACCATTGTTATTGCTTATAAATTTAATAGTATATTTTTATAATAGTATATTTCACATCATTTGGTTCGTTGCAATAGTGTTTTGCAGTTAGCTACAATGTGATGTTTTGCAGTTTTGCACTAAATAGGAGTGTCAATTTTAGTATTGTAAAGTATAACATTTTCTATATTTGGTCTTATGGCCCCACAGAGCCAGCACAATAGGAGCCAAGGCCTTTCATTATAATTCAGCGACAGACAAGGGAACCTCAATTTTTCTTTAGAACCTCAATTTTTGGTCTGTACTGTACTGTATGTTCATGCTACAAGGCAAAATACAGATATTAACTTAAAAGTAAAGCATTCTTGGTGTTTTTGTCATGTTGCAATAGCCTGTTTACACTGATTATATACAAAAATCAAAGCTGATACTGTATGCTAATAAATAAAGGAGTCATAATAACATATTACATGCTTTGAATTCCTTATATATAGCTATGCAGTGTTCTAAGAAGCATGGATGGTTCGCTGTACGTGATGCAACACTTATTATAACCACAAGAGACTTGAGACTTGACTTGGACTCTAGCTCAGAGACTTGAGATTTGACTTGGACTCTAGCTCAGAGACTTGAGACTTGACTTGTACTCTAGCTCAGAGTCTTGAGACTTGACTTGGACTCTAGCTCAGAGACTTGACTTGGACTCTAGCTCAGAGACTTGAGACTTGACTTGGACTCTAGCTCAGAGACTTGAGATTTGACTTGGACTCTAGCTCAAAGACTTGAGATTTGACTTGGACTCTAGCTCAGAGACTTGAGACTTGACTTGGACTCTAGCTCAGAGACTTGAGATTTGACTTGGACTCTAGCTCAAAGACTTGAGATTTGACTTGGACTCTAGCTCAGAGACTTGAGACTTGACTTGGACTCTAGCTCAAAGACTTGAGACTTGACTTGGACTCTAGCTCAGAGACTTGAGACTTGACTTGGACTCTAGCTCAAAGACTTGAGACTTGACTTGGACTCTAGCTCAGAGACTTGAGACTTGACTTGGACTCTAGCTCAAAGACTTGAGACTTGACTTGGACTCTAGCTCAAAGACTTGACTTGGACTCTAGCTCAGAGACTTGACTTGGACTCTAGCTCAGAGACTTGAGACTTGACTTGGACTCTAGCTCAAAGACTTGAGATTTGACTTGGACTCTAGATCAGAGACTTGAGACTTGACTTGGACTCTAGCTCAAAGACTTGAGATTTGACTTGGACTCTAACTCAGAGATTTGAGACTTGACTTGGACTCTAGCCCAGAGACTTGAAACTTGACTTGGACTCTAGCTCAAAGACTTGAGACTTGACTCGGACTCTAGCTCAGAGACTTGAGACTTGACTTGGACTCTAGCTCAGAGACTTGAGACTTGACTTGGACTCTAGCTCAAAGACTTGAGACTTGACTTGGACTCTAGCTCAGAGACTTGAGACTTGACTTGGACTCTAGCTCAAATACTTGAGATTTGACTGGGACTCTAACTCAGAGACTTGAGACTTGACTTGGACTCTAGCCCAGAGACTTGAGACTTGACTTGGACTCTAGCTCAAAGACTTGAGACTTGACTCGGACTCTAGCTCAGAGACTTGAGACTTGACTTGGACTCTAGCTCAAAGACTTGAGACTTGACTTGGACTCTAGCTCAAAGACTTGACTTGGACTCTAGCTCAGAGACTTGACTTGGACTCTAGCTCAGAGACTTGAGACTTGACTTGGACTCTAGCTCAAATACTTGAGATTTGACTTGGACTCTAGCTCAGAGACTTGAGACTTGACTTGGACTCTAGCTCAGAGACTTGAGACTTGACTTGGACTCTAGCTCAGAGACTTGAGACTTGACTTGGACTCTAGCTCAAAGACTTGAGACTTGACTTGGACTCTAGCTCAGAGACTTGAGACTTGACTTGGACTCTAGCTCAGAGACTTGAGACTTGACTTGGACTCTAGCTCAGAGACTTGAGACTTGACTTGGACTCTAGCTCAGAGACTTGAGACTTGACTTGGACTCTAGCTCAGAGACTTGAGACTTGACTTGGACTCTAGCTCAGAGACTTGTGAGCATCTCTGGGTAGGTGAGAGGATGGTGGCATCCAAAGCAAGGATTGGGCTGAAACAGTACTAAAAAGAGAAGCCAACAAAGTGGCGGTACAAGCTTTTCGTTTTGGCTGATTCAGCCCATGGACACACCTGGGATTTTTTTATTTATGAGGGCAAATCCCCTGAAGGTCAAAATGGACAATGTAAGGGGCTAAGTTACGAATCTGTGATGGTGCTTGTGGATGAGAGGATGCTGAGAACTGGCTACAAGCTGTATGTAGACAATTTCTTCACCAGGCCATCACTTTTCAGAGACCTCCTCCAGAAGGGCATCTGGGCCTGTGGGAACATTCGGAGCAACCGGGTGGGCTTCCCACAAATTACTGAAAACAATGGGAGTATGCGGTGAATTCGAGACAACAGGCTTCTCTTTGTCGAATGGAAGGACACCAGGGAGGTGCTCATGTGCTTTTCCTTCCATTCAGCAGATGGAGATCACACCGTACGGAGGAGGGTGAAGACGAGAGCTGGAGGATGGACAGAACTCACTGTACCTATACCTACTGCAGTGCATGACTATAACAAGTGAGTTGAATTTATTCAGTGGTGTTGTGTATATTTTATTTACTTGTTTACATTTGCATTTAGATTTGAAATATATTCTATTATTTCCACACA
Organism: Squalius cephalus; assembly: GCA_022829025.1. Lineage (NCBI taxonomy): Eukaryota > Metazoa > Chordata > Actinopteri > Cypriniformes > Leuciscidae > Squalius > Squalius cephalus. Next base: position 18,914,119 of record CM040794.1, on the reverse strand, counting down.
GGTACATGGGAGGAGTTGATCTCTCTGATGCCCTTGTCGGGTATTACAAAGTACTCCGAAAGACCAGGAAGTGGTTCCGCTCGATTTTCTAGCACTTTATTGACATTGCAGTGGTAAATGCCTTCATCCCGCACCAGCAGTTGGCTGCTGCTCATAACCAAAGAGCAAAAACACAGCGGGAATTCAGTGAAGATTTGGTTATGTAGCTTGCAGACTGGATGCCTCCAAGTGAGCCTGCTCCTCCTGCTCCAGCACCTCACATGACAGGAGAACCCTCAGGCCATGCCTGCCACAGGCCAATGTACACCACTAATGAAGGTGATGACCGCAGGCGAAGATGCCGAGTGTGCCATCGGAAAGCGCTTGTGTTCTTACAGGGATGTGCATCGTACTTGTGTTTCCAAGCAACATGAGATTGCTTCAATTACTGGCATGATTTAAATAGATTGTAGTGTTCAGAAGTTGTGAAAATCTTTATATATTTGTGAATAGTTTGTAAATAGTTGAAAAATTGGAAACTATTATTTTATTTTTTAAAACTATTATTAAAATTATTTTTCCAGTACTTTTATTTCATTATTATTTTCTTTCATTATTTACAAGTCTTATTCAGGTTTCAGTTGCAATTTGTATAGAAAAGTGAAAATGTTTGTAAATAAGGTAAAAAAAATTAAATAAAATCTCTCTCTCCCTCTCTCCCTATGTATGTGTTCACCAATGAAGAAGGGTGTCTCGTAGTGGCCATTTGTGGTAAGACTAAAAGTCTCACAGAAACCTCAATTTTTGAGATATCAAGCTGAAAATTTAAACATAACTCATTTAGACTTGTGGCTTTAACTTTTTAGCATGTTTTAGTCTGAAACATATATATATATATATATATATATATATATATATATATATATATATATATATATACATATATATATATATATATATATATATATATATACAATATATATATATTTAATAGAATAAAACAAATATTACAGCAAATTTTCACAACAATAAACTTAAATAACTTTTAGAAACATTAATATTTTTTATTATTTTTCCACTTCAACAATAATCCTCCAATTGTCATCTTTCGAAAGAGACCAACCTTATGTCTGTATTCCTAAGCATTTATGAATTACAACAGTTTAAGTTTTGCATTTTCATGTCTATGGCCAAAAATGGGTGTGACAGTTAATAAAAGTGACACCTTAATATAAAGTGTAACCTATTGTTCTTTAATTCATAGTTGAATAATCCAGAACTTTCACATTTGTGCATTTTGCTTTATTATATTTTTATTTAAACACGTACAAACAAAGACAACATGAAAAAGTACAATAGAGAAACAGGCTTGATGAACATTGTTTGAACAAAGTTCACATAGTTAGAATCACTTTTTAACCTTAAGTAACAATTAGGACAGTTGCAGAATTAAATCAAACAAAATGAAATTGACCTTAATGTTCATTCAACTATTAGAAAGCAGTTCATTGAAAAATGAAAATTAACTAAAAAAATACTTAACTAAAAAAATAAAATAAACTAACAGTGACAAATAAGGGGCCATGAAGCCGGTTTAGGTGGCTAGCCAGGTGTGTTTCAAATTGATTTGTGCCAACCCAGGGTTTTAGGCACCATGAAAGTGGTTTGGCTTTTAGCAGTGTTCATTGCCATAGTAACTTACGCTGCACGGCTAACCTGGGCTGCGTTCAGCCCCGACAAAATGTTGCACAACGTTTTTTAAACAGAAACGGTGATGCGTTGAACACACTGTTCTGATGACGCAAGAGGTGCAACTATGGCAGCTCAGAAGGCCATTCTTTGTGTTCTTTGTGAAGAATTTTCGGAGCCTGATGAAGTCGGTATAAATATGTGTTTAATACTACAAAATATGTCCGATGTTATAATTACTGCACTTGCCGCCCAGAACAAAAGAGAACATTCCAATCGAGTGAAGGGATTGCTGAAACTGAAATGGAAGCACACATCTTACCTAATTCAGACTAAAACACATCTATTTAGAAACTAAAAAACTAAAGGCAGAAACTAAAGTTCAGAAACTAAAAGTATTGATTGGTGCATGATGCATCTGTAATGAAACCAATGATCATATTGATATTAGGATGTGGTCAGGAAATGACATCCGAATGTAATGAGCAAAACTGAGATGCGAGGTCGAAACATGACCGAATATTGCTTGTATTTTACAATACGTATTTTACTAAAAATGTTTTCACCGTAAAAAAGAATAATAAAAACAAACAGTTAACACTGTGTAAACTACAGTGGTTTTAACGTGCAAGCCATGGAAAGACAGTTTATATACCACTCTATTAAATAGTTTCGTTTGTGTATTTGAGAAGACCATGAGTGGTTGGCTTGTTAGGCCTAATATATTGGTATATCAGAGATTAAAAGTCGTGTAAATGAACGTAAAACGCATTATCATATACTGAAAAAGCATATTAATATATACTTACAGCAACGATTTTTAAACGTGCTGTTCTCAATCCGACACGAGGAGAAGGGCCAGATCTATGACGTTTTAGCTATTTATTATTCAATGTTGATAAATAAAATTGTAAATTTTTTATGACCCGCGTCTCCTGTGCCTGTGCGCCCTTATACATGCAGATCAATAAATATTTGTTTAAAAAATGTTTAGATGACTTTGCAATTCATGTTTGCTTTAGGTAGCCTACTGCTACTTTAAATTAATCAACATCTGTTGTAATTTGTGATTAGAACACGACAAGACACAATAGTATACAGTAATGTTGAGAAGGAAATTCTTCTGAAGTGCGCTGAAGTCATCCGATGAAACTGTCATGTTTGATGAACAGATTGAATTTAGGATTTTATGCACATAAACATCTGTCAATGTATGTTTGTTTTTTTATTTTTTGTTTTTTTTACTAAACCACACAATTCATATGTATTAGGTTCCTCTGACACAATTTTGTTATTTCAAATGTTTATTGTGTATGTAAGTTTCGGTGCACTTCAGTGATTTTAGCGTGTGAACGGAACTTTTATTTTGAAGTGGCGATGTGACGTCACAAGGATGCGCCGCGCTCCTGCACTGTTGTTATTCGGCTGAAGAAAGGTTCGTGTTTTTAATCATTTAAAGTGTTTCAATCTATGCAAACCGTCCTGATAATGTTATAGTTTCTACATGAAATGTAAAACGATTTGAATAGACAATTGGAATGCAATAACACGTTATGAGTAAAGTGCATCAGCATCCATGAGTAAACAGTAACGTTAAAATCAATTCATTTTCAGTAACACGAGTGCAATTGTTTACCTGTGTGATAATTTATTCAGCCTACCTATGCAATTACCTGTTTAATTACTCATTTATATAATTATTTATTTACTATCGCGGGAAATGAGAGCGCTGGCCATCATTTTGAAAGCAGAGATTATTACAGAAAGTGAAATAAAAAACTTTTGATTTCTGTTCCTGCATTAATCCTCTCAGACACGATAGCTGGATCTAAATAACATAAGTTTATAGCGGTTTATCAACTATAATTGGTTTATTTATTGCCTTAATATTTCTCTATTTCTCTTTGCTATATATTTCTATTTTTTTTTTTATACAGCCCTAGCATGCATATAATGGTGCGTAAACAAATTCATAGGGGGGGAAAACTATAAATAATAAACAGGGTTGTCACGATTCCTCGATTAAATCCGAGTACTTGATTTAGAAAATCCTCGATTGCAATTTACCCGTGTCGAGTAACCAGTAGAACATTTAATTTAAAATAAAAAAAATTACACAGTTTTATAAGACTGCACAATGTATTAAAACCCATACTAGCATGAATTCACAAACGCTGTGTTTCAATTAAATAAATATATGCCCTGCACGTTTAATACACGCTTCATTGTTATTATAAATGTATCTAAGTAATTTTAAAGGCTTTGGTCTACTTTTATTACCACAAAAATATCTGATTAATCGTCAAAATAATTAATTGATTACCAAAATAACAATAAGGGCTGATATACTTCACTTCTGAGTGAACGAGACTGAGGGAAGTTAATGAGGGAAGGTTTGATTGAGAGATTTCATTTTGAGTGTTTTTCCTTCTGTTGATTAATCTCTTCTTAAACAGGACAAACACACAGAAAACTCCTGGTGAAGCGACTGAGATCCATGTGACACTACTATAAAGATGGCGTTTATTAAAGAAGAGAGTGAAGATGTGAGGATTGAAGAAACATTCAGAGTGAAACATGAAGATACTGAGGAACAAACAGGTTGGTGTGTCTGGATGGACTGTGGACTTCACAGCTGAAACTGAGACACCAGTGCTGGAACTCTGTTTTAACTGCATATAGTGCCTACATTTCTTAAAACATCAAATAAAATTCGATTCAAACATGAAGGATTTGCTACAGTGAGATTATTTATAATGACTCAAAATTCAATCTGATCAATTACAGCTTTTAAAAGCAAATAAGATAGAAACACATTTGTGTGGGCAGTGGGAGAGTCAAGCATAAATACTGCTTTTAGAGGGAAATGCAATGAATGCTGTTTTTATATTTTGTGTGATACACATGGAAGCTAATAATATTCAGAACATCATAAAATTCAGTGTGAAAAATGTTTTGTTTTCAAGCAAAATGCCATAATGTGACATCATGCAATTTCCCAGAATAATGTATAACTAAATAAAAAAAATGAAAATTACTAAAGGTTCTGACAAATGATAATTGCTGCAGTCTATTTAAACAAAATAAATAATAATAATAATTTTAATTAATTAATTAAAAAAATAGGTTTGAATGAATGATTCACTCAAAGACTTCACTTGTTTATTACTATTATTTTTAACCAAATCTCTTGACTGAATGATTAAATGAAAATAAGTTTTTAACAGTCACTTGTCGCTATGAGTAAGTAAGAAGAGACTGCTGATTATCAGCACAGTTGTTGCTCCCGCGTGAACACTGTAGTGTTTATTTAATAATACAAGCTGTTTTATTGACTTCTTTCCGTGGTTAAAACATTGAGCGATTGCATGGGATGTGATTCATTTCAGTAAGTTGTACTGTACATTTCAATATACCTTCTGATGTTCATTCATGTTTGTTTATTTGAGGCTGTACTAGTGAAGAGGAAGAGACTATTTAGAATCAAAAATATTTCTCTATTTTCTTTTTTTATTGTTGACGTTGTCGATAATGACAACTAATCATTTCAGCCCTAATGGACAACTATCATGTTGACGTTGTCGATAATGACGACTAATCATTTCAGCCCTAATGGACAACTATCATGTTGACGTTGTCGATAATGACGACTAATCATTTCAGCCCTAATGGACAACTATCACAAAATGTAAACAGTTGTGGATCATCCAGGTAACATTTGAACAGGGTCACTGTGTAAATTCAACTATTATTTAGTCTTTTGGACTTTGTTAACATCTGTTATGTGAACTAGCTCATTTAGTACTAAATAAGAAAAATTAAATATAATTATGATCTGTCGTCTTTATGCCCTTCAATATTTTGAAGATTCTGCAAGGTGTATGTAAATCTATGACCTAAACTGTATTATTTTGTCAGAATCATTGTGCTCCCATTCTTTTGAAATCCATCTCTTCCTGCGATTCTGTGCTGGAAGTCTGTGAAGTTTATGAGATTTTCACCGTGCAATTACAATCTATATATCATGGTTTCACAGTATGCTGTATTACACAGTTGGATTCCATTTTGATTCATTTTGAAAATATTTCAGCTATTAATCAGTTTTGCTCCCAACTAAACAGTGAACCATCTCATTTAATAACTACTATACTGCTATAGGCTACTTCATATACGTAGCCTAATATACACTATATTGCCAAAAGTTTTGGGACATCTACCTTTACATGTACATGAACTTAAATGACATCCTATTCCTTTATATGGAGTTGGCCCATCCTTTGCTGCTATAACAGCCTAAACTCTTCTGGGAAGGCTTTCCACAAGGTTTAGGAGTGTGTTTATGGGAATTTTTTACCATTCTTCTAGAAGTGCATTTGTGAGGTCAGGCACTGATGTTGGACGAGAAGGCCTGGCTCACAGTCTCCGCTCTAATTCATCCCAAAGGTGTTCTATCAGGTTGAGGTCAGGACTCTGTGCAGGCCAGTCAAGTTCCTCCACACCAAACTCGCTCATCCATGTCTTTATGGATCTTGCTTTGTGCAGTGGTGCGCAGTCATGTTGGAACAGGAAGGGGTCATCCCCAAACTGTCCCCACAAAGTTGAGAGCATAAAATTGTCCAAAATGCCTTAGTATGCTTAAGCATTAAGAGTTCCTTTCACTAGAACGAAGGGGCCAAGCCCAACTCCTGAAAAACAATTAATTATGATAATTATATCATATACTGGGAAAAAAAATCATGACCAGAAATCGGGCCATGTCTACCACACATTTTCCAAGAGTGTCAGAGTGCCCTACTTCTTCTGAGCTAGATATGTCCACAGGGCCCATGGTCCTATTGTTCGTCTAAAGCTTTTGGAGCCCTTAACATGCTTTAAAATATGTTAGAGTCGTTCCATTGCTGCATATATCACACATAGCTGTACGGATTTGTATTCGTACATGTATTGTTCTCATCGACACAAACAACTTTCACACTGACAATTATTAGCTCAGAACAACAATAACTGTTTAAGGCTTTGTGTATTTGGGTGTTTTGATGCTCTTAGCATGTTTAAAATTTCATGAAATTCTGCACACACATCAGAGTTGTCTGCCATTGGTTGTAGGAAACAGCATGGACGTGGACATGGACGTAGAGCAGGGGCGGTAACTTCAGACCTGGAGGGTCACTGTCCTACTAAGTTTAATTCCATCCCTAATGAAACACACCTACCTGTGTGTTCAAGAAATCATGAAGACTTTGGTTAGATTGTTCAGGTGTGTTTGATTAGGGATTGATCTAGACCAGGGGTGTCCAAACTCTGCAGAGTTTAGCTCTTGCCTCAACACACCTGCCTGGAAGTTTCTAGTACGCCTAGTAAGACCTTGATTAGCTGAGTTAGGTGTGTTTGGTTAGGGTTGGAGCTCAACTCTTCAGGACAGCGGCTCTCTAGGGCAGAACTTTGACCCGGAGTTAGATTGCTCAGTTGTGTTTGATAAGGGATCGATCTAGACCAGGGGTGTCCAAACTCTGCAGAGTTTAGCTCCATCTTGCCTCAACACACCTATCTGGAAGTTTCTAGTATGCCTAGTAAGACCTTGATTTTCTGGTTCAGGTGTGTTTAATTGGGGTTGGAACTGAACTTTGCTAGGCAGCGGTCCTCCAGGAGCAGGATTGGACACACCTGATCTAGACTCTGCTGGGCAGTGGCCCTCCAGGAGTTGCTCATCCCTGACCTGAAGTCACCAAACTTGGTACGTATATTGTCCTCCTCAAGCCGGACAACTTTCATAATCACGTGGATGTGGCTATTGTGGTTCAGGGACATACCTCCCAATTTACCCACTTACATGCATCTGCCCACCGTGTGACGATGGCGCTGCAGTGCTTGAGCCTGTTATCAATTTTTACAGCTATTTGATAGGTTTGATGCTTTAAATGTCTAGATGTTTTGATGCCTGTTGCTTTGTGCCATTAAACTGGGGTAAACATGTATTTGTCTTTTTTTGCCTTAGATCTGATGATGCTAAAAGAGGAGATTCAAGATCCGAAAGAAACAGAAGAGAAAGATCAGTTTGAGAAACATTATTTCACAACTGGAGAAAAATCATTTAGTTGCTCACAGACTGAAAAGACTTCACCAAAAAGAGCTCAAAAGACAGCAAATAGAAGTTGTTTCACCTGCCAACAGTGTGGAAGAAGTTTCACTCAAAAAGGAAATCTTAAATGTCACATGAGAATTCACACTGGAGAGAAGCCATACACATGTCAACAGTGTGGAAAGAGTTTCACACATCAAGGAACCCTTTATACCCACATGAAAGTTCACACTGGAGAGAGTCCTTACACCTGCAAACTGTGTGGAAAAACCTTGAATCGAAAAGGAAACCTTAAGACTCACATGAGAGTTCACACTGGAGAGAAACCTTTCACATGTGATAAGTGTGGAAAATGTTTTACACGTAAAGAGAGCCTTAATAACCACATGAGGATTCATGTAAAAGATAGCTGTTGTGTATGCCGTCAGTGTGGAAGGAGTTTCACAGACAAGAAACGGCTTAAGAGGCACGTAAAAACTCACTCTGGAGAGAAGTCTTACATGTGCCATCTCTGTGGAATGAGTTGCGCAAACAACACAAACCTTACAGTCCATGTGAGAGTTCACACTGGAGAGAAGCCTTACAGCTGCCAACAGTGTGGAAAGAGTTTCAATCGAAAAGAAAGTCTTAAGACTCACATGAGAAGTCACACTGGAGAGAAGCCTTTCAGCTGCAAACTGTGTGGAAAGAGTTTTACACATAAAGGAACCTGTTATACCCACATGAAAGTTCACACAGGAGGGAAGCGTTTCAACTATCTTTAGTGTGAGAAGAGATTCAGCATCAAATATATCTGAAAAGTCATTTGCAGACTTGTTCAAGAAATTGCAGTGTTCTGAGTGGAGCGATTTCAAAAATCATCTGTGCATTCACTCTGGAGGAAATAGGGTACCCATGGGTCCTTGAAAGCATTAAATTAACTTTCAAGGCCTGGTTTCACAGACAGAGCTTAGATTAAGCCAGGATTAGGCTTTAGTTCGATCAGGGCATTTAAGTAGCTTTTATAAACCTGCCTTAGGAAAAAAAAACATTACTGGTGTGTATCTTAAGACAAAACAATGGCACTGAACTTAATTTAAGGTTGTATTCACAGCTGACTTGTTTGGTTCGATTGAATCCAACTCAAGTTCGTTTCCCCCCTTGGTACGGATCTCTTGGGCAGGTGTGAATACAGCAATCACACTCTGATGCAGACCAAACAACCGTACCGAGACCCAGCTGAAGAGGTGGTCTCGGTCCGGTTCCAAACCAACCAAAGGTTTGGAACCATCTTGCAGCACATCTTCGTCTTTGCAAAATCCTAATTACAACATAGCATAGATGACTTATACAAGCAGGACGAGGCTGAGGGCCGTGAGAGAACCGAATCGGCCTCTTATCTCTCACGGAGGAGCCACGGAAGCATAAAAGTAAGAGAGCGACGACTGAAGGACGAGAGAAGACCAGGCCTGGACTTTTGTTATGTTTTGTTTATGTGTGTGCGGCAGTCGTCTGTAAAGGGCTGCCGTTTTTACTTTCATTTTGTGTTTTTTTATTTATTAAATTGTTTAAATGTTCCCTGGTTCCCGCCGCCTCCTCATAAATACATACTTTTTTACAATGACATTGTATCATATGATGCTCATAAGTTTCTTCATATTGCGTTAGTAGCTGATAACACCAAATCAGTAAAAAAATTAAAATTGCACTACGTAAGATCTCCATGATTAGCCTGTTTTTGCACTTCATGCTTTTCCCTGGTTGAGAATTTCTGTCCAATGAATGGATGACTTCAGCACATGTGTGGTTTTGTTTACAACTTTTAGTTCACTTGCTAAAAAGGCAGTGTGAAAGTGAACTAGTTGATTTTCTTGGTGTGAACTTTGACTTTCCCTAACTTTCCCTAAGATATGTCAGTGCTAGTTACTTTCAGTTAATACAGCTTTAACATGCATTTTAGTCTGGGATAGGCTTAAGCCTTGTCTGTGAAACAGGGAGGAAGTCTTAAAAAATAGGAGGGGAAAGTCTTAACTGTTTGCAAAGATTTATAATTTTTGAAGCACAAACAGGAGACGCTTGGAAAAGGCAAATATGATTTTGATTGGCTGGAGATTGTGATGGTAACTGATTTGCATAACAGAGCTGCTAGAGTGAAAATGTAGGGGAAATGTAAATTTACGAGCAAGTGGCTTGAAAATATTCAATTCTCGGACTGGTTAGAACCAGTACCAGTAAATGATTGTGAAGGAGAAAAGCACAAACGATATGTGCGATTTCGGATAGTGGCAAATCATCATTCATACACCTCTAACAACAACTCCGACTTGTTTTTAAAGCAAGTGTTCCCAACTCAGAGCTTGTAAAAACTTTTACATGTGGATGGGACCAAACAACCTACACCACCAAGTTTGGTTTAGCTCAGTGAATATGTTTTGTTACTCGCTTGTTTCATTCCTATGATTATATAATTTTATCATTGGCTTTGCAATAATGCAGGTGACCAGATTGTCCAGCATTTTCAAGATTTCCTGTCTCTTGAGGGAAAGACTAATTTTCTTCCTTCCAGCCCATGGACACAGGACTACATGTGTTCTTGCATGGATTCTTCAATTCTTATGTCATACCGGGAGCTTTGGGCTTTTGGTCAGAAACTCCTTTTTCATAGAAGGGTTTTCAACATCCTACTGACTAAAGAACTACTAGATTCTTAAGCTTTAGCTAGGTCTCAGTACCGTTTATACCTTGACCAGAAAAGGAGGGAAAAAGACAACAGTGTACAAACTCAGAGAAGGATACATTCATGTTCATGAATATGCGAAACAGGTTGCATTGCCAAAAAGTAATTATTTATACTAATTAAAATAAACAGCAAAATGTAAATATCCAGGGCACCATGTCAAGGCACTAACACACACATTATTACATAAATATAAGTTGTTTTATTAATATCACATACACTACTTGGATGATATGTAAATCATATGTTTATGTGCATGTTTATGAGTAACAAAATCTTTTGAATTTGATAACTATAGAAAGAAATGGCAAAATATCAAAAGCACTCGGACTGGATCCATTTGCAAACTTAGTTTCTGATATTAACAGAGGTGGAAATGTATGTACGGAAGGTCACCCAGAACACCCTAGCAACTGCATAGCACAGCAGAGAATATCCTAGCAACACTTTGGCAAAAACCCAGAACATTCTGACCCAACTTCAAACTTTTTTAAATTTTAGGACAAGAATTTCTTCAGTCTAGATAATTAAAGTGTAACTTCACAGATTTTCATCCTGCTTTGTATTGTTACAACATCGATAGTTTATGTAAATGAACAATGTCATCCAGCTGTATTTTGACAGCTCAAGGGCTTTCGTGGAAACTACAGATTATACTTAAGCATTTTTATATCCCCACCCATGGACAGCTGGATCGACAGAGGTTTATTAACAGAACAGTTATTGTAAGGGTAGGTTTATCGCTGAAAACATTCTTCTTGTCTTCTCTTTTAACAGCATTATAGTAAAAATAGAACACTATGGCAACAGTTTTCTTACCTGTATGCAAAAGCGTTTTGCTTTGGGAAGTTGTGCGAAACTTGATGGAATGGCAATTTCTTTAACTACAAACACAGAGGTTTTTTCAGATTTTCCGTCTCAGCGCTATCTCCATACTTACGATTCTTTGCAGCCTTTAGCCGCTGCTTACAACGTGCCAGATCCATCACTGAAAGTAACTCACTCCTGCTAAAATTCTTTGAATTCTTGCAACTGGGAACAATACAAGTCCTCACACCATTGTGATTAAAAGTTTGCTAAGAAGTATTTCCTACTAATGCAAGGTGGTATTTGACTCTGGTAAGCATATCATAGCAGACTGGTGGGAGTATACGAGAGGTCCAAAATTATCCTAGAGAATACAGAAATGTTTATTTTCCTTCAGAAAAATTATTCTTTTGTACAAATTGCTAAATAATGTTTATAATATGTAATGCGAGCCAATGTGGACAGACTGACTCATTGAATGTTGTTGAATATGGTGTTGTCTTGGATGATGTGGCTTTGAATTTCTCGTAATCTGATTTCATTATTTTCCAAAACCAAGTTTACAATGCCAGCTTCCTGTACCCCAGTGAAAATTTGCCCCTTCCTCCACCATGGTTGCATCTCTCAGTCCTTTAGAAAAACAAACATATAGAGCTTGGACACTGCAGCCTAAAGATATTTCCCCCACAGTAGAGTTAAGTAAGATAAAGAGAATGAGAGATGGAGATGCGAGAGGAAGAGCAGGTATGCATATTGTGCCCATGAATTCATTGGGCAACTCGTAAAATATGTACGCGTAAGCGCTTTTGAGTACTACCAACATTTTTGGGGACACGGACACGTTTACTTAGCCTACTGAAGTAGGATTTTTCCTACATATATGCTAAGATAGCAATCATGATTAGGGCAGCACAATATAATGTTTTAGCATCGATATCGCGATGTCATGAACGTATAGGATATTAGTTGATAGGTTTCGGTTCGGAATGGCAAAATTAATGGCAAAATTTCCGCATCATAGAGTGAAATTTTACCATTTGCATGTGTTTTTAAGTCCTGTCAGTTTAAACATTAAGCCAAGAACAAGACTGGAACTCACACGCTGTTTTGTGCGCGCACACAGAGCCACGCAGACAGCACGTGAACACCGAATTCAAGCCTTACTCTTTCTCTTTTTTTGAGCTTGAACCATGACTTGAACAGACACGTGCACGCAAAAGTATATAGGCTATATAATCAGTGGCGTGGCGTGGGGAAAATTTCTGAGGAAGCCAATTAAGACACAACCTCTAAGCTGTGTGTTTTAAGGGGTGGGGGCAGAAAATCATACGTTACCATTTATATGTTGCTATTTGGATGAACTATTAGAGCGCCCAGCATCATCTTACCGGGACTTACGCTTGTTACAATCCAACACTTTGAGCACGTAGATACCTAAAATATGTTGCACATACAGCTCAACTAACGCGATTGTTATAAAGGTGTTTGGACAACAAAACACATCCTCTTGCACATATTTGATAATCGGAATATCAGATATATCCTGCTATAGCTAATAAATTTGTGAAATTTTGAATAAAAAAAGGAAATAAAAGCTGATCATTCAGCGCTATTGTGCCTGCGGTGTGACAAGCAATGAAAGACGCGTCTCCATGGGAACCATAAAGTGATACTACGATCAATAACGGTCGCCTTGAAAAACTTACGTGTGAAAAGGTTGTTTGTAAGGCTTACATTTAAATGTGTCTTTGTTTTGTTTTGAGTGTATGGTCAATAAATAAAGGAATTAAAAAGATGGGCACAAAACCACAAATCTTCCGCTATTTCATTCATTCATTCATTGACGATGACAACGTGATGTGATTGGCCTGATGCCAACAAGTTCATGGCTTCCCTTGACACTGTCCTGACCAATCACAGGGGAGCAGTGTCGTGACAATAGCGTCACCTGATTGGTTAATCATTCTTTTTTTTTTCTATCAAGGGATGCCAACTCAGCCTGGCCTCCTCACAGACACAGGGTGCAGTACCATGTTTTCAACGCTCATTCACCATGTCACTTTTATAGGGGCGCTGTTTTACACATCATAAAACACTCAGTAATGAATGAAGAGAGACGATGAGGAGATGACAGAAGGATTACGTAAACTGAAAACAAAAGTGTTTATTAAATGACGATTATATTCTGAAAAAGTGAGGAAGCCTGGCTTCCCTTGGCCTCCGCAAGAAAACGCCACTGTATATAATAAGTCAAAATGCCTGTCTTGGCAAGTATCCTCATAAACACTGTGAACTATTGAGAAAGAAAACCGATATCATTGTCTGTGCAATTGATAGCAGCCTAATATACCAACAGCTGCTTGGTACCACCAATGTTAATCAAACAGCAAAAGAGAAAGAGAAAATAACTTTCATTTAACACAGATAAATTGTATTAATAACATTAATTATATTTAATTTATACAGTGAAGAAGAGTATAGTCTTATTTTACATTTGATTGTTCAATATCTGTACCTTAATACAGTTAGACTTACCTGAAAAACATAAATCACTACTTGTTTCATTGATGACGACAGCTTGATAAGTGTGCTGCATAAAGTGTGAGTAGGCCTACCAAGCAGCACCTGCAGGTGCTCCCATATATAACTATGTTATAGAAAATATATTACTAAAAATTTTAAATTGTAATAATATTTGAATTTTGGATAAAAAAATTTGTGTCAAAAAAATTTGTAATCAAAAAAAATGTAAATATTCTAAATTTTGGCCATTAGCATTAAGATTTATGTTTTTGAACCCATCTGTGGGGCAGTGAAGTCAAAGACACAGCCTTAATGATTGTGCAATATTTTTTTATATATATATATAAATAAATAACAATATATATATAGACATAAATATACATAAGCTATATATATATATATATATATATATATATATATATATATATATATATATATATATATATATATACATACAATAAAGTAACAGACAATGTAACAATATATAAAAAAACAACACATATATATTGTCACATTATAAACAATATTTAACTGAACAAAAACATCTGAACAATAATAAACATTATATAACTAATTACTTAAACATACATAACTTACATTACAACTTACTAACATAAAAACAACAAATAAATAAAAAATAAATAAAAACAAGCATAACTATTTACATTTTTAAAACCATTTTTATAACCATTTTTAAAACATTTTTATCTATATTTAAAACTAATAACTCGGTAATTTTTGTGCACCAATGTACTTTTTATAGGCAGCTCATTAATTATTGCTTCTATTGTACCGGAGTACAGCTGCGGTGGGATTTGAACATTTTTATCGTCCCCGCTCAAAATGTGGCAAGAGTTTTCCTCCACAGTCACCCCCACTACCTCGATCTCCTCCTCAATCGGTTCGATCTCCTCTATCTGGATTCATAAAAAATAAAATTACAGATTACTAGTGCGTGTGTGTGTGTGTGTGTGTGTGTGTGTGTGTGTGTGTGTGTGTGTGTGTGTGTGTGTGTGTGTTAGATAAGGAATGAATGTGTTCCAATCATGATAACAACAATACAGATAGATAGATAGATAGATAGATAGATAGATAGATAGATCATAAGTACCTTGACGGATGTCCTGTTTGATAAATGGAACTTTCCTTTTCCATTTGGTTGAACAGTTCCACGAAGATGGCTTATATGTACGAAGTCTCCTTCGTGGAGCTCCAACAAAGATTGCTCCCTCCATAGAGAGACCTCAAGAAGGGTTTCCCACACCTCAGCTTTAGGTCACGAATTGGGATGTCCATCCTTGTCATCCTTGGTTTCTGTAGCTGCAAAATTAAAGCACAGTGGTTTAGTACAATAACATGTACAGTATCTCTTAATTTAGAATGCTATATTAAAAAGTAGAGCAGACTGACATACAGACAGATAGATAAATACATAGATATCGACTCACTATGAACACTCGATATGAACTGTTTTCTAATAGACCATTCGGGACTCGCACGCGAGTAATAATTTAAGGAAACTTTATGTCCGATTGTTGTGTCTTATGCAGAGAACCGTGTTCGGTGCGTTGAAAAAGTGCCATTTTGAATTGCAAAATGTGTGTAAAGCAGAAAATGTGTTTAGACTTTTGGAGACTTGAGAAGAGGTTTTGCTCTCTGTGTGAGTTTAAATAATTGTGCTGTGCATGTCATTTTAGTGTGTTAGCAACTGGAAAAAACTGTAATAGGAAGTAGAGAGAGAGAAAAAAACTGACAGAGAAAAAAACAAAGACGCAGGCATGTACTGGCCATCGGGACTACCGGGAGATTCCCGGTGGGCCGCGGTCTGTGTGGGCCGGTGCATGATGTATTTTGTTTTTATATCATTATTAATCGTCAATATATTCGTAACTATATTGTTGTATAGTCCAATTCCAGGCTTATGTGTCTGTCATTGGCCGCATGAAGCTGATGCGAGCTGCTAGACTGACAGGTAGGTTAAACGTGTGATGAGCACATGTGACATGTTCACTAGGGGTGCAACGGACCAAAAACTCACGGTTCGGATCATTTTTCGGATCAGCAAAAAAAAAAAAAAAAAAAAAAGATAAGACAAATAAACATAAGTTTTGTCTTTTTGTTTATTAACACTTTTAAATTAATAATAAGCCTCATGTCTGCACCTATAAACACACCGATAGCTTTTGTGATGGCTTTAGCTCGGTCTAATTGTGCAACAAGGGGCTGCTTAAATGCCGCGGTCATAAGTGGTTGTTGAGCAGCCTTTGTTTTCACGGGGTGATGTCGCTTCAAATGCGTGGCCATGCTTGATGTGTTTCCACTGTCATATGGCTTTCTTGAGCCACAGTGCCTACACACCGTCACGGTTTTATCCACTAACCTCTTTCCTTCATCATTATATTTGACAGGGAAGCCAAAATGCTCCCATTCAGGGGATTTAAATGACGCGGGGCGTTCAAGCTCCTCCGTTCCTCCGCTCGCCATGACCACGCTGTGTGTAGACTGAACATGCGCACAACTTCTTTTTTTTTTCATAAATCAATCCGGGGATCACGTGTGAGCCGAACCGAAGATATTGATCCGAACGGATCACAGATCAATGATGATCCGTTGCACCACTAATGTTCACTGAGCATTGGCCAATCAGAATCAAGTTATAGACTTGGAAAGCGGCCGCTTTACAATTGCAGCGAATAGCCTACTGATGTGATGATGTGCAACGATAGTCAACAAAATCTCTAAATGTATAGGAGGGGCCGATATGTTGAGAGAAAAAAAAAAAAGAAAAAAAAAGACAAGCACTTGAGGCAGAGGCTACCAAATGTGTGAAAATAAATTAATTATTTGCTAGAAGGCCGGCAAAAGATGTCAGCAGGGCGGGCCTGACTGCTGAGGTGAGACGGACATTTAATGATACACGTATTGCATTGTTTTGTTTCAAAGTTAAGAAATTGCAGCTGTAATAGGCCACCACTCACTGATCTATATAAATGACATGTACATCAGATCAGTGCTGCCACTGTATAATCTCACTGCTATTAAAAATAACTCGATTAGTTTTCGTGCGCATGAAACAGTGCACGAGTTATCTTTTGCATCTTCTTTGCGCCCGAATAGATAAATTCACACACAATTGTCAAAATAACTTTCTTGGTGAGAATAAGTGAATGCAATCAATCGAGAAAAAAATCCCTTAAAGTGACAGGCAGCGCCGCAGCAGCCTCATACCTGCCGCCTAAACGATTACTGAATTTTACTAGAATTGTAATGAGACGTGTTTGTAAACGCAGTCTCCATCTGATGCAGTTTCCATCAAAATAAAAGATCATGTGCTTATCACTTTCAAGTATAGAAATTAGTACAAAACTAATTATGAAAGTTTTTTTTTTTTAAGTTTTCCTTTATTTCTCAGTGCATTTGTTTTACTATATATGGCTATTACTGCCATGGGATTAATATTATAACTATCAGTAGTGTAATGTAGACAGACACTAACTAAAAGAGGATTGAGTTTTTCTTTGTTCAATTTGCACACTGAATATGGGTTGGATCTTTTAATTTTGAACTCTCAAAGTGCACCAGATTGATGAATTTAACATTAAAATGCACAAAAACCCCACTTGTGGATAAGGAGAGTATGGATGATGCCACAGCTGTTGCGGGTGGTGGTGATGGAGTCTCTGGTGGTGCTGATGGAGTGGACGTCCTTGGGAAAATGGATTGTGATGGACTCTTGTGCTTCAAAAGTGTCAACTGCATCCAGGCTCAGCATTAATTTCAGCTATGTGAAGTCCTTGCAGATACTATTGCAAGAGTTCAGTATTTATGGCTGACATAGTGTAGGACAGCAACAGAAATCCCTTTTTTTTTTTCAATTATTATATAAACATGTAAACTTATACTATTATACCGTAATGTTAAATAATGACTTGTAGTAGGTAATCATGTAGTCCTTAATATCTTCAACAACCAGGGGCAGTTCTAAGGTCAGGGGATATACAGGACTTTAGTACAGCTAGACCGCTGGACTTTTAGTCTTCCTAACATCAAACAGAGCGGTGCATAATGGAGAGCATCAGAGCAGCATCAAGAATATCAAATACATTGCAGTGAATCTCTTATTTGCATAAGTTTATTGCCAATAATATTGACAGGTTTGTGAAAGTGTAGAACTCGGTGAGCTCGAGTAAAACACATCTTCAGCAGAGCGACTCATTTAAACGCTTCTGATTGGCCGATGCAAGGCAAGGCAAGTTTATTTTATATAGCACATTTCATACACAATGGTAATTCAAAGTGCGTTACATAGAAGAAATTAAAATAATCAAAAGAAAGAAGAAATTAAAATAATCAAAAGAAATAAGATTAATCAAGAGACTGTGATTGGCTACACTGATTTATGTCAGTGATTGGCTACAATGCTCAACGCTGCAAAAGCACATTGTAAGTACCTTTAATGCAAAGGGAAAAATATAAATAAAACTGTAATATGCACTTTTCATGATTAGGCAAGTCGCTGTAATCTTCTTCACATTTGTTTTTCTGATTAATTGTTTTGCTCTATGAGAAAGACAAGGTAACAAAATATTCGAGATAGGTCTGACTGCAGAACCGCAGAACCATACGTCATAGCAGTGTGAGGACGACAGCGCCAGCCTAACAGTCTGGTGCCGGAAGTGGGCGTGGCAAGGCATTGCGCTACTTCCGTGTTTTGGAACGTTTTAAAGTTTAAAACAATGTTATTATAAAGACTTTGTTTTAAACGATTTAATTGAAAAGATATAATTAAAATTGATTAACAATATTATAAATTGAACAAAGCTTAAAACAAAAAATATTGTTTTAATACAATGAAAACAAAGCTTGAGAGTTTGAACATTTTATTTAATTGAAAATAATTTTAAATAGTCAACCAACATAGACCATACACAATAATATGATGGACTGAAAACACACAAAAAATATTAATTTAAATAAAATGAGTTTTTTCCCTCTGAAATATAAAAATAAATCACACACTGGCTGTTTTCTAATTAAATAAAAATACAAAATAGTCCTGTGAAAATGATCTTGTCTGCTTCTATAAATGGTGTAAGCTACGTGGTAAATTCAACCAGAGTACTTATTCTGTATTTAAGTTCCATTTCTTACTAAATGTCTTTTTAAAAGTATGGAGAAATTTAATGAGATGTAATGTTATGTCATTTTTGTTCTTTATTAGAAGTTATCCATTACTCCAGTCTAACAGATTAAAGATATATATATATAAATAAATATATATATATATATATATATATATAGGCCTATATAAATAAATAAATAATACACACAAACACATTTTAATCCATTTTCTGATGTGTTATTGTTGAAATATGTTACCCAGAACATGAAACTTTATGTGCCTACAAAGCATACTGTAGATGTCATTACTTTATTATTTCACAAATTCTCAAAAAAACGAGCACGTAGAGGTATAGATAAGTTCATTCTTGAACGAAATCCTGCATTACAACATTTTCTGATGTGTTATTGCTGAAATATGGTAACCTGAATATGCCCTTCCATGCAACTGTATGTGCCGACTGAGTAATTAATGATTTCATATGTTAAAACGGAGGCTGCACAGGGCTAGATAAACTTTCACTAAAGAGTATGCACACACAGCATATATGAATCTCTTTAATCAGCGGTTTCTGTGTCTGAAGGAGCCAGAAAGACGACACTTTTGTAGAATATTTATCACCTCAAACGAGCGATATACCTAACCACTTCTTAAGCAATAAAGAATAATTAAGACAATACTGCACTGCCATAGTAATTTATTACAAATAAAACAAATATATTGAATATGTAAAACAATTAACAGTCACAATCTTTTATGAACAAACAAATCAATAAATCAATAATAACCGAAGTCCAAACGTCTTGTGCGCAGTCATGTCCAGAAGCCATCTGATAATTTAAAAAGATATATCATATTTCACCCAGACAATGAATCTATGGCACCGATTATAATGAGTTGTCATGAAACTATAATGGACATGGGTGTTAATAGGCTATATCATATTCTTCTTACCTACAAATAACGGGATAATCCAGTGGTGAAACATCTTTCTGCTTGAAATTGATTAAATTCTTCAAGCTTAATCAGAATTACTGTGGTAAGCTTTCAAACAATAAAGAGAATAAATACACAGAATAAACTTTCTATGTTCACTGACAGCAAATATAATCAGAACATACAAAGTAATTATGTGTGGTCAAATGACCTTACCTCTGGTAGTAGCACTTCAAGGACAAACAAAATATTATGTGCATCCTCTTCATCCAGAGCACCTTTAATGCGTTCTGCTAAAGCTTCAGTCTGTTATTGGGTTATACGTGTCAGTTTATATAAGCATTGTGAATATTAATTTAACTATATATTAAATAATAATAATAATAATAATAATAATAATAATACCTGTTCTTCATTAAAAACAGAAATAAAACAATCTCTCCAATACTTGAACTTTGGGTCAAATGTCGGATGTTGATGGAGAAACATTCTGTTTGACCTCAAAACTCCCTTTTTAAGGTCATGAGCAACTTTCTGAAAAACATTTTTTTATATATATAATTTAATAAATGCATAACAAACAGCAAATTAGAACACTGGTTATCAAGACACACTAAATAACTTGTAACATGCTTTCAAGATTTATCCATTTAAATTTATTTGCACTTTTTAAATGGAATTTTTGACATTTGTAACCCCCCAAAATAATTAAAGTTTGCTTTTGTTTAAATGAATTGTGAGATTGTTATAAAATTGAAATGGCACAACGCAATATATTATTAGTGCAAATTATATTACGTGTGACTGTGGTCTGAGGCTGTCGTTATCAACTTAATCACCCAAAAAAAATGAGGCATACCTTTATTTCATCATCTGTTAGTACATCTGCTACCAATCCCGTTCTGATCACTCTTCTGGTTCTACAAATAAATATATAAATAAAAAGAAAATGTATTTATTTAGCATATTTACTCTCAAAAGTGTGTTATCTATTTTTTTTTTTTTTTTCGTGTGCTAACTAACCTTACAAATGGATGGGGATATTGCATTTTGCATCCACAGTAGAAGTGGCTATCAGAGTCGACATTACCAACACCTGCGCGGTCATTATGGAGCCATCCAGCACATGTGTTGCACTGAATCCATGCCACATTTTTTTAAATGACCGTTTATCGTTCTGTTAAAATGTAACATACACACGTTGTAACATACACACAAAATGTAAACCTTGATCTTTTGAATATTGCCATCGATTAACATTCACAGTTAAGCATCAACATCTCATTAAAACTTTGTGATGTCATTTGCTTCGTTGGAGCATGATTGTTCTATGACAGAAGTAATATTCAGAAAAAAAAAAGTATCTGAAATAGGAAATGGGTACCTAGGGTAACTAGGTTTACCTTTTCTATATTCACTGTAGAGACATAGTTGCGTGCTTTTTACTCTTCAATTGTGATAACAATCTAAGACTGAATATCTATTGAAACCGAATACCTTTACTTCTGTGGTCATGTCAACTGCTTCCTCTTCAGAAGTACTCTTCAAAACAAAATGTTTTTCTTCATTAATAAATTCAAATGCATTTCTAACATTAAAAAATCTCACAAAAGTGTTTTCATTTCACTACAATTCAATGGTCTAGTTTTATACAGTTAATTAATGCTTACATTGTTAGGTTTGTAAGTTTGTAGGCTTATAATTACCATTATGTCACATTCATGTTCTATTTCCAGAGTAGTCTAGGAGAAGAAACAGAACACTTTAATGCAGTCTGAGATATTATTTACACAAATAAAACAAATACAAACAAGTAATTTCACTATGTTGGCCAGTTGGTAAAGTTGAATGTGTACTGTTGGCTATACTGTAATTTAATCAATTTATAAATGTAATAAATATGACACTGTTTCTTTAATCAAATGTTTTATGGTATTGCATAGATGTTATTAATTACCTTTAGGACTGTGTCTCCGTGTTCCTCATCTGAACTAATCTGAAACATATTGAAATATTTTGCAAATACATAAAAAAAAAAAAAAAGTTAACTAAAACTGGTATTGTTCATAACGGTACTACATGTAATATGTTCGTGCTCTAACTTATGGTATGTTAATCATACATCTTTACTTTAAAAAAAATAGCCTACCGTTATGACTGTGTCACATGGTTCTTTATCAGGTGAAACCTTCGGGGGGAAAAAAAAATATATATATATATTTGCTAGATGTACTCTCAGAAACAAAAGAAACACAATCAATTATTTAGTCTACTCATTGGACATTTCCGTCATGTTCAACGTTCTTTGTGGTTTTCAAAAGTGATTGATCAATTTAGCCAATATAACCACACAAATCAAACATGCTCGTTTTTTTTTTTTGATGACACCTCCAGTATGCTTTGTCGGCACAGAAATATGCTAGGAGGGGCATATTCTGGGTACCATATTTCAAAAATAACACATCAGAAAATGTTGTAATGCAGGACTTTGTTTAAGAATGAATTTATCTATACCTCTATGTGCTCGTTTTTTTTTTTTTTTTTGAGAATTTGTGAAATAAAGTAATGACACCTCCAGTATGCTTTGTAGGCACATAAAGTTGCATGTTCTCGGTACCATATATATGTGTGTGTGTGTGTATATATATATATATATATATATATATATATATATATATATATATATTGTAAAAAATAAATGTATTTTTTACAGAAAAAAAACGGTAGAATTTAACAGTATTATGACATTTTAATCAGAACTGTGAAATTCCATAAAAATGCTAACTTTGACTTCTAATGTACATTTTACCTGTTTTTTAACTATTTAAATTTGTTACTGCAAAAAAAATGTCATTTTCCTTTAAATAACAGTAATTGTTGTCTATTGTTATCCTGACATGTCCTTAAAAAAACATTCCTGTATATTTTTTGGTCAGAGTTGAATTTTTTTTAGTTTTACAGAGAAAACCAGTATAATTTCACAGTCATATCACATTTTCATCAGAACGGTGAAATTCCACTAAAAATGCATACATTAACACCAAATATAGCCTACATTTTTCCAGTTGAATTAGGCAGTGACTATGCAATAAGTGCAAAAAGCAACAGTTGTGATTTACACTAAAAACAAATAGCTATATATTCTATTTACATCATGTAAATGTCGCGATAGTTTGCAATAAGTGTAAATAGTAAATATATTCATATTCATTATTTTATGGGACTTATATTTTATTCACAATAGAATATAGATAACATATCAAATGTTGAAAGTGAGACATTTTGAAATGTCATGCCAAATATTGGCTCATTTTGGATTTCATGAGCTACACATTCCAAAAAAGTTGGGACAAGGCCATGTTTACCACTGTGTGGCATCCCCTCTTCTTTTTATAACTGTCTGCAAACATCTGGGGACTGAGGAGACAAGTTGCTCAAGTTTAGAAATAGGAATGTTGTCCCATTCTTGTCTAATACAGGCTTCTAGTTGCTCAACTGTCTTAGGTCTTCTTTGCCGCATCTTCCTCTTTATGATGCACCAAATGTTTCTATGGGTGAAAGATCTGGACTACAGGCTCGCCATTTCAGTACCCGGATCCTTCTTCTACGCAGCCATGATATTGTAATTGATGCAGTATATGGTCTGGCATTGTCATGTTGGAAAATGCAAGGTCTTCCCTGAAAGAGACGACGTCTGGATGGGAGCATATGTTGTTCTAGAACTTGGATATACCTTTCAGCATTGATGGTGCCTTTCCAGATGTGTAAGCTGCCCATGCCACACGCACTCATGCAACCGCATACCATCAGAGATGCAGGCTTCTGAACTGAGCGCTGATATCAACTTGGGTTGTCCTTGTCCTCTTTAGTCTGGGTGACATGGCGTCCCAGTTTTCCAAAAAGAACTTCAAATTTTGATTCGTCTGACCACAGAATAGTTTTCCACTTTGCCACAGTCCATTTTAAATGAGCCTTGGCCCAGAGAAAATGCCTGCGCTTCTGGATCCTGTTTAGATATGGCTTCTTTTTTGACCTATAGAGTTTTAGCCGGCAACAGCGAATGGCACGGTGGATTGTGTTCACCGGCAATGTTTTCTGGAAGTATTCCTGAGCCCATGTTGTGATTTCCATTACAGTAGCATTCCTGTATGTGATGCAGTGCCGTCTAAGTGCCCGAAGATCACGGGCATCTAGTATGGTTTTCCGGCCTTGACCCTTACGCACAGAGATTGTTCCAGATTCTCTGAATCTTTGGATGATATTATCCACTGTAGATGATGATAACTTCAAACTCTTTGCAATTTTTCTCTGAGAAACTCCTTTCTGATATTGCTCCACTATTTTTCTCCGCAGCATTGGGGGAATTGGTGATCCTCTGCCCATCTTGACTTCTGAGAGACACTGCCACTCTGAGAGGCTCTTTTTCTACCCAATCATGTTGCCAATTGACCTAATAAGTTGCAGATTGGTCCTGCAGCGGTTCCTTATATGTACATTTAACTTTTTCGGCCTCTTATTGCTACCTGTCCCAACTTTTTTGGAATGTGTAGCTCATGAAATCCAAAATGAGCCAATAGTTGGCATGACATTTCAAAATGTCTCACTTTCAACATTTGATATGTTATCTATATTCTATTGTGAATAAAATATAAGTTTATGAGATTTGTAAATTATTCCATTCCTTTTTTACTCACAATTCCTACAGTGTCCCAACTTTTTTGGAATCGGGTTTGTACATATACATATATCGCTCTGTGAACTGCACGTGTGGCACAATTTGTTTGCCAGGCATGCTAAAGGCTGGGCATGCTCACATTGCAAATTCTCTGTATATGAATTACAAGAATTGACAAATTACATGTTTTGCTTTCAAAATGTTTGTGGATTGTTTAATGTTGTATCAGCGTTTTACTCACGTCTTCCACTTGAAGAGCTGGATGGTGAAATTGAGCATCCAGGAGCAGGTGAACCTGATGCATCAGAAGTGTATTCAGCAGACAAATCATTGGCAGTGTTTTGCAGAGTGGAAGCAATATCTACATGGCATAAACAAAAAACTGCATTAAAAACCATACTGCAGAAACAAGAAACACATTGACATACTGTAATACAAGTAAAGAGTACAGCTAACAAATTACAGAATGAAAGAGACTGGGGTGTTGTTTTTCCAGTTCATCTAATTGTATGCATGTACACAAGTCAACATTTAAAGTGGATCAAACCTTTCATAATAGTTGTCTTAAAAACAATACCTGTTCTTGTGAACTTAATGAACTTTTTGATCCACTTCAAATGTTGACTAGTGTATATGTAAAAACAACCATTGATTTGAAAACTTACTTGGGATTTGGGCTATTAGTTTTCTTGCTTCAATCGGTCTCAGAAAGCCACCTAGATCATCCTCTTTCAAAAACTGTAGGTCATCTATGGTCTCCACACCTAGGCTGTTCAAACCCTCTATGGCTAGCTTTGAAGTTATAGGGTTTGGGAACACATTCTCAATAAAAGTCAACAATGCATCCATTTCTGTTGGGAGAGGACAGTTTATCCTTTTTACAGATGAACAACGCTGTGCTTCAGAGTAATGACCTTCAGTCCTATAAAACTGTACTCATTTAAGGGATAATAATCCAGACATTCCTCAGCATTTACACAAATTAATTCCTTTGTCGCAGGCAAAATCTCAAAGTCCATAATCATGCAAATACACTGAGGGGTGGGGAGTCACAAGGAAAGTCACCTCATCATCTTTCACGAAAATCAGCTCAATCTGTCCAAACCGTAAAATAGAATACTCCTCTTCACATTTAAGGCAAATTAAGTTTCCTTTCCTGTACAGGGTACCCTTGTATTCTACCCGTGTTGAAACAAAGTCTGGTTCATTAAGCAAGCTTGTCTCAACAGCTTTGCACACAGCATCACTGTACAAATGAGCAGAGTATGTGGCCAAGTCAACACTTTTAAGCTTTGGTGAAAAAAATGACCGTGAGTGAAGATATGCTTGAAGAAGTTGATGGTTGTGTGACAATGTCTTGCATACATTTGTGAAGTTCTGTGTTCTTCTCAGACTTCTTTTGAAGTAGGAATGTTTGCTTTCAAATCTCAATGACCATAAACGAATTAAAGGTCCAAGACTTAAAATGAGTGACGTATAGTGAAGCATGTAATGATGTTTTGGTTTCAAATTTTCACGAGGAAACAGCTCCTTTCTTGTTTCCAGATATTCTGGTATTAAGACATTGAGATATGCAATCTGTGCAGTGGTAATCTTGGGAGCACACACTAGCTCAACCAGTTCTTTCAACTTAACAGTCAGTTGCCATACAGGGTCTTGTGACTCTACTCTGTCTCCAATTATGACAGGAAGAAATCTGAGGAGACACCAGTTCTCAGCTGCTTGACCACTTAACTTTCTGCCTTTTTCACATATCTGGGAGGGGGCAGAACCAGCATCAGAATCCAGATATTTGAATTGTGCAAGTCTCCTGTTCAGCTGTGTATATGAAAACCACTTCCTTTTTACAAAGTATTCCAAGAAAATGGCCAGATCAATAGCTACAACGCCTTCAAACAAGTCGTGGCCAAGGCATGGGGGAAGGCCAGGCTGAGCAACATGAAAATATTTGAGAGAGTTGAAAATGGAGTCAAACTTCAACCCATTTACAACATTTTCTTCGGTCGTCCTTAGTGTTTCCACTGCCGCCTTATAGGACTTAACTGTGCGATTGGGAAAGTCTACACACACATTCTGAAGTTCACTGCGAGATACCAAGCAATACCTACAGCAATGCTTGGCAGTACTGAAGTTCTGTGAGTAACCACCGATGCTGTGGGACCCCAAATTATCACCAATAATAGCCACTATTATTGCACGTACTATGTCACCTGAAGACGACACAAATCAATGCTCTTCAAGTTCTTTGACATCTGCCAACAACTTAGCAAAAATCTTGGTTTGACCAAAATAGTTAAAGTCCCTCTCATAACACAAAAGTGATAACTGAATGTTATCAATGCATGATCTGTAAAATGGCTCAAAGTTGCCAAGTGTAAAATACACTCCAATCATTTTGTGTCTTTTTTTAGCTGACCCAAGGGGATTCACAATCTCAAAGGCATCCTGGTACAAGATAAGTTGGATTGTAATCTCAGGCTGCTTAAACAAGTCATTGGATTTGAATACAGAGCCATCACAGATGTCAGAGAACACAGAAGAGTGTACATGCTGATGTTTGGCACACTGCTCCCACACCACTGGGTCTATTAACATGGTTTTTAAAGTGTTCTTCAATGGAATATTCTGTGCATAACGTTGGTTTCGGTTCTCATCACGACCAAGATACATACTTTGTGGATGCACGTACGAAAAGTTTTTCTGATAATACTGTCTTCTTTGGAATTCTGTGGAAAGTAATGAATTACAAGCTGAATGTAAATCTTGGCCTTGCAAAGTCTGCACCACAGATTCAATATCACATTGTGAGAGGGTCGTTTTTGACTTGAGTATTTACCTGAACATCTTCTGTGTGTACTGATGACAGATATAATTTAAACCACTGAATTCCTCCACTGCTGAAGAAGGTTGCTCAGATAAAGTATCCATAATCCGTAATTGTGCAAATGTAGACGTCCTGTGCTTTCGTGAAACATGGGCAGTGAAACTTGATCTAAAATAGAATTTTTTTGTCACATTTTTCAAAAGGACAACACACCTCCTCTCCCTTGGCTAAATGTGACCTGAGATGAGAAAGGACATTGTTCATGTCTGTAAATTGTTGTTGACAGGCTGTATTGTTGCAAACAAACGTGCCCGTCGAATCGTCAAAATGAGTATGTGGTCTTTTGTGATGGCGATAAACATGAGCTTTGAGAGCATTGTATTTTGAGAATTTACATTTGCATTCTGGGAAGCAACATGGAAATTGAGCATTTGCTTCATGTCTGTGTAAGATTTGATGATTAACATATCCCTTAACTGTCTTCAGAGAGCAATCACAAAATTTGCACGAATACATCATTATCCATATGGTTAAAGGTAGCACACCTCATAAAATGAAATCCGTTGTCCATGCATATGAGTGGTCTTAAATGATTGTGAAAGGCAAGCAACGTTCTACAACACCAACAACACAATTCTGAAACCTATTTAGTACTTTTTAATGCAACTTGCATCAAACATTAAGAATAAGATTTAAAAACGTATGTGATTAGCCAGTGTAATTGTAATCACCTGTTGCCAATTAACTTTTAAATTACGTTGGATGATACGTCAACAGATTTTTTTAAACACTTACCATTCACCACTCGACATCGAGGTCCATGATTGTAATTTCCTGCGACATTGTGAGGTAATCATACTGGGTAAATATGCTGCCATGTAATATTAAATATAAAATTGTAATCAACAAGTGTTACTGTATTTACGTAGTTTCTGTTGTTGCAGTGCACCCTTGGCCTTATCAGTGGGTGAGGTCACATCACTAAACTGTCTGAAGAAGTAAGGTGTCGTGGACCATCATAAAATTGGTAAGTGCATTACATATTTAATGAACAAATATTTTTTTAAGTAAAAAACAATAATTTTTTTTATGTGAGAAACGCAAGAACATCTAAAAAGAGTAACATGATGTCACGGTTGAGGAATTCATTGACGCTCCCTTGCACTGTGTGTGTGTGTTTTGTGAATGAATGTGTGTGTGTGTGTGTGTGTGTGTGTGTGTGTGTGTGTGTGTGTGTGGGCGTGGTCGCTGATTGTTCTCCGGGAGAGCAGTGACAGGTGTTGTGCATTACCACTGCCTATTTATACTCACCTCATGTGTCTTGTGTTTGTCAGATCGTTGTTTTGTGGATGTTGCCTGTTGTGTTCCTGTTTCTTCGGCTCCTCGTGTCTCCTGCTTTGTCTTCGTCTGGAAGTTCGTCGTTGCAGTTTATGTCTTCACTCTTCACCAACACTGGGTTCATCACTTCACGTCTAACCATCTGATCGAGTTGTCCACGCAAGCCTGTGCTGCCTTGCCTTCATCATCATCAGAGATTACCATCGCACTGAGAAGGATCTTGTGATCTACACACCTCTCTGGAGTACTGCATCGGCGATCTTCCAACTCTACTGAGAACTTTGTCAGCTTCACTTTTCACTCTGAGACTGGTGCTTTATATTCTAATAAAGACCTGTTTTACTTGCTATTGTCCCCTCTATCCTTTCGTAACACATGATCAGACATGATAATGAATATAGATATGTGATGTATGATATATAAACATTTTCTCTCTTATTTTTTAAAGGCATCAACATGGAGATTGAATTGGAGACCATTGTTCTGTTCGAAGTGTAGTTTGTGGAAGATGCAATGATGAAATTAATTTGAATTGTCAATGTTGTATTTTAAGCATATAAGCAATGTTTAGATGATGGTACTGTAGCACTGTTTAAAGCTTTAAATATTGTTATTTACAATGGAAACTACTGTAACAGAAGAAAATAAAGAGGGAAAAATACAAACGATTTTCTCTAATGACTTTTTGTGTGACATATAACATACATTTCATGAACTACATATAAAATTATCTGTAAGCTATAATCAAAATCAAAATGCTGTACATGCCTTTCAAAATTATGGTCCATCACAGTTCATTTTTTCAAATAACGGTCAACACATGTTATTTCAATTTACAGTCAAACTCTGTTAAATTTCAGTTTACAGTCAAAACATGCTTTATGAAGTAATGGTATCAACATGTCATTTATATCTACATTCAAATCATGTTTAATTAAACAACTGCTACACCATGTTTTTACATTTACAGTTAAAACATGTTTTATTAAATAAGGGTTTAAACATGTTACGTGAACTTACAGTCAAATAATACCATTACATTTAATGGTCTATGCATGTATTTGCAATTATACAGACAAAATATGTTATTTCAGATTACGTTTTAAACATTTTATAGTACTGTATGGTCAATGTTCTTTTTTCATGTTGCTGTGTAAACATGTTACTTCAGTTCATGGGGTTTTATCGTTATTTTCATTAATGGCAAACGTTTGGCACCCTGTGCTGCCATGCATTTGCTCGTTTTTTTCTGTGTTTTTTTTTTTTTACAGTGTGTGTATATATATATATATATATATATATATATATATATATATATATATATATATATATATAGGCCTATATAAATTATATATATATATATATATATATACACATATACATACATATATCTTTAATCTGTTAGACTGGAGTAATGGATAACTTCTAATAAAGAACAAAAATGACATAACATTAAATCTCATTAAATTTCTCCATACTTTTAAAAAGACATTTAGTAAGAAATGGAACTTAAATACAAAATAAGTACTCTGGTTGAATTTACCACGTAGCTTACACCATTTATAGAAGCAGACAAGATAATTTTTACAGGAGTATATATTTTTACTGTTAAATGAAAAATGCTGCCCGGTCCACAGCCTCATAATTCCCGTACATTTTTAAGATGGAACGAATAGTTCGACGAATAAGGAACTGGCGAAAAAGGAGCTGGAGTCAGCCTTGTAGTACCTGCCTGAAGAAGACCCAGCAGGGTCGAAACGTTCCATTACAATATTATAACATAGGATATTTTAATGTCTATCTACAAATATTAGTAGGTTAATATGAAAAAAAAAAACGAAGGTAATTTACCAAACACAGCTTGTCCGTACACATTTTTCACCATCATGCCCCCAAATGTCTTCTTTAATCTTTCCAGCAATTTATTGTTTTTCTTTTCATTATAGTGATGAATTATGTTCCTCATTCGAAAGAGATGGGTCGATGGCAAAGACATGTTCAAAAAGTAGTTGTTTTTTTCATCTTTGCGAATAGTTGCTCTGCAACCTGGCTGTTCACTTTGCCAGCCAATTGAGGTACTACAGTGAGCTTCCTCAACACATCTTTGCTGTCTTTTGTATTGGCTTCATGAAACCGATCATACAGCACATAGTGATCCGATGAACCCGTCACTGGGTGACCATTAAGGTCTGGCTCTGTCTTCTTAGTGTTCAGCCAAGGTAGCGACACTTTAAGCTGTCCACATTTGGCCAGTTCGATGTTGGATTGAGTGGGTTCTGCCAAGCGACCTTCAAATGGAGAGATAGGTAGTTTTTCTGATGCCCTTAAATTCAAGTGAGTTGCAAGACCACGTGCAAAGTCATAAATTATGACATTTGGCATATGCTTCCAGGATAATAGTAAGTCTGCAAAGTCTCGAGGGCTCTCAGCTCGGAGATTGCATTTGATACTGTAAACAATCCCACATTGGCACATAATCACTGCCCAGCCTCCTAAAAAAAAAAAAAGATATTAATCACAGCCAATGAGTAAATCAAAGTATAAAATTAGATTGTTTTGTTTCTAACTAGACATTAACTAGATTGCAATTGAAAATATTATGTGCAAGACAACTTAAACTTAACAGAGGCCCCCCAGATTTTGTCAAAGATTTTGTCATACGTTTGTCTGGATTTCATTTCATTTGACAACCTCAGAAGAAGATCACTGCGGGATCCATTGGAGTCCAAGCCACACTCTTTACATAACTTCCGAATGACCCAAACCTAACAAAATATATAGTCTTGTTAAAAAGGTAATATTAAAAACACAACACAGTCGAGTGTTTTTGACTAACAAACCCTACCTTTTGTTTGTATAGTTCTTCTCTGAGTCTGTCCTCTGTAACCATAATTTCAGAAATTTCAGATACAGCCTTCGAAACATGAATCTTTTCAAACTCTGTGTTTAGTACAGAGTCTGAACGCCGTGTGGCCTTCCCTATCCAAGAAGCCCAAAAAATGGTATGTTGGTGATACCGCACATGGATTGTGTCTACCACCTAAAAACCACCTAAAAAAAACCCATTGTATTATGTTGCATTTTAACATGCTTTAGTGTATAAAGCACTGTGTTCATACTTGCAACAAATCCACGACCAATCATATCACAGGACATGGCCTCCCAAAACTTTCCCAGGTTGACCTCCCCATCAAAATTCTCTGCAGGACCCTGGAGGTCACTTACTAAAGAGTGAAAGAAATTGTGCATTATGACAAGGTCACACTAAGAAAACCATTTAAGAAAAAAAATCCAATTACAATGAACATATAAAACCTTGTAAAGTAAGTCGCTTTGGATAAAAGTGTCTGCCAAATACATAAATGTTAATCAATCAATCAATCAATCAATTTTTATTTATAAAGCGCTTTACAACAACCAAAGTTGATCAAAGCGCTGGACAGAGACAAAAGTAAAGGTGAAAAATAAATGAGTGAAATACAAAACAATACAATAAAATAAAATACAACACATCTATAAAATCATTATGCTAATCAGTTGTCCATCAGGTGTCAAAGGCCGATCTAAAGAGATGGTGCTTCATAGGGATGAGCGAGTACAGCATTATCTGTATCTGTATCTGTATCTGTTAACCATATGAATTATCTGTATCTGTATCTGTACTCGGACTGGGCGGGGCCTAACCCGGAAGTGGGCGGGATTTAACCGGAAGTGGGCTGGGTTGTCTTGAAATGGGCGGGGCTTTAACCGGTATGTTATTTTAAGCATGCAATTGATATGGGTTGATCAGAAATTGTTATATTTATTGCTGATTAGAAACCTATTTACATGACAGCATCAGCATTGAGCTTCAGATCAATGGTTTTGATCACGATAACAAACGAACTACAGAACAAGTTTTGCAACAATGAATACAACACATGTGGTTGCAATTATGAAGTAAAATGTAATGAACAATAGTTTTCATCTCAACTAGGGCAGGGTGATATGGACCAAAAGTCATATCCCGATATATTTAGGCTCAATTTCGATATATGATATATATAGGCTATCCCGATATTTTTTTATTTTTCATGTTTTATTTTTTTCAAAATTTGTTAACACACACACAAGTACTGTCCCCCTTTACTTAACATACAAAGCATGTTAACAAACATTGGTCTATGCTAAAGGTATTAAATAGTAG
Organism: Squalius cephalus; assembly: GCA_022829025.1. Lineage (NCBI taxonomy): Eukaryota > Metazoa > Chordata > Actinopteri > Cypriniformes > Leuciscidae > Squalius > Squalius cephalus. The sequence goes on along the minus strand of CM040794.1, from coordinate 18,881,245 downwards.
TCCCAAACTAGTTTTTGTTAATACAATGTTGGTATGAGCCACCACAGTCATTTAAAAATATAAAAAAATAACACAAAGAAAAATAGTGGCATTTTGGGGTTAATATGGAGACAGTTACCATGGTGAATACACAATACTAACAAGAACTGTTAATGAAACATGGAAACTGCTCCTGGTGAATAGAATGAGAATCATACCTGCATTACTTTTATTTCGTGTAATTTACAACGTAACGGCGTTGCATGCTCGTAGTTTCTTTTGCCCTTTATATAGCCTACAGTGAGGCGATACACAGCGCGCGCCGCCGCATTTGCGCGTGCAATTGAGTGTGCGCTACGACTACGGCTGACAGGACAAGAAAGTCCGTTTTTCTGAGGTGAAAGACTTTATTTCATGTTATAACATAACATACTCTAAACACGCACGCAAAGTGGAAAAGGATGGGCGGGGGCGGGGGCGGGGGCGCGGGGAGCAGTGCAGAGAGCTCCGGGTCAGCTTGCTTGGAGCAAGGATCACAGCACAAGTTTGAACTATATTGATATATGCGATATGGTCTAATTCCATATCGCATTTAAAAAAAAAAGCCCAGCCCTAATCTCAGCATAACTTTCTTTTTTTTTTAAATCCGAGCACAGATATTTACTCGTATTACTCGTATAATACTCGTACTCGACAAAAGTGCTTTATCCGTACCGGATACTCGTTTCAGCCGAGTATCCGGCTCAACTCTAGTGCTTCAGCCTAGCCTTGAACAGGGGCAGGTCCATGATGGAGCGTAATTCCAGGGGCAGAGCATTCCAGAGTTTTGGCCCCGCTACCGCAAAGGCGCGATCACCCCACTTTTTGCACCTGGACCGTGGGACCACCAGCAGATGTTGTTCAGAGGAGCGCAGGGCTCTGCTGGGCTGGTAAGGGGTCAGCATGTTACACAGATACAGAGGTGCAAGGCCATGGATGGAGCAGAAAACAAACAGTAAGATCTTAAACTGGATTCTGAACTCGACCGGGAGCCAGTGGAGAGAGTACAGGACAGGAGTGATATGGTCATGTTTACGGGTGTTGGTAAGAAGCCGGGCTGCTGCATTCTGCACAAGCTGTAGACGGTGCAGAGAGGCCTGATTTAACCCAATGTAGAGGGCATTGCAGTAGTCCAAGCGTGAACTAATAAAAGCGTGAATTGTTTTCTCGAGGTCACTACAGCTGAGGAATGATTTGACCTTGGCCAACCGGCGAAGCTGGAAGAAACTTGACCTGATCACAGAGTCTACCTGTTTATCGAGCTTCAGACTGCTGTCCAAAATCACTCCCAGATTCCTGACTACAAGACTGAGGTGGGTGGTCAGAGGTGCAAAATCGGGAGCTGCCTTTGTTGAACTAGAGGCATCAAAGAGGATAAATTCAGTCTTTGATTCATTTAGACAGAGGAAATTGTGTGACAGCCAATGTTTAATGTCATGCAGACATGTCTGGATGGACTGTGTGTCTGGGGAGTAATGTAATCACAATTACCAAGTGGAGTATCACAATAGTCATACCTGATAAATGGAAAACACCCCTTTTGTGTAAATCCATGATCACCACAGGGGGATGATCACCACAAGTAATGCAGGAATACTTGTACTCATCATCAGTAAGGGCCTCAAAGTGCAAGTATGCATGAAGCACTGTGTCTGCTGGTGGAAACTTCAGACCTGTCATATCTTGCAAAAACTCGACTGCTCTGCTTACAGCAGTATGGGCCTGAGAAAAAATATGTTAAAAAAATATATGTACAAACTTGGAGACATTGAAAGGTGCTGTACTTACTGAACATTCATACATTGAAGGTTACCTGTAGAAGGTTTATTAAGGTAAGGCATAAGTGTATGTCAAGGATGATGTGGTCGTTAAAGTTGTGGAGTTGGTCTTTCCACTCTTGGTAGCGATAAAACATTCCACACAGTGGGCACTGCTTACAGTAGGTTGATACTTCTATCATTCAAACAAAGTATTACATCAGAGGACAGTGTAATTTCATTGCACATATGCATATTTATAGCACCATCCTACCTTCAACAGTGCACCAGTTGGAGAGTATTTTAGCTCTCTTTGTAATTAAAATAGGGTCACTAAGGGGGACGACACCTGGGCATCTATGACACATAGTTTCTTCAGGACAAAAATATTTTGGGTAGTCTTGGCCAAGTGATGGTGCATGTATATTGTCTGGTAGGACAGCAGGTATCATCTTGTTCTGTAGAATGTACTGTACCATTTGTTTCAGTCCCAGATCATGTGGAGGATACAATGGATGGTCTTCTGTGACGTTGCTCTCCTCTGAATGTGTATGAGCCTTTTGGGGTGGGGATTCTTCTCTGCTGAAGACAGTACGGAAAAGCTCACGGTCTGTCTGAAATAGATGCCATTTCGCAATGTACTTATGTGGACACGAACGGCGCACTTTGGAACAGGGGCAGTGCCATGTGTTTAATTTGGTGTTGTAAACAACAATGACACGCCCCAACCGGCTATAATAGGACACATTTGGCTCAAAAACGGAGATGAACTTTTTTGTTTGAGGGCTGCCAATTGAGGTTTCTACAGACAGTGGTACACTGCTAGAAACGGCAAGCTGCTGACGAGCAAGGCACATGTTTTTCTTCTCGTCACCAAACCATTTTGCTCTCACCATTTCCATTAAAACATCTTCCTTTAGAGAGACTGCTTCAGCTGAAGATGTGCAGAAACTTACAGATCTGACATGCATACACTGATAGGATAACATACCACTCCTCTGTGCTACTTCCATGTTTACTTGGCATTCATTTGATTCGCAGCAGACTTTTTGTTGTTCTCCCCATGTTTTGTATTGGACATGAAGAGGACTACTCTGACCACTTGCAACTTTAAGCACTGTGAATATGTCATTTGATTTGTCCACACACTGGCTTGCAAGGTGAAATCTGGCATTAATGTCCTGAATTGGTTGATTTGTGTGTTTACGGTCAATATGTTTTTTTATATTTTTTTATTCATGAGGTTATTGCAGATTGGGCATTTCTGTTTAATAACCAGGGTTCCCACTCTAAACCAAATGTCAAATTCCCTGACTTTTCCCTGACTTTCACTGACTAAAAAGATGAATTTCCATGACCTATAATGAACGGCAAAATGTGAACGGCTGCGAAGTGCACCCTCACCCATATTTGATAGCGGAATAGTAGTTTTACAAACTTTACATTTAGCTTTTCTGTCGTCTACTTTTAACACCCAGTCTTTAAATTGTTCATTTTGTAGCCAAAGCTCTTGAAATTGACATTTTCCTGGCATGTTTGCCTTAGTCGAATGCAGTCACCTGTACCTGTTAACTAAGTGATTTCCAATTAGGCGGGAAGGGAATAAATATGGCGCTCAAAATAGCCTAAGCACAACAATACAGAAAGATGTGTGAAACAGTGCGATTAAAAAAATCGGTATAGAAAAATTAAATTTTGATAAATGGAAACTAAAATTTAAAGCAACAAACTAAATTCCCTGATATTCCATGACTTGGACAAAAAATATATAAAATTCCCTGACTTTCAATGTCTGGAATAGACCTTTTAAAATTCCATGACATTCCAGAAATTCCATGACCCGTGGGAACCCTGAATAACAGGCCGTGCACGAACCCTACCTGGCATGTTAAATGCTGTGCTGGAGGCTGATGGTGTCCCAGTAGTTGGTGGCATGTTACAAACAGTGCTGGAGGCTGATGGTGTCCCAGTAGTTGGTGGCATGTTACAAACCCTGCTGGAGGCTGATGGTGTCCCAGTAGTTGGTGGCATGTTACAAACCCTGCTGGAGGCTGATGGTGTCCCAGTAGTTGGTGGCATGTTACAAACAGTGCTGGAGGCTGATGGTGTCCCAGTAGTTGGTGGCATGTTACAAACCCTGCTGGAGGCTGATGGTGTCCCAGTAGTTGGTGGCATGTTACAAACCCTGCTGGAGGCTGATGGTGTCCCAGTAGTTGGTGGCATGTTACAAACACTGCTGGAGGCTGATGGTGTCCCAGTAGTTGGTGGCATGTTACAAACCCTGCTGGAGGCTGATGGTGTCCCAGTAGTTGGTGGCATGGTCACGACCCCTGGGACAGTAAATGTTGCACTAGTGGTAGTGGACAGTGGCTTCCCTTTACATACTTCTAAATGATTAAGAAAAACATCTCTCCTCAGAATTGTGGCTGTACAGTAGAGACAGTGGAAATGAAGAGATTGTCTGCAGCCCAATCCACATCTGTGAAATGTGAAATCTGAAATATGGCGGGGGAAAAAAGGAAACACTCAGTTCCTGTGCTTCAGTGTAACTCCAACCCTACTCAAGCTTATCCCTGTTGTGGGTTTAAATGTTTAATGGGATGCATTCATAGATATTAAATATTATTATAACAAAATACAAATACACAAATATATCATTCTTTGTTTTTTGTTAGCTCAAGTTTCAGTGTGCTTTGTTTTTGCAACCTTTAGACGTTAATGAAGATAAATTAATATTTTATGGCTAAATCATGCAGAAAACCATCTAATTCCAAAGGGACTACTATTAAATATGTGTACCTTGAAATGCAATGCAATTCACTTTGGATAAAAGTGTCTGCCAAATGCATAAATGTAAAATAATATCTATTGCCACTGTATATTAAAAAATAACTCCAGATGTTCATACCTCCATGAACAACAGCCTTTTTGAAGTGGATTTTTATATGATTCTTGAATTTGTCCCGTCTTGTTGGTTTAAAAATACTGGATTCACAAAATGGGCAGTGAAAATTTCTGCAACATGTTGTGCATTGGTCCAAACGTAGTAGCGCTGACCCTCTCTGAATCGTTATGTGCATCTATAGGTGAAATAAAATACAATTAATGCAATTATCATGGTCAGAAAATTTAACAAATGCTGTACAACGCCACAACTAAATAAGTCACAAACCATGAATATGTAACCCAACAAAGTGATACTGTGATATTGTTAAATATTAACTTACAAAATACTTTGTTTCTAAATACTTCATTTAAAAAAAACAGTTCAGTACAGAGCCGTTTTGTATAACCGTGTAACGTTAAGTATGTTGCATCCATCAAAACTTCTTTTTACCTCTTTCTCTTCTTATTTTCTTTGTTCTGCCGTGCGCTCCGCCATAGTTAAACCTTTTACTGTCCTTTTACTGTCTAACATTAACTCCGTACACTTCCGGCATCAGACTGCTACCCCGCCCACTTCCGGCACCAGACTGTTAGGCTGGCGCTGTCGTCCTCACACTGCTATGACGTATGGTTCTGCGGTTCTGCAGTCGGTTATTATTGAAATATTCCTTGCTTTACCTAAAACATGCGGGGCTTAAGCCCCCTTAGCCCAGCCCTAGCGCCGCCCCTGTCAACAACTAAATGAAAATGTTGTATAGTCACAGGACATTTACCTAAAGTGTGTTGACAACATTCGAAAAACAAATGATGCTACATTAACTTCACAATGCTGCCCCAACAACCAAACAAACATAAAAGGCATAACTTTGATTCACATTACCTCTACTGGGCAGTTTGAGTCTGTGTCCCGGTGTTTCACTAAGTCAGACAACCAGCTCAAGAGGGAAATGATGGGGGGAACAGAAACTTCACCGCCTGCTGCACCTCTCCTTCCCTTCAGCTTCTTCTTTGCCTTCACAAACCGGTCTCTCAAATACTTTCACTTCTGCCGACACATATTTTCGTCTTTGCCCAAACTCTGGCCAATTTGTTACACATCTGGCTGTCTTTATACTCTTTTAAAGATGGATTATAGTGGTGAGGGTAGCGACAGACTTCTTCACACAGTCCAAGCCGATTTCAAAAGGGAACATACGCTTAAAGAAAACCTGTCTTATTTTGATTTTACAATGGTAACGTTAATTAACGTGAATGTTTAAGCATTGAACGGAGCGTTATCTCGAGTCAGCCATAAGAATAACGTTAAAACCGTTAACCTGATCAACTAACTTATGTGAATAAGCTACATGTTAAGGGACTGGCTTAATGGTTAGCTAACGCAGTTATGACTGATGAAATACACAATTTATTTATGTCTAATATTGCTCCATTGGCAAAAAAATAAAAAAAATAAATAAATTGCTGCACTGGCGCCAATCGGGCGATGACGGTTGGTTTTTAAATTAAAAAAAATAGTACTAGCCAGAGGACACGGGGGGCCGGGCAGTAAAGCCACGTTGAATCCAACCTTGACACAGGATGCTGTTAAGAGTTTTTCACTCTGTCGAACGAGCGACGCAACAGTCATTCATTAATAGTTTTTTACTATTCATTAATAGTTTTTTCACTAATGTTTTTCAAGGTTAGTAAAATACTTCCGAATTCAGTTGATAATGAATATAAATGCTTAATGTTTTAACTTTTGTCTGTTAATGCTGAGATAATGGCGCTTGGAGACACGTCTAATGGCGAACAATTTAACGTTAACGTTACCCATAGTTTAGAATAAGTTTTGCTTCCGTTCCTTACTCCACTCCAAGTGAAACAGAGTAATAGTTTCTTTAATATCCACTGCATTCTTTCATTACAGTGTTATAATAAATCTTAGCTGTTATAATTTACAGTTCAATCCTTAAGGTTCAACCATTAGATTATAGATTGATGCCTAACGTTCTTTATACTCATGTAAATAAAAGCAGGTTTCCTGTGGATCCTTAAAATGTCTGAGTTTTCGTCTTATATGATATGTAGTTTTATTACATGGCTTGGTTGAATTCTAATGTAGAGTGCGGTCTGTTATTTCTTGAGAACAGAGCGTTGCCATGGACACGCAGGATTCTAACAGAGACGGAATGGACTATTTTCTTTAGCGGAAGCAATACAATCGTTTTTAAATCAATAAACTCCTTTTTAAATCAATATTTTGTGTCAAATTATTGATTTATTTGGTGGGTAGCCATGTAATAAGCAGGATAATGTAGAGCGAGGCGGTTGTTATAGCGAATACAACCCCTTCAGGCTGATTCAAGACCCCTCCGCAGCCTGTGTTGTATTCGCTATAACAACCGCCTCGCTCTACATTATCCCTTACATAGCCTATTACGATATCACACGAGCAAGAGTGCCTTCTCCCAAAAAAACAGCATGATTGCAAACATATTTATTTTATAAAACAGTTAAATAACTTAAAATTGTAAGTTCCATTTTAGACACAGTATATTTTTTTCCCCCGTTTATTCCGGAATTTTCATTCCGAAAATTTCTAAATGGAACCACAGCAGATTCGTGTCTCCAAGCAAGCAACACAAAGCGGTGGAGGGAATTTCTGGCTAAACTGATGTGATAGGTCCGCTTTGATCTGAACATCTTAAAATAATAAAAATGGTGCACACAGCTCTTTTTATAATGTAATTTCAATGTTATGATGCTTTAAAAAACAGTTAATGAATTAATGTGTGACGATTCAAATCTTTTAAGATGATAAATTAATCTATAGCACTTTCTACTTTTGACTATTGCCAAGACGTTCTGTCTGGGCCTCTCATTCCCTTCTCTCTCTTATGCAGGACATTGGAGTTCTCAGGTGGAAACATCTCATTGGCCTCAACCTTATCATAGCTGCTGTTGTGGTGGGAGAAACCCTCTAGAAGTGCAGGTATTTTTGCTTATTTGGTGGGGGATGAGGGTTTTTGGTTAACAGACGGATGTTAACAAGAAGCGACGTCACCCAACATCACTTAGAGCACCTTTAACAAACCTTCACAGACTCACAGTAAATGCATGGATCGACTTAACCAGTTTCATTTTTATATTTTTTACTATCTTGATGCAGGATACTGACATTGCTGTAAAGAGGGAGATTGCACTAAAAAGTCTTATTTTCTACATGGGAGAAGCAGTGGAGGACCTCATCAAGGATTTCCTGGTAAGGCACGATTAATTTAGCGATGCGAAAATTCTAGCTAAGGCTGTCAACTTCAAAATTAGCCATCAGACTATGTTCAGATATATGTCTGAAAACAGTCTGTAAACAAATTTCAAATAGAGATACAATACCTTTCCACTAAAATCAGAGTCCCATGCACTGGTAAGTTTATGCGACTGTTATATTTATATTTCAAAAACGAATTGGAGTAAAAACATAATTTTATAATTATTTAGAAGTAGATGCTAATTATACAATTTTGTGCATTTTGTTTGCATTCAATTTGTTTTGAGTTATTTGTTATCTAAATAAAAAATAGCATCTGAATGTAGTCTAATAGTTTGGGCTCTGTTAAAGGTCCCGTTCTATGTGATCCCATGTTTCAAACTTTAGTTAGTGTGTAATGTTGTTGTTAGAGTATAAATAATATCTGTAAAATTATAAAGCTCAAAGTTCAATGCCAAGCGAGATATTTTATTTAACAGAAGTTGACTACAAAAAACGGCTCGATTGGACTACACCCCTCTACTTCCTTCTTTAGTGATGTCACTAGAACCGTAACCTCCGCCCACAGGAACACAGGCGTATTGATGGCGAAATGTCAACAGACGTGGTTGATGTTTATCTATAATCGGATACCGCAAAAGTTTAATTCGAAGTTGTTAGTTTGCTCTGTCCATTTCACCACGGACTGTTTTTCTAACCTGGGATAATATCAAGCAGGCTTCTCTCAGCGTTTCATACTGACGAAGGGGGCAATTTCAACTATATTCCAGCAAGCGGTAAGTAGTGATTTAATATGGAAGTAGCGATCACTCTTCACATCGTTCGTTTCTCTTAGTAATTCATTCGAGTTCATTACAATAAATATTACAGGACTACTTTATTTCACGTCAGAATTCTAGATCTGAGCTGTAGATAAATTAATATTATTTATGGACTATAAACTGTATACCAGAATTTGCGTTATATTCTCGAGTCTTGACAGCAGTAATCTTGTCCATGCTGGCAAATAATCATGACCACCCGACATGATTTATTATATAAATATTTGTAATAGCACGGCCATTCAAAAATAGGGTCTACCATGTGCACAGTAAAACGATCACCAAAAATGGGCGGGAATCAATGTAAACACAGATATCGGATACCAGTCCTGTCTAAAGTGAATCTAAACATGCGGGCCAGAAAGTCAGACATGGTCAAAAGATCGGATCTGTGCATTAAGACCTTAAAAACCTTTCACACTGGACGCAAGGCGCGAATTGTATTTTTTTATCAGCTGTTTGTGTAATGAATGCTTTCACACTGAACGCGAATGTGCTGCGGCTGAAAAACTAAGTTTATTTTTTTTCCGCTTCGATGACGATTTTTTTTCTTTACTTTCGCAGCAACAGAGAAGGCTTCAACCAAGGTGACGTCACAGCAAAGATTATGGATCTTCTGATTGACGTCGACGCATCGCGTTTTGTTTGACAAAACTAACAAAAACTACAAGGACAGTGATTTGAAAGACAATGTGTGGCGTAGCATTGCCAACCAGCTCTGCTATCACGACTGTTAGAGTGTTGCGTGATAGTTATTTGTCGTTGTATTGTCCTGTGCTGTAGTAGGCTAGCAGGCTAGACTACATTTGGGATAGAAAGCTAACACTATCATCGTCAAAGATAGAGACAGAGATCGTGTTTACTTTGAAAATGTAACAAAATGTAGTGAGACTATTTAGGGCTGCTTTTAGGATACTATACATTCTTTGTGTGATGGCTACAGTTTCTAGTCGAATGATTTTGACTTGTTCACCCAAAACCTTCTTTTCGGTCTTTTAAAGAAAATGAAAAGCTCGTCTTCACTGGAAGATGAAGTGTCCATGTTTTCTCAGCTGTCGCCGATCATTTCTCTGAAACGTCACAGACGTTCGTTATGCGTCCGGTGTTAAAGGGCCTTTAGTGTGTCCCAGAGCGCCGTTACCCAGGCACAACATGCATCCTAGACCTGCTCTGAGAGATCTTGATTCCCGTGCAGTCTTTTAGCCATCACTATGCCCAGAACACTATCAAGTACCTAGTGGCAAATGCACCCTGTGGCCTAATAATGTTTGCCTCTCCAGTTTATGGAGGTAGATGTAGTGACAAATTCATTACATGGTTCCTGGAGTACCTGAGTCCAAGAGATAAGGTCATGGCTGACCGAGGCTTCATCATCCGTGATCTGCTGTCTGTAAGGAAGGTGAAGCTCATAATACCTGCCTTTACTCAAAGGGGGTTTACTCAAATCTCCTGCTGCATTCAGTGCAATTCTCTCTTCAAAGACTGTGAAGGCCATAGGGCTGGGCGATATATCGATATAAAAAATATATCGATATATTTTTAAATGCGATATGAAATTAGACCATATCGCATATATCGATATAGTTCAAATTTGCGCTCTGATCCCCGCTCCTCCTCCTCCTTTCCCACTCTGCGTGCGTGTTTAGAGCATGTTATGTTACGAGAGGCGAATCATGACTACTTCAGAAACCCCAGCACAATAAGAACTACCAGGCAGTGACATAAGTGTACGCTGAAATAAAGTCTTTCACCTCAGAAAAACGGACTTTCTTGTCCTGTCAGCCGTTATCCTGTGCTCGGAGCGCACACTCAATTGCACGCGCAAATGCGGCAGCGCGCGCGCGCTGTGTATCGCCTCACTGATCAAGTGCAAAATAAACTACGAGCATGCAACGCCGTTACGTTGTAAATTACACGAAATAAAAGTAATGCAGGTATGATTTTCATATATTCACCAGGAGCAGTTTCCATGTTTCATTAACAGTTATTGTTAATATTGTGTATTCACCATGGCAACTGTCGTTTCCATATTAACCCCAAAATGCCACTGTTATTTTTTATATTTTTAAATTACAAAATTTGTTTATATATATTCAATGTAAACTTTGATAATCATAATTAATAAATCGCAAATAACAATATCGGCAATTATGATTTTTGTCATAATCGTGCAGCCCTAAGGTGAAGAAACCTTTATTTATTCATTTGATTTTGCAACTGTTCACTGAAATAGCTGGTTTCAATAAAACTACTTTTAACATGTCATATTTGGCTTTGACTTTGACTGAACATTTGCTCTCACTTTGCGGAAAATAATATCGGGATATATATATCGTATATCGATATTCAGCCTAAATATATCGGGATATGACTTTTGGTCCATATCGCCCAGCCCTAGAAGGCCACAGGGATGTGGACAGAGGGAAAACTACACGGTTTCTACTCTGAAAATGTGAACATAATTCTCACAATTATTTTTTGGACTTTGTAGCCTAAATAAGGCCGCTGTCTTTAAAGGTTTTCAAGTTATCATTATAAAAATCCTCCCAGAACACAACTGTTGCACTCTGTTGCAATATAAAAAAAAATTTATTCATGTTTTATAAAAATGCTGGCAAATAATGATGCTGTTTTTGCCTTGGCTCAAACAAGTAAGTGATGCGTCAGGAATGACCCAAATGACATACTGCAACATGTTTTTGATTGTTACATATTTGTTTGTCTTTGTGTTCTCTGTGGGCCTTGTTTTTGTACAGTTTTGAACAGTTTTGCCTTTTAATCCCATATATTAGATGTGGTAAAACTGTTTCATTGGCAGTGTTTATATTTTCAGCACTTCAATGTGACAACATGTTTAAATATATAAATATGACACAATATTATTATTTCTTCTGTTCTTATATGCGTAGGTTTCTATGTGATTTTGGGAGCGTGTGACTGAACGGGACTTTTATTTTGGTATGCTGTGACGTCATAAGACTGCGTCGCGCTGCTCCATTGTTGTGATTCGGCTGAAGAGAGGTTTGTGTGTTAAATCATTTAAAGTATTCAGTTCAGTCTATGCAAACCTTTCCGATTATTATATAGCTTCTACAAGAACTCTAAAACGAGTTCTTAATATATCCTTGTACTTTATCTAACATGTTATGTTTATGAGTAAAACGCATCTGTACACGAGTAACAGTAAAATATGCGTCTCATTTAGCTCCCTATATCGTGAATCAGTTGATTATCAGTGAGTCAGTAGCACGAGTGAAATAGTTTACTAATGTGATGATTAATTCTGCCTACTTATTCAATTACGTGTTTATTTACTCCCTATTTCGACTGCCCTCCACGTGCACGCGCACGACGTCATTTGCTGACATTGGTGCGACAAAATGAATTGAATATGTTGTGTTGCCCTTTTATCTTCATTTGATTGATTTAATGTAGTTATTGCAGCGATAATGTAGTTATAACATTGTTTGTTAAATGTTTTGAGAACATACTGAATTGTTTTGTATTTTTGAAACTCAATTTAAAAGATGAATAAAATAAATAAATAAAGTTCAGCGCTGTTTGCTTTTTAAAGCTTTTTGTAACCAAATATTTTCCTCCCAAATCACAGCACGACAACAGCAAACGTTCAAGTCGTCTCATTTTTAAATAAGCCAACAGGGTATGAGTCATATGGGTCTTGTAATCTATTATTTGACTGTAAATATCAGGAACCATAGTCCTTTGTGCAATAAAAGTAAAATAAAACTTCAAAACTTCTTGAGTAATGGGTCAGTGTTTGCCCGCAGCGATGTCATTAAATGACGTAATGCTCGTGCGCAGAGGGCAGTCGAAATTCAACCACAACGCCGCTGAATAAAAAAAAGAAGATATTTAGAAGATTATCAGTAACCAGACAGGTATTTTTTTTCCTACTATGGAAGTCATTGGGACCCAACAACTGTCTGGTTACTGATAATCTTCTAAATATCTTCTTTTCTGTTCATCAGAAGAAAGAAATTCATACAGGTTTGAAACAACATGAGGGTGAGTATATGATGACAGAATTTTCATTTTAAAAGTGAACTTCTCCTTTAATGTTGATTATTTTTCTAAACTTATCAAGGGCATCAGCTATGGCTTCTAATTCTCTTAAAATTATATTAAAGGGGTGGTTGATTATGATTTCACTTTTCTAACTTTAGTTAGTGTGTAATGTTGCTCTTTGAGCATAAACAACATCTGCAAAGTTACAACGCTCAAAGCAAAGGGGAGATATTTGCTTTTAAAGATATCACTTTTTAAGGACTACAACAAGCGGCTGGTTGGGACTACATGACATTACTCCCGGGTTAGTGACATCACCAACCCTAAAATTTACATAAACCCCGCCCCCGGGAACACGATTTATAGATATATCATGACAGAATATGTTAACCATTGATTAGAAGATAACTACATATAAGCTACAACAATTTATCAACTAACCATTCAGAAATGTTCTGTTGCTTCTACATGTTGTCACTTCTTCTTGAGTCTCTCCATCATTGTCTGACTCCGGTTTGAACATAAAAGGCTAAAAGTTTTTGAAATCTCCAGTGCATGTCTGTGTGAGGTAAAAGGATACAAGCTCTTGAAGCTCCGCCCTCTGTGCCGGTAGCAGCAGCTCATTTGCATTTAAAGGGACGGTGCGTTTTTACTCACCCTCAAAAAGTGACAATTTTAACATGCTATATAAAAATATCTGTGGGGTATTTTGAGCTAAAACTTCACATACACACTCTGGGGACATCAGAGACTTATTTTACATCTTGTGAAAAGGGCATTATACCTAGGGTTGCAAAATTCTGGGAATTTTCAAAGATGGAAACTTTCCATGGGAATTAATGGGAATTTAAGGGAATTAACAGGAATTTATGGGAATAAACGGGAATAAACTGGGAATTTTCAAAGTTGAAGGTTGGCTCTTCATAGGGAACGTAAATATAGTTGAGGAAAGTATATTTTAGCATAATCTTGACTAAATCAAACAGATGCCATTCAAATACACTTGAATATCCATGCCATTCCTCAATCACATGCACATAGCACACTGCTTACTGCAAGGCTATTAAAACCACACCCCCTACTGGCACTGTGCATGCCTCCATCACATGTACAGAAGCCCAAAGCACAAGACTATTGAAGGCACATATTTGAGCCTGTGGACTAAACAAAATGAAGTAAGTTTTGATGATATTATGGGGAAATATATTTATTAAATGTTTAAATTGCAAATATCACATACAAATGTATTCATCTAGTAGATAGCAAGCTGATAAGTTAGATGCTAAATAAGCTAGCATAACTTTATTTACCACATAAGTAGGGCTGGGCGGTATGACGGTATATATCGTTACCGCGGAAGAAAAAATCAACCGTAACAGATTTTTTTATTCCGTGTATACCGCGACATGTAAATAAGTAGGCGTGGTTAACTCACGTGCAGCGTGCGTGAGACTGAGACACTGATATTTGTCAAAGAAACATGAAGAAAGACCAAGAGGATCCACAAAAGGAATTACGTTTTCAAAATGAACGTGATATTTTCGGGGGGGAAGGCGCAGAAGTCAACTAGAGCAGTGGTTTTCAAACCCTGGTTCGCGACCCTCGGGTGGGTCGCGAGACTTAAAAAATGGGTCGCCAGGATGATTTAAGGAAAATATAATTAAATTAAAAAACAAAATTTGTTTTCATAAAATCATAGTCTATAGGCCTATATAAAAGAAACACGCGCAATATGGCTATTTAAAGAATTAATAGATTAATACAACGAAAGAAAAAACTGGCAGCATGCTGCTGACTTTGGTTCATTTCTGTGAGGCGCTGCGCCTCACAAACCAGTTGACGGAAAGGAAACCGAGACGGCAGTTTGTTTGTTTTCTTTATTTTACAAAAGCACAATGTTGTGTTTTATTGCGAGTGTACACAAATATAAATAAATACTTTGCAGTTTCGAATGATGTCCTGAACAAAATAACGGAGTATATTTATATGATTCCATCGTGCCGGTGGCGCCTCACATGCACACAACATATTCCAGCATTGCAATCTTGACATCGCAGCCGGTTCATTATCAAAATAAAATAGTCAACCTCACATAAAAATTACACTGCACTGTTTAAATAGTCAATAGCCTACAATTCGTGCCATTCAGCGTAAGCACCGCTCCACTGTGATGTTTCCAAGCACATTTTTGCGCATGTGAAGAGGGTGATTTTCTGAAGAGGGATCGATATTTGAGTGAAGTACAAAGAAGCCCACGAGCGTAATTTCCTATGGGGACAGGGGGGACATGTCCTCCCCACTTTTCAAAATTCAAAATCCCGTTTGCTATTTGTTTATAGCTAGTGTGCACGCGATGTTCCCGGACACGCGCGCATCGACATAGGCTCGGTCCTGCTCCTCCGTGGTATCGCGTTTGCGGCACAGGCGATGAAACGCCAGAAACAACAACAGGTGACTAAGCTATCGTTATATGATCCCGCTCTTATTCATGCAAATGCTTTTTCATGCGCGACAAGACAAAAGAGAACGCGCTGTCAGTGAATGTCCTCCTGACACACACACACACACACACACACACACACAGATAGACGCGCGCCAGTATCAAGTTCTCTTTCGCGCTAGAATGAACAGCACACATGTATGCCAAAATGTCCGTTTTGTCGAGTATCCTCACAAGAACAGTCTTAAATGACTTAAATAAAATCTTAAATGAAAGTAAATAGTAGTGAGAGAATGGGATGCGTCGTGAGATCGTCAGCTGTGGCTGGTCCTAAAGTGGCAGCAGCTAATTCTCTGAGAAAATTACTAACTGCTCTTGACTAAAGAATGTTTGTAGCTTTAATAAGGATTTATCTATATTTAGTTTATAATTTATGCAGTGCAGAATGTTTTGATAACCTTATTCAATTTCTGTATATTTCATACCTGTTAGACAGGAAAGGCACAGGTAAATATGACATTTATAATGGGTTTATGTAAGGTTTGTTTGAAGTTCACTTAAATTAAAAGTTTTTATATTTTTTGAAGCCTAATAAATATTTAAAATTTGGGGGGATAATCATTTTAATTTTTTCTTAGAAGCCTATAATAAATAATAGTTTAGCATCCAAATAAATCGCGAATATGGAAAAAAAAATTATTCGAATGAGAGTTACGTGAGCCCAACGCCGCTTACTTTCACTTTCGCTTTAAATTATTTCGCTTTGGCTTGTTTATATATATTTTTTTCATTCTTGTTCTGTTCTGAATATCATTAAATTTAAAGGATTTGTTGTGGAATATTTTTAGTGAATTTTTTAAGCATACAGCAAACGATAGCAGGCTATTAATTGGTTAAAATTCTTACAATGGTTAATGGTTAATCGGTTAATTAGCATCCCTGTAGCTTTAGCTAGATCAAAAGAGTGCAGAATCAACTTTGCGTTACGATCGCGTCATGGATAAGCCACTGCACGTGCATCATCAAAAGCGGTTGTTAACAAAAGGCTTAAGAATAGGCCTATATAGGCCTATGGGTCGCGTCAATTTAAAAAAAAAAAAAAAAAGGGTCGCTCTTGAAAAAGTTTGAAAACCACTGAACTAGAGCAGTGCAGCACACTGAAAGTTTAGAGAGACGCACATGCTCGCAACGGGGCTTACTTGACGACAAGTTCATATATCAATATTCTAATGAATAGAAATAACCTTAAATGATGTATCTATCCATCTCTTATGTGTACAGTTACTTTCAGAGTGGATGCGCAAGCGGTTGCCGTGGTAATGAATATTTCCAAAATTCCCCAGCTTAACTTTCCATGGAAATTTACCGGAAACTTTCCGGAAATTTTCCGCCCCTTTGCAACCCTAATTATACCACCCCTTTAAAATGGCCGTCTTGGTGATTATCCTTGTAAACATATCCTAATATTCCTGCTGCGCACTTATCTGTTTTAAAAGTTAAAAGGGACCAAGTGACAAATATCAGTATCGCAATCAGCCAATAGTTTAAAATTGGTCCCGGAGAAAAAAAATATAATCTGCAAATATTAAATACCAAAGAAATCATAACTAATGATGAAATGTATCATTTTTGTTCTTCTCTTAATTTGTTGTGCTAATTTTGAGTGGAGGGAATTAAGATCATCAACTATCACTCTGAATGACCCCTTTTCTAAGGGGATGATTCAGACGCACCCAAAGATATAGTTTGGATGTGTTTTTCTTTGTTAATTATTCTCTTCTTAAACAGGACAAACACAGAAAAACTCCTGGTGAAGCGACTGAGATCCATATGACACTATTATAAAGATGGCGTTTATTAAAGAGGAGAGTGAAGACTTCAAGATTGAAGAAACATTCACAGTGAAACATGAATATTCTGAGGAACAATCAAAGATGGCGTTTATTAAAGAGGAGATTGAAGACATAAGGATTGAAGGAACATTCAGTGTGAAAGACGAAGATGCTGAGGAACAAAAAAAGGTGCTGTTTATTAAAGAGGAGAGTAAAGACGTGAAGATTGAAGAAACATTGACAGTGAAACAAGAAGAAACTGAGGAACAAACAGGTTGGTTTCATTCTCAAAGCTGAACTCAGTCATTTGATCCTTATTAGAATGTCCAGCTCTACAGAAATGAATGATATTTTTGCAGAGTGCAGGGCTCCACACTGAGACCAAATGGTTGCATTTTGCTAACTTTTTTCCTTCCGGTGTGACAAACTTTTGTTAAAGGTCGCACTGGTGCCACCAGCACATTGGCCAACTGATAAGAGCTGCCTTTTATGTTGCATGTGAGAATCATCAAACGGCAAACAAAACGAAAGTGAAACAAAACTACGCTACTTGTTTGAGCTAAGAACAGGTTCTACTCGCGGGCCGATCTGGATCACGTGACACTGTTACTACACAGCGCTGGGAGATCCAGTGAGGAAGCATTTTGAATTTACCACAGTATTAATAACATTGTTACTGCAAGATCTAGTTGGATCTGTTATAAAACACAGATATCAGATCAAACAGCACTGACGTGGAAACCAAGAGAAACATTGTGCCATGAGCGACCAAGTTATAAAATGCTGTATAATCCACAAATTGGGATGAATTCAATGTAGCAATGCTAAATGTAAACATGGT
This sequence comes from Squalius cephalus, assembly GCA_022829025.1. NCBI lineage: Eukaryota > Metazoa > Chordata > Actinopteri > Cypriniformes > Leuciscidae > Squalius > Squalius cephalus. The sequence goes on along the minus strand of CM040794.1, from coordinate 18,863,374 downwards.
ATTGTGGCAAAACATTTTTTTTTTACATTATTCATACGCAGGACTCAGTCTCTTCCCAGAACAGTGTAACAAGGTTTGTGTTCAAGGAAGAAGGAAGCAGGAACCAGCAAAAGTTAAACACTTTAGTTAAAAAATAAACAAACAAAAGCAAAGCGGCAGCCCCTCATGGACGACTGCCACATAAACAAAATGCAACGTAAATGGCTCAAGCCTGGTCCTCTTTCATCCTTTACTGTCATCACTCCTCCTTTTATCCTCCCGGAGCTCCTCCGTAAGAGATACAAGGCCCGTGTGGTGCGCAGGTGAAGCTTGTTAGGCCACGCTCCATTCTCACAGCTCTAGGCCCCGCCCTGCTTGCCACAAATGATAACTCCATCTGTCCTTCCTCTACTTCCCCCTTTTCTCCTTGTAAACAACCCCATCCCACACTATTCCCACCCAGACTCCTTCCCACATCAAGCAGTCCCCACCATTGAAATTAGTCCCCACCACCAACAACAAAAATAACACTAATGTAATGGATTAGTCAACTTTGGTGTCCAAAGGATTGCAAAAGTAAGCATATACAAAAGAGTGAGGTCAAAGACCGTGAAGTCACAGGTCCTTCATCCCCAGATGCATTACATCTCCAGCTTCAACCCCTAGATGGTGCACATGCTCACACGGCACCCATTGCAAGTTCACAAGAATGAAAGTGCATAGAAAGTGTGCTATTTGGGACAGGACCGTAGTTGCCCACACAAGTGCCAGTCTTCAACACAATGAACTCAAAAAACAAAACATAAACTCTCTAAGGAGCTGTTTACATGACAACGTTTTCAACTAAAGACTGAATCTTTTTTAGGCGTATTGGCTTTTCATTTACACCACAACGGCATTTTGGGGGCCTGAAAACAACTTTTGAAAACGATTCAGAGTGCAAGTTTTTGAAAATGATACCTTTATCGTCTATGGAAACTGGCGTTGTTCATGTGTATTACGTGTTCAGTCTAAAGGCGTGTAGTTCTCTACATCACTAACTACTGTCCTGGCCTCTGCGTGCATTGTGAATTTTCTAATCTGTTGTTTTCGTGGATCCGTGTAAACGGGGATCGTTTTGACAATGTTGTGTAGACAAAATACGCAGTAACTCTCATGTTGATTTGAAACCGTCAAGCTAGTTAATGCTTTTATGTCTTCTGCTAGTTTTCTACACAGGGTGACCAGTGGCTGCGAAATTGTGAATGACAAGTCATGTTCCACAATAAATGTGCACAAACGTATTTTTAAGTCGCAGACACAGTCAGTCATAGACAACAGTGTGTCAGCTGTAACAGTTTCTCCCGGCAACGTCGTGATAAGTTTGAGTGCACTGCCAGCGGCTCTATGACCGGGGTCTAACTCATGATGAGCAAGCACTTTCTTACTGCTGCTGGCATATAGTAGCTTCCTCGAGCAAACATGCAGCAACAAGCACCAGGCTCTCTCAGTTTCTGGCACCAACTGCCAAAAGGCTTGCCATCTACCTTCTAATATCCACGCTCAGCGCCATTTATTTTTGAGTCCTTAATCTATGGGTAGGACATAATCCCCAGGCTTCATGAACTTGCGCTCCATGCTTTCACCGACAACGCTAACGTGACGTATGGATCTCAATCACACTGTGTTGCCAGGACCTGCCCTGCGCTGCTTCTGATAGGCTTATGAAGTTAGTTAGAGCTGCGTTCCTCTCATATGATTGGTAGGTGAAATCAATTGATTCTAAATATTAAACCGCATGCAAGTTCCCAAACTTTTTATTTTATTTAAGCCCTGCAAATGTTTACATCCTATAGCTGTTAAATCATCATGTTGCTTTCTTGAGAATCAAGTAATGCTTAAAGCTTTTTGAGTCAGAATTTTCGGCCATTGGTTGTAGGAAACAGGTAAGACACAGGCGTTGAGCAGGTTGCTCTGTAGCTCCCCATTTTGACTAAAGTGCAGAAGTCAGTTTTACTTATTGCAGGGATGGGTAACTTGGTTCTGGAGGAAATCTGTCCCTAATCAAACACACCTGTCTGTAAATTTCAAGCAACCCAATTTGTTCAGCCATTTTGTCAGTGCCTCCGCCTGTAGGTAGGTTCTTTATATAGACTTGTCTTGATTGCTAATCCACTTCCGGTGACGATTATTAGGTTAAATGTTTAGGATACGATTCCATAGAAGGTTATATTTCAGCACTTCACAAATGGACTGTGATTCTTAAGTAGCACGTAGAACGCGTTGGTGAGCGTTCATAACCATGCACATAGAGAGTGCTCTTAAGAACTAAGATACATCATTATCTGGAAACCAGGCCCAGGGGTGTCCAAACTTGATCTTGGAGCTGCCTATATCCTGAAGACATTGATGAGCTTGTTCAGGTGTGTTTGATTAGGGTTGAGGCTAAACTCTTCAGGACAGCGGCTCTCTAGAATTGAACTTGCCTACCCCTGGGTTAGATTGTTCAGTTGTGTTTGATTAGGGATCGATCTAGACTAGGGTTGTCCTAAATCTGCAGAGTTTATCTCCATCTTGCCTCAACACACCTCTCTGGAAGTGTCTAGTATGCCTAGTAAGACCTTGATTAGCTGGTTCAGGTGTGTTTAATTGGGGTTGTAACTGAACTTTGCTAGGCAGTGGCCATCCAGGAGCAGGATTGGACACACCTGATCTAGACTCTGCTGGGCAGTGGCCCTCCAGGAACAGAGTTGCCCCCATCCCTGACCTGAAGTCACCAAAGTTTGTACGTGTATTGTTCTCCTCAAGCTGGAAAACTTTCAAAATCACGTGGATGTGGCTATTGTGGTACAGGGTCACATCACCATGAGTTGGCCTCCTTAATTTACCCACTTAAATTCATTTCCCCACCGTGTGACGATGATGGCGTAGTGCTTGAGCTTGCTATCACTGTATTATATACTATATTGATGGCATTAATGTCTGTTGCTTTAAACTGGAGTTAACATGTCTTTGTTCTTTTTTTGCCTTAGATCTGATGATGCTAAAAGAGGAGATTCAAGATCTGAATGATATAGTAGAGCAAGATCAGTTTGAGAAACATATCACAACTGGAGAAAAATCATTTAGTTGCTCACAGACTGAAAAGACTTCACCAAAAAGAGCTAAAAATACAGAAAATAGACGTTGTTTCACCTGCCAACAGTGTGGAAGGAGTTTCACTCAAAAGGGAAATCTTAAAACTCACATGAGAATTCACACTGGAGAGAAGCCATACACATGTCAACAGTGTGGAAAGAGTTTCACACATAAGGGAACCCTTTATACCCACATGAAAGTTCACACTGGAGAGAGTCCTTACACCTGCAAACATTGTGGAAAAACCTTGAATCGAAAAGGAAATCTTAAAACTCACATGAGAGTTCACACTGGAGAGAAACCTTTCACATGTGATAAGTGTGGAAAATGTTTCACACGTAAAGAGAGCCTTAATCACCACGTGAGGGTTCATGTAAAAGAGAGCTGTTGTGTATGCCGTCAGTGTGGAAGGAGTTTCACAGACAAGAAACAGCTTAAGAGGCATTTAATAACTCACACCGGAGAGAAGTCTTACATGTGCCATTACTGTGGAAAGAGTTGCGCAAACAACACAAACCTTAAAGTCCATGTGAGAGTTCACACTGGAGAGAAGCCTTACAGCTGCCAACAGTGTGGAAAGAGTTTCACTGGAAAAGAAAGTCTTAAGATTCACATGAGAGTTCACACTGGAGAGAAGCCTTACCCCTGCAAACTGTGTGGAAAGAGATTTGCACAACAGGGAACCCGTTATAGCCACATGAAAACTCACACTGGAGGGATTCACGTATCTTTAGTGTGAGAAGAGATTCACACATCAAATAGATCTGAAACGTCATTTGCAAACTCATTCTGGCAAGAAGTGTTCGAAATGTAGTAAGAGGTTGAGGAAAAGGAGCAATTTCAAAAATCATATGTGCATTCACTCTGGAGGAAGTAGGGAACCCGTGGGTCCTTAAAGCTTAAACGCAGTAAAGGGTTAGTTTGCCAAAAAATGAAAATTTACAAACAGTAAGACTTTTTATCTTAGGAACACAAACAAAGATCCTTTTAATGAAATTTGAGAGGATTCTGTCCCTCCATAGACCGCTACACAACTACCATTTTGACGCCTCAAAAAAAAAATTACTAAAGAGATTGTAAAACGAATCCATATAAATTGACCGGATTAGTCCAAATTTTCTGAAGAGGCACAATCACTTTATATGATGAACAGATTGAATTTAGGCTTTTATTCACAAATAAACATTCATCAATGGAGAAAAATGGAAGCGCAAGCATATTTGCTTGACATACAAGAACCAATGAGGTTCATTCTTGTGGCACATTTGACCTTTCGCAAAAAACAACGAGGTTTGTTCTCGCACATCAAGCACGTCCGGTTGAGGTTCTGTTTATGTTTATATGTATGTGAATAAATGCCTGGATTAAATCTGTTCATCATATAGTGATCGTGTCTCTTCAGAAAAAAATTATTAAACCGCTCAATTCATATGGCTTAGTTTTACAATCTCTTTATGAACTTTTTGCAGTGTCAAAGTGGTAGGTTGGGTAGCTGTCAATGGAGGGACAGAAAGCTCTCAGATTTCATCAAAATCATCTTCATTTGTTTTTTGAAAATTAAGGATGAGAGGAAAGTCTTAACTGTTTAACAAAGATTTTTAAAAAAATGGAGCGTAAACAAAGACGCTTGAAAAGGCAAACATGATTTTGATTGGCTGGAGATTGTGATGGTAACTGATTTGCATAACAGAGCTACTAGAGTGATTTGTGATTATTACTCTGAAAATATAATTTTATTATTGGCTGATGACATGTCCTGAAACAGATACCTCACTATGAACTTATAGGGATTTTGAAATGATGGGAATGAATAACACATTTGTCTTGGAGTGACAAGGAGATTAATACACATGTCTGGGAAAGGGAAAAGGGAAATAGCTTAGAACAAGGTTGTAGGGCTGTGCCGGTAAACTTCACAACCGCACCACCACGGTTGTAAAGCGCCATTGCGGTGGCTGAGTAGCGGCAAAAGATTTTTTTGGATGTGAATGCTGTTTTACATTAATATTATGACACGAGTGAAGCACAAAGCTTTGTTTACAAAAGAAATAATAGGTTAGCAATTAAATGTTACATTGCGGCCATGGAAAAGTTTTCATGACGAAAAGGATTCATGACGAATGAGAGAGTTGTGCGGCCATAAATTTAAGCTGTCGCCTTTGAATTCTGGTTTGCAATCTGGTCACCCGATTATCAGCGAATTTAGCAATATTCCATTAGTTATTCCATATAGAAAGCTTGAATTGTCTACTTTTAAACAAAACAATTCAAAACAAAAATAAACCGACCATGCTTATGTAATCCGTATGAAGTGTGCAGTTCTCTCTATAGGCGCGTTCACTGCGAAGGTAACAAGTCAGCATCGTCAACTTCATCTTTGCAGCCGACACTGACACAGAAAACACTAGTTTTTTAATAAACAATTAAAATGTCTCATTGATATATTTGACACATTCATAATCATTACTTTTGCCGGTTCTTTGTGACAGCTGTTATGTGTGTTACTGGCAGCGTCACCCTCCGGTTACATGAACGCATCTCCACCGCATCAGCACCAGAACATGGAGATTTTATTTTAGAGAATAATCACACAACCTATTCGATATTCTATAATTAAATGAACTAATCAAATATTCAAAAATTGTGACTCATCCCTGCATGGAATCTCTTGTTTCTTTTCCCAAATCTTCACTCACGTCTCACCCATTTCCGAAGGGGATTATAAACGTTTCTTCCTTGGTTCGGTGTTAATTAGGCCTATTATATTTGTATTCTTTACTGTGGTAAAGTAGAAAAATGCTGTAGGACAAATAGCCTACATTTTTACTTGTACGTCAAATTCTTTTTAACACAGTTTGTGCTTGTTATTAGACATGGTAAGGCGCGTCAAGTTAATTTGTAAAGAGCGTTTCACACGCGCGGGTGATTTTAGTTTGGCTTTCTCTGGCAGCGCAATATCAAACATAGCCTAAATGTCTTGCCCTTGTGGAAGATAAAATTTGCTCTTCACACCATTTACAAAAAGTAGAAAACATGAAGATATCAGAAAAGAGATCGATGTTCTCTTTCCTGCTCGTGTCCCACATCCCTCTCGAAGCGCAGAGCGGTGGCTATATCACGCATCTTTGTGTGGAAATATTAAACAAAAGTTTTTCGTTTTTTTAAATAGATTCAACTTTATTATATTATTTAAGTTACCAGTATTTACTGATATTTATTTCAATGCTTTACAGGCTTTAGTGTGTTGTTTTTTTGACGGAATTGCTCAAATAAACACTTTTTTTTTCAAATGAATAAATATATATATATATATATTTTTTTTTTAAACAACCACCACACCACCGCCGGTAGTTGGTCCGTTACCACCACGGTGTAAAAAAACTGCCACCGTCACAGCCCTACAAGGTTGTCATCACAACGTATAATAGGGATTTCTGATAGAGATGGAGTTTCTCTCCATTCTTTCATGCCTCGTTCTTTAACAGAAGTGGACAGGTTGAAGGCTACAGAGTTCCAGCAGTTCATGTCCACCAGGTTATTAATCGCGCAGAGGAGCACAAAGCACTCAGCCCTCTTGATAATATGAAGCGATTGATTAGAAAACCAGATTGCCTTTAGAGCAGGTTGTTAAAAGAGCGAAAGAAAGTGCATTTGTTAACTGTATTCAGATTGGCAAAGACATTGTAGATGTTAAGGACATAACCAAACAGAATGAAAGAATTCATATAGCGTCTCAGAAGTTCAGAAAAATAGAGTCGTTCCATACATGTGACTCCTCTGCAACTCCTCCATTGTAGATACAGTATTTGTTCAGCAGGGTGAGCACAGATGGTGGGTGTAGTGTCAGGCTTTTGGAAGTGTTTGTAAATGTGAACGAACATACAATATTGAAAAAACTGTTTAGTACCATAAGTAAACCATAACTTGCGGTGTTCTTGAAGTGACTGAACATTGTGAGGTTGGGGAGTGTAGTCGGGGAGATGGTTTAATCCAGGTAAAGACCTACTCTACATGTCAGAAACCCTAGAGAAAGCGGAGAAATTGCACACACAAAAAAATCCCTTAGATCTCCATACATCTGAGGTAACTTCTGAAGATGAGGGCCATGATGAAATAATCAAAAGGAAGGAAAAGTTGATCAAATACCATGACTTTATCAGTGTTGTCCTATTGAGAAGTAATATGAATGTTTCACTTCACAGGCGCAATGCACGTTTCCTGAATTGTATGGAGAATGATTCTGATAGAGATGATGCGCCAGGAAAAGAATCACGGATCACACATTCTCCAGGTATTTACGGTCTAATTTTTGTATCCTTTCCTTTTTATAGTATTTTTTATTTTATTTTAAATGCAATTTTTTGGGAGACTTTTTATTATTTTTAATATATATATATATATATATATATATATATATATATATATATATATACCTTTAAACTACTAGATTTTATCAATAAAAACTCCAAAACATGCATAAGTCAGCCCAAATCATATTAACCTTTATTAAAGAACCGCTATAAAGCCAAAACAATCTTACGTTAAATTATACATTTATCTCTGTAAAGCTGCTTTGAGACAATCTACATTGTTAAAAGCGCTATATAAATGAAGATGACTTGACTTGACTAACCAATGGTTTAACGCCCAGGAGGAGGCACTCAGAGTGGAGTGAGCTCTTATATCCTAAGCCTAAAGGTCCTTGCACACTGAGGCTGAAATTTTCGCATGTGTTTTTTTCGTATTCATGAATATTCGTGATTCGGTGGCTCTGATTTGTCAAAACACCATTCAAAATGCTTGCTACGGATGTGAAAAACGTAGAAAATCGAACCTGATCCAAAAAATGTTATGACGGACGAAAGTTTCGGAAGCGAATTTCTGAGCCTTATAGCCTTAATACTATAAGACTATGACATACACAATCCCAGGAATTTATAGCAATAGGAAATTAAAGTAACAGAGATAGTTTTGGCTTTACAGCAGCTCTAGAATAAAGTTATTGTCCAGCTAAAGCTAGTTTTGGATTGATTCGTACTTATTGAGAAGAGGTCTTATATGGGTCTATCAGACGGGGCGGCAATGCTAATTTTGCGTTAAAAAATTGTGTTTTTTGGAAATATAAAATTTCATATATGTTGTATTTAAATAAGTCAAGCACTTTTCAAGTACCTCTTCGTTAATATGGCTGTTTTCATATTTCAAAAAGTCAAATTCATTTACATAATTTCAAAAAGGCAAATTCAAGTACTTCAAGTACCTTGTACGAACCCTATTCAGAGCATAGCGTGCCTTGTAGAGGGCGCTCTCGCTGCATGTGGTGATTTGCTGCTCAGGAAACATTTCTGATTATCAATGTTGAAAACAGTTGTGCAATCATTCCGCTAAGAAAAATAACATATTCACATGCACCAACATTGTAATATTGTCAGAAACCAATAAGTTGATAATTTTCATGTTCGTCAAAACCTAATAAATGACCGATGGACATAAGTTTAAAAAGGTGGTGTTTAATAGACTGATAACATTTAATCTCCAGAATAATAGTTTGAATATAGTGTTTGAAATGTAATTTTAATTTATCAGGTGTATAACCAGTTAACATTGTTAATTTCTATATACTGTATGTGTAATTTTAGTAAGTTTGAATTACATCTGAGTTTCCTGATCAGTGTATAACTGATTTCTTGCAGGTGTTCACAAGATACCCATTAAGAAAACTACAAAAAAACACAAGAAACCGCAAAAAGTGTGCTGGTCAAATGCTGAAGTTGCAGCTGTAATGAGACATTTCAAGGCACATATAACCCAAGGAAAACTGGCCACAACGACTGAATGCCGGCAGTGTAGGACCACTGAAGATCCTGTTTTGGCAAGACGCAGTGTACAAAAAATAAGAGATTTTGTAAGAAATCGAGGAATTAGCTTGAAAAGGAAAGCCCAAAATAAGTGATGTTACATCAAGTCTCATTTGATGCCATTCTATTAAGATTATTACTTGGTTGTTGTTTTTGTTATTTTCATTCTATAGCAAAAAAACATTTTTAAAGAACAGTTAAACTTCTAGATTAGTTGAACTGCTGCCTTAAGGAATTGTTTGTCAAAAAAAAAAAAAAAAAATTAATAATAATTATGTCTTCACTTCCAGACCCTCATGTTTTTCCATCTTCAGTGGAAAGTCTAAAAGTTCTAAAAGTAGAACCTAAACTTCTCTTTTTGGGTTCCACTGAAGATAGAAAGTCATATAGGTTTGAAACAACATGATGGTGAGAAAATGCTTAAAAAAAATATTTTCTGGGGGGTGAACCACCCCTTATAAATCAATTTCTCTGGATGTTGTAGTATTTATGGCATTTTTACTATAATTGGTTAAAACTGTAAAAATGCCTTAAAGTTGTAATTAAAGTACTTCTAAAACACTTTGGTTCCTGTAAAGTTTTAAGTTATTTTCTGTATTGTATTGAGAATCCAGTACTCTTTAATCACCCAGGTCTTGGTAATGAACCATATTGTCACTTTTGTGTGTTGCGTGTGGTCATGTGCCTGTAAAACACATTGGTCCCCGTAATCCAGAGAAATGTTCCCACAGTTTATCATCACTGCATGCTGTGTGCTTCACAATATTTGTGAAATTCAGGGTGAGGTGTATGAAGATCATGCAAGAGTTTGACTCACCACAGCCAGAGGAAGTAGTTGAGAACATTGACAGTGCAGGCCAGAGAGATTGAGGGAAGCCCTTGCGTGGTATTTTATTTAAGTATTGGTTTCCCCATGTTAGTTCCTAATACTGTATATTCAATTTCTAACTGCCACTGACATAACACTTAAGAAATTAAACTGTGTTTATTAAATTGCTTTGAACTAATTCATTATCGGGCTCTTTATTAAAAGTACTAAAAATGACACATCAATTGCAAAATTCAAAGAATCAACATTTACGAAAAATTATTTTGCTGAAATTTTCAGACACTCAGAATAATTTCATTTCTTTAAATATTAAATTTCACAATGAAAATCAGCTCTTGAACATTCCTAATCTCAACTAGTGGAACAAGAATGCATTCAAGCATCAAATAGCATTTATAAATAATACTTCTTTATAAATCGGATATGCTCAAAAATCGGATTTGGAGTGACAGTCTGAACGTTGGAGGGAGGACTTGGGGCAGAGACTTCTCGTCTTGTAAAAAATGCAGGAGGGGCAAAAGGAGTTCCTGTAAGAGGCGTAGAAACATTCAGAAGTAAATGTCATCAAACCTGTCTAGTAGGTCTAGGATATCTGATGATTGTTTAACTGCTTTGAACAGAGGCCTTTCTTTTACCCATTGTCAAGAATTTGATGTGCATGTTGACATGCATACTTTTTTCAGAACTAAAGACTTAAAGAAATTTTAAAGGGTTGAAATAATGTAGATCTTGGTGTTCAGACGCCATCGAGGTGTGCCCATGTTGTGACAGAGTCAGTCAAAACCCCATTAAGAGGTTAAGTCTACATTTATCCCTTCCAACAATAGAAATGCTTCTCTTAAAACGTATTGAAAACTTGTGGAGCGTGAGGTTGCATTGTTGTTCAAGCAAAAAAAAAAGACAGTTCAAACTTTCCCATAATTCTCATGAATTCCCACAAAGACCATTGGAAGCCCTTCGAAAAGACAAATCTGTGGTTATTCAAAGTGCTGGTAAAGAAGTTGCTGTGGTGATACTGAATAGATCAATATGAGTCAGAGATACAGAGACACATTTCTGTTACTACCTTTTATAAGATGTTAGATTACAGTCCTGTAACTTCATTTAAAACATCAATACATGACTCTTTGGAACAATTGTTAGAGTGTGGTTGTATTACCAAAGCTGAGTTTGATTTATAAGTGTGTTGAATATCCTATAACGCCAAAGATATTCCTCCTGGTAGGCCGATAGTGTCAGCCATTTGCTCCCTGACAGAGAATTTCTGCTTATATAGATTTTTGCTCTAACTTCTTTTATTAGGGATACAATGGATTTCATTAAGATCATTCAATCTGTATAAAAATCACCTACAACTCCCATGTTCTTGGTCATGATGGATGTTGATGCTTTGTATACTAATGCTCTATTGCGTTTACTATCAACAGAACACTACCTCAGTCAACAGTCCCATAAGGTCCCTAACACTGCTTGTTTAATTGATCTCATGAAACCCGTGCTTACACATAACTATTTAATGTTTGATTCTGATTTTTTTCTGCAGATTTCTGGGGTTATGGGCTCTAAAATGGCTCAGAGTTTTGCATCTTTATGTTGTGGGCTGTTTGAAGAACAGTTTGTATACATTCGAGCATCTAATCCGTTCATCAAATTTATTGTGTTGTGGAATCGTTCCATTGATGACTTTTTTTTTTTCATTTGGAGTGGCACACAATCCCAGCTCTTAGTTCCATAGCCTAGTTAATGCAAACACTGATGCATTAACATTTACGATGGATGTCCTGCAAGATAAAATAAATGTTTAATATGTTTATGTCATTTGCATGGAAACTGGGCTTGAAACTAATTTATATCGTAAACCCACTGATCGTAACATGCTACTACATGGGTCATCGTATCACCCTGTTCCTCTGAAGCGTTCTCTACCTGTCTCCCAATTTAGCCGGATTCGTAGAATCTGCAGTAGAGATGAGGATTATTCACATCAAGCAGAGATCTTGGCAGACAGATTCAGGGAGACAGCGTACAAAGAGGAGTGGATTAAATCTGCTGTAGCAGGTTTTAGGAACTCTTCTCTACAAGATTGCCTGGTAAAGAGATCTAAATGTAAAGAACAGTGAGTTAATTGCTTTATTAGATATTCTCTATTGGCAATAAAACATTGAAGGTATTATTCAGAAATACTGGTACGTTGTAGAGAGTGCATATCAGAAAGCCTATAGAAATTGCACACAAAAAAACTCAGATCTCCATACATCTGAGGTAACTTCTGAAGATGAGGGCCATGATGAAATAATCAAAAGGAAGGAAAAGTTGATAAATACCATAACTTTATCAGTGTTGTCCTATTGAGAAGTAATATGAATGTATCACCTCACAGGTGTAATCCACATTTCCTGAATTGTATGGAGAATGATTCCGATAGAAATTATACACCGGGAAGAGAATCACAGATCGCAGCTTCCCCTGTGGCTGATTCTCCAGGTAATCACGCGGTCTAATTCAAACATGTTTCCATAACCTTTTTTTTTCCTCTTAGAAACAACCCATGATCACATCCCTGGTTTTAAAGGCAATTCAGACTAGGGCTGGGTGATATATTAAAAAAAAAAAGTGATTTGCACCAGCAGGATTTGCACCTGCCCACACTGCCAAAAGAACCAAAACCTGGTTCAATGACCATGGTATCACTGTGTAATTACTGTGTGATTTCATGTAATATTCAAATTTTCTGGGATTTTGATTTTGTGGTTTTCACAAGCTGTAAGCCATAATCATCAAAATTATAACAAATAAAGGCTTGAAATATCTCACTTTGCATGTAATGAGTCTATATAATATATTAGTTTCACCTGTTAAGTTGAATTACTGAAATAAATCAACTTTTTGATGATATTCTAATTTTATGACCAGCACCTGTATTGTTACAAAGTAAATACGAAATGTTTAGTACAAATTTAAGCAGTTAAAAAAAACTAGACCAAGTGATCAATTTCTGCTTTTTATTAGATAAACACATGTAAATGTAACTGAAGTAGTTCAAAACAAGTACAGAGAGTGCGTTCTGCGATGATCTCCCTGGTTTGTTCATTTGGAAAGTAAATGGTTTGCAGACAAGCTGATTTCAGCTCCCAGCCATCAATAAAATGATTGGTAAGACTGATGTAGGATTCGCAGGTTCGGCTCGTCCATAGATCGGAAGTGGTCGTGAATCTGTGCTCATCTGCTTTTCTGTAGTATGCATTATTAGTATGGGGTTTACTGAGTTTGATAATATCATTTATTTATCTTAATGTCAGTCTAATGCATTAAGACATGTAAGCGTTTCAGAGTGTCCCTGAGGACGCGGGTTTCGAGATATCATTGCGTACAATAGAATTCCCTTTTCATTGGTGTCACGACCTCCCCGTCTAGGGTTAGGAATGCCGATGACAAACAAAGCATCTATTGAATTGATACATATATCCCTTCTCCTGTCCCAGCTCACATACAAATACTACAAAACGAAATAGTGTCAAAAGTAAGCTTTTTATTAACACAGGAATGAATAACGGGAAGCGTGAATCTTCAGGAGGGGTTCAAGCCAAAATAACAAACAAAAGTGGTTTTAACTAAAAGGGAATTAAATGTGATTTACCTAACAAAAGAAAACCCCCAAAGAAAGTACAAAAGTCTTCCCTTACACCCTAACTGACAATAAACAGGAGAAAATTACTCAAGAAAAACAAGAATGGCAACCTCCTCCCTACGGCTTCCAAAAGAAACGAATTAAACATCAACCTAATGACATAAATCAGTAACAGCTTAAATAAACAAGAAAATATAAATAAAATATAATACAAAAGAGAAACTTATGATACCAAAGTAACAAGACAGAGAAAGACAGGGAAACCTCACTGAACGAACCACACAACAACATTTAGAATTCCAATAATAAACTAAATGTCTGGGGCAGGAGATGAGGGACAGAACGACAACGGAGCTCTACGACGCGTGCCCAAGAAGCTCTCCTGCATTGCCGTCTTTCTCAGCATATCAACACTCCCGCTCATCAACGTGATCTGCCGCAGCTGAACCCAATCAAGCCTGCACAGAAGGAGAGGGAGGAAGAGAGAGAGACAACAAACTGCACAATAACAAGTCAAATCACAAAATCAAAAAAATAACAAATTAACTTCTGATAACATTTGATGCGAGAAATTGGCTGAATCTCCAAATCCCTCAGGAAGATGGCTCGCCAGCGGGTTTTTAGCATTCCAAAGGTACGCTCAATGATGTTCCTGGGCTTGGCATGGTGCTTGTTGAAGCGTGCTTCAACTTGGCCTGATGATTAAAATACAAGTAATGTAAAAATATATGTAGTGTTTCAAATGCAAAGTGACAAATCCAATAAAAATGTTCTCTGTGAATTCTTACCCGCTACAGGCTGGCGGTATGGCGTCATGAGGGTGAGAGGATGCTGCAGACATGGGTACCCCCCGTCTCCAAGAAGAAAGAAGCCAGCTGGTGGATATAGGGACACCTTGTACATTGGAGATCTCCGGAGGACAAGGGCATCATGGACTGACCCGGTGTTGCCAATGTAAATATCCAGAAATAGTAAGTAACACTTCTTTTGTGGTTCAGCAGGTGGAAGTATTCTGACGTGGCACCCATCTATTGCTCCAGCCGCACATCGGAATGCCTCATGGCCAGCCAAGCGAGCAAAGCCTGCCCCAACCTCCTCCATCTCTTCTGGCTTGGGGAAATGAATCACCTTGTGAACAATGGCCATCATGTCATCCACTTTACTGTGGACTATTCTGCCAACTGTGGCTCTCGGTATGGCGAAGATGTTTGCTGTCACTCTGTATGAGGTGCCATGCAAGCCAGTAGAGACAGAGACATTTCGTGGCTCCATCCATGTGACTTTTGCCGAGGCAACATCTGGACCAGCAGGTTGATGGTTTCTCTGGAGAGCCTAAAGGCTGGTTTTAGGTCAGCTTCAGAGAAAAACACTCTGAGGATTGGCACATAGTTATTTATTTGTACATACCTCTGAGAAGGCATTTGATCCTGTGTTTAAAAAAAAGAAATACACACACAGATATATATATATTATATATAATTACTTATCATCAATTAACATTCTAAAAGTATTTTTTTTATTACTATCATTTTGGTATCATTTTGGTATAGGAGCAAGGAGTGGGAAGCAAGGAAAGTCCAACACAATGGTAAGTAAAAAATAATAATTAAAAAAGGCTGTTCCATTCCTTCTAGTCTGGTTATATGTATTTCTTAAAATTATTTGGGTTACAGATGTACTAATAAACTTTACTTTATTTATTGTACAATGCTTTCCTGAGTTGTTTTATCTGCAAATACAAAAGTGAGTGTGAACCTTTTTTTGCTACAGGTCTAAGGTAGTGCAGAGCGTACTGTAATTTAAACTACTCAAACAAGCTATTGCTATTCTATTTACCTAATCCCAATTTATTGGATAAGGAAACTATAAACTAGTAATTTTTCCTATTCATCCAGGGTTCTCCCCTAGGATTTTGTGAGGAGGTGATTGTACTAGGGGGCACAATCAACATGATCAAATGTAGCTTGACTGATGTAATCAATTGTAATACTGAGTGATGGAAAATTTGCTTTATGTTAACCAGGGGTACAGTATCCCTGTTGAGAACCCTGTTTTATACCTTAACATTTCAATCTACTTGATCACATTGTGTGCCACTCTTATCTAAGTTATGTGCTGATTTAAGTCAACTTTATTAGATAAATACGTACATAATCAGAGACAAACGCTAAAATAGCATATTGCCGTTCCATCTTCCTCCTCCTCATCCTGGTTCTCCTCATTTGTAGACGCCTTCTCAGCTCAGCAGCTTCCTCTTCTGCTTCTTGGTAAAGTATACCCATGGTGACTGCTAACATTGCCCGGTCCATCTTTGACCTAACAGTTATTTAACCTTAAGTATTTTATCTTCTCCAAACAATAGACTGCTTGAACGACAAACAATAGCCTGCGCTTTACCGGCGTTTTTCCCCGCCGTTGGCTAGTGATGTACACAAACAAACAACAGAAGCAGAATAAAAGGAGACAGGCGTTGCTTTATTGTTATGAATATACATTACATTGTAGTGTACAGTTGTAGAGTGATCCCTTGAGCTGAGGGTAGGCTTGGGCGATAAAGCCTGGCTGTTATCGTCAATAATTCTCGTTATGTTTGGGCACTGCAGACGGCGTCTGTGCGGGGGTATTATTGCGTAATACCAGCAAGAACACATCGTCTCAAACTGTCAGCAGCGTTCTGTGTGCTCGTCACCTTGTGAGTTCATTCTTCCAAGAACAACTAGCAAGAGCATTCTCCCCAAGAACACAAGTCCCATTACGTCCAGGGAAGTAACATTGGCTAGTCGCCAACCAATAAAATGGCTCCTTTGAACACCCCCGCTTCATACACCGAAATCTTCACACAGCACACAGACAATCTGAAGACACTGAAACTGATATGTTTTCAGGTGCCCTTTCTATACGCTGGGGAGCACCCTACGACGTCATCACTGTATTCGCCATAATTTGCTAGTTGTTACACTCAGACACAGGGTCCCCATTGCATCAGCTGATGCAGCCTTTGAGTCCCTCAAAACTAAAGGGAAAGGGAAAGGGAACCTGATTTTCTCAGCTTTTTATCAAAATGTTTCTTTTTTTATGAAACTTACCCACATTCAAGTGTTGATAAGAAATAATGCATTATGTTTTTCCATAAGTTGCTTGTATTCCATTAATGTCTACCTTGGCTTAAAAAGAAATGTTGCTTGGTTATTCATTTATGGTATTGTGTGTGTTTTTTTAAGAGAGATATATAAATCTCTCACTGTGTGTATATATATATATATACATGTATATGAATAAATATGTATATGAATTTGCATCATCCCTCATTCTTCAGTTTAAACAAATTCAGTCTTCTCTGTTTGAAATGGAAGGAACAAATCGAGTGATCTATGATCAGACTATTTTCAATCCATTGAATTCCATCAATATTCAGTATTAATATAAATAAATATATAAATATTCATATTCATGGCAAAACAGAAAACTCCTCAGGGATTATCTGACTTTTTGTGGTTTACAATGTGTCTGTCACCATTCTGTTCAGTCCTGTGTCTTTGTTCTGATGACTCATCAGGTTGTGGAATGCACTTCCTTTAACTCTTAGGAATGCCCCAACATTAACAAGTTTTAAGAAACAGTTAAAAACCCATCTTTTTAAGATGGTGTTTGTGTCTTAATTGGTGACACTGGATGTATATTGTATTATACCTCTTGTTGCATTTTTTTGTCTAATGTATTTTTCATGTATTTTTGTACTGTATTTGTAGCACTTTGGGTACAAGAAAAGCGCAATATAAATAAAATGTATTATTATTAGTATGCTTGATTACCATCATTATTAGGTCATCCGTGTCAGCTGTGTTAGTTTAATCATCTTGTTTGAGTTTGTGTATATATAGGTGTAACCCCACACCGCTCTGTGTGGTGCGTCCTTTGTGTGTGTGTGTGTGTGCGCGTGCGTCCTTTGTGTGTGCGCGTGTCCTTTGTGTGTGTATCCTTTGTATGGATCGCTACCTGAACATTATAAGTAAAGTTACCCATTTGAATCTTCATCTTCTGTGTCTGCGTCTTCCTATCTGCACACACTCGTTACAGTGTCGAGACATTTTTAATGTCAGGCTATCCCTAAAGAATGACACCCCAACATATGTCACATTTTACCTGACAGACCAGTTTATTTTAATTCACCATAACTGCATGTTTGGTAGAGATTTTGCATGAATGCAGGAAGTCATTACAATACACAGGTAATACACATGCATTACAACCTTCAGAGTCACCACAATATGAAAGGCACCAACACTATTCCTAATTCTTGAATTTACAATTTTAGTAAATATTGATTGTGAAACATACTTATTATTCTGAAAGACACATTGGATGCAAATGAATCACAAGAAGTTAAGAATAGTAACCTACACAAGTTTTTCATTTAAATAAAACTTTCAGGGTGTAAAAAAAAAAAAAAAGATAGTTGTGGTCCCTGGACAGTAATAACAAATAAGAACACGGTAACGATTGTCAAATATAACATTGTATAAAAATGTATGCTTTCATATTATTAAACTGATTAGAAATCAGAAGCAGAGCCAAATTACAGAGTGGACAAACATTAAGAATGACACATTTGTACATTAACAAAATGTAACAAACACTATACATTAGAATTCACTTGATTTGTCATCTCTTGATCACTTTTCTGTTTCTAATGATATTTTTAGTTTTATGGAGAGAAAAAACAGCTTTAAAAAAAAAACATGTTCATGTTTCCCCGGCATGATGTTGGAATACCAAACCAAATTGTTTATGTTTAATTGTTTATTTTAGCAATATTCAGTTCAATCCCAGAATCTTCCTTGAATTTCTTACGTAGACTATCCAAGTCATCACAACATTTTTGATAGTCTTGATATATCACTACAACAACTTGTCTAGAATGGGAGACATGAGTTGTGTAGTTTTTCTTTCTTATCTCAATTTCCAGATATTTCAGGACCAAACTGAGGATGGACCTTGTGAGTGGGCAGCCATCTTGTAACTCTCTGAAGTCATCTGAAGGTTGGGTGGCTTTAGGGAGAATAACCTTTAAAATGCTGGGGGTTTTTGTTGAATCAAAATCCCTATCAACTAAACCTTTCAGGGGGATGAGAGTTTCTTGAGAAAGATAGTTTTTCTTCTTTTTTTTTGACTTTTCGAGGTAATTTTTTAAAAGGTATGAGAGGCTTTCTGCTAAGAAGGACCATTTAATTTGATGTGTTTTTTTTATTTGATGTAGTTTATTTGCAAAGGTCACACAGCAACAGTCACTTGTGTTTTCTTGGCTCCTTTCTTCTGAGGAAGTGTCCAGTAATACACTGAGGCGTTTGGCCAGAATCATCGTGAAAATCAAATAATTCACATTGAAATGTTTCCCATCATGTGATGCACTGAAATCTTCAGGTAACTGTTGGCATTTCATCCAATAATTAAAATTTACTTTTAAGATCTCTGTAAATGCAGAACTATAGTTCTTGTATGTTTGTGCGCTTATACCATCAGGCCGTTGATGCCCAGAGTCAGTTAAAGACTTGATCACACTGAGTATTTCTGCCCCATTTATCTTTCCTTCTCTTCTGTCTAGTTCTCCCTTGCATCTATTGTCCTCTAACAATGAAGCAACATTTGGCACTTCATTGCTAGATTGTTCTTTAGTTTTGAGATGAATATATACAGGTGAATGATCTGAAGGAATCCCTTTCTCACTACTTGTTGAACTATCCACACTACTTTTAGGTTTATAGATTTTGACTTTGTTTATTTGTTCTAAGTCCTCTTCACGAATAAGAAACATGTCTAATCTAGAGAAACATTCATTCTGAGAATAGGTGAATTTCTTGACTGTTGGATGAAAGTGTGCCCAAGTATCGGTAAGATTTAGTGAGGCAGAGAATTTTTTAAACATTTTACTTGATGATGTATGTGTTAGTTTTTGTGCTATGGATATTCGATCAAAGCTAAGGTCCACAACTGTGTTGAAATCCCCTCCAACCACAAGCACGCCCTCAGCTGTTTCTCTCAAGTAATCTGTCAGAATGTTTAGGACATCTTTGTCATCTTGGTGTTGGTACACATTAACAAGCGTAAACAGCTGACCATGGAGACGACAGAAGAGCACAAGATACCCTCCAGTGTAATCCTCATCCTGACATATGTGGTCAAATGATACACCATCTTTTATTAAGATTGCCACTCCTTTGCTACAGGAATCATAGATTGTGAAGAAGCATTGCCAGCCTTTAAGGTTTTCTAATGTCCTGTCATCAGGTCCAATTTTTGTCTCTTGCAGAAAGACTATTTCTGCCCCTAGCTTTGACAGAACATCAATGTGTGGGCTTAGTATTTCCCCCCCACAAATATTCCATGTGACAAAGCAAAGTGTTCGTTCTTTTGATGATTCCATTCCTATGTGGAGCAAGTGCACAAAAAAAATATTAAAACAAAATCAAATCAACAATTTTAATAATGTTCTGTTTATTAATGCTATTTAATATCTTCAAAAAAGAATTACAGAACCTCAAATGCCAGACTGGTCAGCAGCCTCTTTTTATGGTCACTGTAATTAAAAGTAGTAATGGACGATAGAAACAATATGCAATATAAAAGATAAAAATTTGGCCTACAATAGAGATTTTAATTCTATTGCACTATCGCGATAATGCATGTTAATGATGCAATCTACCTGCGAAATTTAGAGCCACGAGCTGCAAATGGCTTCAACGCATCATTGTATTCGTCATCTTGAGTAAACATGGCTGAGAGCGAAACGGAGGAGCTGGTGAAAAAGGCTGGTGCAACATTAATTATTTTGACTTGGTTCGGATTTAAGCCATCCGACGAGCAGCAGCAAACAATATACTCTAGAACAGGTGTCACCAACCCTGCTCCTGGAGGGCTACTGTCCTGCAGACTTTAGGTCCAACCCTGTTCCAACATACCTGCCTGTAATTATCAAGCAACCCTGAACAGCTTGATTAGCTGGTCCAGGTGTGTTTGATTGGGGTTGGAGCTGAAATCTGCAGGACTGTAGCCCTCCAGGAGCAGGGTTGGTGACACCTGCTCTAGAATGTGTGGGGCAACAGTTCCGACTAAGGCCTCGTCCACACGAAGCCGGTGCGTTCCCTATCCGATCATTTTTTTTCCTCATTCTAAAAAAAAATTCCGTAAACACGGCGTCGTCTCAAGAAATATCTGCGTACACACGAAACCACTGAAACCGACTGAAAACGGTGTAGTATATATGCCAGACCAGTATGGGGCGCTGTAATTCTGCCACAGAGATACACTATACACGGAGAAGAAGACTTTGAGCATGCGCATAACCTTGCGCGCTGTATTCGAACCAAGAAGAAGAAGACGAAGATTATCGCTTGTTGCTCACCACAGTTGCATAGAAGCAATAGATTCTGTTGTAATAAAGCTAGTAGGCTTAGTAGTTTCTGCAGCACGAACACAATCATGTAAGTCCGCCATTATTGTTGTTGCTGTTACGCGTGACACAGACGGCACGTGATGTGATGACATCATCGTTTCACAAAATATACGGATTGGCTGTACACACGAAACCGCAAGGGTGTCGTTTTCAGATTTATCCACTTTGGGACCCGGTTTCAAAAAATAGCGGTTTCAGTCTCCCAAAACGCCGGATCCGTGTGGACGAAAAGCCAATACGATAAAAAATGTATACGTATACAGCGAAACGCGTCTCCGTGTGGACGGGCCCTAAGAGAGGTAACACGACTAATCTGTTCTACCACCTCAAAACGAAACATTTAGCATTGGTAGCAACATAGGCTGCGTTTACGCTTGGCATTAATATGCAACCTGTATCCGGATGTTGTCCACATACGCATTGAAAAGACATCTTCTGATGGGAATGTTATCTGATCAGCGTGTCCAGGTTCGGAGGTAGTTGAGGACGCATTGTGATCGGATCTCAGTGTAATGTAAATGCAATCCAGCCATCGTGTCTGCATTCATAGGTGGACGTCCCACAAAACCCGCCCACTGTCATTATTCCCCCTCCTCTCTCCGGAACTGAGAGCTGTGTGGTTTCGCGATACAGTCGAGTGCGAAGTACATCGCAAATATACTGAAAAGTGACAACGTTACAATGTTAACATGGTAAAAGCTACACTTTTTTTAATTATTGCTTGACACAAATTTCACGATTTCAATTCTTGACACAAATTTCACGATTTCAATTAAATTAAATTATTGTGATTTGATTTAATATTGACTCATTTGGATAAATATTAGGTACACAAGATAGGCGTTAATTTTTCTCAAGAAAAAAAAAAAACGTACCTAATGCTGTAAACATACAGAGAGCCCTATCAGTGGTAGTATTATTTAAAGGGACAATGTGTAGCTTTTTAGGTTTTTTATTATCTAAAATCAATATTTTTATTCATAAATATGCCCTCAATGGTGTACAAATACCTATGCCAATGATCAGACTAATCCTCGTAAACGAAGAATTTGTTATCTTTATATACATGGGACGGGTGTCTATGGTAAGTCCACGGAGGCTTCCATGTAGTTCCGCCATCTTGAAAAACTATAATAGCAGAGAGGGACAAAAAGTACTAGGCCAATGCGTTTCCACAACGCGTTTTCGTTCAGAGCCAGCGTCACGTGACTGAAGCCAGCAGAAGCGGAGCAGAGCAGAGCAGTGAGAGGCACTTGTCACTGCCCCGGCAAGTTTAAAAGGCTGCACTGCACGGTTATTTATAATGGAGGACCATACAAATGCTGAGTCACAAGATAAGAAAAATATGTGAAATATGTGAAAAAAAATAAAATATATATATATATGTAAACTATACATTTATGTTGTGCATGTATGTAGTTGAACATTTATATTCATTTCATTATAATTATATCATGAAAATAATTGCAAGCAACAAGGGAATTTGTTTTTAATCATTTCTATTATTAGATTGCTATAATGAAGCTATGAAAATAGTGTAAAACTCACCTTATTCAGTCTCACACTCAAAGTCTCACACTCCTCTGGCAGTTGCTGTTATCGCTACAGTATGTTCGCTCATGGGGTTTTATGAAAATGATCTAGCATCACGTCACTGTAGGGTAGGGCATCATTGTTTGTTAATAGCTTTGACAACCTTTGGGCGTGTCCTCAGAGTCAGCCGTAACAGGAAAAAGGAAGACTCTCAATGTCAGAAAGATAAACAACAAGAGTTTTATTTCTCTACCAGGGGTTTAACTTCAGGGGCGGACAAGGTCAAAAGTATGGAAGTATATGTGTAGCAATATTCAATTTTAAATGTAATATGTAAAATGGCAATGTATTTCAGTATTTTAATTTACATTTTTACATACCAAATGTGCAACGTTTGGAGCAAAATGATAATTCAAATTCAATAATATAATTTGCATTTGCCATTTCCTACACTAGTTGTAACAATTTAAACATTTGAACGTTTTATAATGTTGGGTGGGGGCTCGGAGAGAAGAAGAATGTATAGGAGTGTAAGACTGGAAAAACTGGAAGAGAGGGCAACTCTGAGAAAACAAAGGCAATTAACATCTGAACTCCCTTGCTATATTAACATCCCCATTCGAGACACGATCACACTTGAGTTGATCACCCCCCAATTTACAATTCTCTCCCTTCCCCATCTCGTCTCTATCTTATGCTAAGATCACCTCATATTCACCAAAAAATCTATATGGTTTAATGTGAACAATTATCATACAATACTGTACATGTTTGGTATCATTTGAAATGTCTCAGTGCGACTGGTACAAAATTCTCATCCCCACAGAAATAAACCAAAAGCTAATGTAGCACGCTATACGTACCAATATCTAGAGTGCCCTGGGTTCATTACTGATGTATTAATACTATAATGTAGGGAAATTAAATAGAAAACTATAAAATCACAGGATGTAAACGTAATAAGAAAAAAATGAATAATGACTCAATTTCAAATAGAAACTTGTTTCCCTTTTATTTGACAATTTACTAAAGTTGTAAAAATGAACCTCCAAAAACAGTTATTAATCACAGTAAATAACTTTACATTACCCACGATTAAATTGTTGGAGTATATTCAACACTTTCACATCACTTTACATTTCTTTTCAGTCCGTTATTAACCTTCACTGGGCCCAGACTCTTGAAAAAAAAAATTTAAACTGTCAAAAAATAGTACCAATAAAGTAAACAAATAAAATGAGATGCAGGCATAAATGATGCTTGTGTGCGTTGGGGTGGAAAAAATACAAATTGCCGCTTCACTCTTAAGGCCTCATTATACTTCTGCATCGGACCTACGCCGGAGCCTCTACGCTGTAGGCAACGCGTTGGTTTTCATTTATACTTCTGCGTCGTTGTCCGCGTTGACGCGCAATTACACATGCAGAAGGAGCATGTGAAAACCGAGGGAGCGGTCCTAGCAGACCAATCACAGCGCTTGCGTCCGCGTAGAGTTGACGCGTTGTTACATTTTTGGAGAGGTGCACGTCAGGGTACGCCGAAGGGTACGCGCGCTACACACAGCCTACGACGTAGCTACGGCGTGAGTTCGACGCAGAAGTATAAATAGGCCTTTAAGACGGGGATACACTGTGCAATGTCTGTGCGATTTCAGCAAGGTACCTACTCCCACTGAACAAGTAGATCGCATGCGATGTAAAGCCAAAGCTCAGGATTTAAGAGCTCACACTAGATCAACGGGTGGTAGACCAACGTACTGCACCGGACACAGCTCATTTCTGGACCTTTGGCACAGGCGTACGATCAGGTAAGCTTGCTTAATGTTCGATATGAATCAATTGTACCAAATCAAATACTGTTACTCATTAACATGATGGTTAGTGTACTGTAGTAACCGACGCAGTGCTGCAGTCATTGAAATAGATTTTGTTAAACCAATGTCAAACTCTGCCAAAGAAGTTAATGTAACTTTGTGCTGATGGCTATCGTGGTTCGCTTCCAACCGGTTACAAAGTTAGCAAAACCTCAGAGTACAGTCTATTTTTGTGATAGCTAGCTCGAAAAACGTGTGTACCAACTGCTAAGTAGGCAGAAACATTAGGTTGCAAGTTGCTGGTCTCCATTGACTTCCATAGTAGGAAAAAAAAATACTATGGAAGTCAATGGAGACCAGCAACTTTTTGGTTACCCACATTCTTCAAAATAACTTTTATGTTCGACATAAACATCAGGTTTAAAACAACTTGAGAGTGAGTAAATTATGACAGAATTTTGATTTAGCTGAACTATCCCTTTAATGATAATAAATCAACACAAAGAGAAAATCACTGCTGTATCATTGTATCAATTGACCTCAGAAATTTTCCTTATGAAAGGTGTCACTGCAAGCTGATCCTTTTTGCCTCCCTTTAGTTTGAATAAACCCATGCACATATTGGGCAATTTTGAAAAGTGCTTTGAATGTAGGGTACACATGATAGGCTAGCCTATAACACTGGACAAATTGCCTTATCCGATCATTGAAAAATGCTAGGCCTAGGCTACTGAATTTGTTTCCAAGTGTGTAAATATGTCTTCTGTTCAATTTAAAGGCAATTTTTTTGCATTGTGCTTGTTTTTACTGTTTAAGATGCCTCTTACACAGCAGATGGGGACAGCTGCCGTCACCCAATTGACTTTTACCCAGGCTGTGCAAAAGTGGCTGCGCTATCGCAGACCGGGCAGGAGGGACTGGACGACGAAATATTCAGACGTCAGAGGACCATGAACTGTAAATGGGCTAAAGTGGACAAATAATGAAATAAGAGGCTAATAAAATGAATTTGTTTTTACCTTAAATGGTGTGGTGTGTTCTGTGTTTTAGGCTAGGATATAGGCATACAAGCTATCAAATGTTCCATCACTTTTTAACACCCTGGCTATAGATAAAGCAGGATATTCATTATAGGCTATTTAATTTAGGGCATTCAATTTTCATATGCCTAGCAATCATTTTCTATGGCTTAATAACGATTGAAATTCCATTGAAATCACGTTGATCCTTAGTTCATTTGAAATATCAACATTGTTTCAATATTCCTGTTAATTGAAATACCATTGAAATTCTATGGACAGGATTTCAACATTGTTTCAATATTAAAACAAGGTGCAAAATGATGTAGAATCAACATCAGAGTTCGATGTTGATTAAATGACTTAATGTTGACAACAGAATGATTTAACACAGTGATGTTGACATAGATGACTGTTTGCTATCTGGGGCGGATAAACCCTCGTGCTGGGTTGCACCTATACACGATATCATGTATTCAGAGATATTGTCAAAACAAGCATCAGCTATCAATATCAAGATGATTTAGCATTTCCAATTTATGTATTCAATTTTTAGTAGTATTATTGTAGTATTATTATTATTATTATTATTATTATTATGTAAGGCCTACACTGTATGGTGCTTTTTACAAACTGTTGGTGTAATGTAAATCACTCCTGATGTGAAGGAGTGGTGTCGTGTCTGATCAATCCTGCTTTTCTTCAAAATAACCGGTGTGTATTAATCATTTTTTATTATCGTCTCTATGTTATTTGAAATATTTAACGAATATTGTGCTCTTCACAAACTGATGGCCTAATTTAATTTCACAGTGTGTTTCTGATTTCGCGCACTTTTGGGCCGTATCGATGCTGATGTGAAGGAGTGGTGTCGTGCCTGATCAATCCAGCTTTTCTTCAAAATAACCGGTGTGTAATGTGTATTAATCATTTTTATAATCGACTGTATGTTATTTGAAATATTTAACGAATATTGTGCACTTCACAAACTGATGGCCTAATTTAATTTCACGGTGTGTTTCTGATTTCGCGCACTTTTGGGCCTTATCGATGCTAATGTGAAGGAGTGGTGTCGTGCCTGATCAATCCAGCTTTTCTTCAAAATAACCGGTGTGTATTAATAATTTTTATAATCATCTGTATGTTATTTGAAATATTTAACGAATATTGTGCTCTTCACCTGGTGGTGATATATGCTTATTTTATTACATGGCTTGGTTTAATTCCAATGTAGAATGCGGTCTGTTATTTCTTGTTATACCATGGTCTGGGTGAATACTCGATTCTGATTGGCTGCAGGGTGTCCGTTAAAAAGTGATAATGGACACCTAGGAAAGGCGTCCCGTCAATTTGCCTGATGACAGTTCTAAATGATTGCGCTGGCTCAAACTCACTGATCAACTGCTGCGGTCGGGTCGCTGTGGCCACGTTGCTTGGCAACGCCTGTATACGGGAGATATTAAATAGTGCGCTCGACTTAATAAATAAAAACCCTCACGATTTTTACTCTAAAACACATTAAGGCGTAAACACATAAACACATTCTCCTTTTTCCAAAGCGCTCGAGGTGATTGCGCTTCGGAGGCGTCTGTCGTTGCTAAGCTTGGTTCTTGTCACGTGACCTGCGGTGCGCTTGCGGCATTCTGAAAAGTTGAGATGTTTTTATCTCGATGCGGCGCGGACGCGCTTGGAAAAAACGAGCGCTTCCATTATGAGCGCGCATACCGCGCGGCTACATTTGAAATAACGAACTTGTGCGCGCAAGCTGCGCTGCGCGTCGGACGGTTCACGCCTCGCCGTCGTCCATTAAAACCTGATAATGGACACCTCGTCGGGCATTAACCCTTACATAACAGACCGCTGTGCGGAGTATTATACTGTTATAATAACAGACCGTTGCTATGGACTCTAACCGTAGAGACAGAGTGTACTATTTTCTTTAGCGGAAGCAATACAATCGGGTTTTAATCGGGAGAGAGAGAGAGAGGGAGTGCTTCAGAACTCCTGCCCTGATATTTAGATATACTATTCTTCAATAAATATATTTGTTTGACAGGGAAGCTGTGCGCAAAAAGGAATATATATTATTTTTCAAAAAAAAAAAAAAAAAAATACACCCCAGAAAAAAGGGCACTTTCTCTCCAGGAATAAAAAGGGCAGGTGCTCAAGCCCCCTTTGATGTCTATGTGTGCACGTGCCTGGTGCAGACAGATGGAAGTTTGCAAAATGTCAACGGTGTGAAGAGGGAATGTGTGCTAAGCAAGCACTTGTCTTTCTTTCATCCTGTCACTGGTTTCCCTCCTGATGCATTACATGATTTTTTAGAAGGCGTTGTACCTGTAGAATTGTCTTTGTGCCTGAAAGATTTAATTTCAAAAAGAAACAATTCAATTTGATGAGCTCAATCACTGCATTAAGTCCTTCCCGTACAAAGATTCAGACAGGGTTAACAAGCCAAAGGTCTTATCCAAGTCAAGTTTTACCAAAGGTACAATAGGTGGTAATGCACACGAGAACTGGACACTTTTACGTTTGCTACCTCTTATGATCGGTCACAAAATTCCTGAAAATGAAGCATCTTGGGAGATTCTAATTAATTTTGAGTTAGTTCTATCATCAAAATGTTCAGAGGAGTCTCTTTGTTACCTAGAGAGCAAAATCAAAGACCACCAAAACTTGCTGACTGAAACCTTTGCCAACTTTTCTCTACTTCCAAAACATCATTTCATTAACCATTACCCTCATTTGATTCGTTGTTTTGGACCACTAGTGTCACTATGGACAATGCGCTTCGAGGCGAAGCACAGTTACTTTTAAAAAGTAGTCCATGACACTCAGAACTTTAAGAATGTTCTACTGACACTTTCCATGAAGCATCAACAAATGATGGCGTATTATCTTGATGGTGAAGACTTTTTCAAGCAATCATTACATGTGGAGAAAGTAAAGGTGTTCACACTTGCTTCTCTTGAAGCCCCAGTTATGTCAGCAATTGAGAGAAGGTATCCAAACACAAGCCAAGTGTCTCTCTCCTCCACTATTCATTTGCATGGAGTTCGATATTCAGCTGACATGATTATCTCTGCAGGACAATGTAGTGGCTTGCCAGAATTTTTTAAAATACTGAACTGTGTAGTGTCCCCCAAAGATGTGTCATTCCTTTGTAAAAAACTGTCCGCCTGGTATCTTGAACACTTCAGGTCCTTTGAGATAAAGGAAAACAGTTTTAGTGACATTCATGTTCTTGATACTGACATGCTGAATGACTTCCATCCATTGACAGCATACAAAGTTGGTATGAAAGTGCTTGTGACTCCAAAAGTGTTTTTAACTCATTAGGAGAGTTGACAGTTGTGTCTGTATTCTTGATCAGACACTATATTCTACACACTAGAATATATTCACTTAGGTTCCCACCATTGCTGTTAAGAATGAAAAAAAAAATGTGTCCCAGTGAATTAATGATGACTGCTTTTGACTCTAGGTTCTGCTTTCTATAGAGAGCATGTTGTTGCGGGTTCACATTTCCCCTACCAACATCAGGAGGGTAGAGCTGCCTGAAAGGCCTGAATCTGTGGACCATTTGAAGTCTTTCCTTAGCGAGACATTGCAGCTGAAATCTGGATTCTCACTACAATTTGAAGACCCGGACTTTAACAATGAACTTTGTAACCTGAATGACATCAAAGAATTGCCAGCAGCAAAGGCAACCTTAAAGGTTCTGTGGGAAGAAGCATCTCCTCCGCTGGACATAACAGATGCAAGTTCAGTGTCCTCGCTTGATACAGCAAGCATGACAAGTTTTCAAAGTGATGTCCAAATCCCTGAATCATCTGTGTCAAGAAATCTTAGAAGTGTTGAACAGTGGCCCTCTACTTTTAACATACCCACTTTTTCTCTTGATGTGGAACTCAGGCTGCGTAAAGCCAATGAGATATACCAGCAGACAAAGAAGCCTCTGAGTGTCCCAAGGGACATGAAGTGTGAGATTCTGGACAAGATTGTGCAGGCAATTTTTGAAAATAAAGCCTACCCCGATGCCTATGAGGTCCAGTCAGTTGCCTCTGCTCTAGTACAAAAACATTCTTGCCTTGGGATGGATGGATTATGAGTATAAAGTTTAAGCTTGGCAATTATCGAGCTAAATTGAGAGAGGCTGGTTGTTCAGAAGTTAGTGTTAACGCTAAACGTAAATCATGTGAGGGTATGACAGCCACCATTAAAAAGCCTAAAAGAGCAGAGGTGAACTTTTTACCGAACCATCCTGAGGGCCAGACAGATGATTCGCTTGAGGAGGTGAGACTTGGTATGGTCGATGAAATGAAAAAAAAAAAGGATTGATTCAGCGCTCATTCAACTGAAAATGCAAGAAACATTTTCTCTTCGCCGCAAAGAAGTTGTAAAGATTCAGCCACTAGTTGAGGAGGTTAGAGAGAGATGGCCTGCACTTTTTCTAAAGGATGAGGTAAACCATTTAATAACAAATGTTGTTACCTGTGTTCTTCAGGTTTCTTATTTTAGTCAATATGAATTACTATTATTTTAATTATTACTATTAGAATTTTTTTGTATTTTAGTTATAGTAGCAACACTTACTGGTGATTTACTATTAATGTTGTTTTTATTTTTTTTATTATTTATAGATCTGCAAGGAGTTTTTTCGTATCAGTAACGTCGACCTCCTGGGAAAGTTCTACATGTCCCTCGAAAAATACACAACACCTCTCCTGAAGCTGTACAGAAAGAGAACAGATGCATTTGGCAAAGAAATGAAGACTCTGTTGGATAAGCTGGATGAACAGGTACTCATTCTTTAATATATTCCAAATACTGCATTATTTACAGCTTTCTGAATAGGGCCATTGATGCAATTTTGTGTATTTTTTTATTTGTATTGGGTTTAACACATAACAGTAAAACATAATAACATCAATTGATGTTGGACTTAACATACACAATTTGCACATAACAGTAAAACCCCAAAACATCCATTGACCTTGGTACTTTTAGTAATAAGTTCAATGTAAAATTATAATTGTTCACCCTGAAATTATTCTGTAATCTTTTTCTTACCCATGAGTTGTTCTAAACCATTATGACTTCCTTTGTGCTGCAGAACATAAAAGGATATACTTTGCAAGAAAGAAGAAATTTCAGTCATTTACAGTGACATTTGATAGTTACCATTTTCAAGGCCTTTTTGCATTCATTCAGAGTGGTGTCACAAGAAATGCCAAAACCAGTGGCGTTTTGGTAGTATTTCAGAGGTTAAGCAATAACCAATTGTGTTTTAATAAGTCACGAGATTCTACACATGAGATAGGAAAATGGTCAGTAAATATTAACTTGCATATCTGTCTGTTTTTCACTCAAAGCAATTGTGTTAATTAGGAAACCGTGCATGAGTTTTGTGGACTAATTTTATGATGGTTTTAGATCTTTTTTGATGTCACTGTATACAAAAAGAGCAATCTGTATTTTTAAAACAGAAATATGATTTGTTCCAAAAAATAAAGCAAGTCATATGGGGTTGGAACGACTTGAGGGAGAGTAAAAGGTGACGGTAAAAGATGACAGAATAATTTTTGGGTGTACTGTACCTTTACCTACTAAATCAATAGAGTAGTTAAGGTAATAGAGCACCTGCAGATTTTATAAACAAAATATATATTTTTTATTTTTAGGTGACTGACATTACCTCCCATCGGAAAAGAACAGCTCTTAAGGGATTGCCAATTTTTCTGCGTGAGAATCCAGCATGTTTACTCAAGATGTGCCTGGTAAAATACCATTTTCATACCCTATTTCTAAATCCTTTTTTTATACTATATTTTACATGTATTCAGTTTACTTACAAAACAACGATGATGATGATGATGATGATAATTATTGTTATATGTAAATGTACATTTCCATTAATACCCCACCATCCATTATTCTCCCAGGATACTGATCCTGTGGACCACTTCATCAAAGGTGTAAAGATTGGAATCCTCACTGTGGTTGAAGATGATGTTGCTGCCGTCACATCATTGCCAACTGTAATCAACCTGGCCATAATCCTGGAAGAGGCCATTGTGCTTGAGGACATTCCAGATATGCCAAGCAGCATTCGCATACTTGTTTGGTCTCATGTATGCACTCAACATGGAGTATCCAAAAGAACTTAAGTATACTTTTGAAGTAATACAAAAGATCTTCATGGATCTTGGTGGCATCTGCTCTGCAAGAGTACAGTCATTGAAGTCTAAACTTTGCTAAATGGACAAATGCATCTGAATAACGTTCTTCCAGTGGCCATTGTTTATTTTATACTTTCATAGTTAATGACTAAAAAACAATACGGTTTTCTTTCAATGCATTCATTAATGTTTGCCTTAAAGAGATAGTTCACACAAAAATGAAAATTCTTTCATCATTTACCCTACCCCCAAATTCACACAGGTTTAGAACAATTTGGGGGTGAGTAAATGATGAAAGAACTTTCATTTTTGTGTGAACGATCTCTTTAAGGCAAAGGTTGTAACTAGGGCTGTTAAACGATTAATCGCATCCAAAATAAAAGTTTGTGTTTACATAATAAATGTGTGTACTGTGTATAATTATTTTATATATTTAAATACACACACATGCTTGTATATATTTAAGAAATATTTGCATGTATATAGATTTATATATCATTTATATTATATATAAATGACAAATATTTTATATATAAATAACAATTTTTTCTTGAATACTGTATATACATGAACGTGTGTGTATTTATATATACAAAATAATTATACACAGTACACACATTTATTATGTAAACAAACTTTTATTTTGGATGCGATTAATCGTTTAACAGCCCTAGTTGTAACATGTGAATACTTAACATTAATTAATACATTGAAAGAAAACAGTATTGTTTTTTAGTCATTTTTGTGTGAACCATCCCTTCAGGCTGGAGTTTATCCTAGAGTTTTTTTGTTTTGTTTTTGGTCGAACTAATTGTGTTTGATTTCTATGGTTTCTATGGACACTGGTACGTCCAAGGATCTAGGTCAGTGGATTACAGGCATATTGCTGCAATTTTCAATCTTGTTCTGACAAAAAAGTGCTGTGCATTTATAACAGCTGAGTAATGTTTGTGGTTTACTCGGATGCTTTCACTTGTTTTGGGTTCTTGGACACAATAGTAACTTGGTTTTGAGGAACTCTTAGGTTGATGTTAAAATATGCAATACAGAAGTTTTCATATAGTTGTTCCTTTAAAAATCAACCAAAAATGTTAAATGCATGTGAAAATGTGCCTCATGCCACAAGACAGCTAACGTATTATGGTGTACTTAAAACTGGATTTCTCTAACATGCATTTGCATGCATTGAGTTAAGTCTAAATTGCGTAGAGTAAAGAAGTTAAAATGCAATGTCTGTCATACAGAGTTGGTACTGTAATGTTGTTGTGCATTGGACACGTTTAAATAATAAAAAGTTAAAAGTTATTTGACCCGTGTTATGGTCTGTCTTTTATTTAATTAGACTACTTAAATAATGAATCAGTTTATATACCTATAGATAATAGGCCTATTTGTTCAGTAAACCAAAAATATTTTGTTCTGTTATTCATTAGGTAAACATGACTATTTATGTTGTGACAACTTGCGATGTTAATGTAATATTTTAAGTTGGGTGGACTTTAGTCCCTGATTGTCGAGTTTACTCAAAAAAGCGCTTGCGATAAGTTGCCTTATAATTTTAAGTTTAATCAACTTTTTTTTTTTACAGTGTAGGCTACTTTTATTATTAAATTGGTAGGCTATTATAATTAAAATGACACGCAATAATTTAATAGCGCATATATCACCGCATAACCAAAGCGCTGAGGATAATAAAATATTACATAGAAGCTTACTCCTCCTCATTGAAAATTGTCTAAAACATTTAGGTCAATTACAATGAATTATAGGCATATAATTAATTATTAACAGTCTATAATATGTCCGAACACTGCAATAAATAAGCAATAAAAATAAAAACAGTTTTGTTTCAGCTTTATTGCCCGCCTTTACTAGAGCCAACAATAATGAAAAATAATACGATAGTACGATTGTCATAAAAAATACTACGTATAATAATATTACATATATTTTTGGGTATCACAATCCAGAGTACCTGAAGCGCTACCTGGTATTGAAATCCAACGTGGTCTCTAGTGAATCCAAATCACTCGTGAGTCGTGAATAACAAGTGCGTCACATTTGCGAGTATGTACAACACACTCACAATGAACAAATGTAGGAGATCAACACTTTAACTTCTGTACGAAATTACTTAGACTCACTACTATTAGTAAAAACAAATGAACACTCAAATTGTAACTGCGTCACACACTCTAGCCGTTTCTCAATACCAAGTACGCAGAGTTCGGACTTGAGTCCTTGGTAGTTCGGACTTGACAAGTTCGACTCAGGAGAACGAACTCCCGAGGACGGGAGGACGCAAGTCCGATAATTCTGCAAATGGAACAGCGGCGTACTTGATAGTGTCACTCAGCTCGCTCTGGCTACTCCGGTTATCTCTTTATGTATATTTAGGCTACAAATAAAACAAAATATGTTATAAACCACCACTCTGCCTCTTTTCATTTTCATTAAAAAAAATCTTAAACACAATGGCAACGCAATTGATTCACTGCATATTTATAACAACACGAAATATAAAGCACAACCCTGACTCTTTTTGTTTTCATTTTAAAAATATGATAAATAAAAAACATTATAATATTGATCATTAAAACTAACATTTAGCAAAAAGAGACAGGGTTGTGTCATTTTATTTTATTATATATGTACATACAGTGAAGAGAATGTAGGCAACAGGGATAATAAAATATTTTATGTTTTAAATATATAAAATAAAATGACATAACCTTTTTTGTTAAATGTCAGTTTTAATGATCAATAGCCATTATAAAAGTATAAGTAGCCTAAAAGGTATAAGAAGCTATACAATAATAAAGCAAACGATTCAGTCAAACATAAGTCAGCTCTCTAGGCTACAACGTTAAAGTTAAATAGACTAAATACAGCTATGAAACTTCACTTTGCCCTCAGCTTAACGTTTTGCCGGGGAACAAATTATAGATTAATGAGACAAATAAAATAAATAAATAAATAAATAAATTGTCTGTTAGATATACACAAGACGATTTATATCTCATGTTAAACCACTAGACTAGAGACATCCATGCCAGCGGCAAACGTCAGCAGCACTAACCGAGGAAAGGCTGTTCTCGGCGGGGTACATGAGCACCGAGCGTCCGATTGCCTGGTTCTCACAACTCCGAAAACGTCAGATCAAATTTTCAAATAGGCGCTATATTTATAAATGAACCAAAGATTTGAGCTTTAAACAACTACATTCTCGCCTGAAATACTCTTAAAACTACATTTCGTGACACAATTACAGCAGAATTTTTTAATTACGCTGGGTTTCTCCTCTGCTATTGACGCTTGCTGGTTGGTGTGAGATACATTCTGGGATACCTGGCTGTCTCAAGTCCGCACAAGTCACCTCTCGATGCATCCTCGGTAAAAGGGACGGATCAAGAACACATCCGGGGATTTGAACTGGACTTGGCTAGATGTGAACTTTGAATTGGAACAGTACTTGGTCAGCGACTGATGACGTTTCACAAGTCCACAAGAACACAAGTACAGACAAGAACGCATATTGAGAAACGGCTTCTGTCGTCGCTGTTATTTTTTTCTTCTATCTCCTCTTCTCACTCTCTCCTCCCGCCCCCTCTGGCCTATCACATCGCTCTCCAAACCAAACTGACATGTGAAATACCCAATAAGAGCCTAGACAAACGTTATACACTTCTAACAATATGAAATATTGTTTTCAATACACGTGAGAAGTACAGATATAATACAACATAAATCAAATATATTTAAAAAAAACAATATAAAGATACATTTTGAAGAAAAGTAAAAGATTATAGATAATTTCAACAAATTTCAACAAGGCTACACTAATAAAGTTTTTAAGAGTTTAGAGATATCTTGCTTACAGAGGAGGGTGTGGCATCCTGTTCTCAAAAGGATTAAACTATGAATGCAAATTCCCAATGCAAATGTTTCCATGTGAAAGGAGTTTCGGTTTTCAGTCTGAGTACAAGCGTGAGACTGATTATGGGGGTGCCAATGAATGTTAGCGTGTAACATCCAGACAAGATTCACGTCACCTCTGTGATTTATGAGCTCAATAAACACACACGTGTTCATCTGTTCCTGTAACATCCAGACAAGATTCACGTTACCTCTGTGATTTATGAACTCAATAAACACTAAAGCCCGACCGATATGGATTTTTGGGGGCCGATGCCTACATTGGGGAG
This sequence comes from Squalius cephalus, assembly GCA_022829025.1. Classification (NCBI taxonomy): domain Eukaryota; kingdom Metazoa; phylum Chordata; class Actinopteri; order Cypriniformes; family Leuciscidae; genus Squalius; species Squalius cephalus. The sequence continues at coordinate 18,827,761 of CM040794.1, read as the reverse complement.
TAAAAAAAGTCAGATATCGATATATCGGCTGATATGATGTGTATATTACAATGCAGTAGCAATATTATTTATGTGAATATTATAGTACAGTATCAGTCAAAAGTTTGGACACACTTTCCCATTCGTGAGTACAAACTTTTGACTGATACTGTATATAGAGTATATATATTAACACATTTTTTTGCAATGAACACTCATATGTGGTGAACAAACACTTGTGTGACAAAGATGAGTTAATGATAGAATGAGAATGATACATTTGAGCTGTAACCAAACTAGTTTGCATTGCATGTTCTATTCTATATTATATTCTAAATTCTTTTGCATAATCTTCTCTAATGACTTTGTCTATATAAAAAATTACTTATATCAATAAATATATCAAAAGTGTCACTGGCAAAACCTTATTATCTTCTATTATTATACTTTTTATACTATAATTCCTCTAGTCTCTACCATTGGAGGAAGAATAGTAATAATACTATAATGAAAACGTGTTTAATTACAACGTATTTTAAATAAGTAGTCAGCAAAATGTACTAAACGTGAAACTAGGCTACTCTTGATGTAAAATGGCCCTATATAAAGTGTTATAATCATATAAATTATTGGAATATTGCTTGATGTTGTAACGTAGCGTTACAGGCAGAATGGGCTTTAACACTGTGTCTACACCGGACGCAAGAGGTCCTCGCTGCAGCCTGTAGCACGATGACGTAGCTGGATCAGATTCAACACGTACTGGACGATGTTACGCACATGCGCTGTGGTGTGTTTTAGTGACGTCATATATGCATGCGCACTAGTAGATTTGGATTGGTGTTGTCAACTGGAGGGCATTCTCCAGTGACTACAAGAAGATGTATCGAGTGCCATATAAACTGACCAGTTGCCTTTTGTGGGAACTTATTTAAAGACTTCCCGCCAGGCTATATTGGAGATGGAAAGGAATACTTTGTGCATTTTACTCGACCAAAGACTTTGAAGGTTACTGCTCAGCAGATTGCTTCATCTGTGATGGCAATCACTATAGCCCCAAGGACAACTATTTATAAAGTTAAATATAAATGCTCACTTCATTGCCAACCGCAATAAAACAAGAAAGAAGAAGAAGAAAATTCTATGGGTGCTTCTCATTTCTTATTTGTGCATCTTCGTTTCCTTTCCTCGCGTCTCAGCTCCACCCCCTGTAGGATACGAGGGAAGGCTGCAAGGAAAGTAAATGGATGAGTGTCACTTCAAAGCATCATCAGCAGCGCTCAAAGGATCTGCCCTTATGTTGTTAAAGTTTGGTTATTAATTTTTTTAAATAAATAATAAAGATAAAGCAAGATGCCATGTTGATATATGTGTGATATACTATTTTTTTAAACTGGAAAGATAAAGCATAAATTTATATTATTATGACAAATGTAAAGGAGAATTTATACATGCGTTTCTTGACAAGAAAGACTTCAGCATAGGAAACACCTATGCTTCCTGTCTTACCATTCATTATCTGATTCTGGGCCTCAGGTCAGGAAGCAGACAGACTGGCTAAACCGACCATCTGCTAGCTGTCTCACGTCACCAAGGTCAGATAAATCCCATCACATAGAGCCTCTTTCACCTAGCTATCATCATATAGAGACTGTGTCTGTTCCCCGAATTAGGACATACAAAAAACTCCTAAACCCATTCAAGGGTAAAACTGTAATTAATGTGCAACAAATAAAAAACAGATATAATACGGATGAACAAATGATAAAGCTCGGGTTGCTGAACATTCGATCCCTTACTTCAAAAGCACTCATTGTTAACGATATGATTTCAGATAATAACCTAGATGTGCTGTGTTTGACAGAAACCTGGCTAAAACCAAACGATTACATTACTTTAATGAGTCCACCCTGCAAAATTACCGTTATAAACATGAACCTCGGAACTGGACAATATTCTGAATTTTCTGATCCGATCTGACTTCTGACCTGTAATGCTGCCTGAATCATAATCATACACTGTTCGCTCGTTGGCCAGAGGAGAACTGGCCCCTGATTGAGCCTGGGTTCCCTATCAAGGCTACGGAACTCGACATTACGGATGTCGTATATGGGAACTCCTCTCATCCTTCACTTCTGCTGAAATCTTATAGGCTAACGCCAGCAGAGCTGGCCAATTGACGCAAATATGCAAATACTGAAACACCGTTGCAGTTATAATGCAAGTGCAGCGTCAATTCCCTTCAGAATCTCTCTCTTCACGCTTAAATCGTGTGCTAGAAAGCTGATACTTCAAAATACTGGAATATATTCGCCGTCGTCGAAGTTGCGTCGGAGATACTTACACTGTCTCCTGCATCCGATGGCAGCTACCTGTAACCTGTGCTCGGCCCCCATCGCCCCCACCGACACGCACCTGTTTTGCATCGCGTGCTTGGGGCTGGCCCATGCCGAGTCAGCCCTCGGGGACGGAGGGTCCTGCGACCTCTGCGCGGACATGCCCCTCCGAGTCCTCAGATCCAGGAGGGAGGAAGCTCGCGCAATAGCGGGGATTGGGCCTACCGCCGCCTCCGAGCCGCTGGTAGCCCCCCCCAACCGCGGAGTCGAGGTCCGCTCCCCGGTGAGCTTCCCCGACCCCACCTTTCAACCCCCACGCGACGTCGCCGACTTCATTTCCTTCGGGGTGAGTGAGGAGGACGACTCCTTGTCGCTGTCGGCCTCCGAGATCGACTGGGGTGCGGAGCAGGCCGCGCCCGGGGCCGCGGGGCAGGACTCCCCGGCGGACCTACAGGACGAGCTCTTTCGTGTCCTCTCGAAGGCCGTCGAGGAACTGGACCTCGAGTGGAAAGCTCCTGATGAACCATCAAAGAGCAAGCTGGATTCGTGGTTCCTGCAATCGAGCCGCCGCCAGGCCGCTTCGAAGAGAGGAACACCGTTTTTCCCCGACGTGCATGAGCACGTGGTGAAGTCGTGGGCGGCCCCGCAATCGGCGCGCACCCTCACTTCCACCCAGGCCATGTTTGCCCCCGTGGACGATGCGGGGGACCACGGTTACCTCAGCATCCCCCCCGTCGAGGAGACCGTCGCCGCTCACCTCTGCCCGTCGGCTCCCGCCCTGGGCTCGGACCGCAGCCTGCCGTCCCGAGCCTGCAGATTTACGGCCCACCAGGCTAACAAGGCCTTCGGTGCCGCGGGGGAGGCGGTATCCGCGCTGCATGCCATGGCCCTTCTCCAAGTGCTACAGGCAAAGCAGCTGAAGTCTCTGGATGGCGCCGCCTCTATTGACGCTGACGCCATCCGGGATCTCCGTTCGGCCACGGACCTCGCGCTCCTGGCCACGAAGCGCTCGGCCCAGGCGATCGGCCGCTCTATGGGCTTCCTCGTGGTCCTCCACAGACATCTGTGGCTCACTTTGTCGGACGTACAGGAAGCCGACAGGAAGACGCTCCTGAATGCGCCCATTTCCCCTGCAGGCCTGTTCGGTGACGCGATGGAGAAAGTCACCGAGCGTTACTCGGAGACGCAAAAGAAGGCCAAGGCTATGAGCCACGTTATTCCCCGGAGAGCGCCGCCGCCGCCACAGCCGCGCTCACGTTCGTCCTCAGCCTCAGGCCGCCAACCACAGGCTGCGGCCAGGAGACAAACAGCGCCTCGCCCGGGACAGGACGCCCGTAGGGGCCGTAGCGGTCAGTGGCAGGGGGCGGGTAACAGGAGGACGCAGAGGAGCCCGCGCAGGAAGCCCACTGCGTCGCCTGCGAGGCCCAAGCAGTCTTCCTGACCGCTCGGGCAAGAGGAGGAGAAAGCGCCAGTTCGGCCCCGCGTCCAAGCGGCGCGCTCTAATGCACTTGGTCCCTCGGAGTTCTGCGAGCGACGCGTGCAGTTGTGTTGTGAATGTAAATGTAAACAATGCTGTTGCAATAAAACAAATCACTACTTCACAAACAGAGCTTTTTTCTCCTCTTGCACCACACACTGTGTTACTCGCCCTGCCTTCGAGCAGCGCAGAGCCACGGTCAATAGCTACCCCCAGCACTCACACAGCGGCCATGACCGCAGCGGCGATGACCGCAGGTTTAGATCAGCCCACGCTCAGTCGTTTTCAGGCAGCATGGGAAGCTATTCCGGGCATTTCACCGTGGGTGTTGAATATAATTCGGCGCGGGTACACGCTTCAGTTCAAACGCAGACCACCCCGCTTCCGCGGCGTAATTCAGTCATTAACTTTGCCCCAAAACGCTCATGTGCTGAGGCAGGAAGTGTGCAGCTTGCTCGAAAAGAAGGCTATAGAACCAGTTCCCCCGAGCGAGCGGGAAAGCGGGTTCTACAGCCGCTACTTCGTCGTGCCGAAGAAGGGAGGGGGTCTCCGTCCCATCCTGGATCTGAGACCTGTCAACAGAGCGCTTCACAAGCGCGCCTTCAGGATGACAACACTGAAACAAATCCTGGCGCAAATTCGCCCCGGGGATTGGTTCGCTTCAGTGGATTTAAAGGACGCTTATTTTCATATTCAGATAGTGAAGCGTCACAGACGATTCCTGAGGTTTGCGTTCGAGGATTCGGCGTACCAATATACGGTGCTTCCGTTTGGACTGGCCCTAGCCCCCCGAACGTTTTCGAAATGTGTAGACGCGGCACTTTCACCCCTCAGATCGAGCGGAATGCGCGTCTTGAACTATCTGGACGACTGGCTAGTTCTCGCTCAGTCGAGAGAAACGCTGATCAGCCATGTGAATACCCTCCTTCGACACTTAGAGATGCTTGGTTTGAGGGTGAACGTCCAAAAAAGTGTGCTCACACCGAGCCAGACGACAACATTCCTGGGAGTGTGCTTGGATTCGGTGAGAATGAGAGCGCGCCTCTCCCCCGAGCAAGCGGAGGCTCTGAGTTCTTCTCTCGGTCTCTTCAGACCGGGCAGGCTCGTCCCACTGAAAGAGTTTCAGAGGCTACTGGGACGGATGGCAGCGGCATCTTCGGTATGTCATCTGGGGCTGCTGCATATGAGACCGCTTCAACTCTGGCTGAAAGCGCGCGTTCCCCCGAGTGCGTGGTATTCTGGCCACAAGCGCGTCATGGTCACCGGCGGATGCGCCCGTGCCCTGGTTCCTTGGAGGAACCCGGATCTCTTCAGCGCAGGTGTCCCTATGGGCTTAGTGACACGGCGAGTGGAGGTCCTGACGGACGCTTCATCCACCGGATGGGGAGCGGTCTGCTTAGGCAAGCCCGCCTCGGGTCGGTGGTCAGAGAAGCAGACGGAGTGGCACATAAATCGCTTGGAGCTAGAAGCGGTCGCTCTAGCTCTCAGAGCCTTCCGGTCTCAGCTGGAGCAGCAGCATGTGTTGATTCGGACCGACAACACTTCTGTGGTCTCGTACATAAATCGCCAGGGCGGTGTACATTCCAAAGCCCTATTCAGGCAGGCGGAATCCCTTCTGCTATGGGCGGACCGGTTTTTCCTCTCGGTGAGAGCGGCGCACATCCCCGGTGTTCTAAATCGCGGGGCGGATATGCTCTCGAGAAAAGGGATTCCCCAAGGGGAGTGGAGGCTTCACCCCGGGACGGTTCAGCTGATATGGAATCGTTTTGGCAGGGCGGAGGTCGACCTCTTTGCGACGAGCGAGAACACGCACTGTCAGATGTTCTTCTCGCTGTCCCGTTCCCCTCGGGAGGTGGACGCGCTGACTGCACGATGGCCGAGAGTCTGTCTCTATGCTTTTCCTCCGGTGAAAGTTTTGCCCATGGTGTTGTGCAAAATCAGGGAGGAGAAGGCGGCGGTGACTCTGGTAGCCCCGAACTGGCCGAATCAGCCCTGGTTCGCGGATTTGATAGAGTTACTAGCAGGGCAGCCATGGGAGATTCCGCTCAGGAAGGACCTTCTGTCTCAGGCGGGCGGAACGATTTGGCATCCCAGCCCCGGGCTGTGGAGCCTCCACGTGTGGCCGCTGCAGGGTCGCTGAGCGAGCGGGACGCGCTGCATTCGCGAGTTTTGAATACTATCGCAGAGGCGCGAGCTCCGTCCACCAGGCGTTTGTATGCTCTGAAGTGGGGTGTATTCTCTAAATGGTGTCAGGATGTCGGTTTAGACCCAGCGGACTGTTCTGTGTCGGATATTCTACGCTTCCTTCAGTATAGGATGGATGAAGGGAGCCTACCATCCACTCTGAAGGTATACGTGGCCGCTATTGCCGCGTTTCACCCCCCTGTTGACGGACAGTCTATCGGTAGACATGCGTCGGTGACACGGTTCCTCAGGGGAGCTAGGAGATTGTGCCCTGCTCGGCCGCCTTCTGTGCCGCCGTGGGACTTAGCTTTGGTCTTGGAGGCTTTGTCACGACCGCCTTTCGAGCCCCTTGCCGCGATTGCCATTAAGGAGCTATCGCTAAAAACGGCTCTGCTTCTCGCTCTCGCCTCGGCGAAACGGGTCGGGGATTTACAGGCTTTCTCTGTAAGTGAAGATTGTATTCGCTTTGGACCGGGAAACTGTAATGTTATTCTCAGACCGAGGCCGGGTTACGTTCCTAAGTCGCTCAATACCCCGTTCAGAGCGCAGATCGTTTCTCTGCCTGCCCTGTCCGCTGAGCCATCAACCTCTCAGGGTTCGGATGCTCAGAGTGCTATTTGCCCAGTCAGAACGCTCCGAGAATACATTTCTCGCTCGGCCGCGTTTCGACAATCGGACCAGCTGTTTGTGTGCTTTGGTGGATGCAACAAGGGACGGGGGGTCTCTAAACAGAGGCTTGCTCACTGGATTGTGGACGCTATTGTTTTGGCTTATGATTGTCTGGGACAGGAATGTCCCCTGAACATCAAGGCTCATTCGACTAGGGCGATTGCCTCCTCGTGGGCTTGGACTAAGGGTATGTCTATTCAGGATTTATGTCTTGCGGCTGGCTGGTCTTCTCAGAACACGTTTGCCAGATTTTACAAGTTGGATTTGCCCTCTGTAGCGTCTCGAGTGCTTTCGGTGAGTTGATCATTTACACAGCATTAGAGAGCTGCTCTGCGCTTTGCTCATGAGTTGTTCTGTGTGCTATTGTGTGTTGTACTATTGTCACCGCTATGCGTTGGCTTTCTCTGTTGTTGTTGCCCTGTTGGTCTACAGTGCAACCTTCCCCCATTTATACTTCCCGGGATATGCAAATTCCGGTAGTGTTTGTGAGCTTGTGATTGGTCCCTTTGGACCTATCGGAGGTTAGAGGTTCACTATTGGTCAATCTCGGCCTATCAGGCGCTTACATTCTGGGGGCGAGGTTTGTATTGGGTCTGTTTTCAGTGGTTTGCTGCCACGGCGGGATTCTATACAGTTCCCATATACGACATCCGTAATGTCGAGTTCCGTAGCCTTGATAGGGAACGTCTCCGGTTACTTTCGTAACCTCGGTTCCCTGAAAGGCAAGGAACGAGACATTACGCTCGCCGCCGTGTTCGCTATTGATTTAGCGTTTGTTCGATTCTGAAGGGAATTGACGCTGCACTTGCATTATAACTGCAACGGTGTTTCAGTATTTGCATATTTGCGTCAATTGGCCAGCTCTGCTGGCGTTAGCCTATAAGATTTCAGCAGAAGTGAAGGATGAGAGGAGTTCCCATATACGACATCCGTAATGTCTCGTTCCTTGCCTTTCAGGGAACCGAGGTTACGAAAGTAACCGGAGACGTTCTCCCAAGATTTTTCTCCATTCTGATGGAGTTTTGGTTCCTTGCCACAGTCGTCTTTGGCTTTTGACTTTTTAGTTGGGGTGTTACGTGTCTGAACATAAATTTTGTGTTTCATTCATTCATGTGTGGCGCCCTCTCTCTCTTTTCTCTCTCTCTCCCTGTCGCTCTACGCTCATTTTAGTTTAACAGTTGCAGCTGTTTTCATGGGTGGGGCTGTATACAGCAAACACAGAACGTTGGCACAACGTACCCAACCTTCTAATGTTTTATCAACATGGCCAAAAGGTTGCTATAACTACGTTGTGTGGTGAAGGTTGTTGCAGCGTTGTCATAGTGTTGACATTGAACCACCGTTCAGGGCCATTGCTTAAGGTTGTGCAGAGGGTGTCTGGACAACCACTGGACGACATATGTACTCGTCACTGCCCTGAAGTGCGAAAATCAGCCTTTTAAATTTCAACTGACCATTGGGCCATCTCTCATTCTTCATCGAGCAGTCCTTACGTGAGAACTGCGTTTAATTTACCTCAGCTAAATAAGATATGTAATTATTCAAACACAACCTACAACTTCCTTGTCTAATGTGATATTTATTTGAACATCTTATGATCAGGTATGACAAATATTTAATAACTTTATGCCAAAAGTATGAAGCCAAAATTGGTACTCACACTTTACGCTGCACTTTATCCCACAAGCTGTCGTCATTCCAAATTAAATAAGTAGCCTAGTGCTTTATGTTTTTCAGGTACATACATTGAATAATCAAATGTAAAATAAGACTATATATAGGCTTCACTGTATAATTTAAATATAATGGAATTAATTAATGCAATTTATCTTTGTTAAAGCTACAAAAGTGATTTTCTCTTTTGATGTTTGATTAACATTGGCAGTAAAAAACAGATCCGGGTATTAGGCTGTCACTTTAAGATTAAATCACAGATCCAAAGATACGCATCCAATTTTCTTTCTCAATTGTTTACAACACATAACCAACTGTGTTTACGAGGATACTCGCCAAGACAGGTGTTTGACACAATTTTGCATATGCACGTGTCCATCTAAGCTCAAAGGAAGAGAAAGAACTGAATTTGGTGTTCACGTGCTGTCTGCGTGGCTCTGTTTTCAGTCTTGTTCTTGCTCTTGATGTTTAAACTGACAGGAATTAAAAAAAAATGCAAATGATAAACTTTCACTCAAAGATTGGTTAAACTTTGCAATTAATCCGCGAATCACATGGTTCCGAACCGGAACCGATCAACTAAGGGACCGTTCGGTATTTATGGAAGGGGCCACCGGAGGAAAATAGGGGAGGGTCATGTCTTTTTATTCTTTGTTGAGGGGAGGGTCATCCAACTTTTATATTCATGAAAACAGCAACATTTCAAAGTGGCTTGTTTGGTGCTATTTTTTTCCATTTAGCTCGATCTCGCGTTATCAGCCCCCCTTCGATATCAGATGGGTCTGACCCAACAAAAATCAGGTTTGGCGCTGTTTGACAGTGCGCGCGCACTTCAGTTCGCGCTTAGAAAAAGTGCATCATGTCAGAACAGAATGCCAATGAAATGTTTACCCGGCAAAGCTTTAAAGCACGAGCAAATAATGAACTTTTGTGATTGCGAATAAGTGCAGTGCCCTGTGAGTGTAACTCTGCCGCTGCATTAACATGTGATGTGAACGTACGTCGTGTTTTACAGTATTGGGACTGAGGAGCCAGAACTGCAGCTGCAGTTGAGGATAAATTCGTTAAAATTGGGCGATTCCAGTGTCATGGACGTGACATTTGCAGTCAAAACTTGAAATATAATTTCTCCGAAAATGCATTTAATACCAATATTTTGAAACGTCTGAAAGGAGTCACGACATTAGAAAAATATCAGTCTACACATGCGTTTTATATTTAATATGAGGGAAATACACATGTGACGTGACACAAAAAATATTAAACTTTTAGGTGGCAAAATATTTTTTAGTAATTCTATACATTACACTGTGCAAACCAAATATACCCACCGGATGAATAAAGATCGACCTCCACAGAACATAACATTTTATTTTTATTTTATTTTTCGTGTTCGCATTTATGTGAAAAAAAAACAAACAAAAAAAACAATGTTACGGGCGTGACAGTTCTCCATTACGGACATGACGGCTCTGAAAGCGACTTTAAAAATTTCACAGAGACCTCAAACAGAAAGCACAAAGCCTTTCTTTAAAGTGAATTTTGTTTTTTTATTAATTGTATCTTAATTTTAATCAATGTTTCATCTGGATTTAATAAATAAGAAGTAAATATAGTAGAAAATAGATAATCATGACACGGAGTCGCCGGCGAGTGAACTGGACTCTCGTCTCATAAATGAACCGAAACTCAGCGTAAGGTACTTGCCTCACAGACCTGAGAAATATAGAAAGCTTGAAATGTCTACTCTTAAACAGAACAATTCAAAACGAAGGAAAACAGACTGCTTTCTGCTTATGAAATGTGCATTTCTCTCTGACGCGTTCTGAGAAGATCGCGACGCATCGTCAACTTCATCTTTGCAGTCAACACAGAAAAACACTTGTTTATTAATAAACAATTAAAATGTATCCTTGCTATATTTGACATATTAATAATCATTACTTTTGACGGTTCTTTGTGACAGCTTTTAGATGCTTTGTTGGCAGCGCCACCCACATGTTGAACGAGTCACACCGCATCAGCACCGAAAACAAGATTTTTTTCAAATCTAAAATCAAAAATCGTGATACGAACCGAATCGTAGGTTTGGTCTATCGTTACAGCCCTAGTAAGATGAGAAAGCAAGAGTTTATGGTTTAAAAAAAAAAAAAAAAGGCTATCTGAACATCTTTGCCAAGCGCAAACCAGTACAGAATTAGGCTAATCAATAAATTATCGGGGAGGGTCGTGCCTTTTTTCACAATCATTTTGGAGGGTCATAGAAAAATTTATTGCTGGCGAAGGGAGGGTCATGTCTTTTTTGACAGCAGATCTCAAAACTCCTCCGGTGGCCCCTTAAATAAAAAACGAACAGTCCCTAAGATCCCTTTACTTGACATTGCACATCCTCCTAATGTGACTATCCTGGATGCGCACATCGCGATATCGATGCTAAAACATTATATCGTGCTGCCCTAATCATGATTGCTATCTTATCAGAGATGGTTGGGCTTCCCACTGATGCCTCAGTCGCGAAGTTTCTACTCGACAGGTAAAGTTTGGCATGCTATTTGGAGAAAAAGTGCAAATCTTCTTTTGGAAAGTAATCTTGTATGAGCGATGCCGACAACAACTTGTAAACAGAGCGTGCACGAGGAGAACCTCGCACACGTTTAATAGGCGTTCCCTCTCGGGAGCAGGTAGTGTGTTGCGCATGTGCATTTTTTCAAAAAGTGGAGAGGGCGGTTCTTATCTAAAATTCGGAAAGATCCTCCGCTATACCTTTAAGTAAAAGTGTCCCTGTCCCCCAAAATGGTGGTACTCAAAAGCGCTTCCCTCCACGTTTTCACCAGTTATGTGCACCCCTGCTTATAGAACCACATCAGTGTGAGGTGGGGCATACCTTTTTACTTCTTTGTCATTCCCTTGCTGTGATGACTTGGGTGTCCACAGAAAGATAAGAACATCTTCTGAGTTTAAAAAACAGTTTTTTTTTTTAAAGGTGTCATATAATGCCATTTTTGTACAAGCTAATATGATTATTTAGGGTCTAAATTAAAAGTTTGTAATATACTTTAATTAAAAATTCTCATTAGTATTGTAAGAAAACACTCATTTTACCTGGTCAAAAACAGCTCTGTTTTCAGCACGCCGTTTAAGTGCATGTGTCTTTAAATGATAATGAGCTTTGCTCACCCCGCCCCTCTGTTCTGTGCGTACACCGTTTGTTATAACCATAACACAATAACCATAACGCATTGTTCATTATAAACGTGGGATTATGAATTATATTGAGAACGTCGTACATAGAAAACATACCGTAATGTACCCTGAGTGTAAATAGCCGCATTCATCATGAAGCGTGCAAGCGATTTGCAAAGATTAATATAAAGATTAATATAAAGGTTAATAAAACGTTACACTCACTTCTTCTTCTGGAGGTTCAGCAGGAACACGAAGTTGGTATCGATCCTTTTTTCAGGAGCAGCTTCTTAGCAAATCCAGCTTTTTACTGACCCTCGTTTGTAAAGCAGTCTGGTGAAATGATTCGCGCAAACATGACAGCATTGACGTTGATCGTGGGGAATATTCCCTTCGAAAACAAACTCAGCCACTGTGTCTTCAGCGGTTTGGATTTAGGAACATCAAAATGATGCTGTGTTCGTTATTGCACCCAAGAACAGAACACCACAATCACTTAGACGCCATTCTGCTCATAGACAGTGCTCCAGCGTATCAACAATGACGCGCGAACTATGATGATTGACAGCTCGCTCATGAGCGAGGGCGGGTCTGTGTTGAAACGCTACTGTCAATCAACCATCGTGGGAGGGGCGTCCGACCGTGTGACGTCACACGCTCGAACGGCTTGATTTGAGAGATTGGAAAACATATAAGGAGATTAAAAAAAAACCACTGGATGGATTTTTATCATTTTATGATGGTTGTGTACAGGCACTGGCAACACACATTTCAGTACAATCAACTTATAAAAGTGCATGTACCATTATATGACCCCTTTAAATATATTATATAAATATATGTTTTTTTTCCATAAGATGCTTCTAAATTTTTGCCTTGGCTTAAATAGAAAGGTTGCTCAGTGATTAATTTATGGTTGTGTGTAGGTTTTTTTAAGAGAGAGATGTATGTGGGCGGTATTTGTATATGAATTTGCATCCATCATTCTTTAGTTTAAACAAATTCAGTCTTCTCTGTTTGTAATGGAAAGAAAAAATCAAGTGATCTAAGGACAGACCATTGATCAATCAATCAATCAATCAATCCATTGAATCCAATCCATTTCAGTATTAGTATAAATAAATATTCATGTAAGGACTGGCCAAACAGAGAACTCCTCAGGGTCTATCAGATTTTTTTGGTTTGCAATGTGTCGAGATATAGGGTATTTTTAATTTCAGTCTATCCCTGAAGAATGACACCCCAACACATATCACATTTTACCTGACAGACCAGTTTTTCTGTCACGTATGTGCTCGGAGACACGGAGGTTGAGGATCCAAATGCAGTTTATTAGGATCAATCACAGATAAAACAGGCAAGAGGTCAAAACACAGGCAAACAGTCCAAAACAAACACCAGGCAGGAATCTCAGGCAAACAGGAATCCAGAAAACAGGGCAAACTAGAAAAACAGGCAGTGGTTCAAGACCGTGAACATGAGAAAAACAAAAACAAAGACTTAGAAATGCAGCAGTGACACATGCAAGACTTCACAGAGAATGATTGAGTAAACCAGGCTTATATAGATAGTTAACAAGGGTATTGAGTGCTGATGAGTCCGGGCAAAGGATTATGGGGAATGTAGTCCATGATTGAATAGCAGCGGTCTGGGGAGGAGTGTCCTCTGGTGGCTGTCCTGGGCACACCAGCTGGTGACTGTGACATCATCTTTAATTCACCATAATGGTATATTTAGTTTGTATGTTTAATTTTGCATGAATGCGGCATAACTGCATTGCACTAAACATGCAATATATACATTATAGTGTATAGCAAAACCTCAGCTAATCCCATCCCAATGATGCTCAGTTCTACTGTGTGCAACTAATCCTCCTTGTTTAAAGGTCACTTTCTTCCAGTTTTTAAATCCTGAGCTTGAAAATAATGCTGATTCTGTGTGGCTGGGAAGGCTAAATGCCCTTCAATCGGCCACGTAGGGACTACGAGCATATCTTTAGCAAAAAAAGCTACAATGCCATATATAAACCAGAAATTTGACTTGTAAAAAAACAAAAACAAGAAGTGTCTCTTTATTGGCAAAAGAGTCACTTTCAACATGAGACAATGGAATGTGGCTGGATAATTCTCTTGAAGCATCATAAAACTGCAAATCATCATATTCTTAGGAATAATTTTCTACTAAATCTGTCTAGGTGTGTTCACAATGAATTAGGGCGTCATATAAGACACATTTTTACACTAAAAACCAGGCAAGAAGGATATAGGCTATGTAAATTTACTGTAATTCATTCTTCTTTTATATTTAGGTAGCATCGGGCCGGCCCACATTGTACAGCGGCCCAGCAGGAAAACTCCTGATGCTACAGATGGCCAGAGCCCCTTCTCTCAAAGACTTTAGTTTACAGATGAGTGTATGGAAAAAAACTGTGAGGTGTTTATCTCAGGAAATCCACATAGAGCACACCAGTGAGTCCAGAACGATTAATACCAATGGTAATAATCAAGAACTAAATTTTATAAAAATACAGCTATTTTAATTTAAATAGTAAACCTCTGTTCTGCAGCACATTGTTTGACAAAAAATATATTTTGTATATATTGAATATCGATGTAAATATTGAGTTGATTTCTTTGGAGCCATATCATCAAGCTTTTCCTGTTAGATACTGTGGGGGACAGTAATGAAAAATAAAGTAATTTATTGTGCCATAACTTTTATGTCGAGAGGAAGTTACTCAAAGCGAGACTGCACTTCAAAGAGAAGAAGCTTCACATCTACCCCCCAAAAAGATACAGGTAATGAAAATATTTAATTTCAGTCATGTTCATGTTGTGAGAAATAATATTAAAATATCCAATTTTCCACTGTTGCCTATATTAGACGTTTTAAAACTACATATGAAGCTAACTACATGTTTATGCAACTAAAAACTACACATACATATTGTTGTGTGAAACATGCAATTGATTCTGTTATGACTGTAAAACGATTTCTTATAAGGGAAATCTTTATGTAAAGGAAAACACTGTAATAAGATTTCTTATAGGGAAATCTTTATGTAAAGGAAAACACTGTAATATATTTCTGAAAAAGGAAATTATTGGTTTATAGTAAAGACACTGAGACATGTTTAATTTGAAATTGTTTTATTGATTAATCTGATTGGTTCAAGAAAAAAGACACTGTAAACCATTTGTGGAAAAATCATTTATTGAAGTAATACAATACTGAAATGACTGAAATATATCCTGTGTTTTAAACATTTAATAAAGGAAGAAATAGGCTAGATAGAAATAATACCATGTATTAGAAAGCATATATTCAGTAAAATGAAAAAGTATTACCTGGTTGTTGTATTCTAGACCAAGAAGAGAAGACGGCTGAGGGCCCGAAAACAAGGCAAAGGAAGGCGTCTTATATGGAAGTTGTAAAAAGACTGAAGGAGTTGACAATTGCTCCAGATCTGGGATTGGATAAATTGTCTATATGTGATTGAATATGTAATGAAAGGGGTGTGATGAAATTAATTATAAAAAGTACAGTGAGACATATGAGAGGCAGACGCTGTGAAGGAAGACGGCCTCTCCCTTGTTTGATGGTCCAAGCCTGACACGTCCTGACGAAGCTTGTGAACTGACAACTTTTGAACTTTATATTGACTTTTGATATTGTATGTAAAACGATTGTTATAAGAAAAATAAACTACTAATAATTGATAGAAAACGATCTATCGAATATAGATCGAATATAGAACGAATATTATTGATTTTTTTTTTCCTTTTTAGTAGGTGATATGAAGCAGATGTGACTGTACAAAGAAAAAATCTGGACAAAAATAGTCTTTTACTAATTATAAAGGATTCATCAATGAATGAGATGTTAGAAGTCCAGAATTTAGATTTAAAGGAATAACCTGACCAAAAAAAAAAAAAGAAAATTCACTCGTTATTTTTTAACTGTCATGTCAGCTCATGATTTTCTGTCTTCTGTGTTCTGTCATGCTCAAAAAGAACAAAATATCATAAAATCACAGTACAAATAATCAGTTTGACTTATTCTGTATATTGATTATTTTTGTTGACAGTCCATCAGAATCACAGAATCACATCATTTCTTTTTATTTCAAATATGTTTCCTTTCATTGTATCCAAAGAAAGTAAAATAGGTTTGAAACAGCTTGTAAATAATGATTGGATTTTCGAGCAAGCTTCTCTTTTCATTTAGACTCAAAACATGTTCATCCTTTTCCCCTTTGTAGTTAAAATGAAGAGAAAAAAACCCCAAAGGAGATAATATCCTTCTTTAATAAGAAAAATGGTCAGTCAAGACTGGAGAGAAAAGATGCTTGTGAAAAAGAGTCAGAAATACATGAAAGCTTGGAGAAAGAAGAACAGAGAGCCCGTCAGTAAGGTGATTTAGTTGCGAAGAGTCAGGAGTTCTGGAGACAGCGACGAGAATACTTTTTGTGCGCAAAATAAACTAAAATAACGACTTTATCACACTCTTTCTGGGCCTCGAGTGAGTTCACGTAGTGTTTTTGCGCAGCGCGTCTGTGTTACACATCACCACGTAGGCTCACTATTGGCCGACGCTGGTCATGTGTGTGATGCGTGTGACGTACAACACAGAAGCGCTGCGCTGCGCAGTTATACTACGTGAACTCACTCACACAAAAAGTATTCTCGTCACTTGATAAACTTAAGATTGAGCCACTGTAGTCACTTGGACTATATTAACGATGTCTTTAATACATCTTTCCGGGCCAGCAAGTTTCAAACCCTTAGAAGCCTATGGAGGAGTGATCCAGCTCTCAGATTTAATCAAAAATATCTTAATTTGTGTTCCGAAGATGAACGAAGATCTTATGGGGTTGGAACAACATGAGGGTGAGTAATTACTGACAGAATTTTCATTTTTGGGTGAACTAACCCTTTAACATTACTATACTCATTCTCATCTCTTACATCAGATCATCAATAAACTTGCATGAACATTGACATTACAAACAGTGCACAGCTAGCCAAATACCTTCTTTGAGTGAATATAAGCATTTACTATAAAAAAAATTAAATAAAATGACTCTCTCTGTAAAGTGCTGCACCGCACTAGAAAGCTCACGCAGCGGTCATCTCACGTGAACTAACGACTCTTCGTTCTCCCCTCTGATATTATTTTATCACAGAGACAGAAGCATTGTTTACATTCTCCTCAATAATAACATGAGCTGTAGTAATAAGTTCAAATAACATGTAACCATTCCATTGAACAAACACTCAATCACCGTCAGTGTGGAATGTATGATCGTTCCACACAGAAATCTCTGGCACTCGGGAGAAATACGGAATCCGTGCGATCAGTCTCTGCTCCAACCGCTCAACAAACAAAACACCAAATTGGGGGTTTCACCTTTTTCTTTCGAACAAGTTGGTGTTAGTTTCCAACGTGCTTCAGCTCACGTGTGCTCTGAAATGTATATCGGCAACAAAAAAAACGTCTCCTTTTCTCTCCGTCACTGCACTACCCATGTGCATCAGGGTGCCCTCTAGAGACGGGTTGGCATGACTACAGGATATTTTTGCCCTGGTTACATATGTGTGCCTGTGGTGCATGGAAACAACAAAAATACAATACATATGCTGCAACATATAAAACCTTTATTAAAATCAGCTTTCTGTATCTATACATGCTATTTGTAAATGTTAATACACACTGTATTCAAGTTATAAAGTATGTGACAGATGTTTTACCTTCTCAATATATATATTTTTGTGGTGTTCATGTTGTCTTTTTATTCCTTTTATCTGTTTTAATGTGTGAATGTCTTTAAATGTTACTGGGTCTGTCATGTGACTGATCAGATGATCACAACTAAACTATTATGTGTTCTGTATTGTTACAGGGCCTCCCAAGACAAACTTGTGGAAATGACTGCGGCATCTTCATGTTGATGGTGAGAAAAGTAATTTGCTTTCATTTCTGTCGATTTCTCTGGGCATACATTTTTTTTTTTATCAAATGTCTCTATTGTATTTCCTGTACATTGTGCTGGATGCTCCTTTTGATTTAAGCTCCAATACACATACACAACCACTTAAGAGGCCGCAACTATTCTGAGGAATCAGTTCCCTGAAGTCCGTGTACTTTTCAACCAAGTAGAAGCACTTGCACGACTTCTTATGGTTGTTGTTCTTATGCTGATCTCATGAAATGGCGTATGTATGACACGCCAATTCGTATTTCCATTTTTGGCGTGTTATCAACACGCATAATCGCTTTTCAGCGTGTTTATCAACGCCGTTGATTTACGTTACATTACTGTATATAAATGACCTACCCCAACCGCGTCCCTAAACCTACCCATCACTCGGGTTAATACCATTTATGAGTGTTTCCCTACCATCCTAGGAAAATAAATATTGCTCCCCAGATGTAGATATACATTTTCCTCCGTTTCGCTCGGACATTTAACGGCGTACACATACACGCGGAATCACTCTGACGTTTAACGGCGTACACATACACGCGCGTGGACATACACGCGGAAAGCTCAAAATGCGTATAAATAACACGCCACTTGACTTGAAAGTGGCGTGTATGTTTACGCAAAGTCATGATGTCATGTTGAGAGAGGAGCTTCAGTGCTCTGAGGAGCTTGAAGACCTGGCTGAGAAGCACAATGCTGCAGATTCACATTAACAATATAGCAGTCTGTCACATTCACAAAGAAATACTGGATAAAGTCAGCCAGGAAAACGTTTGCCAGGAGTTTATCATGGCGAATGAGTACAGGAAACGTGTTCGGTTCTTTCATGTGAGAAGAGGAGACAGGACAGAAGGGTGGATAGTTAGGATACATGGAGAGATGGGATTGCATGGATAGATGGTGGACAATGAAAAATGTTCTTTATATTAAAGTTATATGTTTGTTTTTATGTTTGTGAGATTGTGTGACAATCTTCCATCTTGTGTACCAAATATGTATTTATAATATGTTATACATTTTCCCATCCTTTTGGATTACAGAAGTAATGATTACAGAATGTACAATACTAGTATATTATTGGATCGTATGTACTGTCCACTAAGCAAAATGATGTCTAAAAGACGTCTTTGTCACAAAAGTTGTACGTTGAAAAGACTGGACTTCTTCTGAGGAGCCAGAATGAAAGTTTTTATGACGTCTTTTCTTGACGTGTTCTGCACGTCTGATATAGATGTTCATGGATCCTCCGTACAAGGTTAAAAACCAGTTCAAATGTGGCCATTGTGGACATATTTTCAACATCATTTATGGTCTCATTTAGACATAATTTGTACTGTTTCTGGACCAAATAAACACTCTCAGGATGCATTGAATTAAAACTCATATTTATTTCAATGTAATTTCCATTTGTAATTGCAAAGCAACTCAAAAACAGTTTGTGTTTGTCCAAAAATCATGAACATAAAGGAAACATCTGTAAATCACACATCTTTGGATCATGAGAGAAACCAGATCTGAAGGAAAGACCTTCTGGTTTAGACACTTGTGCTGAACTTAATCACAGACATTAAAATACAGATACTTTGGCTATTTCTGTCAGACATCTACAGAAGATCTTAGTGAGAATTAACAGAGGTTTAGATGTTGATATTGTGGTGATCGGTGTTGCTTTAGTTGGGCTCTAGGTCCCTGTTTTTCTTGCATTAGCTTTTCTTTCTTTTTGGTTCTCGGGCCTTAAAAACTCGCTGGTCTCGAACAGAGGCGGAGAAATGCAGTTGCAATTCATTGCTCTTTATTATTATTATTTTTAAACTGTGTGTGAGAGAGACCCAGCATGTGAGAGAACGAGTAAATCAACGATTTCAGTTTCAATATATCTTCAGAAAGGACAGATGAGAGTACCGGGAGTCTATGCAAGCTGCCTATATGCTAAAATCATTCCCGGTACTGTGGCCGCCTTATCAGCTTTGACACATGAACATCACAAGAAAACCTTTTAAAACACAAACCAAGGTAATGTTTAATAAAGTTAATTTAAAGTGTTTTTTTTTTCATAGCATAGGGAAAGGTGTGATGTTTCCCATACAAAAAAACCCCTCTACAAACACAGATCTTTGATTCAAGCAGCATTTTTAATCTGACAAGGTCACTCACAGTGTGTCAAAAGGAAGGAATGTTATTGTTTTGAGTCTGACACCTTTCAGAGGTCAAGCAAAGATCAATGTGTGTGAACACATTATGAAGAGAACCTTGAGTGTCAGACACAATGTCTTGCGAAAGAACTACAAATGCAAGATAATGTTTGTTTTGATTCATTGATTCAAATGATGTGCTATTTATTTTAACAGCATCAAAAATGTTATGTTATAACATTACATTTACAGCCTAGTTAACGTTAGGGCTTGACGATTTTGGAATTTATTTATTTTTTTTACCAATATTGCGATTGCGATACGATATGCGATTTATTTTTTAAGCTCTTTATCTTCTGTATTATTCAACAAAGACAAGCAGTAAATCATTGTGTAGTAGGGGTGGGAATCTTTAGGCACCTCATGATCCTATCCGAATCTGAGAGTCACTATCCAATCTACTTTTTTTCTTATTAATCATATTAATATAACTTAAAATCTTTAATTACATATGTAAATATAAGTACTTTTTAAAATAATTACACAAAAAAAAAAAAAAATTGCATGTTTTAAACATTTCAAATATTATTTTACCAATATTTAAACCATAATCAAAGCATAAAAGCCAGTAAATAATAAAGAGGAACAAAAAACACATTACAAGCAATAAACAGAGTGCTTTTAGTATTTAAGAGTCAGAATGTTTTCCTTTCTGGAGCTGTGAGTTATTTATCTCTTTCTCAGCTCTACTGTTGTTTTAATATGACTGATGATAAGATTCGATAAGCTGCATTCACACTAATGCACAGATCTCTTGAGAAATATGATGTGGTTTGTCCTGTCTTTTTAATCCCGTAAGAGGTAACTGACCGTGTTTACATTAATTTCCCGTCATAAAACCATTTTGAGATGCAAGTACATTTAACCACTTACACTGAGTCGCACACAGCCGCGTGCTCAAGCGCTCTTCACAACTCGCATGGGAGTATTTGAAATTGAAAGTAGACTTCTGTCAGTGAGTTTCCTATTTTTAATATATAAGCCAACTGCATTCCACAAGACATAAATGATGCTTTCGTAGAGCATTTGTAAGAAAAATACCAGCGAGACCACACAGTGCAAGGGTAAAATCAAGCAAAGCGTGTGTTTCTTTTTAAGCCGGTGAATGTCCTTGTAATTCTCTTCAACCTTTCTGAACTTTATGAAAGATTATTTTACAGAAGGTTCAAGTGTTCTGTGTGAGGAATTGGAAGCAAGCAGAATACGGGTGTTTCTAAAACACACACGGCGTCATCAGGAGTCAGCGGTTAAAAACTAAGCTCAGAATCTGGAATCGTTTGCGAGAGAATATTTTCTCCCACCCCTATTGTATAGTATGACCAACCTCAGAATCGAAGCAAAAACCAGGAGACTTGAGATGGATCTTATAAGCAGAAGAGATTTATTCTTCCAAGTAGTCTGTAGTTCAGCATCATCATCAAGACTAACTCAAGACAGTTGCCTTGCAAATTTATAGACATTAAAGGGATACTCCACCGTTTTTTCATATTAAACTATGTTATTCCCTTAACTAAGACGAGTTGATACATACCTCTCTCATCTCAGTGCGTGCACTCAATCACTTAGCTTAGCCCAGTTCATTCAATATGGGCCAAGCAGAGAAGCTACCAAACACCTCCACGTTTTCCCTATTTAAATACAGTTACTCGAGTAGTGTAACTCGACCTAGGATGGTGACTCAAAACAAAACGTTGTGCTTTTTTTTTAGTAAGTGCTTGTGAGTACTTCGACTTGGCGCAGTAATATCTTCACTCATGAAAAATCCTCTCACCGGCCCGAAATGAGATGGAGGAGGAGAGGGAGCGGGGGCTATGGTATTCCGCCACACAATATAGTTATCCATTTTACACGCTTAGAAAAGCGCAACGTTTTGTTTTGAGTCACCGTCCTAGGTCGAGTTACACTACGCGAGTAACTGTATTTAAATAGGGAAAACGTGGAGGTGTTTGGTAGCTTCTCTGCTTGGCCCATATTGAATGAACTGGGCTAAGCTAAGTGCTAACAAAGTTTTGCCGCAAGACAGAGCGATTGAGTGCACGCACTGAGACGAGAGAGGTATGTATCAACTCGTCTTAGTTAAGGGAATAACATAGTTTAATATGAAAAAACGGTGGAGTATCCCTTTAAGGGGGAGGGATTTACATTGAGGTTGAACAAAGCATGCAAATTAGGTATACAGGTTAAGGAACCCGCCCCAGACTCCAGCGTGTTACCAGTCTTAATCCAATCAGCATAACTATTCAAACGCATATGTGCTAATCCAATCAGCCAACGATTCATCGTCTAGGGCTGGGGCTCGAGCCATTAAAGACAAAAGGTGAGAATCTCAGTGATCTGACTCATTTAAAACACAATAGAGAAAACAGGAATGGCAACTTTGCTGAGCAGAATCATTATCTTACCCTTAAACGCTAAATACAATATTCTTTACCGTGATGTTTTGTAAGGAAGCATATTTGAAATAGATTCTTAAATTTGGAATCCTTCACACCTTAAATAAATGTAATAAGAAGACATCTGTGCTGCACCGGCGATTCCTTTTTTCTGTCGTGCAAAGTTGATGTTTTCTCTGCAGACTGCTTTACTCTCGCGTGTCACGTGACCAGAGATTATATCAATTATATCACAACATTATTGCGAATGCAATTAATCATTCATTCCTAGTTAATGGTGTACTATTTTGGTTCTTGAGGATAGCTGGGAACATCCTGCAGTGAGCCAGATCCAGATCCATTCTTATGACATTGCTGATACTCCAGGTATTCTGCTGCCAGAAAATACCAGCCGACTGTCTTGTCGAAGCCACAAGATGTCAGTGGCTGACCAGAGCTGCAGATCAGCTTGTAGGACCACATCCAGTAGGGCATCCACAAACACAGTGGCCAGGTGAAGAACAGATCTGGAGGCTGATGATACTGTAGACGTGGCTAGAGAGGATAACACCACATCTGCAGGTTATCCCTGGTGTCGGAGGAGGAACAACCGATCCAAACGTGTTGTTCTTTTGGAAGGGAACGTTTTCCAGGCCTCGAGGAGAACAACCTTCACACTAGGGCAGCTGACAGAAGAACTTGGCTGTCTTTGTCCTTGAAGAAAGTGCTGATATCTCCCCACCTCTCTGTCAACTTGTTCTTGAAGAAAGTGCTGATATCCCCCCACCTCTCTGTCAACTTGTTCTTGAAGAAAGTGCTGATATCCCCCCACCTCTCTGTCAACTCTTTAGATGTTTTGGTTAAAGAAGCTTTTCCAGGTGTTGTTTCAAAGCTAAGGGATTGTTGCACAGAACTCTTACCAGTTGAGGAAGGCATGGCGGGGTTGCAAACTCTTGACCACTAAGGAACTCAGTGGCACAGGCCCTGGCTCAGATATTCATGTCAGAGTAATATTTACCCCTTGGAGTCCCCTCAGAATCAGAAAGTGTGGCAGTAATGGGCCAGCGCTGCTCAAGTTGTCTCTCCACCATTAAATAGGCGCTGTTCCACTGAGTTCTGCCATCTTAGATCAGCTTATGCTTTGGTGAGAGAAAGTTGTGAACCCAAGAAATGTGTGCATCTCTTAATGCCAAATTACAGTGTAGTGGAGGGGCCACCAATGTTATTACATCGCTGGCTGATTCTTTTCCAAATCTCTTCAGATACAGATACACATCTTCTGAAACCTCGAATCGCCTGGGCTTCTAAACATGGAATCCATACGTTTTATAAGTATGTATTTTGTCTTGAGAAACCTGTCTCCTAAAGTTAACTCGGCTCTGATGAATATTCATTTAATGGCACTTTTCATGCGCAAGAAGTGAAGCGGTACGCCTTCAGTGCCATCTTGCATCCTACTGTACGTGAAACTCTTGAGACTTCTGGAAATAAATTCCCGATCTCTGAAGATTCTGTACATGGAACAATATTATGAATTGTCTTGAACCTGCTGAAATATATTTCCCTTCCAAATGTGCATTCTGATTAATAAATAAAATTATTTCCCCACTAACCCGCAGTCCAGTGCACGTCTTCTCATTTACAGTGCTTTTCCCTTACTGATCATATTTTGAATTTATATTTTTAAATGAATTTGACTAATAAACAGCATTGCTTGTGTACATTGGTGCTCTTATTTCAGTCTTTTAAAATAGTTCAATAAATGTGCAGTAACTGCCTTAAAGTCAAGCTTTTAATGTTGTTTATGTGTCTATGTGGTGTTTTTAATATGCTTTAAGACAAACCATGTGTAAATTCATAAGTCGACTCCATTGCTGAGTATTTCCTCCTTAAAACTGCAGTGAACCAAAGACAGTCTCAAAAACACGCTTTGAAATCACTGGTGTTTCTGACGTCACAAATTACCTTGTAACCAATCAGATCAACGAGTGATCGTCAACCAGTGGATCTCTGAGCTGCTGTGAGTGAGTGGAGGCGGGGCTAATTTGCATATTCATAGAACCACATATACTAAATGAGTTGAGGGTTTCGAGATGCATTCAAGCTATTTTAAGGCATGAAAAAAGTTTAGTTATGTAATTTTGGTGATCAAAGATGAGTTTTAAGGGATAAAAGTATTGAAAAAATGTATATTTAACAATAACGCCTTGACAAAGCGACTACTTTGAGTATTAGGAATTTTAGCATAAATATGTGATTACATACAGTGAAATGATTGTCAATAAAAAAAAAGACAAAATACTGATAAAAATATTTAATACAAATAAATAAAGGTTCATTCAGATCTTAATCATCAGGTCTCTCACACACACTGCAGCATTATGATCACTATTTTAGAGCACTGACACCGTGTGGTGTTTCACACAAATGCATATTTTCTAGAGTCATTTTAAACACTTTCCACACAATGAACAAAAATGGGGTCTCACATTTTTTGGATACACTGATTACAATTAAATGTGAATCTTCATGTGGGAATCAAGGTTCACTTTCCGTGCAAAACTCTTTCCACACTGATCACATGTGAAAGGCTTCTCTCCAGTGTGAATTCTCATGTGTTTTTTAAGGTTTCCTTTTTCAGCAAAACTCTTTCCACACTGTTGGCAGGTGAAAGGCTTCTCTCCTGTGTGAACTCTCATGTGGACATTAAAAGTTGTTTTTTGTCTAAAACTTCTTCCACATTTGGGGCAGGTGTAAGGCTGTTCTCCGGTATGAATTCTCATGTGGGCATTAAAGGTTGTTTTATATGTAAAACCTCTCCCACATTGAGGGCATGTGAAAGGCTGCTCTCCAGTATGAGTCCTCACATGGTTTTTAAGGCTTGCTTTTCGAATGAAACTCTTTCCACACAGTTTGCAGGAGAAAGGCTTCTCTCCGGTGTGAATTCTCATGTGGTTATTAAAAGTTGGTTTATGTGTAAAACTCTTTCCACACTGAGGGCATGTGAAAGGCTGCTCTCCAGTGTGAATTCTCATGTGGCTTTTAAGGCTTGCTTTTCGATTGAAACTATTTTCACACAGTTTGCAGGCGAACGGCTTCTCTCCCGTATGAATTCTCATGTGGCTTTTGAGGCTTCCTTTCTGAATAAAACTATTTCCACACAGTTTGCAGGTGTAAGGCTTCTCTCCGGTGTGACTTCTCATGTGGATTTTGAGGCTTTCTTCTTTAATGAAACTATTTCCACACAGTTTGCATGCGTAAGACTTCTCTAACATGTGAATTCTAACGTGCCTGTTAAGGATTACTTTTTGAGAGAAACTTTTTCCACAATGTTGGCAAGTGTATGGCTTCTCTCCTGTGTGAACCCTCATGTGGACTTTAAGGTGTCCCTTTTCAGTAAAGCTCCTTCCACACTGTTGGCAGGTAAAAGGCTTCTCTCCAGTGTGAATTCTAACG
The DNA here is from genome assembly GCA_022829025.1 of Squalius cephalus. Lineage (NCBI taxonomy): Eukaryota > Metazoa > Chordata > Actinopteri > Cypriniformes > Leuciscidae > Squalius > Squalius cephalus. The sequence continues at coordinate 18,802,253 of CM040794.1, read as the reverse complement.
TGTCTGTTAAGGACTACTTCTTGAGTGAAACTTATTCCACACAGTTGGCAGGTGTGAGGCTTCTCTCCAGTGTGAATTCTCATGTGGACTATAAGATGTCCTTTTCTGTTGAAACTTTTTCCACACTGTTGGCAGGTCAAATCATGTCCATTGGCTATTTTTCGTGAAGTCTTTTCAGTCTGTGAGCAACTAAATGACTTTTCGTCGATAATAAGTTTGTTGAAATCCTGTTTGTCATACTGGTCTTTCTCTTCAATTTCACTCAGTTCTTGACTCTCCTCTTTTAGTCCCATCAAGTCTAATGCAAAAAAAGAGACAAATACAAATTAAGCCCAATTTAATGGTAAAAAGCAACAAACATCAAAATCATCAGTATCAAAGCAACAACATGCATGTTAGATACTATGCATGCAACACCTATCTTTGTGCGTAATCTCAAAACCTCTTCACAATATTGTTAACTCTTAACTAAAAATGTCAGTTAACAAAAAACAAACTTGCTCAGGAGAAGATTATTATAGAACCATTTCAAATTTGCCATTTATGTCTAAAATATATAAAATATAAAATAAAATAAAATAAAATTATGGAGTACCACAGGGCTCAGTATTAGGTCCTCTACTTTTCTTCCTGCTTCCCCTGAGAGATATTATTTTACTGTTATGCCAGTTTTGTATTTCCTCACAGCCTGACAAATCTTCTTAACTCTCCAAGATAGCAGAGTGTATAAATTAAACAAAAGAATGCTAGTAATAACTAGTAATTTCCTTCAATTAAATTCTGCCATAATTATGGTGTAGTTAAGTAACCCTCTATTTATTGAAATCTGAATATTGAAATCCACAAAAGACATTGAAAATATTCACAGCTTAAATATACAACCAAGGAAAATTATTATTATTTCATTAAATTATTTGTCATTTTGTTATTAAATGAAATTGTGTGACATCTCAGATCATTATCTAGTCTTGTGTATACTACATTTAGCCAAGGCTGCAAAACCAACTCCCTGTAACAAATATGGTATAACTATCATTTATTCCACTAAATATTGCTTTATAAATAATCATCCTGATCAGTTTATACTCCTCTGCAAACCATAGCTTATAAGAACTCGCTGTTACAACAGAAACTATTGACTCTCTCTTTTCCAGCACTTTAGACACAGTTTCTCCTATGCGCTTAAAGTTTTTTTAAAGAAAATAGTGCAACGCCGTGGTACACTGAGCACACTCGGGCCCTGAAGAGAGCAGCCAGAAAAATGGAGTGCAGCTGGAATAAAGCAAAACTAGAGGTTTTTCGCATTTCGTGGAAAGAAAGCATTATTGCATACAGAAAGGCCTTAAAAACTGCTAGATCTGCTTATTTTCCGATTTTCTTAGAAGAACACAAACAACCCTAGGTATTAATTTGATACAGTGGCTAAATTAACGAAAAATTAAGCTTAAGCTTCGGACGTTTCCCAACAGCACAACAGTAATGACTTTATGAACTTCTTTACTTGACAGATTGATAATATTAGAGATAAATTTATAACCATGCAACCGTCTCATCAGAGAGTGCATTGTAGTGTCAAATTCCATTCATTCATTGCTATAGAAGAGGAAGAATTGTCTCTTTAAATCATCAAAATCAACAACTTGTATGTTAGACCCTATAATGACGAAGCTACTGAAAAAGATGCTCCCAGAGGTCATAAGCCACGTTTCCACTGTCGAGCCAGAAGCTAAAACAGCAATGCTTCACTAAAACACACCCGTGACGTGCCTCTCTGGAACAATGTCACACAAACCCATCATTTCACCACCAAATGGAAGTTTTATCAGAAAACTAATCAGAAAGAAATCACTGGAAACAGCGAGATCGCAAAACGAACATGATAAAAGCGACCGTTTTTTGGCATTTTTGTTGTTTAGGCCTACTTAAGATTTAAAACCCAAGCATCGATGTTTTACCACAGGTTTACAATAAAAAGTGATACATTGATCATAATGAATTAATTTGTGTCAAAATTGCACATTAGTCACGCAGAAATAAAGTGATTTACCGTTATTTCACAAAAGAAAGAGGACACACTTCCTTATTCAGCCTTATTCAGTCGCGTCTGTTTCTGTTTATTTGTAAACATAATTTACATCACATTTAGAAATAATGATTCTATAAAAATGCCACCAAAAATATGACCTGATGAGCAGTACTCTCTCCCAATACAGTTATATTTTCAGTCTGACAAACAGAGGAAGTTGCTTTAGTTTATTTTATGATAGGCGCTATGCGGAGGTTAATATGGAAATCAGACAGTCTGGTATAAAGAGACGAGATGATAACCATGATAATGGTTAGAGCGCAGTCCTTTGCATTGCGAATAAATATTTTTGCCTTATCCGGTGATCAGAATCCACATCGGATCACAAACAGAAAGTATTCAAACATGAAAGTGATGTTTGAGCTAAAATGATTTTTAAAGTTTTTAATGCTGATGTTAGCTGGTATAGAATCATCTGGCGCTGCCGTCTCCAGACTCTGGTAAACTCCTCCTCTGTTCGTAACCACTCCTTAAGCCCGAGCTGGCCCGCTTTGGACCGTCGGGCCAAAAAACCCTGGCCGTTGGCCCCGAGGAAGCCCCAGAAGTGACAGTGTAAACGCGACTGCCCTGGCATGCACTAGCACACCCACTTTTGGCACAACAGTGGAAATGCGGCTATAGATCCTCTTCTTAAAGCTGCCGTCGGCAACATTTTTTTTATCAAATTCAATGAAAATCGACACTATAATCCGACAGAACAACATAAATAAGGTGGTTTTAGGAAAAAACCCGAGCTTCTAACTCCACCTGGAGCGTGTTATTTGTTTTGCAAAAATCCACTGCTCCCGTCTCATCGGGTCCAATCAGCGCAGATGATGATGTGAGATCTGACTGTCAATCACAGTTCGTGTACACGCCACAGATCCCCCCTCCCTCGCGCAGACGCGCACATTACAATATCACATGCACACGACACGCCTGAAGTTCGCCTGAAGATTGTACGAAGCGCGATGGCGGAGAGAAAATCTACTAACAAGCTTCCAATTCCTCCGTTATTGCTATCTATGGATAGATTAGCCAGGGCAGCCTACCTCCGGGTCCATGGTGTTGATCGAAGCTGAAGAGACGGACGCGTTCACAGAAAATCAGGTACACACGCACTGACGATGGGCGGGTGCTCGTTGGTAGTGGGGGAGGGGCATGAGAGTTGTAAACATTAAAAATTTTGGCTAAGTCCACTCAATCTGCTAGACTTGCCGACTGCAGCTTTAATATCATTAATTCATCTTTGTCATTAGGATATGTACCCAAAACTTAAATGGCGTACCACAAGGCTCAGTACTAGGACCGCTGCTGTTCACTCTGTACATGCTACCATTAGGAGAGATATGATTAGCAAGCATGGAATTAGCTTTCACTGTTACGCTGACGATACTCAGCTGTATATTTCTTCACGCCCCGATGAAACATACCAAACGGAATGCACAGCTGATATAAGAAAATGTCTAACACTGGATGGATGTTCTGTCAAATCTTCGTCGTCGGTTAGGAACCTGGGTGTGCTCTTTGATACCAATCTTTCATTTGAATGCCACATTTCTAGCATCTGTAAAACCGCATTCTTCCATCTTAAAAATATATCTAAACTATGACATAGGCTCTCAAAGACAAATGTGGAAAAGTTAGTTCATGTGTTTGTAAGCCCTTCTATTGGTCCAATGGAGGTTTCCAATAATACGGGGAAGGTTTCTCTGCGCGTTACTGTCTTTCCTTTTACGCAACACAACAAGATTAAATGCAATATATTTTTTCACATGCAATAGCTCGTTTCATCTGACTCCATAAATGAAAAGGTTTTAATGATATCTGTGCATCATTAAACGTGAACGAATATTTGATTATTCTCTTAAACTCTGTTTATATTTTACCCGCTTAGATCAGGAAAACTATATCGCTTCAAGTTCCTTACCCAGGTCTCCGACACAACTGGTCAGTCCCGGAGATCAGAAGCTGAGGCAATTGGCTAAATATCTAGGATTTTGCCGTAGACGCGCAACAATCAAAGATATATTCAATAGCCCCCTTGGATGCCCTTCAGGAACTTAATTCAATCGTTTTACTTTAGTAGGTTTTGGTTTTTAATAGCTTTGGATTAGCCAAGGCCGTACCTTTATCTAAAGTAACATTAAATTAGAACAGAAGTCATCGGAAGCGTCCAAGCTAGGTTAATCAACCAGCATCTTGCTGATCCTAGATGGACAAACACATCCTCTCATCCAAGTCGCCCGCACACTTCCTGATATCAGTTTTTAGCCGTCGCTAATCTCTGACGCAACCTTGTGGCAATATACAAATCCGTTAATCTTATTTGGGAAAAACAAGTCTCAGAGTCGTTCAGAATAAAATCAAACGTTTACAATTTATTGACCAGGTAATGAAGCAATAATTCAAAATTAAAATTCGAAAGAGTAAAATCAGCAGTTAATCATAACATAACAACAATTCAGGAATCGAAGAATTTGTAGAAATTATTACCTGGCAACGAAAATTACACACATGCGGTTGTGTGGGCAGTCAACCTACAGACTCCTCGAACCTTTCTAAGCCTTTTCCTTATATACCCAGATAATTCAATTCATACCAAATGGTCGTCTATCATTATAATTAGATTTTGGTTCCCTATTCAGGGATTCACACTATGAGATTTGAATAGGTTCTTGTTTTACATACAGGAGGTGTAGTCTGAATGTCGCTGCATTAGCGGCACATTCTCTCAGAGACGAGATGAATCTACCACAACAAACCTATAACTATCTTAATTTACTGAAGATGAATGAAAGTCGTACAGGTTTGGAATGAGATGAGGGTGAATAATTAATGACAGAATTTTCATTTTTGAGTGAACTATCCCTTAAATTTGCATGTCAATACATCAAACTCGTGGAGGTGAGGAAAGACTATTTCTATAATACATAAGATTACATTCAACATGTTATGGAACAGAATGCAAAATCTGCTCTTAGTGATTCTTCAAAGATATAATTTATTTCTGTAGAGCTGGACTTTTAAATAAGGATCAAATTCATTTGAGAATGAAACCAACCTGTTTGTTCCTCAGTTCCTTCATGGTTTACATTGAATGTTTCTTCAATCTTCACGTCTTCACTCTCCTCTTTAATAAACGCCATCTTTCAATAGTGTGTCACGTGGATCTCAGTCGCTTCATCAGGAGTTTTCCTGTGTGTTTGGATACAGTGACCTGTTTAAGATGAGAATAATTAACAGAAAGAAACCTGGCTAACTTGTGTTATCACTGTCTTACGGAAATAGTTCTGCTAATCTGTGGTAGACCCCGACCGATTTATCCCATATGTTAAAGCCCATTCTGCCTATAACACTACCTTATAACATCAAGCAATATTCTAATAATTTATATAATTATAACACTTTATACAGGGCCATTTTGCATAAAGAGTAGCCTAGTTTCACATTTAGTACATTTTGCTGACTACTTATTTAAAGGGGTGATGAACTGAGAAATCAAAGTTTCCTTGAGCTTTTGACATATAAGAGATCATCATACTATAATAATATCCTGTAAGTTTCAGAACTGAAAACTACCTTGTTAGTCCAATAAAAGCTTTTATAGACATCAGGCTCAGCAAACGACTCGTTTTTCAAAGTGGGGAACTATGACGTCAAAGAGGATAAAACACCGCCTCCACAAAAGAAGATCAATGCCTACTTCAACACGGCCTGTCTAGCCCCGCCCACCGATTCGCCCAAACGTGCTAAATAACATAGGACGACATACTAAACCGGATCGAGCTACTTCCAAGCAATAAACATGCTGTTTACTAAATATTGTGCGTGCCTGTTTGTGGAAGAAGACAGTCTGCATAAGCTTCCTTCGGATTCCAGCATGGTTAAACTTTATTAAATCAGTCAATCACAATTAGGGTTGCAAAATTCTGGGAATTTTCAAAGATGGAAACTTTCCATGGGAATTAATGGGAATTTAAGGGAATTAACAGGAATTTATGGGAATAAACGGGAATAAACTGGGAATTTTCAAAGTTGAAGGTTGGCTCTTCATAGGGAACTTAAATATAGTGGAGGAAAGTATATTTTAGCATAATCTTGACTAAAACAAACAGATGCCATTCAAATACACTTGAATATCCATGCCATTCCTCAATCCCATGCACATAGCACACTGCTTACTGCATGGCTATTGAGACCACACCCCCTACTGGCACTGTGCATGCCGCCATCACATGTACAGAAGCCCAAAGCACAAGACTATTGAAGGCACACATTTGAGCCTGTGGACTAAACAAAGTGAAGTAAGTTTTGATGATATTATGGGGAAATATATTGATTAAATGTTTCAATTGCAAATATCACATACAAATGTATTCATCTAGTAGATAGCAAGCTGATAGGTTAGATGCTAAATAAGCTAGCATAACTTTATTTACCACATAAGTAGGGCTGGGCAGTATGATGGTATATATCGTTACCGCGGAAGAAAATGTCCAGCGTAACAGATTTTTTTATTCCGTGTATACCGCAACATGCAAATAAGTAGGCGTGGTTAACTCACGTGCAGCGTGCGCGAGACTGAGACACTGATATTTGTCAAAGAAACATGAAGAAAGACCAAGAGGATCCACAAAAGGAATTACGTTTTCAAAATGAACGTGATATTTTCGGGGAGGAAGGCGCAGAAGTCAACTAGAGCAGTGCAGCACACTGAAAGTTTAGAGAGACGCACATGCTCGCAACGGGGCTTACTTGACAACAAGTTCAAATATCAATATTCTAACGAATAGAAATAACCTTAAATAATGTATCTATATGTCTCTTGTGTGTACAGTTACTTTCAGAGTGGATGCGCAAGCGGTTGCCATGGTAATGAATATTTCCAAAATTCCCCAGCTTAACTTCCCATGGAAATTTACCGGAAACTTTCCGGAAATTTACCGGAAATTTTCCGCCCCTTTGCAACCCTAATCACAATTTCCCGACACGGATCTGCCAGCAACATGTAAGTAACCATGTGTATTCTAATGCCTGATCTGCGATCAGTGATTTCGGTGTAATTATTCAAGTTCAGATATTTCTCTTAAAATCGTTCAATACTGTTTATGCAGCATCAGTGACTAAACGATCAACTTCACATCATTCCTCGTAGTATTATGAAAATAATCTTTTTTAAAACTGTTATTAAATTATATAGCCTACAGAAAGCGATCAAAGAACGATCCCTTTCGTTTCGCCCAAGCTGTCAATCAAACAGCACAGCGCGAGCCGCGAGAGCTTATCTGGACACTTACCAAACTCGTGATGAAATAATGACACTGTTACACTACACAACGAAGCTCTTACTGTGTACTCACATCGTGTTTGCATTGTGATTTGGTGTAAGCATTTGTGAGAGTGCAAAAATTGCGTTGCAATGATAAGATCTTTATTCAGGCGTTTAACAGACTGTCTGTCATCTGCTCAGTCAAAGCTCATCATGCTGCAAACTTTCATGTGACGGAATAGATTTAAATATAATGCTTTAAACGATACTTTTCACGATTTGTTCATCTTGATAGCTGTAATAGTAAAAACGTAGTAAAAGTTTTCGAGAGAGTTCATGTAATACTAGCTATTTCATATGCAAGCATGTCAGCCAATCACAGCAGTGGGCGTTTGGACTGCAGTCTCACAGCAGACACGCCCCTTAAAACGGAGCGTTCAAATCTGAGGCTGAAATCAGGCTTGGAAAAATGGCTTTTATTTATAAATTATGACAATTTTTTATGTAAAAATCATACTAACATTATAAGGGCACCCCAGGCAACATTATAAAATAATAAAACAATCCAGTTCATGACCCCTTTAAAATAGTATAAAAGTACTGTATGTAATTATACACGTTTTCATTATGGTTTTATTACTTTTACTTTGGTAAAAAGATCTGAGTTCTTCCTCCATTGGTAGAGACTAGAGGAAATAAGACTAATAATAGAAGATAATAAGATTTTGCCAGTGACACTTTTGATATATTTATTGATACAAGTTATTTTGTGTATAATGTGACTAAGTTAAAAGACAAAGTCATTAGTGAAGATTATGCAACAGTATTTAGAATATAGTTTGTTTACAGCTCAAACGTATCATTCTCATTCAATCATTCACCCTGCCTCCATTACATATCTTTGTCACACAAGTGTTTCATCACCACATTTGAGTGATCATTGCAAAACGTATTTATAATATATATATAAAAATGTCAAAGCTTATGATCAAAGACTGATAAGAATATTCCTTCAGAATAAATTATATTTACACCACAATTTTTTTTTTTCCAGAAAAGCAACTTTTTTAATCGTACAAGTGAATGACAGATTTACACATGACAAGGCTTAATGTCGAGCCTTTTGATGCTTAATAATACCCCTGTTCTTTTTTTAAAGTGAGAAACTGCCTATTCAAAATTTATATATATAAAAATATGTTTGCAATTGCTCTCAACTTATTTTAGTTAGAATAAATTTCCCAGATTTAACTTAGGCTATAGATATAACACATCCATGTTGTCACTTAATACAACATTTCAATTTAAATTAATTTTCATATGTAGCCTAATCAAGAAAATAACCATAGACAAAAATAGTAATAAATAATGTTTGATGTTAGAATAATACGTCTTAGTCTTAACAAATACCAACAGTAGAATAATTTTAGTTGATTTAATAACATGAATATAACAGATTATTAATGCGCCTTTGAACTACGGATAAAGGAGCTTTAACGGGAGAAACACCACGAACACATGTAGGATAATTCTGTCATGTGAACACATTTATTTGCGTTAAACTGACAATAACGGAGCGAAATGAAACGAAGCGTGTGCTTTAAATACTCATAAACAACTGTTCATAAATGCTATTATATACATTAGCCTACAGTGTTACATTCCTTAGTAAAAAAAAACAACTTAATTCACAGTTGTCTATATAATAGTACAAACAGGTTGTATAGGTTTAAACACTTTAAATGATTAAAAACACAAACCTCTCTTCAGCAGAATCACAGATGCAGGAGCGCGGCGCAGCCTTATGACGTAATACCAACACACCAAAATAAAGGTCCTCTTAACACGCTAAACCAAAAATAGAAATAAGCATACAGAAAACACATTCAAATGATAAGATAAATTATGAATTAATTTAAATGTAAGCAAGTGTGAAGTGATCACAATTATAATACCAACTACAGAGCACTGGTGATTTTCTCAATCAAGGGAATCTTCATATTATAAAAGATTGGTAAGAATGTTTAAATATTCCAAACTCATTAAAAAATGTGTAGATCAAAATTAAATGTGTGGTTTCACTTAACTAAGACTGAATCCTTTTCATAATATCCTTTTTATTCAATAAATAAAATCAAATTGCAACTTTATTTGATTAAAGTGGATTATATTAAAAGGGTCTGTAAAGGATTAAAGTGACTGTCTGAATGTAAAAATTTTAAATTAAATAATTTAAAATCACTTAATCTAAATGATTATGGAATCTGGTTAACATGTCCCCCGATTATCTTTATTAAAATTAACAGTGTGGAATTTGTGTGGAAATGTGACTATAATAATATAAAGACGTTTCTTAAGTCAGTAGTAGTATTAACATATACCATGTGTCACTTTTGGTTGATTTATGATACACGTGTATGTAAGGTAGCCTAATCCAGGTGTCAAGAAAACAGGGTCTCTGATTTACAGTGCCAAGCTGGCTGAGATTTGCGTCCTGATTGACATATGACCGCGTTGTCACATGTCCACCCGTGATGATGTCCGGTGGGGGATATTTTAAAAGACAAAAACAGATCAAACAGATGTGTCTCTGATTTACTGTGCCAAACAGTCTGGTTATTTGTTGAGTGGTATCTGACTCCTTCTAGCCTGGTTAAAACCAGACCCTTCTCAGTTGAAACTGAGTGTAGGGTCTGGAGAAGCTATGTAGACAAATCATTTCCAAAGGGGCGTCACCAACCGACGTAGCTCATCTTTATTGACAGGTGATCTGACCAATCATACTTCGCCATCCGCCATTTTGTCCGACAAAGCAGTCAGGAGAGTAGATTAACATATGATGATTTGAACTTGAAAAACGGAGTGTACTGACGCCTTTCCGTGGTTAAAACAACATTCCTTCTTATGTTTGTTCATGTTTATTTGAGGCTATAAATTAACTAGAAGGAAGAGATGATCGGTTCACAAGAACAGCTTTAACTGATGCTCTACAGCACAGGTGTCAAACTCAGTTCCTGGAGGGCCACAGCCCTACACAGTTTTGTTCCAACCCTGCTTCAACACACACACACCTGCAGTTTTCAAATAAGCCTGAAGGACTTGATTAGCTGATCAGGTGTGTTTAATTAGGGTTGAAGCTAAACTCTGCAGGGCTGTGGCCCTCCAGGAACTGAGTTTGACACCCCTGCTCTACAGCGATCTGTCACGGCACATTAAAGAGCAACAAAACGGTATTTATTGTTTGAATTTCTTTTAAAAAATTACCAAATTTGAAAGCTGAGACTTTGTTTAATATGTTTAATATCAAACGTAACCGAAAAGTAGCCTGCTCTGTCCTGTCTGCCAGCGTGTTGTCAGTCTCCTCTCTACTCCGCAATGTATTTTTCACTGCGTGAGAACTCCTTCAGCGTCGCTGCGCTGTCGTCATCATGTAAATCCCTCCCAAACGTTTCTGATTGGTGCCGCGATTTCGGCGGCACAGAAATGAGTTTGAATGGGCTCTTCTCCAGACTATCCTGGAGAGAGAATTAAAATTCGCCGGAAGTAGTCTGGGTTTTCCCAGGCTAGACTCCTTCCAGTCTGATGGGGATAAACTGTTTGTCTGGACAGGATGCAGGATTAGGGCTGGGTTTCGATTCAAATTTCAAGAATCGATTCCGATTCTCAAGATCTTGAATCAATTATCATTATTCGATTCGATCCGATCTGATCAGATCTTCGAGATTTAAATGTGTTTTTGAAAAAAAGCATTTTTTCCCAGCTGTTACCTGAATTACAGGACTGTAGTTATGCAACATATTGATACTATTATTATAGACATTCAACTGCAAATTAATGGAGTATTGATGGTTGTAAAGAACAATCCCCCTTATCTTTTATTACTAATAGTAAAATTCGGTCCGATTTTCCCGTGGCGTCTGTCGTTGCTATGCAACAAAGCACTGCGCTCTCCACAACGACAAAGAAGTTTTAGTAGCTAATGGATTTCCACCACCGAGAAACGCTTGCTTTAGCTCTGCTACAAGATTTATTTACGGAGAAGAGAAAAACACCCGTAGTGTTTGGGTGCACCCCCATCCTTCCTGTTGACTGAGTTTTCAGACAGCGCCTGGAAAAAACGAGTGCGTCGCTTCAATTATGAGCACGCTTACCGCGCGTCTACATTTGAACAAACTGCGCGCAAAAGACGCGATATGTGAACGTGTGAACGGCCGCTTTGTAGGCTACGACTCGATATTTTTTTGCTACTTTGTAATAACTTTCTGCGGCCAGCGTTTCTGGAAATAAACGAGGGTAAACCCTTTTTAAGACCTGACTAAATTAAATTTAAGACCGCGTGACACTTTCGTGAATTCAATGACGCGGCAAGTTAAAGTTCACGGGGAAAATGTAGGCCTATTATTAAATCGATCCTCTGAGTTACGGATCGATCTTTAGGAATTAATATGAAAATCGATTCAGAATTGGTGAATCGATTTTTTCAACACAGCCCTATGCAGGATAGCGCCATTATCTGTGGTGCTAGGTGTGTATGTAAATGGTGTTGTAGACCGTCCAATGGTACCTGTATAAAATTGGGGTTCACTTCATCAGTAATCTAAGCAAGCAGCTCGCGTCAGCGTCTCTGTCTCGTTCTCAAACTACTATTTTCCACGCTGCATTTCGTTATTGGAAACGTGTGCGTACTTCACACGTTCACAAGATGGACACCTGTCTTAACAGTAAGTGTTTACTTTTTTTATTATTTAGTAATGTTGTTAAGAAACTTTATTTATACGAGAGTCACTGTTCTAATGCATTACATTAACAGGTTTCTCTGCGCTTCAGGTGATGCGACTGGACTGAGTCTTTTCGATATTGTTGAGGAGCTTAATTTCCTGAATCAAGCGAGTGGTACGGAATAATTACGTTTTATGTTTAAATGTTGCTATTGTTTGTGTGTGTGATGCATAATTGTTTTTGTTTTTAATTAACCAGGAGATCCGAATCAGAGGTCTAGCACTGTACAGGCACCTTTGCGAGAGAGCGCGGATGTCCTTATGCATAGTAAGTGTTGATGTATTCTACTTCCTAAAACTGAACCAATTTGCGTTGTGTATGTGTGTGCGTGCGTGTGTGTGATATGCTTCATTCGTGTTTATACTGTGTTGTGCATAAGTAAAAATAGCTTATCATCTTTGTTTCTCCTCTTTCCCACTCTTTATTTATTTATTTTTACAGCCCTGCCGAAGCAGAAAACTATCACTGCAATCCCAGCAAGCAATTTTGCGTCTAATAGACGTCTAATAGCTGTCAAAACACAGCCCAAACGTCTAGGCTAAAACGAGACTAATTTTGGGCTGTCAGTGAAAATCTAATAGATGTCTAAACACAGCCCAAGAACAGACTAGACATCAGTTAGACAGCTATTAAACGACTACATACACTCACCTAAAGGATTATTAGGAACACCTGTTCAATTTCTCATTAATGCAATTATCTAATCAACCAATCACATGGCAGTTGCTTCAATGCATTTAGGGGTGTGGTCCTGGTCAAGACAATCTCCTGAACTCCAAACTGAATGTCAGAATGGGATAGAAAGGTGATTTAAGCAATTATGAGCGTGGCATGGTTGTTGGTGCCAGACGGGCCGGTCTGAGTATTTCACAATCTGCTCAGTTACTGGGATTTTCACGCACAACCATTTCTAGAGTTTACAAAGAATGGTGTGAAAAGGGAAAAACATCCAGTATGCAGCAGTCCTGTGGGCGAAAATGCCTTGTTGATGATAGAAGAGCAACTTTGACTGAAATAACCACTCGTTACAACCGAGGTATGCAGCAAAGCATTTGTGAAGCCGCAACACGCACAACCTTGAGGCGGATGGGCTACAACAGGAGAAGACCCCACCGGGTACCACTCATCTCCACTACAAATAGGAAAAAGAGGCTACAATTTGCACGAGCTCACCAAAATTGGACAGTTGAAGACTGGAAAAATGTTGCCTGGTCTGATGAGTCTTGATTTCTGTTGAGACATTCAGATGGTAGAGTCAGAATTTGCCGTAAACAGAATGAGAACATGGATCCATCATGCCTTGTTACCACTGTGCAGGCTGGTGGTGGTGGTGTAATGGTGTGGGGGATGTTTTCTTGACACACTTTAGGCCCCTTAGTGCCAATTGGGCATCGTTTAAATGCCACGGCCTACCTGAGCATTGTTTCTGACCATGTCCATCCCTTTATGACCACCATGTACCCATCCTCTGATGGCTACTTCCAGCAGGATAATGTACCATGTCACAAAGCTCGAATCATTTCAAATTGGTTTCTTGAACATGACAATGAGTTCACTGTACTAAAATGGCCCCCACAGTCACCAGATCTCAACCCAATAGAGCATCTTTGGGATGTGGTGGAACGGGAGCTTCGTGCCCTGGATGTGCATCCCACAAATCTCCATCAACTGCAAGATGCTATCCTATCAATATGGGCCAACATTTCTATAGAATGCTTTCAGCACCTTGTTGAATCAATGCCACGTATAATTAAGGCAGTTCTGAAGGCGAAAGGGGGTCAAACACAGTATTAGTATGGTGTTCCTAATAATCCTTTAGGTGAGTGTCTAATAGACAGGCAATATGGGTCTAGGCTAAAACAAGGCTGATTTTGGGCTGTCAGTGAAAATCTAATAGACGTCTAACATAGCCCAAGAATAGACTAGTCATCAATTACACTACATATACATGTAATAGACAACAAAATGAGGCATAAGGATTATTTTCACTCAAATATAACAGGTTCTCATTAATGAAAATCATTCAAACAAAAAGGAACAAATAAAATATTGGAAAATATGTAAAACAACTTAAGATACTAAAATTAAGAATTAATTGTTAGCTTTATATCCATAACCACCACCCCCTGCTCTCCCTGGTGCTTGTTTAAAATGACCAGAAATTGCTTTTTTTTTTTTCATTCAGTCGCTGAAGGAAAGTTGGTCATCACTGCGTCTGCCAAATGAGAAAAAGATTATTGCTCAAGAAAAGCATTGTTGACAATCATTTTTAACTAATTACAGTCATTCACTTTTGCTTGGATGCACACTAGAGCTGGCCAATATAGAGTTAACGGAATATAGATTGAGACTATATAATTTATATCAATATAGACAATAATTTATATCAATATTATTAATAAATTAATATCAATAATTGAACATTTTTGCCTGCATAATGGTGATGCACTAATGTTATATATATATATATATATATATATATATATATATATATATATACACACACACACACACACACACACACACATACATACATACATACATATATTTTAGGGGTGTAACGATACACGTATTGAACCACTCGGTACGAGGCTTTCGGTTTGATTTCAGAATGGATTTTTAAACATTTTTAATTTTTATTTTATTGCTCCATGGTAAAAACACAAAACATTTCATTTTCTTCTTTAGATAATTTAAATTCCCATGTGCAAAAGGGAGCAGAAAGAAGATAAAATCTTATAATATCTGTCCCCTATTCCAAAAAAGAAAAGAACCTTGCTTAAGCAGCTTACAGCCAAAATTACACTGACAAAACACAATGTTGGTTTAAATATCAGCATTCATACAGTATAATAAATCAGGCAATGCCCAGACAACAAAACAACAAGTAATCCAATACATATAGAGAAAACAAAACAAAACAAAAAACAACATGGACCTCACCTTATTAATACTGACCGAATTTACTCTGTTTATATCTATACTTATACTGACCAATATTACTAGACCCAATATATATATAGAGAAACAAAACAAAGCAACACAAAAAACAAACAAAACAAAACCAAAACAACATAGACCTCACCATATTAATACTGACTGTTCGTTAGACAGTTTTTCCTGCTGACCAAAATTTTTTAATTACAAACTAATAGAAACTAATATGGTCTCATTTTAAACTAATAGAAAACAACCAAAACAATCCTAGGTTTTTATTTAACACCGTGGCTAGACTAACAAATAAACAGATGTCACCTGAACAAAATATCCGTTACAGTTTAGCAGTAATGATTTCATGAACTTCTTCACTGAGAAAATAGAAAACATCAGAACCACAATTGTAAACGTTCAATCCTCAATCGCGCCTTATAATTCAGCCTCAATTATCACCCCGCAAGAACAATTACAGTGCTTTACAACTATAGAACAAAAAGAGTTAAATAAACTTATCACTTCATCTAAAACAACAACATGTTTATTAGATCCTATACCAACTAAACTATTGAAAGAAGTGTTACCTGTAGTGGAAGAGCCTCTCCTCAATATTATTAACTCGTCTTTATCTTTAGGTCATGTTCCAAGAACATTTAAACTGGCAGTTATAAAACCACTCATTAAGAAACCACAATTAGACCCAAATAACCTAGCAAATTATAGACCCATTTCAAATCTACCTTTTATGTCTAAAATACTAGAAAAAGTTGTGTCCGCCCAACTGGGCTCTTTCTTGCAAGAAAATTACATCTATGAACAGTTTCAGTCTGGATTCAGGCCGCACCATAGCACTGAAACTGCGCTCGTTAAAATCACAAATGATTTACTCTTAGCTTCTGACCAAGGCTGTATCTCAATACTAGTTTTACTTGATCTTAGTGCTGCGTTCGATACTATAGATCACACAATACTCTTAGATCGACTACAAAATTATACTGGTGTTCAAGGACAAGCATTAAGCTGGTTTAGATCATACTTATCTGACCGCTACCATTTTGTCTATTTAAATGGAGAAAAATCGATCATAACTCCAGTAAACTATGGAGTGCCGCAAGATCTGTGTTAGGCCCGCTATTATTCTCAATATATATGTTGCCACTTGGAAATATTATAAGGAAACATGGAATTAGTTTCCATTGTTATACTGATGACACTCAAATCTATATTTCATCACGGCCAGATGAAAACGCTAAATTATCCAAATTGACAGAGTGTGTTAAAGATATAAAAGATTGGATGACGCGAAATTTTCTTTTATTAAATCCAGACAAGACAGAGGTACTAATCATCGGTTCAAAAAACCGCCCACAAAACCTCTCACAATACAACTTTAACATAGTAGGATGTCCTGTTACTTCATCCTCTACAGTAAAAGACCTGGGTGTTATATTAGACTGCAACCTGTCTTTTGAAAATCATATTTCATATGTTACAAAAACAGCCTTTTTCCACCTTAGAAACATTGCTAAGCTACGTAACATGCTATCAGTTTCTGATGCAGAAAAGTTAGTTCATGCATTCATGACCTCGAGACTAGATTACTGTAATGCTTTATTAATAAATATATTTCCCGTCCAAATGTGCATTCTGATTAATAAATACAATTATTTCCCCACTAACCTACCGCAGTCCAGTGCATATCTTCTCATTTACAGTGCTTTTCCCTTACGGCAGGGTTTCTGCAGGTTTCACAAAGTCAAATTTAAGACTTTTTAAGACCTTTTTAAGACCATTATGAATGAAATTTAAGACCTATATCACAACATAAAAAAAAAAATGTCCAAAGGAAACGCAGTCTCAAAATTACTTGCAAACTAAATTAATTTATTCAAACTGAACATAGTACTGAAGACAGCTGAGATGCATTGTTTTTGACAGTCTGCAAAATTTGAAATTCACATTGGGCCCATCCATTGAAATGGACACCAGTCTCCTTAGGTCAAGGGGGTCCACACACTCCTGAGGAAAAAACAAACAAACTTAATTTCAATTCGTATTCATTCATTTAGACAGAGATATTCTGTTATTTCTGGTGTTGTTTAAAATTAACCAAGAAATGAGTAGAGATGCATTATACCGTAAAAGCTGGCCCCCTTCCTTTTCTATTAATTGTGTATATATTCTATGTTCATAAATATTTACTATGCCCCATGGAACCATGTATCTAGGCCTATATTATGTATCCTACAACACAGTTGTCCTTTCTAATACCGGTACTCAGCTATCCAGTCCTTGGAAGATAGGTCATTGTCTTTCCTTTTAGCCATAGATCAGCTCAATGTTTCTTCCTTCCTACTGTCATTGGTGTTATAACGTTACAAGTTTAATTGAATTATTTCTTGCAAAATAGCCACCTAGCACAGGTACAGCTAAGGGAGGTAGACACCATACTGTTCAACAGGTAGTAGAAACCATATGAAATTAAGAAAAATGGGTAACAAAACAATCCACTTAATACAACAGAAAATCTCACTCTAATCACCCTTTTGCTAATAAAAAAAAAAAAACTATAAACAAAGTCTTAAAGGTGGTATCAGTGATTTCAGGCCCAAAAATATTTTTATTTTTTCCTAACGATCCGCTAGCTGCCCGCCCCATAAGCATGCCGTCAAAAAAAACGCGTCTCTGTAGGCAGCCTAGGCTCTGAGATCTGCACACAAAAACAAACGGTTTAGCAAAACACTCAAAACCAAAACAAATAGTGTTCCAACCAATCACAGACAGGGGGAGGGTGTTGTGAGGTTTGTTTTTGTGTGCAGATCTCAGAGCCTAGGCTGCCTACAGAGACACGTTTTTTTGACTGCACGCTTATGGGGCGGGCAGCTAGCGGATCGTTAGGAAAGATTAGATGAATGTGATAAAAATATTTTTGGGCCTGAAATCACTGATACCACCTTTAACAGTAAAAATGTTTGTTAAAATAAAACATTTACTTACTTTCACATGTTTCATTAAGTCCTCGGCTGTTGCATGCCCCATGAACTGGGATCCCAGGGGCCTGTACCATGAAGCCGGATTAGGTGGCTAGCCAGCTATGTTTCAGCTTAGTTTCCGCCAACCCTGGGTTTTAGGTACTATGAAAGTAGCTTGGCTTTAATCGGTGTTCGTTGCCATGGTATCTTACGCTGCACGGCTAACCTGCTCCGGGGCAGGTTATGTTCTGGATTCGAGATCTCAGACTGAAGTTTGACCAATCAGCTGAGAGCAAAGAAACATATAGGTGACGTAACTTATTCCAAGTGTCTGTTGCAATGACTTCACATTTTCTTCCAAATCCGGTGGATATCTCAGCGCAAATTGTTTGACGAGCACTTCATAGAGAAAGAGTTTTTAGCCAGACAAAATCCTCTTGCCTTAACTGATAGTTACTTGTATGAAAGATACAGATTTTCCGCGGAAGGAATGTCTTATCTTTGCGAACTTCTTGAGCCGCACATAAAGAATTTAACACGTCGAATTCATGCACTTACTGTACCGCAAATATTGCGTTGCGTTTTTTTTTTTTTTGCAAGTGGTACATTCTTGCACGGTGACGCACAGAAGCTAGGGGAAAACACGGTTTGTCGAACCATTCGCAAGGTGGTCCTCGCTCTGCAGGAGTAGGCCATGAAAAGTTTCATTAATAGTGTTCCCCGGACATTTATCGACCATGTCCATAAAAGAGGGCTTTTATAAAATTGCCAGTAAGATATATTGATAGGGTGACATCACATGAACACTTTTTTTTTTTCAAAAAGCAAATTTCACAAATGTACTAGGCTATACAATATAATACATGTTAAGAATTATTTTAAATCTTTTTTATTATTCTTCTGTTAATCTTATGATGGGATTCCCAAGTCATTGCAACATGTATGCAGTCTATTGCTCCAATCTCCACTGCTCTAGGGGAACATGAGGCAGATTATGTTAATAGGAAGTCCTATCACAGCCATAATGTTCAGGTAGAGATGATGTGAATATGTGAGATGATTATTTTCTGTGAGATGAATCTTTAAATTAATAGTAACATTAACAGTTATAATAATGATCTACTAAACATTTCATCTGCAGACGACTTGTGGTCATGAACATATGATCAAGTTTGTATGCCAAATGGCCTGGCTCCAGTGCTTGACTCAAATTTTCCGTTAGTCTGTGTTGTGTCAGCACTTTGAGGAAAGCAAGTTAAATTTGGTTCAGTACAAAACACTGTTAATTTGAACTGAGATAGAAAAACCTACACAATAACCCCCTATCATGACCCTCAGATAGGGCCACAACACCGCTTCAATGTGGCCCTCAAACAAGAGTGAAGATAAAGATGACCTTTGGCCTCCTAAAGGCACATTAACTGTGTTCGGCCCTTAAGAGTCACCAGAGCGGGCATCACAGATAGTGGCGCAATGTGCCATTCTGCACAATATAGCCACCAGTAGAAAGGAGCAAGAAACACCACAAAACCAGCTTCTCCCCGATGAAACTGACCCGATCACACTTGACCACCCAGCTGGTGCAGATGTAGATGCAATCACCATACAATATTACACTTAATAAAAGCACATTGAAACTGCACATAGGTCTCAAACTGTTTTATTGGTTTTGTGGGATGAGAGGGAGAAAGAGAGCAAGAGAAAGTTGCATTAATAAATATTCATACTAAAGTGTTACTAGATAGTATGTATATAGTTATATAGTCTATCTATCTATCTATCTATCTATCTAAGATCAATTTTATCCAGCTGTTTGATTTTGTTTGGAGCCTCCTCAGCTCAGTCAGCTCCTTTAGTGTGCAGTCTAGTTCAAGACCCCTTTAGTGTGCAGTCTAGTTCAAGACCCCTTTAGTGTGCAGTCTAGTTCAAGACCCCTTTATTTAGTGTGCAGTCTAGTTCAAGACCCCTGTAGTGTGCAGTCTAGTTCAAGACCCCTTTAGTGTGCAGTCTAGTTCAAGTCTCCTTTAGTGTGCAGTCTAGTTCAAGACTCCTTTAGTGTGCAGTCTAGTTCAAGACCCCTGTAGTGTGCAGTCTAGTTCAAGACCCCTTTAGTGTGCAGTCTAGTTCAAGTCTCCTTTAGTGTGCAGTCTAGTTCAAGACCCCTTTAGTGTGCAGTCTAGTTCAAGACCCCTTTAGTGTGCAGTCTAGTTCAAGACCCCTTTAGTGTGCAGTCTAGTTCAAGACCCCTTTAGTGTGCAGTCTAGTTCAAGACTCCTTTAGTGCACAGTCTAGTTCAAGTCTCCTTTAGTGTGCAGTCTAGTTCAAGACTCCTTTAGTGTGCAGTCTAGTTCAAGACTCCTTTAGTGTGCAGTCTAGTTCAAGTCTCCTTTAGTGTGCAGTCTAGTTCAAGACTCCTTTTGTACAGGGCCCTGACTGAGTCTGTTTCCACCTGAAACATAATTCCACCACAAATATGATCATTACAAGTTTTCTGGAGGCTCATCAAAATCACAAAAAGTTCCTTGACTTCCAACAAACACAGGACTGACTGTAATTTATGTCAAGGGTTTTAAATCCTTACCTTGTTCACATTTCTTCTGAAGCCCATTGAGGTAGAGGCCTCAGTTTCTGGGGCAGGTTGTGAAAAATCCTACAATAAAAGAGATGTGTAAGGGCCAGTCCCTTTTTATGCCACACATTCAAATGTTTTCCATAATAAAAAGCCCAGTGCATTCACATCAGCAACTGTCTGAGAACACACAGACAGAGTGTCTTCATTTCCTCCACCCTAATAAATAAAAATAGGCCAATGTAAAGCATAACTGTTGTAAAGCAGGTTATGTTTGGTGTTCTGTCTGCTGCATACTGACCTCTGTGTGGGAGACTGTGTGTGTGTGTGTGTGTGTGTGTGCTGGCTTCAACAGGGACACTGTATTTCCCTCTACTGCAGAACAGTCAGCCATATTTAAAACTTAAAAAAGTATTCATGTATTGCACACGTACCCAGTGTTACTTGCTTAGAGGAGCCAGCACCAGGGTCAGATTGTAGAGCACCTGTAATTCCATCCATAATCGGCCGTCCCTTATTGCCTACTCAGAGCCAACTCCTCCACCAGTGTATTCTGGTTTTCTGAATTTAACTCTTTATTTCTGTTTGCTGCAAACAAGTGTTTGTGATAAAATGTTCACAAAAATAGTAAAAGGTTGTGGTAAATACTCACCACTTTGAATTATATTTTTATATTTTGTCTTTATCTGCTGCCAAGAACATTTGGAGTTTGGGTTGCATCTAAAAATCAATGAATATTAATCTTTCTTAGTAGCCTACATACATGCTCATTTTTTATATATTACAAAAATAGGCTATAGGCTATATTACACATAGGCTACACATACATATAGGCTATACATACATACTTTTACATAAATATAGAACGTATTTGTTTAACTTACGCATTAACAATCAGTAATCTTTCTCCAACAGTCTTCTCTTGCTTTGGCCGCAGAGAACGTATTGTTTCGAGCTTGAAATACATATTTAAATTCATCGTAATTATGAATGATTATCTCTTGCTCCTCCGCGGAAAAATCGCGACCCGCGATTGGTTGTTCAGTGTCGACGTCACTCTTTTATGTGCACGCGCGCGTGGAGTAATCATAGCTTGAGGATCAAAGCCTGAGTTGACAGAGAAAGTTGATGAGCTGCATCATGGTACCAATAAAGCCTGATTGCATCGGTTTGGTTTTGTCAACTCAAAACTAATCCTGTAACCCCGAGTTTGTTCAGCTACCTTCATGGTACAGGCCCCAGGTATCTTGACTGCACCTCCCAAAAACATGTGCAGGTCCAGCTGTTTCGTTTTGGTGGTGCGATTCAGACTTTCGTCGAACATCAGCACGAACGGTCTCGTGATTTTGGAAATTAGTTCTCTTTTTATAAAATCCGCTATTCCAAAGCACGTTTTATCTTTCCCGCACCTGAAGGATTTAGCGATGTCAGAGTCCGGAAACATCGTTTGAAACAATTCCCCGATTTCCTCATTCGCACTGTAGGACTGGTGTCTAGTCTCCGTGTGGAGAACCCAGAGCACCTCCGCTTTTAGTGTTGGCTCTGATCCAAAAGCGACATGGAGGTCGATTGCGGGAGTTGCGGAGCTACTGTGTGGGCAGTGTAGAAGTAGTGCTGGAGCCGTCAGATACCATAGACTAAAAAAATATGGACAAGTGTCCGTGAGGTTTTTGAAGCCTAAAATGGGCGTGGCCGACCATCGCCATCTTGGCAGTGTGTCACTCCTGAATTATTTTTTTTTTACAGTCAGACAATGAGCTTAGTGACGTTTACCTAAGCTCATTGTCTGACTGTAAAAAAAAACAAACCACAGGTCGAGATCTGTCGTTCCAACCACACAACTTTGCGATGCTGTTTGCAGAGATGGGCATAAATACATGGAAATGTATTTAAAATACAAATACAAAATACTGTATGAAAAAAATGTATTTAAATACAAATACAAAATACTGTGTGAAAAAATGTATTTAAATACAAATACAGTATTTTATAATTTGAAAATACACAAAATACATGTGAAATTGGCCATCCAGTGCAGGTATAGGTCACAGTGAATGAAGCAACTACATAGGCCTACTGACTTTTCATTCCTAACCACATCTCTGCCCTCTCTGTCATTCTGTCTTTCTTTCTTTCTTTCTGGCAATTACATAAAACCCTATGCAAAATAGCAGCCATTTATATACTTGTTTCTGGTTACAATGTAGTCTATTACTTGTGGTGAACACTATTAAAAAATTCATACTGTATGTAAAACTGTGGAAACCTTTTCTGCTATCTAGCAAAGATTATGGATGGGCGATATGGACAAAATCTCAATTTTACTTCACAGTAACAATATCATGGTTTCACAATTCTCAATATCAGTTTGATTCCACAGCATAAACTGAATTTCAAACTCTGAGTTTTTTTTTTGTTGTTGTTGTTGCTTTTTAAGTAATTTTATGTTTATTTTATGTAAAGTTTATTTGTTTCTATAAGTTTATTAAAATTAGAAAGTGTATTAGAATTACTTAGATTCATTTGACACTATTTACACTGAAAAAAATTATTCATTGAATTTAATAAAACAAATTATGGTAAGTGGTTGCACACAATTGATTTTAGCTACATTTAAACAAATGCATTAAGTAACTAAAATTGATTAAGTTCAACTTAATGCCATCCATCCATCTTCTTCCGCTTATCTGGGGCCGGGTCGCGGGGGCAGCAGTCTAAGCAGAGATGCCCAGGCCTCCCTCTCCCTGGACACTTCCTCCAGCTCTTCTGGGGGGACACAGAGGCGTTCCCAGGCCAGCTGGGAGACATACTCCCTCCAGCATGTCCTAGGTCTTCACCGGGGCCTCCTCCCGGTGGGACATGCCCGGAACACCTTCCCGGGAAGGCGTCCAGGAGGCATCTGGAACAGATGCCCGAGCCACCTTAGCTGGTCCCTCTCGATGTGGAGGAGCAGCGGCTCTACTCTGAGCTCCTCCCGAGTGACCGAGCTTCTCACCCTATCTCTAAGGGATCGCCCAGCCACCCTGCAGAGAAAGCTCGTTTTAGCCACCTGTATCCGGGATCTTGTCCTTTCGGTCATGACCATAGGTGAGAGTAGGAGCGTAGATTGACCGGTAAATCGAGAGCATCGCCTTGCGGCTCAGCTCTTTCTTTACCACGGCAGACTGGTACATCGACCGCATTACTGCAGAAGCTGCACCGATCCGTTTGTCAATCTCCCGTTCCATCCTTCCCTCACTCGTGAACAAGACCCCAATGTTACCAAGGGGTACCGTTCCTTTAAGACAGGGGGGGGAGAACAAAAATAATACCTACAATGTACTCACAAAAATAAGCAGATTTATTGACAAATAAACCAATAGGACAATACATATGTCAGATCAAAGAAAAAAAAATACATTGTAGAACAAAAAACTCATTCCCCGTCGAAGGATATTAATGACCAGCCAACCTCCTATGAACCCCAATACAGTCCCAATTTTGTCTCACAAAACAACTCAAAATAAACAAAGTAAATGACACAAACAGAAATCATATTAAATTAAAGGAAACCATACTCAAACCAACACAAAGAAAGAAATTCCACTACAAACTTAAATCTCATGCAAATAAATAGTTAATGTGTTTTAAAGCATCAGTATAGTACCGAGAGTACAAGAGTTGGCTGGCAACACAAGGCTGGGAAGTGACATACAAACAAGGAAAAAAATAAAAAGGAAAACACCCCACTAGCCAGTACGAGTCACAACATCCATACACATTGCGCTGGAGGCATACAGCGCGCACATATCGGTACTGGCTAGATGGGGAAATCAAAACCAAAACAAACTCAAGAGGAACAGCGATCAACTAAAAAAAACAAAAACATAATTAGCAATACAAATCAGCAATACACAAAAAGATAACCACAAAACGTATTTATTTAATCTCAGTAGAAAATAAAAAATCAAGACACATTCAAACACTGTATAAAAAACCTCAAATTACCTGCAACACAGCCACTAATCCTGGACTAACTTCCAAGATAGAACCGGGCGTGACCAACGGCCTACAAATCCACACTGTTTGGCGTCTATATTAAAAGTCTTCATAAATATGAAACAAAGCAATCACTATTTATTTAGCCTACCTGCTCACCAAACCGTTCATGCACAAACCAACATGGACCTGTCACCGGACCGCACAATGTTTGTGTCTGCATTAAAAACATCTAATTTAGTGGAAAAAAAGCTTTGTAAATATAAAACAAAAGTGTCAACATTTGCTTGGCCTACCTTCTCAACCAGACCACGTCTGTGCACCAACACCAAAGGAAAGGCTACAAAACAGCACAATTCCACACAACAGATTGGACTTCCTCTCTAGGCCTCCCTAGAGGTGCTTGCTTAAATACCCTCTACCTAATTGGCCACGCCCTCCACTAATTGCCACCTCACCAACCTGAAGGGGGCAAGCCACCCTTTTCTGACTGAGAACCATGGCCTCGGATTTGGAGGCGCTGATTCTCATTCCAGCCACTTCACACTCAGCTGCAAACCGCCCCAGTGCATGCTGAAGGTCCCGGTCTAATGGAGCCAGCATGAAAACATCATCCGCAAAGAGCAGAGATGAGATCATGTGGTCCCCAAACCAGACACCCTTCACCCTCCTGTCTGCGCCTAGAAATTCTGTCCATAAAAATTATGAACAGAACCGGCAACAAAGGGCAGCCCTGCCGGAGTCCAACATGCACCGGGAACAAGTCTGACTTACTGCTGGCAATGCGAACCAAGCTCCTGCTCCGGTCGTACAGGGACCAGCCCTTAGCCTTACCAGATAGGGCCCCGGACCCCATACTCCCAGAGCACCCTCCACAGGATGCCGCGAGGGACACAGTCGAATGCCTTCTCCAAATCCACAAAGCACATGTGGACTGGTTGGGCAAACTCCCATGAACCCTCCAGCACCCTGGAGAGGGTATAGAGCTGGTCCAGTGTTCCACGACCAGGACGAAAATCACACTGTTCCTCCTGAATCTGAGGTTCTACTATCGGCCGTGTTCTCCTCTCCAGTCCCCTTTCTTAAAAAGAGGGACCACCACCCCGGTCTGCCAGTCCAAAGGCACTGTCCCCGACCGCCACGCGATGCTGCAGAGGCGTGTCAGCCAAGACAGCCCTACAACATCCAGAGACTTGAGGTACTCGGGGCGGATCTCATCCACCCCCGGTGCCTTGCCACCGAGGAGTTTCTTGACTACCTCGGTGACTTCAGCTTGGGTGATGGACGAGTCCACCTCTGAGCCCTCAGCCTCTGCTTCCTCAATGGAAGACGTGACGGTGGGATTGAGGAGATCCTCGAAGTATTCCTTCCACCGTCCGACAACATCCCCGTTCGAGGTCAACAGTTGCCCACCTCCACTGTAAACAGTGTTGGTAGGGCACTGCTTCCCCCTCCTGAGGCACCAGACGGTTTGCCAGAATCTCTTCGAGGCCGACCGATAGTCCTTCTCCATGGCCTCACCGAACTCCTCCCAGGCCCTTTTTTTTGCCTCCACAACCACCCGGGGCTGCAATCCGCTTGGCCCGTCGGTATCCGTCTGCTGCCTCAGGAGTCTGACAAGCCAACCAGGCCTGATAGGACTCCTTCTTCAGCTTTATGGCATCCCTTACTTCCGGTGTCCACCACCGCTTTCGGGGATTGCCGCCTCGACAGGCACCGGAGACCTTACGGCCACAGCTCCGAGTGGCCGCGTCGACAATGGAGGTTGAGAACATGGTCCACTCGGACTCCATGTCTCCAGTCTCCCTTGGGATCTGGTCGAAGCTCTGCCGGAGGTGGAAGTTAAAGATCTCTCTGACAGGGGATTCGGCCAAACGTTCCCAACAGACCCTCACAGTACGCTTGGGTCTGCCGAGTCTATCCAGCTTCCTCCCATGCCATCGGATCAAACTCACCACCAGGTGGTGATCAGTTGACAGCTCCGCCCCTCTCTTCACCCGAGTGTCCAAGACATCAACTTAATGCATTGGTTTAAATGTAGCTAAAATCAATTGTGTGCAACCACTTACGATAATTTTTTTTCATTAACTTCAACTAATCATTTTTTTCAGTGTACCCCTTTTTTATTATTTTTTATGTACAATAAAACTAAAGCGGAAGATTTTTGTGGTTTACCATTCATAAGTGCTTCTTTTTCCACTCCAACATTCCAATAATTCCTGCCCACTAAAAGCTGCACGCATAAATTTGCTTCATAGGCCTATCTATGTAAACGATTTAAAAAAAGTTCCATCAATTCACACTTTATATCATCACTATGATATGTAGTGCCATATCACCAAGCCCTAACATGCAGTAATGCTTTAAACACATTTGACAAGCTATAGTTGATAAAAATCAACAACCGGTCAAGACTGATTGGCTTATGCTATTTTCCCACTTGTCTGTGCTCTTTTTATTCTTTCATGTTAACTTAAGTGAATAATGCACTATTTTAACTTTAATCAACAAGTAGAATTGATCATGACATTGTCACCTTATTCCAAAAAAAAAAAAAAAAAAAATCACTGATCCAATGCTGAGCTAGTGAATGTCTGAACTAGTTGATGCACAAAATCAATACCCTGATAAAGAGGTTGATTGGCAAAAAGTATTTTATGTATTTTGAAAATGTATAAATATTTATATACAAATTACATTTGATTTTTTCCAAAGGCTGTAAAATACAAAATACAAAATAGTATTTTGTATTTCAAATACGTATTTTAAATACATGTATCTGAAATACTGCCCATCCCTGGCTGTTTGCGAATGTTTGTTAGAAGATGGCTTTGGGAAACACTGACTCATTGAACTATGCTGATAACGACGGAACTTGCGAACATAGTTGGCTAACGTTGCTTTTGGGAAACGCACCCCAGATCAACGTGTGATCGTCACTGAGTGGATCTCTGAGCTGCTGTGAGTGAGTGGAGGCGGGGCTCATTTGCATATTCATAGAACCAGATTCTATGTTCATATTCATAGATTTTTGGTGATCAAAGATGAGTTTTAAGGGATAAAAGTATTGAAAAAAATACTTTGAAAATTAAGAATTTTGGCATAAATGTGTGATTACAGATGGTGGTCAACCAGAATGAGACTTTTACCGCCGCCGTTCCCGCGGCGGCAAAATTGGGATGTGTATTTGCTGCCTTTTACCGCTGAGTGGCGCTGTAATCACAGACTTTGAAAAGTGTCAGTTTATTTCTCTTTATGACGTAATCTGCCGCGGCAGTAATTTGAGCTGAGGTCACAGATAAATTCAAGATAAATATTGTGGTTAAACGAATTCAAATTCATTAAATTTAAACAAAGTAGACACACGTTAACATTGTGTGCCCAGTTTTTCTATAATTTAGAAAGGCTATGTCAATAGGTTACTTGTCATTTTCTTCGTGTTATTTTAATGTGTTTGTAGATTTATTAACTGAAACATAACAGTGAAATAACTTAAAATAATTTACCGTGAAATTAAAACATTTTCAGGACTTGCAGCTCCTAACCGATGTAGTCGGTTTAAGCATTCTTTGTTATATTCAGAACTAAATAGCCTTACATGTTACAAACTTTTAAAACAGAGAAAATAGTAGACGTTGGCGATTCAGACGGTAGCTCTGTGGTCAAAGCATTAACAATAGCCTCTCGGAGCTTCAAACGATCTGAGATCGAATCTCAGTGTAGCCGACAGTGTTTATGTTTTTCCGTTCTTGATGCTTAAATATGTATCTGTTTATTAAAGTCAATCATCTTGTTTAATTATCAATTGTACATTACAACATAAATTTGCTACATTCCCGCTGCAAAGACGACACATCTGATGAAGGAAGACTGTCAGCCGATTGCACCAGAAAATGAAGATGATTCGTCTTTAATCTGCTAAATTCTTTTTTTGTGTGTGTGTGAATCATTCACGAGATTGAGATGACTGACAGTGATACCCGGCCATATCAACGGAAGACATTTTTCAAAACAGATCGAACAAATCAGAAAAATACTTTCAATACAGTATTGCTTTCAATTAAAAAATAAACAATGAAAATGTAAAAGAAAAATAAAATTAATTAAGTTTGAAAACCCATCGCACATTTTAAGATATGAATAAAGTGTCGGGACAGTTTATTTATTTAAACAGGGTTGCATCGATAGAGTTTATTCCCTTTGTGATGCAAAATAAGAAACACAGAATCTTAGGCCTATTCTTGCAACATTTTAAATTTCTATTGTCAAAGAAATTGCAGCTAAATTAAAAAATTAAAACGGTACAAAACGGAAAAAGTTCAAAGCAACATAAATTAAGAACAGGCGTTTTTCTTTGCCTCTCTCGCGCTGGATATTTTTTTAGTAAGTTTGGTCTCCCTCACTGCGCGCGGTGGGTCTTTCTCGAAATTAAGCATTTCAGCGTAAAAAAACACCATACAGCTGATAATACTGTATATGTCGCTGTGTGTCATCCACACAAATCACGAAAGAAAAAACTGTAACAAATAGCTTTTGTTCCTTCAAAGATACAACATGCCTTGCTGAATTCACCTTACAATAAAACGAGGTGGGTCGCCAATAAAAGAGCTCTGTATCTGCTAAATTTAAATTGTTTGTGGAAAACCTATACAATCAATAAAACTACAATATATAATTTAATAAGATATAGGGCCTACTGTACATAGGCTATGGACTTTTGGAGATTTTGAGATTAATCCTTAAAAGAATTT
Source organism: Squalius cephalus (assembly GCA_022829025.1). Taxonomy (NCBI): domain Eukaryota; kingdom Metazoa; phylum Chordata; class Actinopteri; order Cypriniformes; family Leuciscidae; genus Squalius; species Squalius cephalus. The sequence continues at coordinate 18,772,933 of CM040794.1, read as the reverse complement.
TGCCTTTGCCTCATCAGGCTGGCTCCGACACTCTCCATATGAAAGACGGAACATTAACACCTCTGTCCTGCACCCCCACGATAAAGCAAAGTATTGCCTTCTCCAAACCCCCCACAGGCTAGCTGAGTTTGCAAAACAAAACAAAGAGTTTGCCACTCGTCGTGCCAAACAAATTATAAACTTCAATATTTAATTCAAAACAATCTCAAAACGCTTTGTGACATTTTGAAAAGCCGTGGATGCATTACTGCCACTGGAACCATGAACGCAACAGAATACTGGTTCTGATTTTATTGTTTGTCGTTTAAACGTCATATATATGAATTATTATAGGCTACAGAAGTAAAGTCATTGTATAATATTTGTTCCTTAGTGTAAAATGGAAATGCATGGCGATTTTATTTTGTAAATAGGCAAAAAAAAATGTTTTAGAAGACAAATCTCTCTGCATCAACAATAGACTATAAAATGCATTAATAGGCTAATATAAAAACACCAGTAGTCCAAGTTAGTTCGGGATTCGAACCCGTGTCATCTAAATGATCGTAACGTACGTTCAACCACTCGGCCACTATTCACTCGTTGCGATACGGCCTAACGTTCCAGTGTGTGTTCGCTCGCACGAGCGAGAAACGCTCTTCATTCAAATGAACGCGCCGCCGCATTTGTTGAACACTAATTCAACATGCCAGAATAAAACCTGGCTTTAGAACAATGCATAGCGCCACTCGTCGTGGTGTGCCAAAAAATTACAATAATTTAGTTTTATTTATTTCAGTGTTAATGTTTGAGTTAAAAAATCCTCTACAAATTAAATTAACCCAAAGTCGGCTATAAGAGTCCTTTAGGCTACGTAAAAAAGCAAAGGGCTTACAGTCTTAACATTTAGGCTACTTTGCTTAAATTCGATACATTTATTTTCAGTAGGGCCTAATACATTTGTAGGGATGTAATTTCAGTATGCTTTACCAACGCTATGTATTCAATTAAAGTTCCAAGAGGTCTGGTCTCTATATTTCCTTCCCAGCTGACACTTATATGCAAGTGCACAGCAAAAATCACAACTTGTGCTTGCTGGAACGCAAGTTATTTAAGGTGTCTCAACTGTACACAGTCTACCCTACAGTGTGAATTCGTTACAAGGTTTCATTTAATTACATTAACGTGCAGCAATTTGTACAAATAGAGTCTATAGGCCTACTGTTGTAGACATTAAATAATCTCATTTAGTATCATATTTGTTAAAATATTATAATGTTGTTTTTTCAATCTATGTTGAATATGAAAAGTGAACAGCATGAGTAAGATAAGATGCATTATATCGAGAGATGGATATGGAGTGGGTCAGACATGATTTTGACCACTTCATTAAGTTTTGTTTAGTAGAAACCTTTTTTTAAAGTGAATTTCGTTTTCTATAAATTGTATCTTAATTTTAATCATTTTTTCATCACCCAATTGTCTGGATTCAATAAGTAAGAGAAGCAAACAGACACTAATCATAGAGGCGCCCGTGAGGTCACTTGCATTGCACGTCAGCTGGAGCGCATCTCATCCTCCTAACTTAACGAAACTCAGCGTATGCCTCACACAGACATGATAAATACATCAAATACACAAAGCTTGAAATGTCTTCAAACGAAATAATTCAAAACGAAAAAGAAAAAGGCTACTCTCTGATTATGTCTTTGTGCATTTCTCTCTAGGTGCGTTCACTACAAATATGGCGATCGTCAACTTCATCTTTGCAGTCGACACTGTCAGAAAACACTAGTTCATTGATAAAAATCATATGAAGACAAGGCATATATTAAGTTATTTTAGCTGTTATGAGAAAAATAAATCTAACAAAACCTAAAATCTAAATCTAATAAATAAAAATAAAAAATATTAACGCCAATTCAACATGCCAGAATAAAACCTGATTTTTGAACAATGCGTAACGCCACTCGGCCTGGTGTGCCAAAACACTACATTTTAAACTTCAATGTTTAATTCAAAACAATCTCAAAACGCGTTGTGATTTTTTTTAAAGCCTAGCCTATATACATTAAGGGCATTGAAACCAGGATCTTAACTAAAACGTGTTCCGCGTAATCTCTCAAAAATTATGCCACACTACTCCATGTAATTTTTTTTTTTTTTAAGGACTGCTTTTGAAATCACTATAAATTGTATCGCTCACGAGAGCTCTTCGTTTATCTAATTCCTCAATAGAATAGTAAAAATATTCAGCGTCATTGCTCCTAACATCGTCTCTATTTTTAACTTTTGATTATATTTTTTCAGCTGTAAAATTGATTCTATCTTTGGTTCTATTCTGTTGTAGCCTAATAGGCCTATTTATATATATGAAAAATATGCCTATTATTTAACCCACTTACATTTTAAAATACGGCAATTGCTGCTGTTTTGCACAATGTCCCTTTGCGCCACCTGGCGGTCATTTCGGGAACGACTTTGAAATGCGGCTGGTTTATTTTCGCCGCGGTAATTTCGCCGCGGCGGTAATAGGCATTCTGGTTGACCACCATCTGTACATACAGTGAAATGATTGTCTAATAAAAAAAAGACAAAATACTGATTAAAATATTTAATACAAATAAATAAAAATTAATTCTGATCTTAATCATCAGGTCTTGCACACACACTGCAGCATCATGAACACTACTTTAGAGCACTTACACCGTGTGGTGAAATAATCACACACATCAGCAGAAACTGGAAGATACAGAGTTAAGTACTTTTATGAAACATTCAAATGCTCCAGTGCAGTGGTTACCAAACTTGGGGGTACGTGAGGTGACAGAGGGGGTACACAAACAAAATGCTGAGGTTTGCCATTCATTTAATTCTACCCACTTTAAAATAACATTAAAACTGAGCATGTATTTCTGTCTAAATGCCGTAAATACATGACATCATCCAATCAAATGATCTCATCTTTTGCATCAAAACTGACTGCATCCACTCAAGCAGCGTATGATCCACACTATGCATATGATAGGTTGTATTGGCAAAGGGAATGTTTCAATGATTCATTCATAAATACAGTTCTGTCAGGTCCATTAAGTCAAGAACACACACACAATAAAAATTATTTAAGAATTTTTATTGAATAGATTGCAAACAAGTTGATGTTCCTGAATTGAAATTTGATGGTATGGCTCTGTTCAGGGGGTCCTCTGACCAGGGCTCCAGACTAACTTTACCACTGGTTGCACTGGTGCTGCCAACTTTCTCAATTGGTCGCACCAGCATATGATTTGGTTGCACCTTTTTTTTTTTTTTTTTTTTGCTACATGCCATGGGATTAATCAATGCATGCTGATGAATAGTGGTCTTAATCTGCATACCCTAGTTTTGCACTGATGTAATTAGACTGACAGTGACACAAGACCTCATGTTAGCAAAATGTTTTAATCTTTTAACTCTAAAAAAAACAAATAAAAAAAAACATATATGTTCTTTAATGTTTGATTATAATTTTACTGTCTTCACATAGGGATGGGAATTGATAAGATTTTATCAATAATAATGCCACTGACGATTCTGCTTATAGATCCGATTCTTTAACGATTCTCTTATCGATTCTTGATAGCACTGTGTGGAAAATTTAGTCAAATGCTTTTCAAAAAAAACAAGTGGTTTTATTTATTTTAAAGCTTAAGCTTGAGTAAGCAAACCTTATTGTAAAGTGTTACTGATTAGTTATACACTGATTCAGACGTCTCCTGAGTTCAGTGTTGGAAAGATCAGTTGTTTTAACCATTCATTAAAATGAATCGGTTCAAAGGAGTCATTAGTTCGCGAACTGGACGTGTCATGCGCATTGTGTGATTATCCCAGCAGTTAGGTCATGGACATCCAAGATTTCTGTCAACACAGAAAACATTTCATCACTGGATAGGGGAGGGGGAGGGGCCAGATAGCCCTTGAAACGAATGTATGAGAAATGTCCCTGCATACACCGGCTACAGAGGCAACATGACTGCCAATAATCATTTTCTTTATGTCACATTCAATCTTGTGTTCATATTTACGGTCATGTTCTTCAAATAAACGGTTGCAAAAAAAATCGCTAAAGTCCGTTAACAATATGACGCGTGTAAAAAGCAAAGGTTTGAAGCAAAGTGGACGCGCAAATGAGGCGAATTCGTGTCCACCGCGCAGCGCTAAATGCCTCATTCGCGCCGCAAGACCTCCAGACACACGTAAACGCGTCTTAACATTTAAATCACTTGCGCCAGATGCTCTATTCGCGTTTGGTGTGAACATAACATTCTTCAGAAGAAAAATGCAAAAAAATAGCTGTAACTCACGCAAGACTACAGCTGACGACGGCATCTTGGAAGTTTGTGATAAACATTGGCGCATCTTCTGTGACGTAGGCGCTAGCAACGACGTGTAATGACGTGTAACGGTGTAGTAGTGGTGTCCCATTTCTTAGGGGAATATTTTCACCCCTACGCCTTGCCACTCTGTTTCAAGGGGCAAGGGTAAGGGGTAGGCGAAGGGGTATAAAATAGAATTGGGATTGGGCCCAAGTGCATCCATCCATGATAAAAGTAATCCATTTGGCATTAGGGGGTTAATAAAGGCCTTCTGAAGCGAAGAATCACTCAGCACCAACCGAAGAGTGAAACTCTGTCAATAAAAATTAGGGGGTTGATTTCATTTTTGGGTGAATTACCCCTTTAGAACTGTGACTTATGGCCACCTATTGGTGGTTTTAGTTTAATATTTAAAAGAATCACTTTGTTTTTACCATTATTGCATTTCTCTATTAATTATTTATACATTTAAAACATTATTTGTTTTATAAAGGTAAAAAATAAATTTAGGGGGCAAATATTGTCCCATAATGGAAAAGGTATGACTGCAGTCTAAGTGGAAAGTAAGGGGTATGCTGAAGGATGGTAAACGCCTCAAGGGGTGGACACTAAAAAGTTTGGGAACCACTGCTCCAGTGTGTTTGATCTTTGACTTTTAATACAAACTTCTTTGTTTTTACATTACTATTATGCTAGTCAGCTCCTGTTCAATGTCATTCACTGTACCTGTGAATGTACCCACTTTGATACGGCGACAATGGTTTCATTACAGGTGAATGACAATTCATCTACATCCAATGGACAGAGAGCCTAGTATTTTGTCTGTCTATGCCTGTCTAGATTGGTGGACGGTAATGGAAACCCTGCATCAAACCCCGAGCCCAAGGCAATTGCCTACTCTGCCTGGGCCCTGAGAATTTCACAGCAAGACAGAAGTTTTACTAATATTTGATTCTGAGGCATCCTTATATGGAATAGAGTGACTCCATACAGTCAAAATTAGAGGGCGATTACTGCAACCACTCAGTTTTTTTAAAGGAGGTGGGCAAAACCATTTGGACCAAATTCAGTTGCGGCATGAGCGTAGCCTAAATTTCACACAAATGCATATATCTTCTAGAGTCATTTTAAATACTTCCCACACAATGAACAAAAATGGGGTCTCACATTTTTGGTTACACTGATTACAATTAAATGTGAATCTTCATGTGGGAATCAAGGTTCACTTTCCGTGCAAAACTCTTTCCACACTGATCACGTTAACGGCTTCTCTCCAGTGTGAATTCTCATGTGTTTATTAAGGTTTCCTTTTTCAGTGAAACTCTTTCCACACTGTCGGCAGGAGAAAGGCTTCTCTCCGGTGTGAACTCTCATGTGTTTATTAAAAGTTGGTTTATGTGTAAAACTCTTTCCACACTGTCGGCAGGAGAAAGGCTTCTCTCCGGTGTGAATTCTCATGTGTTTATTAAAAGTTGGTTTATGTGTAAAACTCTTTCCACACTGAGGGCATGTGAAAGGCTGCTCTCCGGTGTGACTTCTCATGTGGCCTTTAAGGTGTCCTTTTTGAGTGAAACATTTTCCACACTGAGGGCATAGGTAAGGCTTCTCTCCAGTGTGAATTCTCATGTGGCTTTTGAGGCTTCCTTTCCTACTGAAACTCTTTCCACACAGTTTGCAGGTGAAAGGCTTCTCTCCAGTGTGAATTCTAACGTGCCTGTTAAGGACTACTTCTTGAGTGAAACTTATTCCACACTGTTGGCAGGTGTGAGGCTTCTCTCCAGTGTGAATTCTCATGTGAATATTAAAAGTTGGTTTATGTGTAAAACTCTTTCCACATTGAGGGCATGTGAAAGGCTTCTCACCAGTGTGAATTCTCATGTGGTTATTAAAAGATGTTTTATTTGTAAAACTCTTTCCACATTGAGGGCATGTGTAAGGCTTCTCTCCAGTGTGAATTCTAACGTGCCTGTTAAGGGTTGCTCCTTTAGTGAAACTCATTCCACACTGTTGGCAGGTGTAAGGCTTCTCTCCAGTGTGAATTCTCGTGTGGGCTTTAAGATTCCATTTTTCAGTGAAACTCTTTCCACACATTTGGCAGGTGTGAGGCTTCTCTCCAGTGTGAATTCTCGTGTGGGCTTTAAGGTTTCCTTTTCTGTTGAAACTTTTTCCACACTGTTGGCAGGTCAAATCACGTCCATTGGCTCTTTTTCGTGAAGTCTTTTCAGTCTGTGAGCAACTAAATGACTTCTTGTCGATAATAAGATCATCCTTTTTGTCACACTGGTCTTTCTCTTCTGTTTCATTCAGTTCTTGACTCTCCTTTTTCAGTGCCATCAAGTCTGATGCGAAAAAAGGGACAAATACAAATTAAGCCCAGTTTAATGGTACAAAGCAACAAACATCAAAATCATCAGTATCAAAGCAACAACATATATGTTACATACTATACACACTAGGGGTGTAACGATATTCAAACCGAACCGGAAAACCGCGATACAACAGCCACGGTTCGAACTGCGACACTCCCACAAAGAGTATAGAAGCCCAAGAGGCGAAACTCTGTTGTGTTATGGGTAACAGTCTGTAGATGGTGCTGCGGAGGCGCGTCCGCCATTATGGACTGAAAGCAAAAACCCGCACCAGCTTAAAATGAATTAACAGAAATAACAATATACTAAGTTGATGGTTTACGACAGGAGAAGTAGTGATTACTTAATTTTGCTTAATGCCTGACCGAAATGTTCTTTTTTGTTCATGTGTGCATTTTCTAGATTACACATCTTTTTGACTAATGCTTCCAATCTATGTCAATGCCTCTTCTCTCACAAAAAGAAAAAAATACAAAACAACTTCTCATACACAAATGCACACACAATAGATGGTGGTGTCTGATTAATTACTGAGCACCATATTATGGCACCACTTCCATTTTAGTACTGTTTATAGTTCATGTGTGCACTTGCTAGATCGCACATCTTTTTTGTACCTTTCCGCCTGTAATAGGACATTCACAGATTGTTTTTGTTCTTGCCGTTGAAACGTTCACTGTGTGCACTTTCACTGAAGATGTTGAAAAAACAAGTTGTTAATATTTTTGTGATATTCTATGTAAAAGATTAACTGTCTTTAGAAATGTTCATTTATAATTTTATTTATTTATTTATCCAAATCATATATATGGTGATGTTCACTCATTTCAAAATCAACATTTGAATAAATATCTTATTACTGTGTGTCTGCCTATATATTATTTCATGAATTTCTGTTATTCATATAACAAGGAAAATGCATAATAGAACATAAATATTGCTAGATTAAAGGTTTGCAGTAATTTTATAATTGTATCTTTGCAAACCGTAAGTGGTAGGCTAATGAAGCCGATTCGGTGGGGGACATACCCTTACGAAAAAGTACTATAGGAATCTTATAGTATTTTGGGACAAAATATTATAGTAATCTTATAGGAATACTATAGTAATTTGGGACATACTATAGAAGTACGATAAGACTACTATAGAAATACTATAGCAGCTTTAAAATATTATAGAGGTATTACAGAACATCACAGAACTAAGTATGTTATGTTCTGTAATACCTCTATAATATCCTAGAGCCGCTATAGTATTTCTATAGTAGTCTTATAGTAGTACTTCTATAGTAATATTTTGTCCCAAAATACTATTTTCCAAAGGGTAATTAGGCCATGCATAACCAACACATAGACGTAACATTTTCAGTCATTTAACGTCGGTCATCCTCATTAATGTATTTTAAATTGTTTTAGATATGACGGCCAAAAAAAAAAAAGTTATGTTAAGTTTTTGTTATGTTAAAGTTGGTTCAGTGCCATTGACTCCCATTATTTTTCGGCGTTTTCCTTCAGTTTTCAGTCCATAATGGCGGCCGCGCCGTCACGTCATGGGGGCAACTGTTGCTATGGAGCGCTCTATTGAGTTTCGCCTCTTGGGCTTCTATACTCTTTGACGCTCATGTCGAACCGAACGCGCCCCGCCCCCTGCTGCCCAACTCTCACTTCACTTTGTCACAAAACTATTTTTTTCTTCCTTGACATTTGATTAAATAGTAATTAATGAGTACAATTTTAACAACTAATAAGAGCTGTTTTACTAAATATTATTATAATATTATTTACTAAATAAAGTGCATGTCACATGATTTGGGTGATCGATCATGCTCAGGAGTTTACATACGCACTTCAGGATGGCAACTCCGCGGCATATTGAGATTGAAGACCCTGCGGTCACAACCACTGACTGATACAGCAGCAACAGCAACAGTGCTGATCACGAGACTTGAGAATGATCACCGACTCCTGTCATCATCCAATATGATGACATATCACAGCTTTTTTTAATCATTGTTTTGAGACAAATCATTGTTTGATTTGCGATCATAATCCTCTGCCGTCTGGTCGCTTCCGCTTCAAGCCGGACTCGTCTCACGCCAACGGTAATTCCCTTTCACTGTCCACGTTTTGATTTCGGCTAATCAATTTTGCCGAATGCAAACAACGTGATTATTGTTCATGAGTCCAACATCCAGCCTACCTGAGGGAATAACATGCTCAAAAAACATTTCTGATTATTATTAAAGGAGAACTCCGGTCAATTTTAACATTGAGCTCATTTTTTTGTACATTTGGAGTGCTGTCAATACAGAGAACAACGACAAAAATCGGTGTTGCCTACACCGAGTTATTCTATTTTTAAAATTTGCACCCTGTTGACTTCAATGGGGCAAGGTTTAAACCTACTTTTAGCCTCTTAACATCCTTGATGTGTCATTACAAGTGCACACAGACGCGCTGCGCTAAAACACTACGCAAACTCACTGGAGGCCCAGAGAGAAGGAAATGAATAGTGGAATAAAGTCGTTATTTTTGTTTATTTTTGCGCACAAAAAGTATTCTCGTCGCTTGATAAATTTAAGATTGAGCCACTGTAGTCACTTGGACTATATTAACGATCTCTTTAATAACTTTTCTGGACCAGCAAGTTTCGGTCAGTTAGAAGCCTATGGAGGAGTTAGACAACTCTCAGATTTCATCAAAAACATCTTAATTTGTGTTCCGAAGATGAACGAAAGTCTTTCGGGGTTGGAGCAACATGAGGGTGAGTAATTACTGACAGAATTTTCATTTTTGGGTGAACTAACCCTTTAAGTAACCCTCTATTTATTGAAATCTGAATATTGAAATACACAAAAGAAATTGAAAATATTCACAGCTTAAATATACAACCAAGGAAAATTATTATTATTTCATTAAATTATTTTTAATTTCATTATTAAATGAAATTGTCTGACATCTCAGATCATTATCTAGTCTTGTGTATACTACATTTAGCCAAGGCTGCAAAACCAACTCCCTGTTACAAATATGGTATAACTATCATTTATTCCACTAAATATTGCTTTATAAATAATCATCCTGATCAGTTTATACTCCTCTGCAAACCATAGCTTGTAAAAACTCGATGTTACAACAGAAACTATTGACTCTCTCTTTTCCAGCGCTTTAGACATTGTTACTTCTATGCCCTTAAAGTTTTTTTTAAAGAAAATAGTCCAACGACGTGGTACAACGAGCACACTTGGGCCCTGAAGAGAGCAGCCAGAAAAATGGAGTGCAGCTGGAAGAAAGCAAATATAGAGGTTTCCTTTCGAATGCCTTTTCCTCGATTTACTGAAGCTTATATGTAAAACGCATTTGCAGCTGCACAGCTAGCACATTGAGCATCTGGCTCGCTCATAGGCTGTGCTGCAGCAACTGCACATCCAATGGCGCGGGTGCCTCTGACGTGCGACCAATGGTGGCGGGCCTCATCTCCTTCGGCAGATCCGTCGAGCACGTCTGAAGAGGAATGGCCGGGCTCTCTTGACCCCGTCACGGCTTCTCAGTCCACGAGCATAGTGTCAGCTACCAGGACCATGCTTTGGATCCTGACAAAGGCCGTCTCGGAACTCAAGTCAACCTCCTCAAAGTCGGCTGGATGGCTGGTTTCTCTCGGGGCGCCAGCAGGCCCCTCGTCACAAGCCCGCGCTATTTTTTCCAGAGGTACACGAGGAGCTGACCAAGGCATGGCGCGCACCTTATTCAGCGCGTGTCGGATCTTCAATTTCCGCAACGCTCTCCTCTGTGGACAGCGCAGCAGAAAAGGGCTATGAGTCATTGCCGCCCCTCAAAGAGGCCGTGGTCGCTCATCTGTGCCCGAACACAGCTGCTAGCTGGCGAGCTAGAGCTTTTCACCCAAACAAACCCTGCCGAACCACGTCAGCCCTCGCTTGACGCGCGTATTCCACCTCCGGTCAGGCTGCTTCGGCCCTGTACATGATGGCCGTTCTGCAAGTCTACCAGGCCAAACACCTCCAATCCATGGATGAGGCTTGCCCGGCCCCTGAGGCATTCCACGATCTCCAAAGTGCCACAGACCTAGCCTTGCGTGCTACCAAGGCTACAGCACAGGCCATCGGGAGGAACATGGCAAATTCGGTCGTGCTCTAGCGCCACCTCTGGCTTAATCTCACTGAGATTAAGGACTCTGACAAAATGAGGTTCCTTGATGCCCCTGTATCCAGCTCCGGCCTCTTCGGCCCGGCGGTGAAGGGGTTCTATGAAAGATACATAGAGGCACAGAAGGCGTCCCAGGCCATGCGACATTTCTTGCTGAAACGCTTGAGCTCAGCATCCAGCAAACCCAAGCCAGCACCATCTTCACCTCATCCAGCCAAGCCGGCAAAGCAGGTCTCTTAGCCCCGCCCTGCGGCTGATACCCTCCGCCAGCTGCGACCAGCGAAACGCTTCCCGATGCCCCGGCATCAGGGCCCACGTCCCAGCGTTGTGCTTGATGCTGTGCCGCCGATGTCGTCCTAGCACCAAAGGTGAAGAGAGAGGGCTCATGTTTCACGCTAGCCGGACTACCCTCAAAAACCCTGCAAAACTTCCCACAGCTCCCTGTTCAGTTCAGGCGGCTGGGGATTTTATTATTGTAAACGGGCCCGCAGCAGTAAGCGTGTCTCTACAAACAAACGCCATTTTCACGGCAACCCAAATAAAGCACAAAAAGAGTATGTTTCACAATCACAACTACGGGTTCACGGTCCCCCTCAACAAGGTGGCCCCTTCCCTGTTGTAACACTGACTTCCCCTCAGGCGAAAGCTTGTACAGTCAGTCCAACACTCGTGCACAAATCACAATATAAGGGTATTATTATTATTATTATTTTCTAATCCCGAAAAAAGACGTCGGTCTCAGACCCATACTAGATTTGAGACATTTGAACAAGGCTCTCATGAGACGGCCTTTCAAAATGTTGACTATCAAACACATACTTGCACAAGTTCGTCTGGGGGATTGGTTTGTCACAATGGATCTGAAAAATGCATAATTTCATCTTCAGATAAACCCTTGTCCCAGGCCATTCTTGAGGTTCGCCTTCGAGGGTCAGGCTTATAAATACACCATTCTGCCATTTGGTCTGTCACTAGCACCCCGTACATTCATAAAGTGTATGGATGCAGCGCTTTCTCCCCTGAGACATCAGGGAGTGCGCGTGCTGAATTATCTCGACGACTGGCTAGTGCTGGCACAGTCGAGAACCGAGCTACTAGCTCACAGGGATTTGATTCTCGGCCATTTGGAATGCCTGGGTCTCACAATCAATGTTACCAAGAGCAAACTGACCCCCAGCCAGAGCGTGGTCTGTCTGGGCACAGTTTTAGACTCTGTGACGATGACAGCGTGGCTCACACGAGACTGCACGCTCTCGGTTCAGGTGCTAGCAGCATCGTTCAGATCGCGGGCCCCTAAAGAAATTTCAGAAACTTCTCGGTCTCATGGCAGCAGCATCGTCAGTACTACGTATGGGATTACTGCGCATGCGCCCGCTGCAGCACTGGCTGAAACGCTGTGTGCCAAACCATGCATGGCAGTTAGGCAGCCTGCGCATCATGGTAAATCACAGTTGTTTAAGAACCCTGATTCCCTGGTGGGCTCAAAATTGGTACCTCGAGGGTGTGACCATGGGAGTAGTTTCCAGGAGGAAAGTGGTGTTTACAGATGCTTCCAACCTGGGTTGGGGAGCGCTGCACGAGGGCAAGCCGGCTTCTGGTCGAGCACGGAGCAGTGCTTACACATCAACTGTCTGGAAATGAAAGCAGTTGGTTCTGCCCTGAAAGCATTTCTGTCAAACCTAAAGGGTCACCACGTCTTAGTCAGCACAGATAACATGTCAGTGGTGGCCAACATAAATTGCCGAGGTGACATCAGGTCAGGCAACCTGCATGCCATGGCGAGAGACCTCCTCTTATGGGCACAGACCAATCTGAGCTCTCTGAGAGCAACGCATATCCCTGGCATTCAGAATCTGGGTGCAGATATGCTCTCACGGAGAACATTCCCCTGGGCGAGTGGTTCCTGAACTCACAGACGGTCAGTCTGATATGGAGTGTGTTCGGAGAGGCCGAAATCAACCCTTTTGCCTCGAGAACAAACACCCACTGCACAGTGTTCTTCTCGAAGACTAGGGACGCGCTGGCCCATCTGCCCCCTTTACACTTTTCCCCCTGTCTCGATGATTCCACAAGTCATCAAACGGGTCAGGGAGAGCGGATGCCCAGTCCTTCTGGTAGTCCCTTTTTGGAAATCCAGGCCGTGGTTTCCGTACCAGGTTTAGCTATCAGACACAGTCCCTTGGCCGGTTCCAATGAGGAAAGTCCTCTCTCAGGCCAATGGGACAATATGGCATCCTCGATCCGGCTTATGGGCCCTCCATGTATGGCCCCTAAACGGGTACCCAGGGACCTTCCTAAGAAGGTCTTAAGCACTATCTCTGCCAGGGCCCCATCTACTCGGAGCCTTTATGATTTGAAGTGGTCGGGTTTTTCCAGCTGGTGATTGAAAAATCATTTTGACCCGAGTCATGTGAGGTATCTGTGGTGCTCTCCTTCCTGCAGGAGCTGTTGGACGCGGGCCGTTCCCAGTCCACGGTCAAAGTATAAGTGGCAGCTATTGCAGCGCATCATGCTCTGGTGGCTGGCCAATCAATAGGAAGAAATAACCTGGTGGTCCTGGGGGCTATGAGGGTCCGCCCTTTGAACCGCTCCAGTTGGTTGATCTTAAACCTCTCTCGCTAAAGACTGCTCTCCTGTTGGCACTGGCATCTATCAAGCGGGTGGGAGATCTGCAGGCTCTCTCAGTGAGCCCTTCATGTCTGGAGTTTGGACCTGATGACTCCAGGGTCATCCTCAAACCCAGGCATGGTTATGTACCCAAAGTGCTCTCAACGTCGTTCAGAGCACAGGTTATTACATTATTAACCCTTCCCCCTTCTGCCGAGGATGGGGAGGTTAATCTTCTCTGCCCTGTCAGAGCGCTGAGAATTTATCTGCTTTGGTGGCCGATCCAAATGTGATCCAGTCACTAAGCAAAGACTGTCTAGATGGATAGTGGATGCCATTTCTATGGCTTATACCTCAGTGGGTCAGGTTTACCCCATAGGTATCACGGCCCATTCGACTAGAGGCATGGCTTCGTCATGAGCTTGGTCATCTGGCTTTTTTTCTGGCATTTGTGATCCGGCCGGCTGGTCCTCGCCTGCCACATTTATGAAGTTTTATAATATGGAGGTGCCTTCTCTACAGGCGAAGGTGCTTTCGGTATGATTAAGGCCCGACAGTGTCTGGTCTTGTCTAAAATACTACTGTGCACAATCACATACATATATATATATATAAAACCCGCTTTGGCTGGTTATTTTTTCCCATACTAATAGTCCCAACGGTGTCTGGGTTTATTAGTATATTATGTTGGTTTTGTTACTAACACATATATATTATTCTAGACCCGACGATGTCCGGTCTGTTTTATATGTATATGTATATATATATATATATATATATATATATATATATATATATAATCTGAAAAAACTCAGTATAAAAAAAAAACCAAGCATCTTCCACAGATGGAATTAATTGAAATCTCTCCCAGCTTATATTTAATATATCCTGTATGAAGAGTCTAGGGCTAATTTTATTAAATTGTCTTACTTTAATCAATTTAGAAGGAAGACGAGGCACTTTGATTTTCGACTTACAATCATTTCACAGTTGCCATCTAAAGAATTAATGGTAGACAAAATACAATCAGTAGTATCTGCTGGCGCAGATGGAGGTTTATAAATATTACCAATGATTAATCGTTTGTTTTCATGAAAAATGATTTTAACGAAAAGGCCTTCAAAATGCCTCTGTTTTTATTTAGAAAAACACGTTCTGCAGTCAGATTTGAGGATACATATATTAAGAGGCCCCCACCTCTTGAACCTCTATCGTTCCTAAATACAACATAATTGTCGAGTTTGACTTCATCATCAGGAATATTGTTGTTTAGCCAAGTTTCAGACAAGGTAATTACATGGAGTTTATTATAGGTAAGCCAGGCTCTCAATAAATCCATTTTCGGTGGCAAACTCCTATTGTTCAAATGAATAACATACAAGGTTGTATCTTAGTGTTGCATTTGATACTACCGACCACAACATTCTTTTGAATAGACCTTATTCTTATTCTATTATTTTGTAATAGATTGTAATAGCAATACATTAGTTTGTAGCAGTAAATGAAGAGAAGTCTTATCAATCACAAGTTCAGTATGGCGTACCACAAGGCTCAGTACTAGAACCATTACTGTTCACTATGTACATGCTACCCTTAGGAGATATCATTAGGAAGCATGGAATTAGCTTTCACTGTTACACTGAAGATACTCAGCGTTATATTTCTTCACGCCCTGATGAAATATACCAAACGGAATGCACAGCTGATATAAAAAAAATGTCTAACACTGGACGGATGTTCTGGCAAATCTTCGTTGTCAGATAGGAACCTGGGTGTGCTCTTTGATACCAAACTTTCATTTGAAAGTCACGTGTCTAGTATCTGTAAAACCGCATTATTCCATCTTAAAAATATATCTAAACTACGACATAGGCTCTCAAAGACAAATGTGGAAAAGTTAGTTAATGCGTTCTTGACCTCAAGGCTAGACTATTGTAATGCTTTACTGGCTGGTTGCCCTGCATGCTTAAAGGTGCTGGAAGTAACTTTTTTACTCACTAAAGCATAAAAATACCATAATATTTTTGCAGATATTTAGGATACATGCATGCATGCATAAGTTCACATACTTGTTTCTCTGAAAAACTCTTCTACAGGCAGTTATTTTACACGTTCCATGTTGTTAGTGGGTTTTTGTTTTGGTCTGTGTGACTCCGCCCACTGCCAGCTCACCCAATAGTATTTCAACACCACGGGATGCCAGTTGGCAGGAAACACAGCGTATTGCAGCCTTGGAAAGGAGCAAACAAACTAGGTCAGACACTGCAGATTCTACCTGACCTAAAAAGTCTCGATATCCATTTAAAATATCTATGAATGAGAGCATATTAAAACGCAGATAAATCAATTCATTAACTTAAGTTAATTAATTTAAGTAAGTCTCCTTGGCTTTTGTTGTCAATTGTGCTCGTTCCTGTTGTGTGTCCTCACACTGATAACCTGTGTGAGCGTCGAGTCTGAGGAGGAGGGGGCAGGGGAAATAACGATCTCCGATATTTAGAATTTGGACTGCAGTACCTATTTCAACCACTAGCTTTCATTCTTAAAGACAGCACCTTTAATAAACTACAGCTGGTCCAAAACACAGCAACTAGAGTTCTTACCAGAACCAGGTAGTATGACCATATTAGCCCGGTTCTGTCAACAGTGCTTGACTCCCAATTAAACATCGTATACAGTTTAAAACCTTGCTGATTACTTACAAAGCACTAAATGGTTTAGCTCCGCAGTACTTGAGCGAGCTCTTAATGCATTATAGTCCTTCACATCTATTGCAATCACAAAATTCTGGCCAGTTGATAATACCTAGAATATCAAACAGTCTGGAACAGTCTTCCTAGCATTGTTCGAGAAGCAGACGCACTCTGTCTGTTTAAATCTAGACTACAAACACATGTCTCTTCAATCTGGCATACACATAGAACATTATACAATTATATTATTCAAATCAGTTAAATGATTATTAAGCTGCATAAACTAGGTCAGCCGGAACCAGGTACACTCCCTATAACACCCGATGTACTCGTTACATCACAAGAAGAATGCCGTCTACACTAATGTTAGTCTTTCTGTTTATTCTGAGGTTTACTGTAATCAGCTGGATCAGGGACGTATCCAGATCAGATGGAGGACCTGCGCCTTGACACGACCACAACGCATCCCTGAACTATCAGCAGAGGTTGGGTCAACTAGACTCTCCCCTGTGAAGGCCTCATCGACACGACAGCCATCAGCACTGATCCTCAACAAACTCGTCTCCATACCGGCCTGATGACTCCGATCTTAAACCAGATGGAACTGGATAATAATCTGATTGATCCAATCTGACTTTTGACCTGTAATGCTGCCTGAATCATGAGTCGAAAACTGGCCCTCGACTGAGCCTGGGTTCTCCCTAGATTTTTCTCCATTCTGTCAGCTGATGGAGTGTTGAATGTGAATAATAGAGATGAGAGTAATGTCTTGCATCAAGAGTCTGAGTTTGGGATACATTTCCTCCTCCATAGCTACTGCGTATAGCCAAAGTGAATTGTTGTCCCGCCAAAGTCTTATTTGATCAGTGAGTAATGTAGATGAATTGCTGTGCTTATGTCAGGGCGCATGTTTAACTGAAAGAACGAGCAGAGAGAGAGAGAGAGAGAGAGAGAGAGAGAGAGAGAGAGAGAGAGAGCCGATCGCGCGCACTCTCTCTCTCTTCGGAGCCAGGCGAAAGTGTAAATAAGACTTCACTGTCTCCAAACTAAGCGCTGTCTTGCTCTCTTTCCCTCGCACATATTAATCAAAATACATCGACACGGTGGTAAAAGGTCGGAAGACCAAAGTTTCACGTGGAGCATTCAGAGATTTTTTTTTTCCTGAATTATCGCTGGGTGTGAATTGTGATAAATACGTTGCCTTATCTTCTCTGAAAAGCGTTCCGGACATTCAGCTGACATAAAACAACACTTTAATTAAACAAAAAAAACTATCCAGTGATGAAATGTTTTCTGTGTTGACACAAATCTTGGATGTCTATGTCCTAACTGCTGGGATAATCACACAACGCGCATGACACGTCCAATTCGTGAACTAATGACTCCATTGAATGGTTAAAACAACTGATCTTTCCAACAGTGAACTCAGGAGACATCTGAATCGGTGTATAACCATGTGTTAGGGGTGTAACGATACATCGATATGGATCGATATAACGTATAACGATACAATGCATCGATTCCACACTTAAAATATCGATATACACATTTATTTTGACACTCTCCACATTCTCACGTAACATCCTTCCGCCAAAGCGCACATTTTCGTTTACTCACCAACAACCGCCTGCCGGTGTGTAACGTTAATCTCCTCATCTGAAAAAGACGCCTGACAACAAGTTTTTTTTTTCACAAAAGTCGGTATTGTCCGCTGTCAAGGCATCGTGAGTTCATGTTTTACAGCAGAAACAGACAAGCACTTGCACCCTTGTTGGTGAACACAACACAATAAATCCGTTTTAGCGACTCAGCGTGCAGTATTCAGGTCAGATGTCACTCTGAAAAGACGCGCTGGCTAAGAGGAGTTTCGTCAAAGCTGACTAAAAGTGATCGAGGATGGATAATTTCAATGAACTCGTGATATCTTCTTCAGCCAGGGCGTTTCATTTTCACGGAACCTTACTAAAGCAGCTCGTTTAGTGGTGAGGGAAAAGCTCTCTGTACTGCGTGTACGTTATCACAACAACAAAGTTTGTCAGGCGTCTAACGTTATGTCAGCTGAGGAGATTAACGTAATGAAAATTAACCAAGTGTTGTATTATTTATCATAGCAATTACTTGGTTTTGTTTGACTCAGAAGGATGAAATGTGAATGTATCTGCTCTGCAAAAAAAAAAAAAAAAAAAAAAAACTTTACATATTAAAGCATAGGCTACTTTCAATTAACTTTAATTTTGTAATTTACCTGTATTTTTTAACTTATTATTATTATTAATCAAAACAACCCAGCTGCAGTTTGATTGATATTACTTGGAATGCACAATAATAATAAAAATCATGATTTATGAAAATGAACAAGAACGGAGTACTTGCAAATGACCTCTTCTGTTATAAATGTCCCAATTGGGAGAGGGTGTGCAATTTTCAAAGAGTTTAATTAAACGATCATGTTATATATTTTGGTTGCATTTGTGAGTTAATAAAAACGTGACTGGTTGTGTGAACATAATATCTAAATATCGATTAATCGATCGATATAGCCCTGAATCGAATCGTGGAATTGTTTTAAGTATCGGAAAATATCATATCGCTGGCTGAGAGAACCGATATCGTATCGTATCGCGATGAACTGTCCGATTTACACCCCTACAATCAGTAACACTTTACAATAAGGTTCTATTTATTACATAAATTACATAAAAAGTACAGTTTGCTTACTCGCTTAAGCTTTGAAATAAATAAACCCACTTGTTTTTTTTGAAAAGCATATGACTACATGTTTCCACACAGTGCTATCAAGAATCCATAAGAGAATCGTTAAAGCATCGGAACCTAAATCAGAATCGTCAGTGGCATTATTATTGATAAAATCTTATCAATTCCCATCCCTATGTGAAGACAGTAAAATTATAATCAAACATTAAAAATTTACATGTTTTTTTAATAATTTTTTTGAGAGTTAAAAGATTAAAACATTTTGCTAACATGAGGTCTTATTGTGTCACTGTCAGTCTTTTTACATCAGTGCAAAACTAGGGTATGCAGATTAAGACACCACTATTCATCAGCATGCATTGATTAATCCCATGGCATATAGCACAAAAAAAAAAAAAAAAAAAAGGTGCGATCAAATCATATGCGGGTGTGACCAACTGAGAAAGTTGGTAGCACCAGTGCAACCAGTGGAAAAGTTAGTCTGGAGCCCTGGTTTAAATGAACAGTAAGGACGCTTTCCTGTCATATAACCACATATGCACACTTCAATAAGCCCAAAGAACGCAGGATAATGTGTTTAGATGGCGGGAGAAATTGGCGTAAGGGGCAAACAACTAGCTGTGTTGATCGGTTTATGCTTAAGCCGTTTATGACTTTACTCCGATAAAAGAAAATGGGTTAACACGTTTACACGACCACACGCATTGTTGGCTTATTAAGCTTAACAGGGATAAGAACATGCATGTAAATGCACTCACTTATTCCCTGAAAGTGAAAGTTAAAGCAAAACCAAATTTTTGGCATCACATTCTCTCAGAGACGAGATGAATCTACCACAACAAACCTATATCTCAAACCTACATCTTAATTTACTGAAGATGAATGAAAGTCTTACAGGTTTGGAATGAGATGATGGTGAATAATTAATGGGACCATCCCTTAAATTTGCATGTCAATACATCAAACTCGTGGAGTTGAGGACTATAGAAAGACTATTTCTATAGGCTAATACAGCGTTTCCCAACCGGGGTGACGCGGCACCCTGGGGTGCCTTCTGGCGAGAGAAGGGGTGCCGTGTAAAAACATCAAACATTTAAAAATTGCTAAAATGTGTAAAAAATAATAATAATTACCATCAATCTCGGATCGTCGGAAGTCTCTAATAACAACAAATAATGCGCACAAATTTATAATAAAAATGCAAATCATAAGTTTTTTGGCGTTGAATTGCAGAGGTTGCGCTTGCGCGTGATTTTATTCCCGTGCCTCATTCCCACTGCGTCCACATAAAGCTGCCTATTTTTCATTGATGCGCTTACAGTCAAATACACACGAAAACATTGTCACAACGTCCGTCTTGCCGCGTATTCACATAAACACATCGGTTATGTCCGTGCTGCTGTCAACGCAACGCGTGCCATTAATGTTTTTCAGTTTAACGCGTTAAAAATATTTAACGCAATTAAAGCAGTATACGATTTTTTTTTTTCTGTCATCCGATTCCTTTGGCTAGCGTTACATTATATAATCACGTTCTTCTTCATGCAAATGCTTCTAACCATGCAAGCGAGAAAATACAAAAGAGAATGCGCTGTCTGTGATGCTGACACGACGCGCGCCAGACTCGACTTCTCTTTCGCGCTTTCGCTTTGAGTATCCTCATCAGAGCGGTCTTAAATTAGTTAAAGTCTTAAATGAACATTAAGAGTTGTGAGAAAAATGGGACGCGTGTGGGATCCACATGTGACAGTGCAGCAGTGACATCAGAATCAAATAACTCTTCATTCATAAAAATATGCCATTAAACAATTATTTGAAATATACTGTCTTTATGTTTCTAGATTAATTTGGAGATTTACTGTGAAATTATTACATACAATATATTAAAAACAAGCTATCTTGTGCAATTATAACAAAATTATCCCAATAACTATCCCAATAATTATCCCATACACTGAGTGAGCAAACATGTAGGTGAGATTTGCAATGGTAATTGAGCAATGTTTATATATGAATAAAAAGCCTTAATTGAATATGTCATTATGTAAAGTGATCTCTTCAGAAGAAATTAATGATTTCCTAGACTTTAAATGGATGGACAAAAAAAAAAAAAAAAAAAATTATAGATAAAAATATCCATATGACAGTAGGCCTATACGGCAGTTCTTCCCTGTGGTATTGAAAATTGATACATTTCAAGGTATAGTATCAAAGTAGTATTGTGACAACACTAGTATAGGGTGCCACACATTTTTTTTAAATTTCAAAGGGTGCCTTGACTGAAAAAAGGTTGGGAAACACAAACATAGGTGTGATTGGCAAAGGACAAAAAAGCAGGAAAATATACGGCGCACCTACCATTACCCCCACCTTTTATTCTCGAAATGTTAGATTTTTTATTTTTTACGGATTTCTTTCTTTCTTTCTTTTTTTGGTTGCGGTTCAAGACTTCCGTAGGCTATTCTGATCATGCTATGACATTTTCTCGTTGTGCAGCTCTAGAGGCAGTATTTTCTAACCATGTCGGGGGAGTTATTCTTATGGGTTTTAGAATAATGTCATGAATCAAAAAATGTTGACAGAGGTGAGCGGCCATTATGTTTACCAATGCACGACCCGAAAAAAAAAAAATTGCATGATTTACAAGAGCATCATTTTCAGGTCGGAAAAGCCGGATTTCCGGATCACAGAAGAATCACACCCCTGATAAGATTTCATTCAACATGTTATGGAACAGAATGCAAAATCTGCTCTTAGTGTTTGTTCAAAAATATAATTTATTTCTGTAGAGCTGGACTTTTAAATAAGGATCAAATTCATTTGAGAATGAAACCAACCTGTTTGTTCCTCAGTTTCTTCATGTTTCACTCTAAATGTTTCTTCAATCTTCACGTCTTCACTCTCCTCTTTTATAAACGCCATCTTTCAATAGTGTGTCACGTGGATCTCAGTCGCTTCATCAGGAGTTTTCCTGTGTGTTTGGATACAGTGTCCTGTTTAAGATGAGAATAATTAACTGGCTAACTTGTGTTATCACTGTCTTACGGAAAAAGTTCTGCTAATCTGTGGTAGACCCCGACCGATTTATCGGTCTGCCGCTTTTATCGGCCGATATGAGCCTGTCGCAGATATATTGGTATCGGCGTATATGACGCTGAAAATTTTTTTTTTTTTTTACAGAACATATAAGGCAGATAATATGCTTGCAAATTGTGTAACTACTTCCTCCACTGGTAGAGACTAGAGGAATTAAGACTAATAACAGAAGATAATAAGGTTTTGCCAGTGACACTTTTGATATATTTATTGATACAGGCTATTTTTTGTATAACGTGCAGGGCCGTCGCTAGTGGTGAAAGGTGGTGACAATTATCATTCTCATTCTATCATTAGGCTATCTATCATCCTGTCTCCATTACATATCTTTGTCACACAAGTGTTTGATCACCACGTTTGAGTGATCATTGCAAAACATGTTATATATATATATATATATATAGCCTATATATATATATATATATATATTTTTTTTTTATTATTATTCGGGGGGGGGGGGGGGGGGGGGGAAATGCCCTTTATAAAGGTTAAAAAAAAAGGTAGGCTAAATATGACATCCAGATTTAAAAATGTCAAATCTTATATGATCAAACACTGATAAGAATATTCCTTCAGAATAAATTATATTTACACCACAAAAAAATTAATTATATTTTTCCAGAAAAGCAACTTTTTTTAATCGCACAAGTGAATGACCGATTTCCACATGGCAAGGCTTAATGTCGAGCCTTTTAATAATACCCGTTATTTTTTTAAAGTGAGAAACTGCCTATTAAAACTTATTTTAGTTAGAATAAATTTCCCAGATTTAACTTATAGATATATAAATATAACACATCCATGTTGTCACTTAATACAACATTTCAATTTAAATTATTTCATGTGTAGCCTAATCAAGAAAATAACCATAGACAAAAATAGTAATACATACAGATTGAACTACGGATAAAGGAGCTTTAACGGGAGAAACACCACGAACACATGTAGGATAATTATGTCATGTGACCACATTTATTTGCGTTAAACTGACAATAACGGAGCGAAATGAAACGAAGCGTGTGCTTTACTCATAAACAACTGTTCATAAATGCTATTATATACATTAACCGACAGTGTTACATTCCTTAGTAAAAAAAAAAAAACTTAATTCATAGTAGTCTATATAATAGTACGAACAGGTTGTATTGGTTTAAACACTTTAAATGATTAAAAACACAAACCTCTCTTCAGCAGAATCACAGATGCAGGAGCGCGGCGCAGCCTTATGACGTAATACTAACACACCAAAATAAAAGTCCTCTTAACACGCTAAAACAAAAAATAGAAATAAGCATACAGAAAACACATTCAAGTGATAAGATAAATTATGAATTAATGTAAGCAAGTGTGAAGTGATCACAATTATAATACCAACTACAGAGCATTGGTGATATTCTCAATCAAGGGTATCTTCATATTATAAAAGATTGGTAAGAATGTTTAAATATTCCAAACTCATTAAAAAATGTGTAGATCAAAATTAAATGTGTGGTTTCACTTATTAACTAAGACTGAAACCTTTTCATAATATCCAATAAATAAAATCAAATTGCAACTTTATTTGATTAAAGTGCATTATATTTAAAGGGCCTGTAAAGGATTACAGTGACTGTCTGAATGTAAAATTTTTAAATAAAATAGTTTAAAATCACTTCTAAATGATCACAATCTAAATGATAATGGAATCTGGTTAACATGTCCCCAGATTATCTTTATTAAAATTAACAGTGTGGAATTTGTGTGGAAATGTGACCATAATAATATAAAGACGTTTCTTAATAAGTTAGTAGTAGTATTAACATATACCATGTGTCACTTTTTGGATTTTTGACCCCCTTGTCACGCGTGGCTGTCAGGTAGCCTAATCCAGTGCTGCGTTCCAGTCCAAAAACATGCCCTTCACTCGCTAACTTCCCTCCGTCTCGTTCACTCGGATGTATGTCATTGCTTACGGTCCACGAGTGCCCACTACTGGCGGAAGCTGCAATGGGCTGAACTGGAACGCCCTAAGCCCTTGATCACTTGGAATCAGCTATGGAGTTGATTTATTATTTACATTTTTTTCCTTTAGGAATTTGTTTAATGCAGCATCCAGGTGTATATAGGCGTGTTTGGGCTGTTTTAAATTTAAAAATATATAATTAATATATCATAGAGTTGTTTGTTGTGCTGGTGATTAGAGGAGATATGTGGTGATGTCACAATCGTACTGCATTGTGGGACATATAGGTGCCTGAAGTGTAGATATGAAGTAGACTCGCTCCCTCGGTCAAAATCGAGGGAACGAGGGTCTGTCCATATAAACTTCCCTCGTCAGTAATCTTCATCAGTAATCTAAGCAAGCAGCTTGCGTCAGTAGCCGCGTTTCCATTACCCTTCAAATTGCGCAAATTGAAATTGCGCATTTACAGTCACCTGACTTAGAAGACACAGTGTGTTTGAAGTCCATGTATAGCTACGCAAATAATAATTATTTTATATTATTTTATTATAACATTTAATAGGCTATATTTAGAAGACGCTTTTATGCAAAAAAGGAACAAAGCTGAGCGTGGAGCGCGCACTGCATGGCACGGAGGCGCGGGCGCGAACACTTGCATTTTCCTATCAACAGTGGAAACAACTTAAAATCCTCTATCATTTCTGGTCAGACAGAAAATAATAATACATTAGTCTCAACCACTTTTATTTGTGTAAACTCACAATAACAAGAAAACGCTGTGCTTTTGTAAAATAAAAGAAACAATCAGACGCACTTTCATGATCTCCGTAAACTGGAGCGCGAGAACTGAAACATATAGCCTATGTAGGCTAAAGCTTGAAATGTCCACTTTAAAACGAACAAATTCGAATCGAAAGTTAATACCTTCTGATTATGTAGGCTAATCCGTATGAAAGTTGCATTTCTCTCTAAAAGTTGCATTTCTCTCTCTAAAAGCGCATCTGCTTAACAGCGGAGATGGAGATGTGATTTTAGCTGACACTTAGAAAACAATAGTTTATTAATTATATTAATGGCTCTTCTCATTCAGCATTGCGGGAAAGACATCAATTCCAGTTTCTAATTTGGCCTTAGAAAACCAGAAAAATCGACATGTTTTCCATATTAATTTTGTGAATATTTTAAATGTTTAATAAAGGAGCAAAAAGTCATAAACAAAGCACAGCAGTTGGTGTAGCCAGTTCAAATTAAAATTTTGGTTTTCAACTTTTAAAAAGACAACAACCGTTCATTTTTCGTTTTTCAATTAGGGGTTAAAAAAGGAAAAACAAATAGACACAAAAGTAGCCTACATGGATCGTTTGGACAGAATACGAGACAGAATTCTTTATTAAATTCATAAAATAAACAATAATTAGCCTATAGGAATACTGGATTCTAAATATCAAAGATAGAAACTCCTTATATGTGTCGTTCGGGGGTCTTTCCCTGTAATGCTTGGATAACACGCCACGTCTCCTTCCATTAATAATAATAATAATAATAATAATAATGTCTAATGCGGTGGCTGTGATATTATAACCAACGTCCGTTGCCGTGATTTTTGAAATGACTTATCGCGAGAGAAAAAAAGACGTTTAGTCTCATTACATCGGTTAATGGAAACGCCGTCATTTCGCAATAGTTTTTTATCGATATTTAGATAATAGCGCAAAACATTTGCGCAAATCTGTAATGGAAACGCGGCTACTGTCTCTAGCTGCGTTTCCATTACCCTTCAAATTGCGCAAATTGAAATTGCGAATTGAAAATACGCTCAATGGAAACACGTCAATTTCGCCAAAACTCCCATTTATCGCAAAAAAATTTTTACGCTCGCATGAGGTGGTTTTTCAGGCAATTCGAAAAAGAAATATTTCGCAAAACTGCAATGGAAACAGTTTTTGCGCATTTACAGGTCACCTGACTAAAGAAGGCGCGGAGTGTTTGGACAGAATACAAGACGGAGTTCTTTAATTCATAAAAGACAAAAGAATGACAGAAATACTGGATTCTAAACCTCAAAGAAATGCCACAATCAAGACCTCGGAGCAGAAATGAGTGAGAAAAACCCAGAAACACTTCATATGTGCTGCTCACAGACACAGTATAACTTTCCTTGCCATTAATTCTTGGAAAACACGCCTACGTTTCCTTTCCATTAATAATAATGTCTAGTACGGTACGTGGCTGTGATATATATATATATATATATACACTCACCTAAAGGATTATTAGGAACACCTGTTCAATTTCTCATTAATGCAATTATCTAATCAACCAATCACATGGCAGTTGCTTCAATGCATTTAGGGGTGTGGTCCTGGTCAAGACAATCTCCTGAACTCCAAACTGAATGTCAGAATGGGAAAGAAAGGTGATTTAAGCAATTTTGAGCGTGGCATGGTTGTTGGTGCCAGACGGGCCGGTCTGAGTATTTCACAATCTGCTCAGTTACTGGGATTTTCACGCACAACCATTTCTAGGGTTTACAAAGAATGGTGTGAAAAGGGAAAAACATCCTGTATGCGGCAGTCCTATGGGCGAAAATGCCTTGTTGATGCTAGAGGTCAGAGGAGAATGGGCCGACTGATTCAAGCTGATAGAAGAGCAACTTTGACTGAAATAACCACTCGTTACAACCGAGGTATGCAGCAAAGCATTTGTGAAGCCACAACACGCACAACCTTGAGGCGGATGGGCTACAACAGCAGAAGACCCCACCGGGTACCACTCATCTCCACTACAAATAGGAAAAAGAGGCTACAATTTGCACGAGCTCACCAAAATTGGACAGTTGAAGGCTGGAAAAATGTTGCCTGGTCTGATGAGTCTCGATTTCTGTTGAGATATTCAGATGGTAGAGTCAGAATTTGGCGTAAACAGAATGAGAACATGGATCCATCATGCCTTGTTACCACTGTGCAGGCTGGTGGTGGTGGTGTAATGGTGTGGGGGATGTTTTCTTGGCACACTTTAGGCCCCTTAGTTCCAATTGGGCATCGTTTAAATGCAACGGCCTACCTGAGCATTGTTTCTGACCTTGTCCATCCCTTTATGACCACCATGTACCCATCCTCTGATGGCTACTTCACGCAGGATAATGCACCATGTCACAAAGCTCGAATCATTTCAAATTGGTTTCTTGAACATGACAATGAGTTCACTGTACTAAAATGGCCCCCACAGTCACCAAATCTCAACCCAATAGAGCATCTTTGGGATGTGGTGGAACGGGAGCTTCGTGCCCTGGATGTGCATCCCACAAATCTCCATCAACTGCAAGATGCTATCCTATCAATATGGGCCAACATTTCTAAAGAATGCTTTCAGCACCTTGTTGAATCAATGCCACGTAGAATTAAGGCAGTTCTGAAGGCGAAAGGGGGTCAAACACAGTATTAGTATGGTGTTCCTAATAATCCTTTAGGTGAGTGTAGTACGATGCATCGTTGAAGAAATCAACTAGCTAGTCACGACTGTTTCCCGAAACTGTATTGTCGCAAAGAGGTTGTTCAACCACGTTGGTTTATGACGCCACAGTTTGAGATCAAATTAATGCTAATGTTTCGATATAAATTACAGACATGGCATCTGAGGACTATTTCTAATTTTTTCAGTTATTTTGCTTTATTTCCAGATTCAGTCATAGGCTCGTTCTTACATAGTAGAGCACGTTCGCACATGCGCACTCTTCAAAAACGGTGCTTTAAATCTCTTGACAAACTAAAAGACGTAAATGATATTTGTATGTATTCTAAATAAAAGACACGGGTTGTACTGAATGTCAGCTTGCTTATTTTGCTCAAGATGAGGATTTATTAAGTCCACATGTCATGCAAACTAGAAACAATGTTTCTAACCACAGGTCGAGAGCTGTCGTTCAAACCACACAACTCTGCGATGCTGTTTGCGAATGTTTGTTAGAACGATGGTTTTGGGAAACACTGACTCATTGAACTATGCTGATAACGACGGAACTTGCGAACATAGTTGGCTAACGATGCTTTTAGGAAACGCACCCCAGATCAACGTGTGATCGTTACTGAGTGGATCTCTGAGCTGCTGTGAGTGAGTGGAGGTGGGGCTCATTTGCATATTCATAGAACCAGATTCTATGTTCATATTCATAGATTTTTTTTTTAAGGAAAAAAGTTTAGTTATGTCATTTTGGTGATCAAAGATGAGTTTTAAGGGATAAAAGTATTGAAAAAAAAATCTTTAACAATAACGCCTTGACAAAGCGACTACTTTGAAAATGAAAAATTTTGGCATAAATGTGTGATTACATACAGTGAAATGATTGTCAATAAAAAAAAGACAAAATACTGATTAAAATATTTAATACAAATAAATAAAGGTTCATTCTGATCTTAATCATCAGGTCTTGCACACACACTGCAGCATCATGAACACTACTTTAGAGCACTGACACCGTGTGGTGAAATAATCACGCACATCAGCAGAAATTGGAAGATACAGAGTTAAGTACTTTTATGAAACATTCAAATGCTCCAGTGCATTGGTTACCAAACTTGGGGGTACGTGAGGTGACAGAGGGGGTACACAAACAAAATGCTGAGGTTTGCCATTCATTTAATTCTACCCACTTTAAAATAACATTAAAACTGAGCATGTATTTCTGTCTAAATGCCGTAAATACATGACATCCAATCAAATGATCTCATCTTTTGCGTCAAAACTGACTGCATCCACTCAAGCAGCGTATGATCCACACTATGCATATGATAGGTTGTATTGGCAAAGGGAATGTTTCAATGATTCATTCATAAATACAGTTCTGTCAGGTCCATTAAGTCAAGAACACACAGACAATAAAAATAATTTAATAATTTTTATTGAATAGATTGCAAACAAGTTGATGTTCCTGAATTGAAATTTGGCGGTATGGCTCTGTTCAGGGAGTAGCAGCAGCATTAGGGAACGTTTTAGGACTTAAGTTTAGGACTGTGAGAGCTAAAATATAATAGGGGGAAGGGCCAGATAGCCCTTGAAATGAAGATTTTTCGGGACCACACTTCAAACGAAGGGGTATGAGAAATGTCCCTGCATACACCGGCTACAGAGGCAACATGACTGCCAATAATCATTTTCTTTATGTCACATTCAATCTTGTGTTCATATTTACGGTCATGTTCTTCAAATAAACGGTTGCCAAAAAATCGCTAAAGTCCGTTAACAATATGACGCGAGTAAAAAGCTAAAGTTTGAAGCGAAGTGGACGCGCGAATGAGGCAAATTCGTGTCCACTGCGCCGCGGTAAACGCCTCATTCGCGCCGCAAGACCTCCAGACACACGTAAACGCGTCTTAACATTTAAATCACTTGCGCCAGATGCTCTATTCGCGTTTGGTGTGGACACAACATTCTTCAGAAGAAAAATGCAAAAAAATAGCTGTAACTCACGCAAGACTACAGCTGACGACGGCATCTTGGAAGTTTGTGATAAACACTGGCGCATCTTCTGTGACGTAGGCGCTAGCAACGACGTGTAACGGTGTAGTAGTGGTGTCCCATTTCTTAGGGGAATATTTTCACCCCTACGCCTTGCCACTCTGTTTCAAGGGGCAAGGGTAAGGGGTAGGCGAAGGGGTATAAAATAGAATTGGGATTGGGCCCAAGTGCATCCATCCATAATAAAAGAAATCCATATGGCATTAGGGGGTTAATAAAGCCCTTCTGAAGCGAAGCGATGCATTTTTGGAAGAAAAATATCCATATTTATAACTTTATAAACTAGAATCACTCAGCACCAACCGAAGAGTGAAACTCTGTCAATAAAAATTAGGGGATTGATTTCATTTTTGGGTGAATTACCCCTTTAGGACTGTGACTTACGGCCATCTATTGGTGGTTTTAGTTTAATATTTAAATGAATCACTTTGTTTTTACCGTTATTGCATATTTCTCTATTAATTATTTATATATTTAAAACATTATTTGTTTTATAAAGGTAAAAAAATGCACTAGAAAATAAATTTAGGGGGCAAATATTGTCCCATAATGGAAAAGGTATGACTGCAGTCTAAGTGGAAAGTAAGGGGTACGCTGAAGCATGGTGGACACTAAAAAGTTTGAGAACCACTGCTCCAGTGTGTTTGATCTTTGACTTTTAATACAAACTTCTTTGTTTTTACTTTACTATTATGCTAGTCAGCTCCTGTTCAATGTCATTCACTGTACCCGTGAATGTACGCACTTTGATACGGCGACAATGGTTTCATTACAGGTGAATGACAATTCATCTACATCCAATGGACAGAGAGCCTAGTATTTTGCTGCCTGTCTTGATTGGTGGACGGTGATGGAAACCGCTTAACCGCAATTGCCTACTCTGCCTGGGCCCTGAGAATTTCACAGCAAGACAGAAGTTTTACTAATATTTGATTCTGAGGCATCCTTATATGGAATAGAGTGACTCCATACAGGCGATTACTGCAACCACTCAGTTTTTTGAAAGGAGGTGGGCAAAACAATTTGGACCAAATTCAGTTGCGGCATGAGCGTAGCCTAAATTTCACACAAATGCATATATCTTCTAGAGTCAATAAACACTTAAACACTTCCCAACACAATGAACAAAAATGGGGTCTCACATGTTTTGGTTACACTGATTACAATTAAATGTGAATCTTCATGTGGGAATCAAGGTTCACTTTCCGTGCAGAACTCTTTCCACACTGATCACGTTAACGGCTTCTCGTGTGAATTCTCATGTGGTTATTTAAAGTTGTTTTATGTGTAAAACTCTTTCCACATTGAGGGCATGTGAAAGGCTGCTCTCCAGTGTGAATTCTCATGTGGCTTTTAAGGCTTTCTTTTCGATTGAAACTATTTTCACACAGTTTGCAGGCGAACGGCTTCTCTCCCGTATGAATTCTCATATGGCTTTTGAGGTTTCCTTTCTGAATAAAACTATTTCCACACAGTTTACAGGGGTAAGGCTTCTCTCCGGTGTGACTTCTCATGTGGCTTTCAAGGTGTCCTTTTTGAGTGAAACATTTCCCACACTGAGGGCATATGTAAGGCTTCTCTCCAGTGTGAATTCTCATGTGGCTTTTGAGGCTTCCTTTCCTACTGAAACTATTTCCACACAGTTTGCAGGTGAAAGGCTTCTCTCCAGTGTGAATTCTAACGTGCCTGTTAAGGACTACTTCTTGAGTGAAACTTATTCCACACTGTTGGCAGGTGTGAGGCTTCTCTCCAGTGTGAATTCTCATGTGAATATTAAAAGTTGGTTTATGTGTAAAACTCTTTCCACATTGAGGGCATGTGAAAGGCTTCTCACCAGTGTGAATTCTCATGTGGTTATTAAAAGTTGTTTTATTTGTAAAACTCTTTCCACATTGAGGGCATGTGTAAGGCTTCTCTCCAGTGTGAATTCTCATGTGGTTATTAAAAGTTGGTTTATGTGTAAAACTCTTTCCACATTGAGGGCATGTGAAAGGCTTCTCACCAGTGTGAATTCTAACGTGTCTGTTAAGGACTACTTCTTGAGTGAAACTTATTCCACACTGTTGGCAGGTGTGAGGCTTCTCTCCAGTGTGAATTCTCATGTGGACTTTAAGGTTTCCTTTTCTGTTGAAACTTTTTCCACACTGTTGGCAGGTCAAATCACATCCATTGGCTCTTTTTCGTGAAGTCTTTTCAGTCTGTGAACAACTAAATGACTTCTCGTCGATAATAAGATCATCCTTTTTGTCATACTGGTCTTTCTCTTCCATTTCACTCAGTTCTTGACTCTCCTTTTTCAGTGCCATCAAGTCTAATGCGAAAAAAGAGACAAATACAAATTAAGCCCAATTTAATGGTACAAAGCAAAAAAACATCCAAATCATCAGTATCAAAGCAACAACATATATGTTACATACTATACACACTAAGATAGGTGTTGCATGCAATCTCAAAACCTCTTCACGATATTGTTAACTCTTAAAGGAGAACTCTGCAACTCTAGCGAACTCTAGTCACTTCTTCGCTGATTTTCCCTTTTGTTGTCGCATGTTTTCCCCACGAGCTCCCCCTACAGCTGTGGGGGGCGTATATGTCACAACACGGTCGTAAAAAACTCACTTGCGGCGGCTTCCTCCCCCTCTCTACCGCTGCTCATGTGCGTTTGTTTTGATCGGAGCAAGCCAACTGAATCGTGTGGAGCTTTGTCTACCGAGGTGGGTAATCTGGTAATACATCATACATGCGTGTGTGTTTATGTTGAATTGCCGTAAAGCGATTCGTGTTTCGCGCTCGTTCTCGTTTCTCACGAGACTTCCAATTTCTATTTTGCCGGGACGGTAGTCCCTAAGTTGCAAGGTTGGTTTTCCGCCTGGGAACGCTGGGGGGAGCGGGGAAAGTCACCAATATCACCAGAACAGGTTGTTTAACCATCCAAATGATTTCTAGACAGTTTTATTAAGTTAAAAAAGTTACCAAGTTCTCCTTTAACTAAAAATGTTCAAACTGTCGGTTAACAAAAAACAAAAACAAGGAGCCCAGGAGAAGATCATTATAGACCCATTTCACATTTGCCATTTATGTCTAAAATATATTAAATAAAATTATGGAGTACCACAGGGCTCAGTATTAGGTCCTCTACTTTTCTTCCTGCTTCCCCTGAGAGATATTATTTTACTGTTATGCCAGTTTTGTATTTCCTCACAGTCTGACAAATCTTCTTAACTCTCCAAAATAGCAGTGTGTATAAATTAAACAAATGCAGGGATAACTAGTAATTTCCTTCAATTAAATTCTTCCATAATTCTGGGGTAGTTAACCCTCTGGGGTCTGAGGGGTTTTCTGGGCCCTGGAGGTGTTCTGACATGCCCTGACATTTGTTGTTTTTTCAGTTATTTATAAACATGATAATGGCAAAGGTGTAAATTCACTCTATATAGCACAAACAGGGCTACCATAATATCTGATCAACATGCTTGTAAATCTTTGTATTTTTAAGAGAATAATGTTTATGCGTGGTTATTTGAAAAAATAAAAATGAAAGTTTCTGAAATAAGGCCACAAAACACATACTAAATATGTGTCCACAAGACTTTTGACTAATGTATGTTGTCGCTTTGAGTTCTGGCTTCAAAATGATGTGAAAATCATCCTGCCTAATCGTTCTCATAAAACAATACATTGATTTAAACGTTATAAAACAGTTTTTTTGTCAGAAGAGGTTTATGCATGGGAGGGGTAATGGCCCATCAATATTAATGAGATTCAGACCAGGGGTGTGACATAGACACTCCCTCAATGGCCCATCAAGTAAAGCAGCCTTAACAAAGAAGAGGAGATTCAAAGGTTTTGTTTTTCAATCTGTTTTATTGTAATTCCTCTATGTGGAGGAACTAAATGTTCTAAATCTGCAGGTATCTCACAGTAAATGCTTATGTTGATGTGGGCTCTAAGCAAAATAAAGCAAAATAATGCAAAATGAGCAAAATAAACTAAAATAAAGGCAGATAGAATATAGTTGCATGTCTTGGTGCCATTTTTGAAAACAGTTCCTGTTCAATAAAGACACAAGTGAACATTACATGCCTGGCATTTCCAAATATAATCTAAACATACATAATATTTTCTAAATTAATTTAAAAATTCTAACTTTCATACAGGCCTATGATCTAAACATATCGTTGTACATATTATACAGCATGTCTAGGCTATGCTGTATAAAGTCTTCTGAAGGCACACGCCGAAACGCGTTTGTGTCAAATAAGTTTATTTATGCATGAAGCCTCTCTCCTACTTTATACAGCATAGCCTAGACCATTTAAATATAAATTACTCTGAATGCCAAGTATGGAAATGGTCCAACCAGTAAAATATGTAGCCTACATTTATATAAAATAGCTTGTCAACTAATGCAAGTAAATTTAAAAAGACTTACTCATCCGAAATATTATCCACGGCTGGATCAAGTCGCTCAACGTTCGTCACTCAAAATACAAACGTTCGTCGTCAGAGTCCCGCTATTCTTCTGAGGAAAATGTGAAATCTTCATCACTATCCAGGACTAGCTGAAGGGCTTCCTCATCGGTGTATCGTGTCATCTTCCAAGCGCGCAGGAAAGTGAATGAATGAAACTTGCTGGTTTGAAGGCATTTCAGGGGGCGTTTACCTTATTTTGCATAGATCACCTCAGCACATTATCTTATGAATAGCGCGCTCTGCGAGTGGGTGTGAACTCATTACAGATAATTAGATGAGACGGGAGAAACTGTACTTCTCTTTAGTTTCATAGATTACATTGCAGGAGAATATTTGTTTTGAATGTGAATTGTTTTATTTAAAAGTAGAAATGTAAAGCTTTCTTTAGACGCATGTTTCATGGTTGTGTGATAAGTATTAGCTGAGTTTCAGTTCATTTTCCAGACTTGTTTCAGAAAGATTTTTGCGGAGACAGAGTGAGCTGAAAGCGCACCCTGTTTATTTTATTTATTTAAAAATAAAAACAAGGTTTTGATGTTAATGTGAGTGTACACAAAAAAAGAAGACCCTCTATAGTTTATAATCATGTATTTATTTTATTTATATGACCACAAATGACGGATTTTTTTAAGTTTATGTTGCTGCTATGTGAAAAAAATCCAGCAAAACGCGCCGGCGTAACCCTCTATTTATTGAAATCTGAATATTGAAATACACAAAAGAAATTGAAAATATTCACAGCTTAAATATACAACCAAGGAAAATGATTATTATTTCATTAAATTATTTGTTATTTCATTATTAAATGAAATTGTGTGACATCTCAGATCATTATCTAGTCTCATGTATACTACATTTAGCCAAGGCTGCAAAACCAACTGCCTGTTACAAATATGGTATAACTATAATTTATTCCACTAAAAATTGCTTTATAAATAATCATCCTGATCAGTTTATACTCCTCTGCAAACCATAGCTTGTAAGAACTCTATGTTACAACAGAAACTATTGACTCTCTCTTTTCCAGCGCTTTAGACACTGTTTCTCCTACGCCCTTAAAGTTTTTTTTAAAGAAAATAGTCCAACTACGTGGTACAACGAGCACACTCGGGCCCTGAAAAGAGCAGCCAGAAAAATGGAGTGCAGCTGGAAGAAAACAAATATAGAGGTTTCCTTTCGAACGCCTTTTCCTCGATTTACTGAAGCTTATATGTAAAACGCATTTGCAGCTGCACAGCTACCACATTGAGCGTCTGGCTCACTCATAGGCTGTGCTGCAGCAACTGCACATCCAATGGCGCGGGTGCATCTGATGTAATGTATTTGTGTGAATCTGACAGATCAATTTAGCTCAAAGGAATTATTAATTAATTTATTGGTAATTCGAAAGAATCACTTATTACAACCGAGCAAATGACTCGTTCGCGGTTCATTTAAACTGGCTGTAACTATCAACTCTGCAACGATAAATATCCACTCTATAGTTAAATACCATTTGTTAGCCAGGTAACTTAGATCAGCAGTTTATGACATTAAATTCGTAAGCACATAACACAAGTAACACTTCTCTTTAAAATACAAACCAGACTTTATTGATTATTCTAACACATAAAACTAATATCTAACACAAACAAACGCACACACATTCATACGTTGCAGAAAGGAAGAGAGTGAAGAAAGAGTGAGTTTTAAGAGTAAGATGATGATATCCCAAGTTTCTATGCACTTATAAGACATGACCTGAACGAACCATCAATTTAACCATTAATTTAACCCTTGTCTCGTTTTAGGCAGGTTATTAAATCTATATCAATGCACCAGTTCAGTTTAAGAGTCTGGAGGCTACTTGTGTCTTTGCTTTGGGGATTCCCTTCTGTCATCGTTGTAAAAGGGGGTTTCCCGAGTTCGTTGGCTGGTGTCCTTGTGCTGGGATCAGGGATTAAAGTGAAAAAAATTCTTCTGACTGAAATTTTTTTTAGGCCAAGTCATATTCCTTTAACTTTTTAAATAGTCGAGACCAATAGCGTTTTAAGGGGAGACGTTTTAAACCGCTTTAATATTGCCAGTAGGCGCAATAACTATATATATATATATATATATATATATATATATATATTAGTGGTGGGCCGTTATCGGCGTTAACGCGCTGCGTTAACGCGAGACTCTTATCGCGCGATAAAAAAAATATCGCCGTTAATCTATTCTCCAAGTTGGGTTGGGAGCTGGCTCAAGCTACACAAGCTATGATGACGCAATCTACCCGCGGCCGCGCGAGGAACACCCGGCTGCAACGCATCATATTCATCGTCATCTTAAGTAAACACGGCTGAAAGTGAAAGCTGGTGTAAAAGATCGGTGCAACAACCATTATTTGGACTTGGTTCGGATAAGCCGTCCGACGTAGACTGTGTGGTGTAACAGTTCGGTAAGTTAACACACGACTAATCCGTTCTACCACCTCAAATTCAAAACGAAACATGATATCACTGAATACCAGCGCGCGCGTATTATTCCCAATATATCTTAGTGGTGTAGCACATAATCTCTGTCTGCGCCCGATTTTAAGAATCGTTGTTGTGTTTCTTTTTAACTGAAAAGACATCAGTTAGACAATATTCTAATTTTAAATTTGGGGTTTCATAAGCTCCAAGCCATAATAAACATTACCTACTTAAGTCTCTGCAGCTAGTGTACTTAAATTTTATTTATCTGCAAAATTATGTTGTATACTTACAGTTTTGCACAATATATGTTCTCAAAACTACATACACCCTTTCAAAAAAAAAAAAACATTTAGCAGTTGTTTAGCAGGGTCTGTGTAACCTGTTCTGAAATGGTTTTATTATAATATCGTTATCGCAAGAGGCTGCAATGTATATCACAATATGGATTTTAGGCCATATCGCCCATCCCTAATTGATAGCCTATAGGCTAGTAGTTGATAATAACATAGGCCTACCTAATGTTGCCTACGTACGGTAACAGTACAGTAGTAACCTTTTACAGTCTATGAGTAGAACAGCTTTCTCAAGCAGTTTGTGATGCATTTTGGAAACAGGAGATGAGCCCCTGGTCTAATGCGCCACCTGGCTTGAGAAACCCGTTCTCAAAGACTTACTTTTATAGTCATTATTTGGGTAGCACACATATTCTGAATGCCTTCGGCAGAATTCAAATGAGCCATTTTAATCTAGATTAATCTAGATTAATTTCAAAATTAATCTAGATTAATCTAGATTAAAAAAATTAATCTATGCCCACCTCTAATATATATATAGGCAAATTATAACACATGTTTAAACTTTCGTTAAGTAAAGGGGAAAAGTACTTGTGTGTGTTAACAAATTTTGTGTAAACGTGTTATAATTTGCCTATATATATATATATATATACTGTATATGTATATGTATATATATATATATATATATATATATTATATATAGGCAAATTATAACACGTTTACACAAAATTTGTTAACACACACAAGTACTTTCCCCCTTTACTTAACATAAATTGTAAGAATATGACTAATAGTAAAGACTAGCCTACTAATAAATAAATATTAGGCCTATGCTAAAGCTATTAAACAGCAGTCCCAAACTAGTTTTTGTTAATACAATGTTGGTATGAGCCACTAGTCATTTAAAAATATTAAAAATAACACAAAGAAAAATAGTGGCATTTTGGGGTTAATATGGAAACGACAGTTACCATGGTGAATACACAATATTAACAATAACTGTTAATGAAACATGGAAACTGCTCCTGGTGAATAGAATGAAAATCATACCTGTATTTCTTTTATTTCGTGTAATTTACAACGTAACGGCATTGCATGCTCGTAGTTTCTTTTGCACTTGATCAGTGAGGCGATACAGCGCGCGCCGCCGCATTTGCGCGTGGAATTGAGTGTGCGCTACGAGAACAGGATAACGGCTGACAGGACAAGACAGTCCGTTTTTCTGAGGTGAAAAACTTTATTTCAGCGTACACTTATGTCACTGCCTGGTAGTTCCTATTGTGCTGGGTTTTCTGAAGTAACGTTAGTCATGATTCGCCTCTCATAACATGCTCTAAACACGCGTGCAGAGTGGAATAGGAGGAGCGGGGGCGCGAGGAGCAAGGATCACAGCGCAAATTTGAACTATATCGATATATGCGATATGGTCTAATTCCATATCGCATTTCAAAAATATATCGATATATCACCCTACCTGCATTATAAGTGTGTCCATGGTAACTGAAATATCTACCTCAGCGCTCAGCTGTAGCCTGACATGCACTTTCTGTGAGCTATAATTGAAAACCCGGTGTGGACCATAAGCGGAGTGATTACAGAATGCTTAGAGTGGAGAGAGGAACGTGCTTTTGCTCCACTCCAGGCTTTGATCACATCCCCCTCAGCAGGGTGAATACACTTCGTCTTTCCTTAATTTAAGACCTATTCAAACTAAAATTAAGACATTTATTACACTATTTGAGAAATGAAAGCCTATTTACGGCCTTAAAATTATGAAAAGTGAATTTAAGACATTATGGACAGACTGGAACCCTGTAATTGACGGAAATCCGTCATAGACTTGCTGCAATTAACGGAAATCCGTCGTAGCGACGGAGAACTTTAATCCCTGTGGGATGGATGCCTGGGGCGGCCAATCACGTGGTGTTGGCGGATGAATGAAAGTCTTTGTTGAAGCTGGCTTTGCAGAAGAAACGTGGACCTAAATCTTGCTGCAAAACTTAACTTAGAACCGAGACTCACAACGGAAAAGAAAGGAAATTGAGACGAGAGTAGGTGATGGCTTGAATGAAGCTGTTGAACCTGTACTTCTGATCTTGATTTGGGTTCTTTTGTCTCTGCTGCACATCTACATAGTTACTGGTCTGTCTGGTCTCTTCTTCCTTCACACACTTTTCTAACCTTGTTGAGAAACTAACTTTGTTCGGGTCTAAGATTTTAAACTCACATGTTTGTCCAGCCTCCTGGGTCAGTTCTTGACCAATTAGACACTGGGGCAATTCCACGCAAAACTGTCACATCCATAACGGCAACTCAATGCCATGGTATTGAGTTGGCGTTATGGATGTGACAGTTTTGCGTGGAATTGCCCACTGTCTTTATTTGTCTTGTCGTAAATCATGCGTTAAGGCTGGTTCACACGGGACGATTTTAAAATTGTCGGCCGATTTTCCAAACCTGAGAGACCCCACACACGGCGATAAAAAAAAAATCACGGGTCTAACAGTTTTGGTCGTACAGTGTGTGGTGCGCAGCCACATGGCAAAATCAACACATAACACACGAACCGATTTGACTCCCGAGCATTCCCAGGTCAGACGGGAAATCTCGCAAAATCCCTCGAGATCAAACGTGACTTCAGAGTAAACAATCATGGCGGACGAAGAGGATGCAGTGGCGATAGTTTGTAGTTTGTTTTTAACTGAAAAAAAAAAAACGTTATCAAAAGAAAAGGCGATGGTCAAAGAAGTGGAGACAATGGCTGCCGCCGGCTGTTTTGATTTTGTTTCCCGGTGCTTCCTCGCCGCCTCGTCACCTCGCTTTCTGATTGGCTACACGCCACAGTCCACAGGCTGCATTGCTCGTTTGTCCCCGGGGGACACCACACACGAGGAGAAATCGGGCAAAAAAAATCCAACATGTTGGATATCCCCGATTTGAGATCGGAGCGGTCCCGGCGTCCTTCCGAGCAGACGAGAGCAGTCTTAACACACCACACACGGCAGGAATATCTGATCAGATTATTTTACGATAATCGGAGCATCCTTAAGATTGTCGGAAGGGTTGAATCGGGGCTAAAATCGGCCTAATTATCCTGCCGTGTGAACCAAGCTTTATCTGTGATCTCCTTGCTCTCCAGCACAAGCAGAGAGAACAAGAAGCCACAGTTTGGACATTATTACTATTATAAGAATACAAAACATTTTACACAGATTTCAATCAAGCCATCTTTTGAATCAAGAGCATACGATCATACTGATATGAAACACAACACACTTTCATTCAAACATCTAACAGTTATAACCATTAAATGACTTACATGGGATCTAAGCTTATTAAACATGCATATAAGTGGTAGAAACAACATAGAATTATGTAGTTGCATGATGTTTGATTAGAAGTCCATCGAAAACTGTTCTGGGATGAATTTATGTATTGTTATAGGTAAAATCTCAGTTCTTGTGGTTTGAAGAGATTTTACAGCCTGGGTCATTCAGAGGTCCTTAAGGAGGAGGAAGTCTGTTTTGTGTATCTGTCATGGGGGTATTGACAACAATAATATTGACAAGTTCTTCCTTTAGTTGGCCAGGGCCTTCTTTTATGGTTCTGGAATGTTGAGTTCTGTGTGGAGTTATGTTTGAACAAAACACCTGGAAGCTTCATTTGTGTTTGATTCGCACTCAGTCGTTACACTGACGTGCGACCAATGAGCTAGCCCTACATCATTACACGTCAGATAATAGTCCCCCGAATTCGCCATTATAGTAGATCTTACTCCTTCATCGACAACTTCACGTCTGACTGTTTTACTGAGCTTCGCCATTGAAAAAGCCCTTCAGCCTGAGCGAGCATCATTTCAGCAGACTACGCCTTCTCTCAGCCTTTATCTCCTGACGCCGTCTCACCTGTGGCTATCCGGCGACGACGCTATATTCTTTTTTTCTAGTGTTTGAGTGATATTTCTAATGCCTTGTTCATCCTGTGCCACATGCGGAGGCAAGCTGCACAAGGCCGATGGACATGTGAGCTGCATTTCATGCCTGGGAGTAGACCATGCAGAGAATGCACTCTCTGCTGGCAGATGTGTGGCCTGCGAGAGCATGCCCATCTATGTGCTGCGAACACTGCTAGCTTTCTCACGAGACGGCGACGCCGCTTCACCTGCGCTTCCCTTTCTGGCCTTACTTAAGCCGAGGAAGAAGAAAGCCAAAGGCAGCCAAAGGCAGCCTGAGAGCATGGATGTTAGTGAACGCACACCGGCTACGTCCCCACATTCCTCACTTTCTCCAGAACAAACACCTTCACCGGTCCTGTTCGCGGGAGACCGGCGCCCCCCACCCAGGTGGCAGGCCTCGTCTCCTTCGGTGGATCCGTCGAGCATGTCTGAAGAGGAATGGCCGGGCTCTCTGACCCCGTCACGGCTTCTCAGTCCGCGAGCAGTGTGTCAGCTACCAGGACCATGCTTTGGATCCTGACAAAGGAGCTGGCACGGCTCGCACCTTATTCAGCGCGTGTGGGATCTTCAGTTTCCGCAACGCTCTCCTCTATGAACAGCGCAGCGTAAAAGGGCTATGAGTCGTTGCCGCCCCTCAAAGAGGCCGTGGCCGCTTCACTGTTACGCTGAAGATACTCAGCGTTATATTTCTTCACGCCCCGATGAAACATACCAAATGGAATGCACAGCTGATATAAGAAATTGTCGAACACTGGATGGATGTTCTGTCAAGTCTTCGTTGTCAGATAGGAACCTGGGTGTGCTCTTTGATACCAATCTTTGATTTGAAAGTCACGTGTCTAGTATCTGTAAAAACGCATTCTTCCATCTTAAAAATATATCTAAACTACGACATAGGCTCTCAAAGACAAATGTGGAAAAGTTAGTTCATGCGTTCTTGACCTCAAGGCTAGACTATTGTAATGCTCTACTTGCCCTGCACGCTTAAAGGTGCTGTATGTAACTTTTTTACTCTACTAAAGCATAAAAATACCATAATATTTTTGCAGATATTTAGGAAACATGCATACATGCACAAGTTCACATACTCGTTTCTCTGAAAAACTCTTCTACAGGCAGTTATTTTACACGTTCCATGTTGTTAGTGGGTTTTTGTTTTGGTCTGTGTGACTCCGCCCACTGCCAGCTCACCCAATAGTATTTCGACACCCCGGGATGCCAGTTGGCAGGAAACACAGCATATTGCATCCTTGGAAAGGAGCAAACAAACTAGGTCAGATATTGCAGATTCTACCTGACCTAAAAAGTCTCGACATCCATCTAAAATATCTATGAATGAGAGCATATTAAAATGCAGATAAATCAACTCATTAACTTAAGTTAATTAACTTAAGTAAGTCTCCTCGGCTTTTGTTGTCAACTGCACACGTTCCTGTTGCGTGTCCTCACACTGATAACCTGTGTGAGCGTCGAGTCTGAGGAGGAGGGGGCAGGGGAAATAACGATCTCCGATATTTAGAATTTGGACTGCAGTACCTATTTCAACCACTAGCTGTCATTCTTACAGACAGCACCTTTAATAAACTACAGCTGGTCCAAAACACAGCAACTAGAGTTCTTACCAGAACCAGGAAGTATGACAATATTAGCCAGTTCTGTCAACATCTGCTCGACTCCCAATTAAACATCGTATACAGTTTAAAACCTTGCTGATTACTTACAAAGCACTAAATGATTTAGCTCTGCAGTACTTGAGCGAGCTCTTAACGCATTATAGTCCTTCACATCTATTGCGATCTCAAAATTCCGGCCAGTTGATACTATCAAACAGTCTTGCTAGCATTGTTCGAGAAGCAGACACACTCTGTCTGTTTAAATCTAGATTACAAACACATGTCTCTTTAATCTGGCATACACATAGAACATTATACAATTACATTATTCAAATCAGTTAAATGATTATTAAGCTGCATAAACTAGGTCAGCCGGAACCAGGTACACTCCCTATAACACCCGATGTACTCGTTACATCACAAGAAGAATGCCGTCTACACTAATGTTAGTCTTTCTGTTTATTCTGAGGTTTACTGTAATCAGCTGGATCAGGGACGTATCCAGATCAGATGGAGGACCTGCGCCTTGACACGACCACAACGCATCCCTGAACTATCAGCAGAGGTTGGGTCAACTAGACTCTCCCCTGTGAAGGCCTCATCGACACGACAGCCATCAGCACTGATCCTCAACAAACTCGTCTCCATACCGGCCTGATGACTCCGATCTTAAACCAGATGGAACTGGATAATAATCTGATTGATCCAATCTGACTTTTGACCTGTAATGCTGCCTGAATCATGAGGCGAAAACTGGCCCTCGACTGAGCCTGGGTTCTCCCAAGATTTTTTTCCATTCTGTCTCCTGATGGAGTGTTGAATGTGAATAATAGAGATGAGAATAATATCTTGCGTCAAGATTCTGAGTTTGGGA
Source organism: Squalius cephalus (assembly GCA_022829025.1). Taxonomy (NCBI): domain Eukaryota; kingdom Metazoa; phylum Chordata; class Actinopteri; order Cypriniformes; family Leuciscidae; genus Squalius; species Squalius cephalus. The sequence goes on along the minus strand of CM040794.1, from coordinate 18,729,845 downwards.
TATATTTCCTCCTCCGTAGCTACCGCGAATAGCTCGCTCTGTCTGGATGTGTCTAAATGAACAGTAAGGACGCTTTCCTGTCATATAACCACATGCACACTTCAATAAGCCCAAAGAACGCAGGTTAATGTGTTTAGATGGCGGGAGAAATTGGTATAAGGGGCAAAAAATGTATGCTTAAGCCTTTTATGACTTTACTCCGATAAAAGAAAATGGGTTAACACGTTTACACGACCACGCATTGTTGGCTTATTAAGCTTAACAGGGTTACGAACATGCATGTAAACACACTCACTTAATTCCTGAAAGTTAAAGTTAAAGCAAAACCAAACTTTTGGCATCTGTTTGGCATCACATTCTCTCAGAGACGAGATGAACCTACCACAACAAACCTATATCAGTTATCTTAATTTACTGAAGATGAATGATAGTCGTACAGGTTTGGAATGAGATGAGGGTGAATAATTAATGACAGAATTTTCATTTTTGGGTGAACTATCCCTTTAATTTGCATGTCAATACATCAAACTCGTGGAAAGACTATTTCTATGATTGATAAGATTTCATTCAACATGTTATGGAATAGAATGCAAAATGTTCTCTTCATTTATTTCTGTAGAGCTGGACTTTTAAATAAGGATCAAATTCATTTGAGAATGAAACTGACCTGTTTTTTCCTCAGTTCCTTCATGGTTTACATTGAATGTTTCTTCAATCTTCACGTCTTCACTCTCCTCTTTAATAAACGCCATCTTTCAATAGTGTGTCACGTGGATCTCAGTCGCTTCATCAGGAGTTTTCCTGTGTGTTTGGATACAGTGTCCTGTTTAAGATGAGAATAATTAACAGAAAGAAAACTGGCTAACTTGTGTTATCACTGTCTTACGGAAATAGTTCTGCTAATCTGTGGTAGACCCTGACCGATTTATCCCATATGTTAAAGCCCATTCTGCCGATAACACTACCTTACAACATCAAGCAATATTCTAATAATTTATATAATTATAACACTTTATACAGGGCCATTTTGCATAAAGAGTAGCCTAGTTTCACGTTTAGTACATTTTGCTGACTACTTATTTAAAGTAGTATAAAAGTACTGTATGTAATTATACACGTTTTCATTATGGTTTTATTACTTTTACTTTAGTAAAAAGATCTGAGTTCTTCCTCCACTGGTAGAGACTAGAGGAAATAAGACTAATAATAGAAGATAATAAGGTTTTGCCAGTGACACTTTTGATATATTTATTGATACAAGTTATTTTGTGTCATTAGTGAAGATTATGCAACAGTATTTAGTATATAGTTTGTTTACAGCTCAAATGTATCATTCTTCACCCTGCCTCCATTTCATATCTTTGTCACACAAGTGTTTCATCACCACATTTGAGTGATCATTGCAAAACGTATTTATAATATATATACATATATATATAAAAATGTCAAAGCTTATGATCAAACACTGATAAGAATATTCCTTCAGAATAAATTATATTTACACCACAATTTTTTTTTCCAGAAAAGCAACTTTTTTAATCGTACAAGTGAATGACAGATTTACACATGGCAAAGCTTAATGTCGAGCCTTTTAATGCTTAATAATACCCCTGTTCTTTTTTTAAAGTGAGAAACTGCCTATTCAAAATTTATATATATACAAATATTTTTGTATATTTTAGTTAGAATAAATTTCCCAGATTTAACTTATAGATATAACACATCCATGTTGTCACTTACAACATTTCAATTTAAATTAATTTTCATATGTAACCTAATCAAGAAAATAACCATAGACAAAAATAGTAATAAATAATGTTTGATGTTAGAATAATACGTCTTATTCTTAACAAATACCAACAGTAGAATAATTTTAGTTGATTTAATAACATGAATATAACAGATTATTAATGCGCCTTTGAACTACGGATAAAGGAGCTTTAACGGGAGAAACACCACGAACACATGTAGGATAATTCTGTCATGTGACCACATTTATTTGCGTTAATAAACTGACAATAACGGAGCGCAATGAAACGAAGCGTGTGCTTTAAATACTCATAAACAACTGTTCATAAATGCTATTATATACATTAGCCTACAGTGTTACATTCCTTAGTAAAAAAAAACAACAACTTAATTCACAGTTGTCTATATAATAGTACAAACAGGTTGTATTGGTTTAAACACTTTAAATGATTAAAAACACAAACCTCTCTTCAGCAGAATCACAGATGAGGGAGCGCGGCGCAGCCTTATGACGTAATACTAACACACCAAAATAAAATAAAAGTCCTCTTAACACGCTAAAACAAAAATAGAAATAAGCATACAGAAAACACATTCAAGTGATAAGATAAATTATGAATTAATGTAAGCAAGTGTGAAGTGATCACAATTATAATACCAACTACAGAGCATTGGTGATATTCTCAATCAAGGGTATCTTCATATTATAAAAGACTGGTAAGAATGTTTAAATATTCCAAACTCATTAAAAAATGTGTAGTTCAAAATTAAATGTGTGGTTTCACTTATTAACTAAGGCTGAATCCTTTTCATAATATCCATTTTATTCAATAAATAAAATCAAATTGCAACTTTATTTGATTAAAGTGCATTATATTAAAAGGGCCTGTAAAGGATTACAGTGACTGTCTGAATGTAAAAATAAATTATGTATACATTAAAAAATGTTAAATTAAAATAGTTTAAAATCACTTAATCTAAATGATAATGGAATCTGGTTAACATGTCCCCAGATTATCTTTATTAAAATGAACAGTGTGGAATTTGTTTGGAAATGTGACTATAATAATATAAAGATGTTTCTTATTACGTTGCTACTCCTCATCTACACTTATTAAGAGTTCAGTTTCTAGATACAAGATACAATAACCAGTTCACTAGAAACACTGTAACTCTTGAGGTATATCCATTAGACCATCACCAGTGCTTAATTTGTACATTAATAAATTACGGATCAAAATAAGCAATTAAAAGGCACTGTGACCGACACTGACTATACAACTTTAGTTTTCCCGGAACATATAATTGCGTCACTAAATAGTGATAGTGTAGCGCAACTACAAGACCATCATTCACTTTGCATTATTTTTGAATACTTTGGCTCTGACCCTACTAAAATAATGCTTGCTTTGTTATAAATTATATTTTATCTTCTTTGCCAATTTTATATCCATTAATGTAAGTTTATCCACAAAGAAACCTTTCTGAGAGAATTTAAAATATATGTTAACATTATTACATCTTCAGTAATAGTTAATTTCAGTCGTGCTGGAATCAGTAGACTCGACAGTAGGCTCTGAACAATTTCCCTCAGCACTCAAATCATCCGGCTCCATCTAGAAGATCCACAAATATATCGGCAGGTATGTCCATGTCTTATAACTGCAGTCTCATGTAAATGATATGGGCACTTTTCTTGCTTAGACTTGTTGCCTCGTCAATAATAAGGCTAATTTTGTGGGCACCTTGCACAATTTTCTCAATCATTTTACGTCTCATTTCAGATGAGATGTGTTCCTGAATACTGGCACAATACATTAGAATATAAGATACGCCCCATACATCGATGCCATTTAACTCTTGTCAATCTATTTAATGCTCAAATGCTTAATGCTTTTTTTTATCCATGGGCAGGTCTATTGTGTTTTGCCTTATAGTAGGCTGTTCTTAATACTCCAGCAGTAGTTTCAATCTGTTCAGCCTGTGCATTAACAACACTCTGTATAGTTGTATTCTGACTGGCTCTTTGCAAAATGCTCTCTGCTGCCATATGTGATTTAGTACGACTGTGCTCAAACACTGTGACCAAATATCACCCGATATATATATCGATATGACTATATACACTCACCTAAAGGATTATTAGGAACACCATACTAATACTGTGTTTGACCCCCTTTCTCCTTCAGAACTGCCTTAATTCTACGTGGCATTGATTCAACAAGGTGCTGAAAGCATTCTTTAGAAATGTTGGCCCATATTGATAGGATAGCATCTTGCAGTTGATGGAGATTTGTGGGATGCACATCCAGGGCACGAAGCTCCCGTTCCACCACATCCCAAAGATGCTCTATTGGGTTGAGATCTGGTGACTGTGGGGGCCATTTTAGTACAGTGAACTCATTGTCATGTTCAAGAAACCAATTTGAAATGATTTGAGCTTTGTGACATGGTGCATTATCCTGCTGGAAGTAGCCATCAGAGGATGGGTACATGGTGGTCATAAAGGGATGGACATGGTCAGAAACAATGCTCAGGTAGGCCGTGGCATTTAAACGATGCCCAATTGGCACTATGGGGACTAAAGTGTGCCAAGAAAACATCCCCCACACCATTACACCACCACCACCAGCCTGCACAGTGGTAACAAGGCATGATGGATCCATGTTCTCATTCTGTTTACGGCAAATTCTGACTCTACCATCTGAATGTCTCAACAGAAATCGAGACTCATCAGACCAGGCAACATTTTTCCAGTCTTCAACTGTCCAATTTTGGTGAGCTTGTGCAAATTGTAGCCTCTTTTTCCTATTTGTAGTGGAGATGAGTGGTACCCAGTGGGGTCTTCTGCTGTTGTAGCCCATCCGCCTCAAGGTTGTGCGTGTTGTGGCTTCACAAATGCTTTGCTGCATACCTCGGTTGTAACGAGTGGTTATTTCAGTCAAAGTTGCTCTTCTATCAGCTTGAATCAGTCGGCCCATTCTCTTCTGACCTCTAGCATCAACAAGGCATTTTCGCCCACAGGACTGCCGCATACTGGATGTTTTTCCCTTTTCACATCATTCTTTGTAAACCCTAGAAATGGTTGTGGGTGAAAATCCCAGTAACTGAGCAGATTGTGAAATACTCAGACCGGCCCGTCTGGCACCAACAACCATGCCACGCTCAAAATTGCTTAAATCACCTTTCTTTCCCATTCTGACATTCAGTTTGGAGTTCAGGAGATTGTCTTGACCAGGACCACACCCCTAAATGCATTGAAGCAACTGCCATGTGATTGGTTGATTAGATAATTGCATTAATGAGAAATTGAACAGGTGTTCCTAATAATCCTTTAGGTGAGTGTATATCGCATGGGTGAAATAAAAAGTCTATCGTTTCATATTATACTCTATCGTTTATTTTGTGGTGTCACAAAATACATTGTTTACGGCAAAACTTTTTCATCATTTGAATGACTGCAATCTTACACGCCACCATGGGGATGGAGACAGAAACGTGAATAACAGCATATGGCGAGTAAATGAGAGACAGAACCGGGAGAAGGACCAGCCAGGACAAATCGAAGAGCTCGTTCCTAAACGAGGGGGGACCTCTGGCACACTCTGGTTATGAAAAGTCTGACACGGGCCAAAAAAACTACTTTGAAAATTATGTCGGAGTCGCCAGGTTCCCACAAGAGGCTCCAAGACCACTAACTTCACTCGCATTATCGACGTAAAACATCATCCTTCACACAGGCTATAACAGCACAGTGGGGCGGTGGTCACGCTGCACGGCACAGATTGTACTACAGACTATTTAAATTGAGCAGTGTAACTTTCTATATGTTTGGTTGACTGTTTTTTATTTTGATAATGAACAGGCTGCGATGTTAGCAACGCTAGAATATGTTTCGCGCGTGCACATGGTCTTTGAGGCACCCTTTGATTTCACAGCAGTCTTTGTATAAAAATACATTATAACTAGATAATATAATCTATTAAATTGATCTATTAACACTTTTTCCCCCCTTATGCAAGTCTGGTATTCCCCTTATTTGAAAATGGTGGTGCCTTATTCTGATGGAGAATTTTGCCATTGAAAGGTAACTCTCTCGCTCTCTCAAGTTTTTCTCTGTCTATAAATTTGTCACAGGAAACATGCTGCCGTTGATGTGCAGGTGCCACCTAAAGAACATGAAAATGAAATCGGTGACAAGGTGTTTTTTTTGTCTCAAACATGAAAGAAATATAATTTCAGAACATTAATTTACATGCATCCTGATTAAAACACAATGTATTATTGAGGACACTTCCAATCTCCCCAGGAACAACAGATGGAAATTAGCTAGCAGCTAAATGTGGTGCAAACCATCTCTTCTCTTGTGAGAATAATTTCTTTTAAATGAATTAAATATTTCACCCCTTTTTTGTACTCTTCTCTCATGATGGAAGCACAGATAGTAAAAGACCTCTGGACCGCAGTTGGATGGATGCGGAAAAACTGCCACTCGTTCAGAGGTTTTGTGGAAGAGCCGTGGTATCTGAAGTTAAGCATCATCTTCTACGTTACGTCAATTTTTAATGTACATGTGTGACGTCCCTGTCGGCCGTTCCTTGTTTTGTGTGCGTTGCGTCTGTATTGTTTGCAGGTGACTGGCTGATTGCGGCAAGATTGAGAGCACCAGCGCGCAGGTGTTCTTCGTTTCCTACTAAGGCTGCATGTTTCCTGTCAGCGAGGGCTGCTCTGGGGATGCGTTGGACTTTGTGGCAGTTTCTTGTCCTTCGGGTCGATACCTGTCGCTTTAGATGAGTCTCGGCTCATTTGAGGAAGAATGTAAAATAAAGCTCAGATATTTTGCAATGTAGCGGAACTCGTCTCTCCTGAGTTGTAGTGATCCTTCTAGATCGCAATAACATGTAAGTACACTTTTATGACACCAGTAAAATGTATTTTGTTAATAAACATGCATACACAACAGACACACCAGCAATATACAGTATTTATGAAAAGTATTCACCATTCATATTTGAAACCTGTTTCAGGGGGCTGAAGAATGCCTTTTTCAGGCACGGTAAATGGCTAATGTTGTTTTCTCTCTCTCTCTCTCTCAAAAGAATGTTCTGTGTTGTGCAATATTTTGATGGCAAGAAGTCTGTGTCTGTGGTGTTTCAATCATGGCACAATGACGGTTTTACTTTCTAGCCAAATTACACAAGCGATGAGAGGATCAACAAAGCTGTGAAGTTCGCCGAGGTGCCAGGCCACAACTGGTCGAAGCATCCTGTCAGACTATTGAAGACATATGGTGATTCATTTTTGAATCACCTAGTTGTTATTATTACTTTGTACTCTCTCCCAAAAGCCAGCAGTAACTATTTTGTTAATATCTCGAGTCAAGATTAATGCCGGTGATTTACCTATGTAAATGTTCTTTTAGGTGACTTCCTGTCAGCCTGGCAAGGGATGAAACAGTCACTGACGTGACACATCGGAGCTAGACTCCGATGATGAAAATGAGGAAGTTGGTCGAGGCAAAAGAACACCTAAACCTATGCAAGAGAGAATCATGTTTATGATATTTGTCAGGTTTAAATGGATATAATATAAGGATACAAGGATTTTATTTGTCACGTACATAGAAATACTAATGTAAGACGTACTGAATTAGCATTTGAATGTTCAACTTTTCTGGACATGGGGTGAAAGAAAGAAGGATCAGGAAAGTAATTTAATAAATAGCAAAAGAGGGGAGTATAAGTGCAAAGTGTCCATAGCCAGGGCTTTTATTTTCCCAAATCGCCGAACTGCACCAGCTTGTATTTTGAGACAGGCGTCTATATGAGACAGGTCTTTAATTCAATGTTGAGATGAGCATGACAGTAGGAGGTTACCATATCTGTGTTTGTGTTTAACAAATCAGTTAATGTCAGAATTAGCCTACTATATTTCCGAATGTCTAAATGGGGTTGCACACCAGACGAGCAGCGCAGCGCCACGTCTTTAAAATTCAAACACATTATTCTCTATGAGTGTACATTGTCTCAAATCGTTGTTAATGTATATACTGACTTCACCCTGTGCTGCAATATACATTCAGTTTTACATTCATTAACAGAAATCAGCTGCTTGAATGAAAATTGCTGATGCTATCGGATTTTCAGGTGATATTCTCAATTTATTCAGTTAACGGACGCTCTGAGGTATTTGAATTTTAAAGACGTGGCGCTGCGCTGCTCGTCTGGTGTGCAACCCCATTTAGACATTCGGAAATATAGTAGGCTAATTCTGACATTAACTGATTTGTTAAACACAAACACAGATATGGTAACCTCCTACTGTCATGCTCATCAGTGTTCAGACTGCAGACTAAGCAGCGACTGTATTTAATTTTACAGTACAATCATAACATAGTACGGACATGATCTTAATTCCATAATATACTTAAACATAACTATATTGCTGGCCATAAACTGAGAAAATGCGCTTCCGGTGTGCGATACCTTCGAGTTGTCATAGACGTGACACGGCGCTGCGCTTCTCGTACGGTGTGCGACCCCCTTTAGATTATTGGCAGCATAAAAAAACGAAACGATGTGACAGCCATGGGCTGAACAATACAAGTTACCGGTAATATCCAGAGAGTCTATGAACTAGTTGCCAGAAACACATCAACAAGAAAGAATGACGGCTACCCTGTAAAACAACTGCAATCATGTGATACAAAAGGACCCTATTCATCACTATCATCATCACCGCGATCCTCAACTACAAGTTCATTGGCGAATTCCTCCTCCTCCTCGCTCTCCTCCACTTCCCTTTCCGGCCTCCGCTAACTCTGCCTGCCTTGCTTGCGCTAACAGCTCCCGCCCAGATGCGCAGGGCTTTCTTGCGTGCGAATCTGCTCCATAGAACCGGCTTAAACATACAATCTGACAGGTTTTAGAAGATTAAATACAACCCCAAACTAAAAAACAGACCAGGCCTCTATTTGAGACCGGCCTTTATTTATCCAAACCTGTAGCCACACCAGGCGTGTAAAAGAGACAGGCGTCTATTTGGGACTCGGCTATTATTTGAAGTTTTACGGTATTTGATTTTACTGTAGTCTTTTTGCAGTAAAAACTGTATAAACTATCCAAAACTAATCAACGAAATCTTGTCTAAACATTCATATTTCATCTGTAACATATCGTTTTTATGATATATTTGCATATAAATGTTAATTTGCAGTTTAATATGTTGCTTATACAAAGACATTTTATTTCAACATATTTCAGTAAATTTTTACTCATTTCAGTATAGCAATATAGTTTGGTAAAAGCTAAACTAGTAGATGTGTTCATGTAAAAATAACATGTTTACTAATGTAGGTGCAAGTGTGCACTGTCGTGTACAGCTGTAGTAAACATTAGTGCCGTTCATTCATTCACACACAGACACGCGATTCATATTTATACAGTCCTTTTGCAGTTTACCGACACTATTGCATATCGCGATTAGAACAAAGCACTTAAGAATAAAAAACTTACTACAGTCCTCTGAATAGCTGGATTCGTTGCTCCTCGATGTGAAACTAAATTATTCCTTAGGATTATTCCTCACAGCGAAGCAAGACGAGACAAAGTGCATGAGTCTGATAAAACAGATATGTTTTATCCAGCTGATGTGGGCGTTGACACGTTTGCATGGATCGCTTCAGATCATTTGCGTTTGAATAGCGTGCGCTCTCTGTGGGCGTGGTCACATTAACACTTAATGAGCTGAGCCTAAACTTCAGACACAAAATCCGAAAGCTACATTGACGAGTACAACAAAAACCAAAAAGTCCGGAATCAAATAGCTCTCCCCGCAGAAGAAGGCCCAATCTTACTAGGCAGTCTGCGTGCCGAACTGAGATCAGAATTCAACTCGTACGGAGACACCATGCGAATATTTCTTAAAACAGAAATAGAAGGCCTTGGCAAAGAAATATTTGCTTTATTGACAGCAATAAATCATCATGAGCATTGAACGTAAGAACACTAATTTGAACACTTGTGTGTGGTAATGCTATGGCCTACACAAACTGAGTAACGGACTCTCAACCAGGTACCCAAAGAATGTGAATCCTTGTACCATTTATTTATTTTATTTTTATGTATTTGTTCTTACATCTCTTTACTATAGAATATAATTACGGTTATTTTTATTTATTTATGGGGAACTCTAGGTTACATTAGACATAGGTACTGGCCAAAATATGGTTAAGAAGGTCTGGAAAACGAATTTGGTTTAATTATCTTTCTTTTTTTAGGAGCTTAGTGGTAAGTCAAATGTTCACACACCTCTCTGCGTGTATAAATAACTTTTCTTTTGGGAATATGCGCTTCCTCTGTAGTTCTGACGGAGCAGCTAGTTCAGGGGAGTTCAGGGAGGGAGCAGGGTTTGTTGTATTTAGGGACTTTGGTTTATTCTGTGTTTTTACCTGCACTACAATTGAATATATCTTTGATTTTTATTGGAGACCGTCCAAAAAAACAAAACTGAGCAGTCTAATTTTTTTTATTTTTCCAACTAAACAGTTATGGCTAAAAACTATATTTTAGACTCATTTAGTCACAAAAACTTGGTCAAAATTATTTCCTGGAATTGTAAAGGACTCAATGGACCTATTAAACGAGGAAATGTATTGACCCACCACCTTAAAAAATTAGAGATGGATATCGGGTTTTTACAAGAAACACACTTGAGAGATCAGGATCATAAACGGTTACGAACTAAATGGATTGGACAGATATTTCATTCTAAATTCCCAGTAAAAAACAGAGGCGCAGCTATAATTATTAGAAAGACAATTCCCTTCTTAGCATAAAAAATAATATCTGATCCTCGAGGACGATATATTATTGTAACAGGAAAATTGTACAATAAACCAGTTACTCTAGCTAGTGTATATGCCCCCAATATTGATGATGAGGCTTTTATTACCTCTTTCTTTACAGCATTACCTAATATGGATTCTCATAAATTGATTATTGGAGGGGATTTTAATTTGGTGTTAGACCCAATAATTGATAGGTCATCACAAAAACCATCCAACATGTCAAAGTCTGCTAAAGCCATTCATGCACTCATGAATACCTATAAATTATTTGATCCATTTAGAGTTTTATCTCCCAACACAAGGAAATATTCTTATTTCTCTCCGGTTCATCATTCGTTTTCTAGAATAGATTTCTTTTTAATTGATTATGCATATTTAACAAACATCAAATACTGTGACTACGAAGCAATTGTGTTATCTGATCATAGTCCAGTATCATTCCACATAGAGATGGGACATGATCTGACAACCAAAAAATGGCGGTTTAATAATGCTCTTTTCTTGGATGATAAAGTAATAGAAGAACTGCAAAAACAAATTGATATATTTTTGCATACAAATGATGATCCAGAGATTAAAAGATTCACCTTGTGGGAAACATTTAAAGCATACATGAGGGGCCAGATTATTTGCCTGAATAGCTTGAAAAATAAGCAGCGAAGGGACAAGGAGTTGAAATTGACCCAAGAACTTAAGGAAATTGACAGAGTTTATGCTAACTCCCCCACACCAGAACTTTATAAAAGAAAGCAGTCATTGCAGACCGAACTCAAATTATTATACACTGCAGAAACGACTAAATTCTTGACACAATTAAGACACAAAAATTATGAATATGGGGAAAAAACAGGTAAATTATTAGCCCAGCAAATTAAAGAAGAAGCAGCGTCAAGGTTAATAACAGAGATACGGACAGATTCCGGTCAGACAACAACCGATCCTAAAATAATAAATGACACATTCAAGAATTTTTATTCTAAATTGTACTCTTCAGAATCCAAAAATGATTCAAACTTAATAGAACAATTTTTTGATAAACTTCAGATACCTACTATAAATTTAGAAAACAAAAAATTATTAGAATAACCTATTTCAAACTTAGAGTTTTGCATACACTGTATAGCTTGTTTTATTTCTAAGTGCCCTGGACCTGATGGTTACAGTGTTGAATTCTACAAGGCTTTTATAGATCAAATTTCAACACTTCTTTTGAGTGTCTATAATGAAGCATTGACTACAGGTTCTCTACCTCCAACGTTATACGATGCATGCATCTCTTTAATCCATAAATCTGGCAAAGACCCTCTAGAACCAGGTTCATATAGACCCATAAGCCTTTTGAATGTGGATAATAAAATTTTGGCAAAGATCTTAGCCATACGTTTGGAAAAGGTCCTTCCGACCGTTGTGTCACCAGACCAAACTGGATTTGTTAAAGACAGGCAGTTGTTTTTTAACATCAGGCGACTGTTCAACATTATCTACACTCAAAATCCAAATAAAGAGGTGTCCGAAATAATGGTCTCACTAGATGCCGAGAAGGCCTTCGACAGGGTCGAGTGGGATTTTCTCTTCTCGGCCCTGTCGAGGTTTGGATTTGGCCCCTACTACATTTCTTTAATTTTACTACTTTATGCTCAGCCTAAAGCATGTGTTCACACAAATAATATGGATTCTTGCTCTTTTCCTCTTCACCGTTCAACACGACAAGGCTGCCCTTTATCTCCCTTGTTGTTCGCGCTGGTCATAGAACCTCTTGCTATTTTGCTGCGCTCTACGGGGGATTATAAGGGGATTGTAAGAGGAGATAAGGAGCATAAGGTGTCCTTATATGCAGACGATCTGCTTCTATATATTTCAGATCCATCTCTGTCTCTACCAAAAATTATGACCATGCTAGCGGACTTCGGTAAAGTATCAGGATATAAAATTAACCTGTCAAAAAGCATATTGTTTCCGATCAGCTCTAGGGCAAAAGATCAAGTACATACACTCTCCCCTTTTCCCTTTGCTGTTTCAGACTGTTTTAAATATCTCGGAATAAATATCATACAGGAAATATCTGGCCTCTTCAGCAAAAACTTTGTAAACCTATATAAACAAACGGAGCAACAGATCGAGAGGTGGTCTAATCTCCCGATCTCTCTCGCTGGCCGAATTAATATTATAAGAATGAATGTTTTACCGAAATATTTATTTTTATTTCAGTGTGTTCCAATTTTGATTAATAAGAAATTTTTTACCAAAATAGATTCTTTAATTGTGTCCTTTATTTGGAATAAAAAGATACCAAGAATTAAAAAATCCTTTTTACAAAGACCCAAACCCATAGGAGGAATGGGATTGCCCAGCTTCCGGCTCTATTATTGGTCCTGTAATATTCGATGTATGTCATTTTGGAATGGATCTCACAAACCTGATTGGGAACAGATGGAAAATCAAGCTTTTTCTCCTAATACATTGAAATCATTAATACATTACACCTCTGATCTTTCTAAATTTAAGGCTCAGAATCCTGTTGTGTCCCACTCACTAAAAATTTGGTCTCAGATTAGAAGACATTTTCATTGGAATCAATGTTCAGTCCTTACACCAATAATTGGTAATCAAGCACATAAGCTGTTTTCAGGTCAAACATTTCAACAATGGGACCTTAAAGGAGTGCACACAATTAAAGACCTCTTCATTGATAAAATATTTCCAACATTTGAACAATTAATACATAAATTTAATATTGATAACAAAGACTTTTTTAAATACTTGCAAATGTGCAACTTTACTAAAGCAACATTTCCCTCTTTTCCCAATCAGCCTGAAGTATGTCCTATGAACAATGTATTATTGAACAACCCACTTAAAAAAGGTTCTATTTCTAGAATATATAATAACCTTTCACAGCTAGATAGTACAACTACACTTGATCATATAAAGGATGCTTGGAGTGAAGACTTGGGAATAAACATCACAGACGACCAATGGATCGAAGCTCAAGAGCGGGTCCACTCCTCTTCAGTTTGTATCAGACACGGTCTGCTGCAGTTTAAAATCCTGCACCGATTACACCTTTCCAAACAAAGACTATCCAGGATGTTTCCGGGAGTGGACGCCTCTTGTGAACGTTGTGGCTATGCCCCTGGTTCATTGTCACATACATTTTGGGACTGTCCCCACATCACCCTCTATTGGTCTAAAATAATTGAGACTTTGTCAGCAATTTTTAATGTTAGACTCCCAGCAGATCCAGTAATGTCACTATTTGGTGTTGTACCTACAGATATACATTTGAACAGCTCACAAATTAATGTATTGTGTTTTGTGATGTTGCTAGCCAGACGTCTAATTTTACTAAACTGGAAAAATAAAATTCCTCCTACTCACCAAAACCTTCTTAGAGACGTAATGCAATATTTACAATTGGCAAAAATTAAATATTCTTTAAGGAAGAAAGAACAAAAATTTTACTCAATTTGGCAACCTTTTATTAATTATTACAATAAGTAAAATTGGACGGCCCCCCTAATGCCTGATTTGATATAGTTTTACTTAATACTTCATGTGTGTGCAGGTGTTTTGTTATTTTTTTTTTACGTTTTGTTTTGTTTTCTGTTTACATTTATACATATACAAATTGTATATATGTAAGTGATTTGTATAAAACTGTTGGAAAATGGTAATAAAAATAACAGAAAAAAAAAAAAAAAATACTCAGATACACGTTAAAGTCCTGCGTTAAAAATTTATAAAAGTATAATCCGGTCTAAACATTTCTACAAACAAGTATATATTTTTGTACATTATACAAACAAGAATAATCAGGAAAAGTGAACTGTGACTATTATACTATTATATAATTATTACTCATGCATTAATTAAAATATAAAGTAAATGTATTTAGCTTCTTTTCACCACAGATTTTTTTTGTTTGTTTGATCATTTTTCTTAAGTAATTATTATTATTGTTATTATTTCAGATTCTTGGCCACTGGAGACTCCTACCGCACCATAGCTTTTAGCTATCATGTGGGAGTGAGCACCGTGGCAGGTATTGTTGGAGAGGTCGCAAGGGCAATATGGGATGCCTTGGTGCAGGAGGTCATGCCAGTCCCCACCACTGAGGACTGGCAAAGCATCGCCAATGACTTCCTCCATCGGTGGAACTTTCCAAACTGCCTTGGTTCCATCGATGGCAAACATGTTGTTATCAGGGCCCCTGACAACTCAGGCTCTTTGTTTTTTAATTATAAGGGGACCTACTCTGTTGTCCTCCTGGCAGTGGTGGACGCACAGTACTGCTTCCGGGTAGTGGATGTTGGCAGCTACGGGAGGACAAGCGATGGTGGTGTGCTGGCTAACTCCACCTTTGGCCAGGCACTGCGAGATGGGACCCTTGGCCTGCCACAAGATGCTCTGCTGCCAGGTGCAGAGCATTTGGGACCACAGCCACATGTTTTTGTGGCTGATGAGGCCTTTCCACTCCGCCAGGACCTCATGCGGCCTTTCCCAGGACACAATCTCTCCGGCAGACAAAGGGTATTCAACTACAGGCTGTCACGGGCAAGGCTGATTGTTGAGAATACCTTTGGCATTCTCACAGCCCAGTGGCGGATGTACAGGCAAGTTATTGCGATCAGCCCTGCCAACGTGGACGCCTGTGTGAAGGCTACATGTGTCCTGCACAACTTCCTGAGGAGGTCCACCAGCATCACCAGGACGCCCATACCATCAGCTGGAGACAGAGAAGCTGCTGGCCTACAGGAGGTCAGCCGAGTGGGCAGCAATAATGCCACAAGGGAGTCCATCCGTGTCCGAGAGAAATTCATGACCTATTTCTCCACAGAGGGAGCTGTCCCCTGGCAACCTGTGGCATAAAGCCATGCCTTTAAACGGCTCTTTTAAGAGCCACCAATTAAAAACAAATTTAAGTTCATATTCATGGTGTCTCGATTTTTTAAAAACACATTTTAGTTCATATTCATGGTGTTTCGATATTTTAAAAACACATCTCGGTTCATAAACATGGTTTCTCCATATTTTAAAAACAAAATTTTAGTTCATATTAATAGACTGAGCAAGACTGCTCTAAAAACACTTATGGAAGTGTACTTTTAATCTCACCTGGGTTCCCTACACATTTTCAATATATGGTAGAGCATGAAAGATTTGTAATAATATAAAACAAGTGATAGGGTTGGGAGCAGGCTTCACTCTATGTTTTTTTAGATTTTCAGAGTGCTGGCCTTATATAACACATATGAAACAAAGTAAAGAGGCCGCACTATGCATATAAAACGTTTATTTTGCACAAACGCGCACGCAGCATCCAACGTACTGATCTGTTGACCAAACGGACCGATCAGAATAACGCTAACACTGCAGTGACATGTGTATCCACTTATGGTCAGATTTCAAATAGCTTAAAGAATATTGTGCATCGCCATTGGCACATTCTAAGCAGTGACCCGAACTTGGGCGACACGTTCCAAGATCCGCCGCGCAGCTGCTATAAACGTGCACCCAATCTCAGAGATCAGCTAGTGCGCTCGCACCTTCCTGCGCCAACTCACTCGCCTTTTCCCTTTAGAATACCATACGGGAATTTCAAATGTTTTAATTGTGCTGCTTGTAATTTTATGATCACAGAAAATACCTTCACACATCCAAAAACAGGCAGGGTGTATAAAATAAAGGGCAGAATCACATGTCTATCAACTTTTATTGTGTATCTACTAACGTGTCCTTGTGGTTTATTCTATGTGGGCAAAACAAAGCGACAATTGAAAACCCGAATTTTCGAACACAAATGTGCCATCAGAAAGAATGACGATAAATCATCAGTTGCAAGACATTTTAATTCTGTGGGACATAATGCCAACATGCTCAAATTTATGGGCTTGGAGCTGGTCAATCGGCCTCCAAGAGGTGGAGACCGTGAGAACCTCCTCTTGCAGCGAGAGGCTTGGCATATTTTTAATTTGAACACTTGCATCCCGCACGGGATGAATGAAGATCTGACACTAAGCTGCTTCCTATAAATGCAGGTTAATACCACATGTGTATTGAATGTGTTAAAATTCTTTATGTATTATGAGTATTATATTGCAGTATATAGTGACACCATTGGTCCCGGTATCACTTTAATATTATTATTTGATGATGATGACGATGATGGGTGTGTCAATGACAATGGGTGTGGGTATTTAAGATTGGTCACAAGCTTTCCTGATTGCACACTGAAGAAGGCACACGCCGAAACGCGTTTGTGCAAAATAAACGTTTTATATGCATAGTGCGGCCTCTTTACTTTGTTTAATAATATAAAACACACATAACCAGAAATGTTGACAATATTTTATTGCCTTTTTTACTAATAACGTAAAAAAATGAGATACAAATGAATAACAAGGTTTTAAACATAGAACTAATACTTTCATACAATACTTTCGTACAGAACTGTTTTGTACTTTACAAGAACTAATACTTTCATACAGAACAGTTTTGTACTTTTGAACTAATACTTACAGAACACGTTAGAACAAAGGGAGAAAGCACAAGGTGCAGCTGACAAGACTGCGAGGGAAATAAGCTTACAATCACCCCTCACAGACTTGTCAGCTGCCCCCCGTTACTCTCACCCCAGTGTTCTTCAACTTCAGTCTCCAGACATCTAGCCTCATACACAAGCCTGTGTATTTTAAACTTCAGGTCCTGTCTGGTCCTCACAGACAGCGACCTGAAGTCTTCCACGAGGCTTTGAAAAAAAAGGCTGTCACTGTCCTCATTGGTTGTAGCTCTTCTACTAACAGCTTCCAAAGCTGTTAGCATGCGCTCATCAAAGTTGGAGCTGTGGTGTGGTCTCTTTCTCCTCAATGAGGAGGGCTGAAGGCTGGGCTGGCCCTGGCTTCCACCTGCCTGGCTTCCACCTGCCTGTCCCTGGCTTATACCTGCCTGGCTCTGGCTTCCACCTGCCTGTCCAAGAAGGCTGGACTGGCTCTGGCTTTCATCTGGCTGTCCCTGAAGGCTGGACTCACACTGATGACTGCGTGTGCGCATCTCCTCTACCTGACTGTGCCCGGCCATGGCATATTCTCTTTCCTCTGGGGTCAGGTCTTCCCCAACCCCCCCTACCATATTAGGCAAGGCAAGGCAAGTTTATTTATATAGCACATTTCATACACAATGGCAATTCAAAGTGCTTTACATAGAAGAAATTAAAATAATAAAAGAAATAAGAATAATTAAAACAGTTTAGAAAAATAAAATAAAATACAGTACAAACAGTCGGACGAATATTGGCACAGTGCTCATTCAGTAAATGCATAGCTAAACAGATGTGTTTTGAGTCTGGATTTGAATGTGACTACAGTAGGAGCACATCTGATCTCCTCTGAAAGCTGGTTCCAGCTGCGGCTGGCATAATAGCTAAAAGCGGACTCGCCATGCTTAGAGTGAACCCTTGGTATTTCTAGCTGATATGATCCTAGTGATCTGAGTGATCTGTTGGGTTTATATTCAGTGAGCATATCTGCAATGTATTGAGGTCCTAGGCCATTGAATGATTTATATACCAGTAATAATACTTTAAAATCAATCCTAAATTTAACTGGGAGCCAGTGTAAAGACCTGAGGACTGGTGTGATGTGTTCATATTTTCTGGTTCTGCTCAGAATCCTGGCGGCAGCGTTCTGTATGAGCTGCAAATGTCTTATGGTCTTTTTGGGAAGGCCAGTGAGGAGTCCATTACAATAATCCACCCTGCTGGTGATGAAAGCATGCACAAGTTTCTCTAAGTCTTGTCTGGAGACAAAGCATCTAATTCTTGCAATATTTTTCAGATGATAGTATGCTGATTTAGTTATTGCTTTGACAGGACTACTGAAACTAAGGTCTGACTCTAGGGACACACCGAGATTCCTGACTTGATTTTTAGTTGTTTGACCCCTAGAGTGAAGGTATGCGTTCACCTTGAGAACTTCATCTTTGTTTCCAAACGCAATGACTTCAGTTTTGTCTTTGTTTAACTGAAGAAAGTTTTGACACATCCAACTGTTGACTTCGTCAATGCATTGGCACAGGGAGTCAATGGGGCTGTAATCGTTAGGCGATAGGGCTAAGTAGAGCTGTGTGTCGTCTGCATAGCTGTGGTAAGCAATTTGGTTCTTTCTCATTATTTGGCTCATTGGGAGCATATACAGGTTGAACAGGAGTGGTGCAAGAATTGAGCCTTGAGGTACTCCGCATTAGTGGTGTCAACAATAATCGATTCGGCGATGCATCGCAATGCGGGGCATGCACGATTCAGCATCGATGCGGCAAAGTGCCATAATCGATTATGTCACTGTTTTAGGGGTGTAACGGTACGCGTATTCGTATTAAACCGTTCGGTACAAGGCACGCATTTTCAAACCGAACGGTTATTTCAAATGTAAGCGCGTCGTGAGCGCGCTCATAATGTAGACGCTGGCGCGACCACAACATCAAATGGCAAACGCAATGTAAGCGGAACGAAACTGAGCTACTCGTGACGGACTGTTTATCAGTTTGGACCAACGCAGCGCGAGCCGATCTTATACTACACAGCGCTAAGAGATCCAGTAAAGAAAGCATTTGAACTCGCCACTAAAGTAATAACATCGCTGCGAGATCCAGTGAGAAACATTCACATTTCTCTGTTATTAACGGATCAAACAGCGCTGACGTGGAAACCAGGAAGAAACATTGTGACATGAATGAACTAGTGTCCACAGATCAGCAACATTCACCATGGATTTACTGTAGTAGTAACACTTACTGCAACTTTGGAAGTTTGGCAGGAATAGTGGGCTATAATGCCTTCAAGTAACGTTATGTCGGATTTATTTCGACATTATGAATAACATTGCCGCCCTCAAATGTTAATCTGAACTAAAATAAACATTTGTTTATAAGCACAAAATATTACATTTAATTTTTTCCAAGGAGCTGTTTTGTTTTATATGCTCCTAAGAAGAGTCAATTATAGCTCCATCATTGCTCAAAGAAAAAAAATGTCATACGTTATGATGTTAGTTCTAATAAAAAAAGAATAAAAAAAAAAAAATCAAGGAAACTTCTCTGGCATTTCTTTCTTTTTGCTGTATCGAAAACATACCGAACCGTGACACAAGTGTATCGTATTGAACCGAACCATGAATTTTGTGAACCGTTACACCCCTACACTGTTTATTTTCTGGCCTTGAGTTGGACAATAAAGTTGAAATTTAATTTCAAATGGTTCTCAAGCAGAGAGAAGAGAAACATTTCTCATTCAAAGCACTGAAAGCACTGAAAGCAGTAATTTATGCTTTCTTTTTCAGGTTTGAAAATGCCATATCCAATACCCTGTACCATTCAATTTTATTTTATTTAATGACATTTATGTCAAAGATACAGGAGAGTGATAATACACATAGCAGCCAATAAAATCTGTTGTTCAATATCTGACTGCTTGTATTGCCTCATCATGACTGATGAAAATTTTGCCTTGTTGTGTGCAGTAGAATTTTGATGCATCGCAATGCATCGTAGAATCGAACTGAATCGAATCGTTACCTGGTGAATCGTAATCGAATCGAATCGTGAGGGCAGTGCCAATGCACACCCCTACTCCGCATGTCATGGATGTCCACTCAGACTTATGATCTCCTATACTCACATAATAACCTCTCCCATCTAAGTATGACCTGAACCATTTTAGGACTATCCCAGAAAGCCCCACCCAGTTTTCCAGCCTGTCAAGAAGTATGTTGTGATCGACAGTGTCAAATGCAGCACTGAGGTCGAGTAGTACTAGCACTGATAATTTGCCTGAATCAGTATTTAAGCGAATATCGTTTATTATCTTTATGAGCGCTGTCTCTGTGCTGTGGTGCGGTCGGAAACCAGATTGAAAATTGTCAAAGTATCCATTCGAGCTTAAGAATTTGTTCAGCTGATTGAAGACAACTTTTTCAATGATCTTGCCTATAAAAGGAAGATTTGAGATCGGTCTATAGTTGCTTAATATGGTCTTATCCAGATTGCTCTTTTTCAGGAGGGGCTTGACAACTGCAGTTTTCAGGGAGTATGGAAAACTCCCAGAGCGAAGTGAGACATTTACCACTTCTAGGAGATCTGCTTCTAAACTGTTTAACACACTTTTGAAAAATGATGTGGGAAGTGTGTCAAGAGCGCATGTTGATGTTTTAAGGTGCTGTACTGTTTCTTCCAAAATTTTGCCATCAATTTCTTTGAAATCAGACATAGTAACTACTTTCTCAGGTGATTTGATCTGTCTGACCTCAGTGCAACTCAAGGATGTGCTGATCACCTTTCTGATATTACTGATTTTCTCAGAGAAGAAAGAAGCAAACTCACTGCACTTGTTCTCTGAGAGCATTTCACTGGGAATCTGGCTTGGAGGGTTTGTCAGTCTCTCTACAGTAGCAAAAAGAGTGTGTGTGTTGTTTAAATTGCTGTTTATAATATTTGAGAAGAAAGTCTGTCTAGCTTTGCCTAGTTCCATATTGAAAGCATGGATGCTGTCTTTGTAGATGTTATAATGGACTACAAGTTTAGTCTTCCGCCACATGCGCTCTGCTTTTCTGCATTGTCTTTTCATATTTTGCACTGCTGTTGAGATTCTCCAAGGTGCTTTTTGTCTGCCACTCTTCTTCCTGACTTTAACAGGAGCAATATCATCAATTATACCTTTAACTTTTGAGTTTAACATGTTTGCCATCGATGGAACCAAGGCAGTTTGGAAAGTTCCACCGATGGAGGAATCAAGGAGAAAATCAACAGAGTCTGCAGATATGCTTGGTGTTAAGGATATAGCCTTCATAAATAGTACACTGGTGTTCTCATTTAAGCATCTCTTCCTGACAGACACAGATCTAGCTTCAGTGGCAGGAGAGATCAATATATCAAAGAAAATACAGAAATGATCAGACAGTGCTACATCCTTAATAACAATCAATGAAATGTTTAGACCCTTACTGATAAGTAAATCTAGAGTGTGTCCACGATTGTGTGTGGGTCCATGTACATGCTGAGTCAGATCAAAAGTTTTTAAAACAGTTTTGATTTCTTTTGCCATATTGTTTTCTGCATTATCTATGTGAATGTTAAAATCTCCTGCAATGGCAAAACAGTCAAACTCTGAGGTAATTGCTGATAACAGTTCTGTAAAGTCCTCAGCAAAGGCTGGAGAGTATTTTGGAGGCCTGTAAATAATGATAAGTAAAATGCGTGGAGCACCTTTCAACACAATACCCAGATATTCGAAAGAAGGGTAATTCCCAAATGATATTTGCTTACATTGATAGATATCTTTAAAAAGAGCAGCTAGACCCCCACCTCTCTTAACAGCTCTGCAGACACTCATAAAAGTAAAGTTCGGAGGGGCTGCTTCATTGAGGACTGTTGCACTGCAGCTGTCTTCTAGCCAGATTTCATTTAGAAGCATAAAATCCAGGTTGTTTGTGGTTATTAAATCGTTGACTAGAAGTGATTTATTTTTAAGTGAACGAATGTTTAAAAGTGCTAACTTAACAGTCTTACTTTTTGTCCCCACATCAATCTTACTTTGACGTGTAATAGGCACCAGATTAGTTAGGTTTGCTGCACGGCTATTGAAGGCCTTAGACTTTCTATCTTGAAATAGAACAGCAATAGAGAAAGATACAGGCACACTGGGTTCCCGCTTGTTCTGTAAACATTTGAGAAAGTTACTGTTATCAGAGCGGGGACCCAAAACACATCACTGAGAGCTGGTATCAGTTGTTTTTGGTTCACCTCGAGCAGATGGAGGAGGGTGTGGGCCCTGGTGTTGTGGCAGAGGCCGAAGAGCTCTCACAGGAGGGGGAGGGCGAGCTGGGCCCGCAGGCTTTGGTGCGGGTGGTAATGGTGCCTGTCGTTTTTTGGTTGGTATCTGGGGGCTTGCAGCAAAAGAGTGGGATAGTCTGGTTCCAGCATACACCAGTTCTTCCATTTTCTGTGAGAAACACAGTAGTGGCGATGCTGGGGAGAGGGATAGCGTGTCTGGTGAAAGGGGCTGTTGCTCTGGTGTTATAGGAGGTTGTGATATGCTGTCCTGGTTTCCCTGGCTGTTTTCCAGGAAGTCGTCCTTGGGTGCTGAATCTTCAAGCAGTTCTGATATGTCTCTCTGTGGGCAGGGCTCAGCTGAGATTGTGTCCGTGAGCAGAGGTTGTTGTGGCGGAGTGGTGTTATCATTGTCCTTGTGTGATATGTCAACCGCATGTCCATTTTGCTGCTGAAGTGAAGTCCCGTGGTCATTCATACTGTGTCCATGTGTGTGTGTGCTGTTCAGATTGAGTGGATTGGCACAAACTGCAGAAGGATGATTGAGGGAGAAGTAGAAATTGTCCTTTAACACTCTTGAACCATGTTTGTTTGGGTGATGGCCATCCCGATGAAAAAGTTGTCTCTGACTCCAGAAAAGATTGAAATTGTCAATGAAGTTTACTCCTTTTATATTGCAGGTTTTTTGCAGCCATGTATTTAGCCCAAGCAACTGTGAAAACCTGTTTGTTCCTCTTGCTGGGAGTGGTCCACTGATGAATGTTTGAACTTTCAGTCTTTTTAAGTGTTTCAAAAAGTTCATTGAAATCCTTCTTAAGGAGTTCTGACTGCTCTTTATGAATATCATTCTTCCCCACATGTATGATGAGTCGATTTGCAGTCTTATGTTTCATCAGAATGTTCTGAAGTTCCCTGTTTACATCAGAAGTTGTTGCTTGTGAAAGGCAGCATGTAGTTGTATCCCTGCCGCTAATGTTTCTGATTATGGAGTCCCCCACTATCAGAGTCCTGGGCTCGGCTGCGCTCTGAGCTGAGTGCCGCTGTCTGCTCGACCTTGAGCGCCAGTTAGCATCAGTGTTAGCTACTGGCCCATTCAGTCTGTGTTCGATCATATTCATCACATTTGGGGATTCCTCATTTACATTCATTAGTATTTCAAATCTGTTCTCAAGATGTATAGGCGGTGGAAGAAGACCAATGTTTGCAATCCTTGTCAGAGCTGTATCTGGGGTAGAGGATGCTACTGTGGCAATATGTGATGCTCGTGACAATCTGATGTCTCGAGTGCCTTTGGGTCTAGCTCCCTGTTTGTGCCATCGATTAGTAAGTCGATCGGCTTGTTTCTCTACCTGTCGAGGAGCACTAGTTTCATGGGACTCACCGGTATGCTGAGGGTGTCCATGACGAAGCTCTGTTGTGTGCTCCGTCTGGTTTGGTGGTCCCGTAAGTAACTTTGTTTCGAGAACTGCAATCCTTTGTAAAGGTCTGTGGCAGTTAGTGCAGCAAGTAGATTCTTGAACCTGAAGAGGCATTTTCTCTCTTATCCGTATGGATGTAGGCAGTTGTGTTTTCCTTTCCCGGAATGTAAGCTGGTCGGGTAAAAGAATTCTGCGTTTTTGTAGTAATCCAAACTTTGTTGTCTATGGAAGCTTGTTTCCGCCACAAAATAAAAAAATAAAAAGATAATTGCGACTTTTTATCTCACAATTGCGAGTTTACATCTCGCAATTCTGACTTTATTTCTCAGAATTGCGAGATATAAAGTCAGAATTCTGAGATATAAAGTCAGAATTGCGTGAAATAAAGTCAGAATTCTGAGATATAAAGTCAGAATTGCGAGATATAAAGTCGCAATTGCGTGTTATAAAGTCAGAATTCTGACTTTTTTTCTCGCAATTGCGACTTTATATCACGCAATTCTGACTTTATATCTCAGAATTCTGACTTTATATCTCAGAATTCTGACTTTATATCTCAGAATTCTGACTTTATATCTCAGAATTCTGACTTTATATCTCAGAATTCTGACTTTATATCTCAGAATTCTGACTTTATATCACGCAATTGCGAGTTTATATCTCGCAATTCTGACATCTTTTCTCAGAATTGTGAGATATAAAGTCCAATTCTAAGGAAAAAAAAAAGACGGACTTTTTTTTTTTTTTACCTTAGAATAGTTTATATCTCACAATTCTGACTTTATAACACGCAATTGCGACTTTATATCATGCAATTCTGACTTTATATCTCGCAATTGCGTGATATAAAGTCAGAATTCTGAGATATAAAGTCAGAATTCTGAGATATAAAGTCAGAATTGCGTGATATAAAGTCGCAATTGCGAGAAAAAAAGTCAGAATTCTGACTTTATAACACGCAATTGCGACTTTATATCATGCAATTCTGACTTTATATCTCGCAATTGCGTGATATAAAGTCAGAATTCTGAGATATAAAGTCAGAATTCTGAGATATAAAGTCAGAATTGCGTGATATAAAGTCGCAATTGCGAGAAAAAAAGTCAGAATTCTGACTTTATAACACGCAATTGCGACTTTATATCTCGCAATTCTGACCTTATATCTCAGAATTCTGACTTTATTTCACGCAATTCTGACTTTATATCTCAGAATTCTGACTTTATATCTCGCAATTCTGAGAAATAAAGTCAGAATTGCGAGATGTAAACTCGCAATTGTGAGATAAAAAGTCGCAATTATCTTTTTATTTTTTTATTTTGTGGCGGAAACAAGCTTCCATAGTTGTCTGAGCACTGTGCTGTTTGCTGAAGTTAAAATTAGGTGATAAAAGGAAATAAAATATAAAATATAGGAGATAAAATGTAAAAGCGATAGAGCAAAGCGCGGAGCAGTAAGCAAGAGCATCCGAACAGTAGCTGAGCAGGAAGTAGGAATGCACGTATTACTGCACGTTAACCTATCTTCTAGGAATGGGTTGAGGAAGCCCATGACCCCACTGTAGCGCCATGGCCGGACACTGCTTGCGCCTGCCCCACTCCTATTCCTCTCTGCCTCCTTCCTCTTCTCCTTTCGGAACGTGTCTCTAAGGGACTTCCATCTTTTCCTGCACTCATCCGCTAGTAAAAAGACAATATGAAACTTTATTAAATATGTGACTGATGACATTTTTTATTTATTCAATATGTGACTGTAATGACATTTATCATTATTTTCTCCAGCTAAGCAATTTGTAGATAAATACCACAAGGGGAACAGGAATAGTACACTTTTGTTTTTTCCTTGCAGAATTATTTTTAATAAAAAAAAAGGCAGAAGAGACTGCTTTCATTTTAAATATGTAAGAAATATGTTGTACTTCAAAATTAGATAACTATGATTATAACAGCTGATAATTACATCTAATGAAATTTGGCAGGCTAAAGTAGGCTATTGTACAGCATCAGTAAATTGCCATATCACAGTTGCACATTTAATTATGTAGAGACAAAAACTGATCTTGTAATAATCGTAAAATTTACTTTACTGACTGATTTGCATAAACAACTGTTTTGCATGACATGGCGCTAAAGTTATCATGCAATTCCCGCTTTTTTCTAGAAAATATATAACGTTAATGCCCATCAGCAACTCACCAGAAACACCAACAATTTCAGACACCTTGTTCCATTCTTTTTATTAATGTCCCTGTATGTAAACAGGGACAAGTCGTATAATAACGGGAAACCAGCAACAGAAATAATTCATTTTTCCTCCATTTTGCTTAGGAACTAATGTGGTCGGAACTAAAGGTTACAGGACTGCGTTCTCTTGTATCCTCTCAGGCGGAGGACTTCTACATTCCGATTGGTTGCCGCCGAACAGCGTCATAGCTTATTACCATAAAGTTGACTTGATTTCAACTCTTCTCGCCGTCCAAGACGCGCCGCGCCGCCCTCGCCGGAGCTCGCCGCCGGCTCTCATTGAAAATGAATGGCTTCCGGCCACTTTAACGCTCTCGCCGCCGGCGGTGTGAACGCACAGCAAGATCAAAATCGAATTTTGAGTCTCTTTTGCACTGATAAGAAAAAAAGCTAGCAGATCACGCCGGCGTGATTGCCGACCCCAGGGGGTTAAGAAACTAAAATCTAACCACAACTAAGAACAGACTATCAGCTGTAATACCACCATATTACCCAACCTTCTATAAACTAAATGGATGCCATCTTGACACTCAACAATATTGTCAGTCCACTAGTTAGAAACTATTTGTCTGTACTGCCCTTTAACCTTTCTAGAGGCAAGCTCATTTGGAACTGGTCCAACAAAATGTGGCTTTTTCAAAGAGACCAATGTTCTCTCAATGATTTGACTCTGTTGATTTTGCTCAGACAATCGACGTAGCATTTGGGCAAGGGGGGCGTTGGGGTTTTCTGCCAAGTTTATTGAGTTTCTGCAGGTGGTTCTCATACGGGAAAGCTGATTTATTGTCGAGACAATCTGAGAGCTCATCTAAGTCAAATGTTCAGAAGCTTCCTAACGACACCTAAACAAACAGAATGCATATAGTCACCTGGAAACTAAGATACCTTCCCTACGGGAAAGGGTTAGGGCCCTGGTGATGTTCTTCATTATGTTTTTGGGCAAATGATTAATCTGTCCTGAGTGGGCAAGAGACTAAGGAAAGGTCATTCTGCCAGATAGATACTCTCCTTTCTGGGCACATTTATCATATCCAAAATATCCATTGTGACTCTTAATGTTTTTTTTATAAAAGCCCGGGCAGACGCATCACACATGACAGAATCTAACTTGACAAAAAATTATTTTGCCCTCAAAGTCAATACCACTCTCCAACGCTTTCAACTCAGAAACAAAATCTTCCATAAAGACTTCTGCTGGCTTTGGTTTATGTGGTCCACAGAACAATGCAATCACAACAAGTTCTTTAATTGGAAAACTTAGTAAACATCCTAAAATTAGCCACACCTGAATCCCACTACTCTTGAATAAGGGCAATCCATCAATATTGACTTGGAGTTTTAGTGTGCAGCCATCTGCAACTGACTCAAATGCCTGTCGTAGCTTCTGCTTAATGGAGGACAGGATGCCAATATAGTAATAGAGTCCTTCACATTTTTGATGGAGTCTCAGCAGGCCAAGAAGAGCTGTAAGAGCCAAGAGGGAAACTCCGAAATTTAACGCCCAGTTGCGTAGACTATCACAAAGGTTACAGGTTTGATCTGTTTCATCAGAATCTTGGCCTGAGTAAGACTCCTCCTCAGATCCAGGCAGATCCATCCTAAAGGACTGATGTGTCCTCCTCTCCTCTATCAAAAGTCGTCGGCGACTCGCCCCCCTCCTATCTCCTCCCGCTGGTCATGTCCAATTGTTTTCAAAGAAGCCGGCGAACGCACCGAGCCATGTCCACTGAGGTATGTATGATACACAGAAGGCTAGCATATACATGTTTAGATGTATAAAGCAATTCGTTACATCGAGAGACCTGATATCACGCAATACTTCCTGACGCTGAGGCCAGCGGCCCGCCGCCCCAAAGTTGCAAGGGTGGTTTTTCGGCTCATATGCGCTCGGGGGGTGCGAGACGACCACCATTCAACCCGAAAACAGTCATATAACCATTCCAATGACTCCGAAGCTGTTCAGTTAAGGTAAAAAAGTTACTTAGTTCACCTTTCATGTATTTGGACGTGGGAAGTAATTAATTTGTTATTGTTGCAAGGCGCTAGCAGTAGCTAGCAGCGGCCACCACTGGTAGGTAGTGGGTAGTGCTGACATGGCTACGATTTTGCAGCTAACACACAATGGACACGATATTCAGGAATTTTGGTGAATAAGCAAAGATCACCGATTCAGCCTTAAAGTCTATGTTTACATTAGTTGTGGATGTTTAAAATAACCTATACTACCAGCTAATCGTAGCCTAGGCTATACTAACCAGCTTGTCTGACACGTCTCAGATTCTCAGAATGTCAGTGTAAACGTTTGTAAACTTTTATGTTTAATATAAATATTTGTATAACTAAGATGACATTAACACCAGTTTACTTAATGAAATGTTCAAAGTAGTCGATTGCCGAGTTCACGCGCATAGGTTTAGTTACCTATGATCACTCGCGTCAACTCGGCAATCGACTACTTTGGACTTCATCCGAAAACAGGATGTAAACAGGTATTTGCGCTGGCTTAAATAACATCATTTTTATACACATCTTTCACATCTATTGCAGTCAGATTCACTCGTGTTCACTCTGAAGGAATCACTCACATTTTCTGTGCACTTGTAATGACACATCAAGGATGTTAAGAGGCTAAAAGCAGGTTTAGTACTTGCCCCATTGAAGTCAGCAGGGTGCAAATTTTAAAAATACAATAACTCGGTGTAGGCAACACCGATTTTTGTCGTTGTTCTCTGTATTGACAGCACTCCAAATGTACAAAAAAATGAGCTCAATGTTAAAATTGACCAGAGTTCTCCTTTAACATTGGTGACAAACAGCTGCGGATATAAGGCTGTTGTCTCTTTAAGACGAATGCACGGATCTAATATAATGATATGCATACGTTTTCTTTCTCAGTTGTTTACAACACATGACCAACTGTTTACAAGGACACTCGCAGAGACAAGCATTTTGACTTAATTTTGCGAGCAAGTGTCCGTTCAAGATCAAAAGGAAGAGAAAGAGAACTGAATTCGGTGTTCACGTGCTGTGTCCGGACAGAAAACAGCGTGTGAGTTCCAGTCTTCTTGCGGATGATGCTTAAAACTGACAGGACTTCAAAGTACATGCAAATGATAAACAGTCACTCTATGATGGTTAAACTTTGCAATTAATGCACAAATCACAATGCATTCCAATCCGGGGATCAACTATAATCCCTATAACTTCAGTTGCGGCATGAGTGTAGCCTAAATTTTCTAGTGCCAATTTAAACACTTCCCACAAAATTAACAAAAATGGGGTTTAATGTTTTATTACACTGATCAAAAATGTGAATCAAGATTTACTTTACATGCAAAACTCTTTCCACACTAATCACATGTGAACGGCTTCTCTCCAGTGTGAATTCTCATGTGTTTTTTAAGGTTTCCGTTTTCAGTGAAACTCTTTCCACACTGTTGGCAGGTGAACGGCTTCTCTCCAGTGTGAACTCTCATGTGGGTATTTAAAGTCGTTTTTTGTCTAAAACTCCTTCCACATTTAGGGCAGGTGTAAGGCTGTTCTCCAGTATGAATTCTCATGTGGGCATTAAAGGTTGGTTTTTGTCTAAAACTTCTTCCACATTTAGGGCAGGTGTAAGGCTGTTCTCCAGTATGAATTCTCATGTGGGCATTAAAGGTTGTTTTATATGTAAAACCTCTCCCACATTGAGGGCATGTGAAAGGCTGCTCTCCAGTATGAGTCCTCACATGGTTTTTAAGGCTTGCTTTTCGAATGAAACCCTTTCCACACAGTTTGCAGGAGAAAGGCTTCTCTCCGGTGTGAATTCTCATGTGGTTATTAAAAGTTGGTTTATGTGTAAAACTCTTTCCACACTGAGGGCATGTGAAAGGCTGCTCTCCAGTGTGAATTCTCATGTGGCTTTTAAGGCTTGCTTTTCGATTGAAACTATTTTCACACAGTTTGCAGGCGAACGGCTTCTCTCCCGTATGAATTCTCATATGGCTTTTGAGGCTTCCTTTCTGTATAAAACTATTTCCACAGAGTTTGCAGGTAAAAGGCTTCTCTCCGGTGTGACTTCTCATGTGGCTTTCAAGGTGTCCTTTTTGAGTGAAACATTTCCCACATTGAGGGCATATGTAAGGCTTCTCTCCAGTGTGAATTCTCATGTGGCTTTTGAGGCTTCCTTCCCTACTGAAACAATTTCCACACAGTTTGCAGGTAAAAGGCTTCTCTCCAGTGTGAATTCTCATGTGCCTGTTAAGGATTACTTCTTGAGTGAAACTTATTCCACACTGTTGGCAGGTGTGAGGCTTCTCTCCAGTGTGAATTCTCATGTGGACTTTAAGATGTCCTTTTCTATTGAAACTTTTTCCACACTGTTGGCAGCTCAAATAACTTCCATTTGCTCTTTTTCGTGAAGTATTTTCAGTCTGTGAGCAACTAAATGATTTTTTTTCAGTAATAAGATCATTCTGTTTGTCACACTGGTCTTTCTCTTCTGTTTCATTCAATTCTTGACTCTCCTCTTTCAGTGCCATCAAGTCTAATGCAAAAAAAAAAAAGAGACAAATACAAATTAAGCCCAGTTTAATGGTACAAAGCAACACACATCAAAATCAACAGTATCAAAGCAACAACATGTATGTTAGATACTATACGCACTAAGCTACTAAGATAGGTGTTACATGCAATCTCAAAACCTCTTCACAATATTGTTAACTCTAGACTAAAAATGTTCAGTCAGTTATCAAAAAACAAAACCAACCTTGCCCAGGAGAAAATAATTATAGACCCATTTCAAATTTGCCATTTATGTCTAAAATATTATAAAATACAATTATGGAGTACCACAGGGCTCAGTATTAGGTCCTCTGCTTTTCTCCCTGCTTCCCGAGAGATATTATTATTATTATTTGTTATGCCAGTGATACTCAGTTTTGCATTTCCTCAAAACCCGACAAAACTTCTTAATTCTCCATGATAGCAGAGTGTATAAATGACACAAAAGAAGGGATAACTAGTCATTTTCTTCAATTCAATTCTGCCAAAACAGAAGAATTAATTATTGGACCAAAACCCTCTGAATATAAGATGATTGATCTCAAGGCATGTACTGTTACAATGTAGCAATTGGAAAATTCTGCTTATTACACAAAGCTTTGAATGGCTGAAAATCATGAGTACTTAGCTCTTTCCCCACCAGCGTAAAAAAAAAAAAAGACAGCCTTTTTGATAATTTTCGCAAAATGTTCATGTTCCCCAGAATATTTTGTTGTATGAATTTCTGAACATGCAAATGTGTCAAAAGAAAGAACAGACCCTTTGCTTAAAACAAAACAAAACAGAAAACTCGAGCAACCGAACACACATCAACCAGTGGCATAATTTTGTTTTAAAAAGTCGGTGGGACTGGGGTGTGGGGGGAAGGAGGTTGCTTCAGTATACAATGCTAAATCAGATATGTATACGATGTCCAGAAATCAATTTCAATGAGATTGTTGCGTTTATTGGTAACAATCGTAATTAGGTCATATATGAAATATTAGCTCGAGCAGTAAGGAAATTTGGGGAAATATTAAAATCATAACTCATAGTCATAATTCATAAATTTCACATATGCTATTACATTACCTGCTAATTATCAAAAATATTTCGTTCTATAACTGGTCTCTCATCAGTCATTCGACCAGCGAATGCTTTGATTATACCAGTTAAGAAGGAATATTTATATTATCAAACCTCAGACAAATTCTCTCCTGGCCGTGGATGCAAATTGCTGGGTTTATGAATTAAAATAAAGAGCTAGTAGCCAGATCTTATCGCAATTTCATTGACAATTACATTGGTGGGATTGTAACACAGAGTCAGTCAAAGTATAAAAGATTTATTTAATCAAAAATGACACACAAAGGATTATATGCATATAGGAAGTAATATAGGCTAATCTACATACGTAAAATTACACAAGACCCACGAACGTTTAAACAAAACAAACATAAAACATGACTTGATCAGAATGAAAATAGGAAGAAAGTGAGGGAGAAAGTGTGGTAATTTACAAACAGAACCTTTTAAGAGACAACTGTGAAAGCAGCTTCGAGAGAGATCATTTGAATACTTGCGATTCTGTTCCTTTGTCTGTGTGAAGCTGGCGGAGCCGGATCACGTGCGTTCTTCTTCTGGATCGTGTCTCATCGATTTGTAGGCTGGCGTTTCGCGTGAAGTTCTTAAAAACTCACTGAATGTAACATTACCGAGAGGTACGGAAGTCTCTTCCCGGTGCGGGAAGGGCGAGAAAACTTGGTTACAGGACGAGAATGGATTTTTACATCCGCGGTTCGTTTGGATGAAGGCCCTGTCCCCTCTCTCCCTGCTCGTGGTGCAGGGAGGGGTGAGAGTGCAGAGTTCAGAGTTCGGAGTCACGAGGGTGAGAGCAGAGAGCAGAGAGAGCGAGCGTCTGCTTGTGTTGTGGTTTTTAAAGCAGCGCGGGGTAAAGCCCTGTTTGATGACGGGACCCAATGGAATCTTTCGGTTCTGAGGCGGGAGCGTTTCATTGTTTGTGAAGGAACGCCTCTTCTGATCGTACACAGAAAAATGCATTAAAACTTTAATACCACATTATGTCTAGGATAAACATTCGTGCGGAATATAGTTTATATTTCTGTATAAAGAAGCTCAGTACGATCCGTAGGATATCATACCCGACATTAATATCAGTTAATGAAACAGATACATCTCAAATGTATCAACACACGTGTCCATTACATCTGCAGAGGTGCATAAATATCTCAATTTATCCCATCACAACCCATAGACAAGAAAACTACATAAAAACATTTTGATAATGATTCATGCGTGTGTGTAACTTGTATTTTAGGAGTTTCAGAGTGGTTTGGTGTGTGTGTGATTCAGAGCGGGTTTTCTGTTGAGATCGGAATGTCAGTAATGTCTTTGAAGCTCACACTGTGGAAAGGGGGAAGTGGGTCGTAAAAGGGATTCAGTTACAGAGTTTGCCAAGTCTGTGGGACTTAGAAAGTGTTTTCACTTTTAATTAGTATATAAATTAAAAGTCCATTTTTACCCATCGAGCCATAGTCGTTACAAGATCTACTAATATACTGTATGTTGTTAGTGCCGAGAATTCCACATATATAGCTTGTGTCCTTTAATGGTCTAGTGGTAGAACAGTTGCGTGTCAGAGGTTCTGGGTTCTAATCCGCACTTGTATCGGTTATTTTTCTAATCAAAACCGAATATGTTTATCAGTGGTTGTATGTATGAATGAATGAACGCTGTGTCAATGAATGCCAGCCACTTTGGCCAGATAGTATTTATAACATAGGGAACGGGACGCTTTAGATTCTAGAGAGCATTTACTTGGACAGATGATTTGATGAGAAGATTAAGTCAGTGGTGATGTCATAAAAATTGAGGTACTGTTAGTTTGAATGCTTATATCTCCTAAATGTGAATTTTGTCATTGGTTTGGAACACACCAGCTCATTCATAACATAAAGGCTAACATCTTCATACTAAAATCAAAAAAACTTGAATTTTGAGTTCAGGGGGCCTTTAATGTTGATGATCGCATTATTTTACATATGCATATGATTAAATATGATATCATTTGTTTCTGCATCTTCACATGTGTTTTGATCAGGAGAATCCAGTACTCTTTTAGAAGATATCATAGCGCCCCCCTACCGTATAACAGTGGTTATTTTCCGATTTTCTTAGAAGAAAACAAACAACACTAGATATTTGATACAGTGGCTAAATTAACTTAAATTAATTTAAAATAAAGGTTAAGATTCAGACGTTTCGCAACAGCACAGCAGTAATGACTTTATGAACTTCTATACTTGCAAGATTGATAATATTAGAGAGAAATTTATAACCATGCAACAGTCTACTACAGTATTGCATCAGAGAGTGCATTGTAGTGTCCCTGAGGAAAATTTCAATTCATTCATTGCTATAGGAGAGGAAGAATTGTCTCGTTATAGCACCACCTATGGGCCAAACGGGGTCATATTTTGATAGGTTCTCCCCAAATTGAGGACTACCATTTGGCCAAGTTTCAAGGTTCCAGCTCTTACGGTTTGGGCTGCACAATGCGTTTTAGGGGAAAACTCGTTAAATCATCAAAATTGACAACATGTAGACCCTATACCAACTAAGCTACTGAAAAAGACGCTTCCAGAGGTCATAGATCCTCTTCTTAAAGGTACAATATGTCAGATTTTTGTTATAAAATTTTCAAAAACCACTTGCACAGTGTGATATATTTCATACAGTTGTGTACTTACATTATCCCAAAAGTTCCCAAGGATTTGTAAATCCAGAGAAATACCAGTTTTAAATAATGGCTCATCCCTTGTCATTGTTGCATATCAATGACATAAAATCCGCACTATCCTCGGTTTCCGCTTGTAGAAACAATAGATATAATACATAGATGCATTTATTAGCGACCGCTTCAATGGGCCCTTAATGTAAGCTGCCAATGAGAGATCTATGCATGTATGTATGTGAATATGTATGTATGTGAAATATATATATATCGAGATAACCGAGATCACAGTCTTTTAAAGGTGAATCGTGCAGCTCTACTGTGTTATCTCTCTCTCAGCATACGAGTAGCGCTGCGCGTCGTGCGAGGGCTTTTCAATGCATTCAGTCACACAACACTTTCACGCGTCCACTTATATTACGTCACTCAACACTCAAAGATAACGACATTTCATCATCTGTTGAAAGGAAAGTGGCTGACTTCTGTCAACCTCATCTAGAAGCATGGGCAAAAATAAAGCAATATAATTTGAATCAATATCGATTCTGTAATAAAAAAAATCGATTTTAAAATTGTAAAAAAATAAATAAATAAATAAAAATAAAAATAGCGATACCTAAGTGAATTAGGTTAGTGAATTTTTTCTCCCAGCCATATATATAGTATCTCACACGCCGCTGTTGTGTTGTTCAGTCATCATGGTTCATGATTATTGATTGGAGAGTACAGAAAATCCACAAAAAAACAAACTGTAAAATTAGATCCACAGAGGCAAGCAGGCTTTGGGAGAAACGGAGAAATAAAACAAGGATCAATATCGGCGTGGTGTTTTCAGGATGGAGAGAGCTTTGCGACAAACTTGGACTTGACAGATACTTTGCTCTCGCATAAGCAAATATAAATTATTTATTGTACACATACAATTATATTGCACTTTTTTTTTTTTTTTTTATCAAGTCTGGTGACCAAACCTTTGCCAGTGAAATTAAATGTTGCACAAAAATATTTAGCCATTAGAAAATACTGTGGGTTTGTTCAAATGTACTTTTAGAACGATTCTTTTAAATGTGTAAAACTGCGCAGCATTAACTCACCAAATCATCGTAATTCATTACGATGACATAAAATAGTGCGATCAAATGTACAGGAAATAAAAAAAACTAATTTATTAGCTGATATATAATTTATATGATTCGTGAATTCATACATCTCTGGCACACCTGTGCAATAATCATGCTGTCTAATCAGCATCTTGATATGCCACACCTGTGAGGTGGATGGATTATCTCGGCAAAGGAGAAGTGCTCACTAACACAGATTTAGACAGATTTGAGAGAAATGGGCCTTTTGTGTGTAGAAAAAGTCTTAGATCTTGGAGTTCAGCTCATGAAAAATGGGGGCAAAAACAAAAGTGTTGCGTTTAGAAATTTGGTCAGTGTAAGTTGATTTTCTGTACTGTATATTAATTTCTGGAGAGAGTGTCAGTCATTGTGTTCCTATTGGTCAGTGTTAGAGGATCTGTGTAACAGCTGAGGCTTAGGCTGACAGTTAGCCTGCCCTGGACCAGGTTAGTTTCCCAGCATAAGTTGCCAGGGTAACTGAGTTTGAACTATTTTAAGTTTGCTTTATGAAACAGAATCAACCGACAATAAGTCTGACTAACCAAAATAAGCCTGGCTTGTATTCTAATCACGCAACGTAATACTCACATGACAACATGAGGATGACGGCGGTGCGCAAATCGAGTTACTCCTCCACTTCTGCTAGTTTTACTGAGCTATCTTATCCCGTGCGAATTGGCATTTAATATTAGACGTCCTGTGGTAAAATTACATTACTCCATCCACCCTTGTAAAGTTAATCCCGTCCGAATAGGGCTTATGGGGTGTTTTTAATGTTTCAAGACAAACCAAATTCATAAGTCAAAACCATTGCTGAGTATTTTCTCCTTAATACTGCAGTGAAAAAAAGAAGTTTGATATCTCTACATCACATATGTTGTAACCAATCAGGTCAGCGTGCCGGCGACCTTTAGTATATATGGAAAATCGGGTATATTAAGCAACATAGCGGGTGAATTATGTATAAGATGTATATTACGATGTTAAACATGTTGCGTAACACACAAGAATGAACCCCATTGGTTCTCGCACGTGAAGCGAACATGCTTTACTGTTCACCACAACTGATGTGTGAGTGGATGAATGTTTAGCCTATACTATGTGAACAAAAGACTAAATTCAATCCCTTCATCATATTATGATCATGTCTGTTCTTCCGCTCAATTCATATGGATTCATTTAACAATCTCTTTATGAACTTTTTAAAGCGTCAAAATGGTAGTTGCGTAGCTGTCAATGGATGGACAGAAAGCTCTCAGATTTCATTTAAAATATCTTAATTTGTGTTCTTCATTTGGTTTTGGAAGGAGATTAAATGACAATTTTCATGTCAATTCATCAAACTCAGTGGAGGTGAGGACCATAGAAAGACTATTTCTATGATACATAAGATTCCATTCGACATGTTATGGAATAGAATGTAAATTTGCTCTTAGTGATTCTTCAAAAATATCATTCATTTCTGTAGAGCTGGACTTTTTTAATAAGGATCAAATGACTGAGTTCAGCTTTGAGAATGAAACCAACCTGTTTGTTCCTCGGTTTCTTCATGTTTCACTCTGAATGTTTCTTCAATCTTCACGTCTTCGCTCTCCTCTTTAATAAACGCCATCTTTATAATAGTGTGTCACATGGATCTCAGTCGCTTCATCAGGAGTTTTCCTGTGTGTTTGGATACTTTGTCCTGTTTTAGATGAGAAAAAATAAAAGGAAGAAAATAAATGCAAACTAAATCTCTGAGAGCGTCTCAATCAGATCTAGTTCAGTAGTTTAGTTCACTGGTAAGAGAGTCAGTCAGAGAGAGAGTTAATGGACTTAAAGGTGCTCTATGTGATGTCACACGTTTTTTAAGCCAAAACATTTGTCACATACAGCAAACATCTCCTCACTATCCGCTAGCTGCCTGTCCCCTGAACACGCTGTAAAAAAATGCGGTCTCTCTAGACACCACAGGCTCCACAAATGGCAACAAAAACAAACTATACAAAAAATTTAAGTTGAAGTGTGAGCTGTTTAACAGGGACCCAGGGCATGCTCCCTCGTGAAGTTTATTTATTTGTTTGTGTATTTTTTTGCAGATGTTTTATCCAAATAATCCAAACTGTCTTTACTTAAAATTCTCTCATGCTGAACATGTAAATTTCCTGTCATCTCTTGGAATATCTGAATTAGCAGAACACATTTTACACATTGGGGAAAACCAATGAATCAAGAAGGTCCAGACTTTAAAACTCTTGATTTTAACTTACTTGGCCTTATGAGTAAGTAACAGTTCTGGTCATTGTTCAAATATAGCATGTGTTACAATAAGGATTTAATTTCATGTAAGATCATCGATGGCTCCTCATTATCATGCTAAGGCCAATGTTCACTTTTTTCTTTCTTTCTTATCTATAGCATTTGTTATGAAAAATAGCAACACATTTAAAAACTAAAGCTACAACATGCCACAGTTGTAATATAACTATTTAGTGAAAAATCTATTCCCCTAACAGATTATAATAAATTATACAAGTTTGTCAAAATTTACACATAATAAATACAATAGAACGTGATCAATTCTAGTAAAGAGAATTTTTAGTGGCTTTTTTAGATCATGTTGGGCTTTCTTTGAAGAGTTTTACTACATTCTCAATAGAATTTAAATGGGTTACACGTTTAATCATCAGCGTCGCATAAGAATGGCTCGTGCAAATCTTATCACACTTTTGGGAGCGCGCTTGTGAACGCGCCTTACGGTGATTCACACGCCAGTCTTACAAAATTAAACAATTGGGCTTCAGTCACACAATCACATTGTGCAGATTAATGATCCGTTCAGTTCGCACAACTTATTAAAGCTCCAAACGCGTGATGTATACAATTAATTAACAGCCTGATTCTATGTTTCGATGGGCGCTCAGAGTACCGGTGTCGTGCTGAAAAGTGATAGTCCGCCAAAAATCGATTGCCGTCCGCGGGAGCGCGCGCAGCGTGTTAAAGCTGTATGTGGATCAAACAGACATAACGTGCAAATAAACATCAGCTTATTAAGCCTAAAATTGATTGAAGCCTCTACTTATTGATTGAAAGGTTATTTCTGCCCTGAAATTAGTTGATTAGCCTATATTCATGAGGGTTATATTTGACAGATTATAACTCACATAGTACTGTTTACCTCTTAAAATACCTTTAGATGGCCAATACAACCATTATAATGCGACATTTCACCTGCCAGAAAGTGATTGTGTTCATATAACATCAGAATCATTTTATAGGTGGATAGCAGTGTTGAGGAGAATATGTCTGTGGAAGAGGTTACAGAGGAAATTCTGAAACTCGACCAAGTTCTTCAGACTGCTATCAAAAATACCAACACAACACAGTCAAAACAAGATAAAAAAACCAAAGGCAAAGCCACCTCAACCTTTCATACGGGCATGAAAGTGTGACGGGTGAATGTTAGGAGCCAGCAGAGGAAAGGGGGCAAGTTGGATCCCAACTACCTTGGGCCATACACCATAACGGCAATTGAAGGAAGAAGTGTGGATCTTGTGGACAGCCAAGGAGTGATGACACCAAAAATCAACAGTGATCACTTGACAGCATATAGAGAGGAACAGCCAAGAGTTCCACGCAAGTGTTCCACCACTCCCACTTCTGGACTGCCCCCTGCTTCTTCTTCTGGGCCAACCACCACCACCACCACCACCACCTCTAGGCCATCCTCCACCACCACCTCTTCCTCCGGGCTGTCCTCCACTAACACCACCTCCTCCTCTTCTGGGCCGTTCACCACCACCACCTCCACCTCCACCTCCTCCTCCTCCTCCTCCTCCTCCACCTCCTCCTCCTCCAGGCCATCCTCCACCACCACCTCTTCCTCCGGGCTGTCCTCCACTAACACCACCTCCTCCTCTTCTGGGCCGTTCACCACCACCACCACCTCCACCTCCACCTCCACCTCCTCCTCCTCCTCCTCCTCCTCCTCCTCCTCCTCTAGGCCATCCTCCACCACCACCTCTTCCTCTTCCTCCGGGCTGTCCTCCACTAACACCACCTCCTCCTCCTCCTCCTCCTCCTCCAGGCCATCCTCCACCACCACCTCTTCCTCTGGGCTGTCCTCCACTAACACCACCTCCTCCTCTTCTGGGCCGTTCACCACCACCACCACCACCACCACCACCACCACCACCACCTCCTCCTCCTCCTCCTCCTCCTCTAGGCCATCCTCCACCACCACCTCTTCCTCTTCCTCCGGGCTGTCCTCCACTAACACCACCTCCTCCTCCTCCTCCTCCTCCAGGCCATCCTCCACCACCACCTCTTCCTCTTCCTCCGGGCTGTCCTCCACTAACACCACCTCCTCCTCCACCTCTTGGCCGTCCACCACCAATCAATAAGTAGATGCTTCAATCACTTTTAGACTTGAATCACTATTACCACGGATATAAGCTGATGTTTATTTGCACGTTATGTCTGTTTGATCCACATAAAATCAGCTGTAGTCGTAAAGAGACTGGGCGATACTGCTTTAACACGCTGCGCACGTGCGCTCCCGTGGACGGCAATCAATTTTCGGCGGACCATCACTTTTCGGCACGACACCTGTCAACATGTGAAAAGTGGCCGTACGCATGAAAAAGAGAGGTACGCTTCAGATTCAAATATAGAAGTGCTGGTGTTTCCAGACTTCTGACCCCTCTAGTTTTTTTAAATTATTACCCCTCTAGTATTGACAGGGATTAGGGGTGATTAGGGATATTATATTAGGATTAGGGATGGAGTTAGGAGTTCCACAAGGGGGAGTCGAAGTTTGGCACAACACCGGCCCACATTGAACACTGTGTATATTCAATATAAACAATCTCATAACATCATTTAATGCATTTGTAATTTTTCAGTGTAGTCTTATAATGTTCTTATTATTTTTATTTAACTTATTGACAATTTAAAATTTAATTTCAATAATTTTCGTACATTAGCCTAATCAGGAAAAAAAATGCTAGACAAAGTTTCAAAAATAAGGATAAATGATCTTTAAGATGTTAGGATAATTAATTAGGACAATCTTGTTTTTAACAAATACCAACAGTATGAAAATTATTTTCGATACAGTTTAATAATATAATAATAATAGATTATCAATGCACATTTAAACTAACGTTACAGAGAAACGAAGCTTTACCGGGAGCAAAAACACATGTTGTAACATTAGGCTAATTCTGTCGTGACACCACATTTATTTGCGGTAAAGCAGCTTTTCTTGACAAAAATTTGAACATTTGAAGTATCGATATATAATTTATTTACTAATGTTAAATGGAAAAAGAATACAAGAGAAATATCATCAATGTCATAAATGGCATTTCCATCAGCTATGTACATAAACATTTTGAAGCGCAAAAATGTTTGTCGCAGAAAATCCTTAACAAGGATGGAAACCTGACTAGTGATTTGAATTCATTTATACGATAAACTGATTGACGATATGGGGAACGAACTGAGACGCAGCTTTTCTGTCATTCATGCGCTTTACTCATGCAAAACAATGTCCATTAATACTATTATATAACGTTACATTCAAAAAAATAATTAATTCACTTCTAAGTTCTCTATATACTTGTACGACCGGGTTGTATTGGTTTAAACACTTTAAATGATTAAAAACACAAACCTGAATCCCATCAGCAGAATCACAGATGCCGAGCGCGGCGCAGCCTTA
Organism: Squalius cephalus; assembly: GCA_022829025.1. Taxonomy (NCBI): domain Eukaryota; kingdom Metazoa; phylum Chordata; class Actinopteri; order Cypriniformes; family Leuciscidae; genus Squalius; species Squalius cephalus. The sequence goes on along the minus strand of CM040794.1, from coordinate 18,688,670 downwards.
TGACGTAATACTAAAACACCAAAATAAAAGTCCTGTTCACACGCATAAAAAAACGAATTAAAATTAGATAAAAATAAAGGCATCTGTCAGCGCATTTGTGATTGTCTCAATCATGAATAAAATCAAGAGGAAAAAATATTGGAAAGAATGTTTAAAAATTTCAAACTCATTATTAAAAAAAATGTAGATCAAAATTAAATGTGTGGTTTAATATATTAAATAAAACTGAATCAGTATCACAATATATCTATCTTCTTCAATATTAGTTTTTCCCCAGAATATAATGTCAATAAATAAAATCATATTTCAACTTTATTTGATTAAATTGCATTAAATAAAAGGGCCTGTAAAGGATTAAATAGTGAATGTCTGATTTGAAAACTTAAATTAAAACCGTTAAAAATCATTTAATCTAAATGATAATGAAATGTGGTTAACATGTCCCTGGATTATAAAATTAGCGTTTGACTGATGACGTCACGGAGCTGAGAGGGTGCACGGAGGCCTAGCTCCTGCATATTTCGACATCTTTCGAATTATATCCTGACAAAACATTATTTTCACATTGGTTTGAGGTTATATTTCGGAGCAAAAACATGTCTAGCAAGGACAGAGGTACTTTTCTGACTGAAAAAGGTCCAAAAGGTACATGCGAGTGTGGTCACTCCCTCAAACTTACACGCAAAGACACAGAATGCTTTAGTAATGTCTTGGATGAGAAGCTGTCTATGTTCACGAATACTCTGAATGCTATTTCGCAACGCATCAAAGACAACACCAAATGTATTAGTGACGCAGAGTGCCGCGTCTCCGACATAGAAGACAACGCAACATCGTCGGAAAACAAGTTAAGAGAAATGGAAAAGTTAATGTGGACTCCACGACTTGGAGAACAGGTCAAGGCGAGAAAATATAAGAATTCTAGGGCTGGTTCTCAGGCCACTGTATTCTTCACATCATGGTTACCAAAAGTGCTTGAGGTGGAAACAGACAAACTGGAGGATTTCTGCAAAGAGGAGCTGAAGAAGATCGCTAACAGAAGTAAAGTCCTGGAGATTCTGCTCTCAGAAAGGATCCTCCATCATCTCATATCACGTAGAAGATCATATTAGAAATGGCTTAGGAACGGGTGCAGGGATAATTTTCTCTTGACATGATAATCACACTCTTCATATCTGTTGATTTCCACAGTCACTTTCACCAACATTGTTCTAATTCGAAAGAATTAGATGCAACTCGCTCAGCCTTAAAGCAAATCTTAACTAGGAAGGCAGAGACCTCAATGCTGTCTGCAGGGCAGAGGCTTTACGAATACAGCAATAAGCCAGGCCGTTTACTAGCACAATTGGCTTCACTCAAAGATGGCAAGAGTAGGTCAACTCAAGATTCTAAACAAATTAACACTATTATGAGACAGTTTTATCAGAAGTTGTACTCGTTAGAGACTAGTGTCTCAGTTGATTCATATAATTCTTTTTTAAACCGAATTAAACTCCCTAGCCTATCTGAGGAGCAACAGGCAGACCTGAATAAGCCCATCTCAAACGAAGTGCTAGAGGCAATTACCGGTAAGTCTTTGAAAGGTGGTAGGGCCCCGGGCTCTGATGGTTTTGGCCCGGAGTTCTACAAAAAAAACAAGTACATTTATTTTAGAACCTCTAACAGAGATGTACATTGATTCATTTAACCCTCTGAGGTCTACGGTATTTTTGGGGTCCTTGAGATGTTCTGACATGCCCTGACATTAGTGCTTTTTTCAGTTGCTTATAAACATATTAATGGCAAATGTGTAATTACACTCTATTTAGCACAAACATGGCTACCATAATATGTGAGCAACATGTATGTATAGGTTTGTATTTTTGAGAGAATAATGTTTATGCGTGGTTATTGAAAAAACTAAAAATTAAAGTTTCTGAAATAAGGTCACAAAACACATACTAAATATGTGTCCACAAGACTAATGGATGTTGTCGCTTTGGGTGTACGGGCTCAGAAAAAGTGCGTCATGTCAGAACAGAATGCCAATGAAATGTTTAACCGGCAAAGCTTTAAAGCACGAGCAAATAATGAACTTTTGTGATTGCGAATAAGTGCAGTGTCCTGTGAGTGTAACTCTACCGCTGCGTTAACATGTGATGTGAATGTACGTCGAGTTTTACAGTATTGGGACTGAGGCGCCAGAACTGCAGCTGATAGGCTAGAATGTGCGCTGTAGCGCGATACTACCATATTTTAGTTTCCATTCGTATTGTGTTTCCACAACAATGTTAGTGAGTAAATCTAATGAAATGCCCACCATAACAGTGGAGTGAGATGTAAAGATGTAGAGATGTAACAATATGCAATATATGAAACTGAAATCACAACACTCAGTGCCACGAACCTGTGTGAGAAGGCAGAATCGCCAACTCCCCGTCCAGTTCCAATGCTACCACATATTTAAAATAAAAAATTTGTATTATTTGAAGTTAACATTATAAAATACGTAGACCAACACCAAAAAAAATAGTTGAGGATAAATTCTTTAACCCCCTGAGGTCGGCGGTATCGCCGGCGATACCAGCTCGCTTTTTTTTTATCAGTGTAAAAGAAACTCATAAATACTCTGTTGACTTTGATTTTCCATAGCAGTTTCATACATCAATCGATTCTGTTAAATGTGTATTATTTTTGTGTATACTCACAATAAAAACTAAGTGTTGTGCTTTTTTCCAAATAAAGAAAAATAAACACGAAGCGAGTTCTGCCTTCTCTCTGTCAGTGTAGTCCATTCTGAAACGCGTCTATATTCAATACTATATGCTATATTCAAACTAATGAATACATAGATAGAATGTAGGCCTATAATCACTTTTTTTTTTACAAAGAAAGAGTACACTTGAAATATTGTTGAAATTGTAATTATTGTTGTAATTGTAACCTTTTTAATAAAATAGCAAAACATATTTACAAGATAGATGTAAGCAAAATCTTAAATGGTCAATATAAGTGTTACGCTGAGGCAAGGATGAAGCAGAGAGAGAATCCATATGCAAGCATACATTTAATAAAACAAACAGGTAATCCAGGCGGAACACAGAACTCAGGACAAGAACAGGTAACAGCTACATAAAACAACGACCAACAACCAACAACTGAAGCACAGAGGTTTAAATACACAGGCAAACAAGCTAAACAAGATAACAAGGGGGTGTGGCTAATTAGAAACACCTGGGAGAACTAATAAGCAAGAAAAACTACAAAGGACTACAAAACATGACACAGAACAGGAAATAACTAAAGTCCACACAAGACGAGGGAAACACAAGACAGGAAACATTACAATAAGTCTTCTTCTAAATATATCTTTTGTCCTTGCATTGTGGCTCAGTCAGTGTCACACCTGAATGCATGGCTCATTATGCAGAGTCATTATGCAGAGTGGGTGGGATATTGTATTCTAAGGTGTAAACCACTCCTCGTTCACGCCCCCTCGCATATTGGCTTTCCAAGCAAAACCTGTTTTACATCAATTTAAATCAATGTATTGTTTTATGTGAACGATAAAGCAAGACTATTTTCACATAATTTTGAAGCCAGAACTCGAAGGAAGAACATCCATTAGTCAAAAGTCTTATTGACACATATTTATTATGAGTTTTGTGGTCTTATTTCAGCAACTTTCATTTTTATTTTTTTCAATAACCACGCATAAACATTATTCTCTTAAAAATGTAAAAATATACATGCATGGTGATCACATATTTTGGTAGCCCTGTTTGTGCTATATAGAGTGAATTTACACCTTTGCCATTAACATGTTTATAAATAACTGAAAAAAGCACAAATGTCAGAGCATGTCAGAACACCTCCAGGGCCCAGAAAACCGCTCAGACTCCAGAGGGTTAAAATTGGGCAATTCCAGCATTATGGACGTGACATTTGCAGTATAAACTTTAAATAAAAAACTCTCAGAAAATGCATTTAATACTAATACATTGAAAAGTCTGTTTATATATCCATACTCCCTTAACAAAATAGTCCAGACATTAGAAACATATCAGTCTACACATGCGTTTTATATTTAATATGAGCGAAATACACATGCGTTACGGACGTGACACAAAAAATCTTTAAATTTTAGGTGGCAAAATATTTTTTAGTGATTCTGTGAATTACACTGCGCAAACCAAAAGTAATACTACCCACCGGATGAAGAAGCGTTGGCTCTCCACAGAACATAAAATATTCATTTTAAACCTCGGGATGAACATAGAGACTATTAGCGTAGACGCCATTATACTTATGATGTAACGAGTACATCAGGTGTTATGGGAAGTGTTCCCGGTTCCAGCTGACCTAGTTTATACAGCCTAACATTGAATTTTAGAAGTTGATAATGTGTTATGTGTATTCTAGGTTAAAGAGATGTGTTTTAGTCTAGATTTAACCCTCTGGGGTCTGGGGTGTTTTTGGGGTCCTTGAGATGTTTTGACATGCCCTGACATTTGTGCTTTTTTCAGTTGCTTATAAACATATTAATGGCAAAGGTGTAAATTCACTCTATTTAGCACAAACAGGGCTACCATAATATGTGAGCAACATGTATGTACATGTTTGTATTTTTGAGAGAATAATGTTTATGCATGATTATTGAAAAAACTAAGTTTCTGAAATAAGGCCACAAAACACATACTAAATATGTGTCCACAAGACTTCTGAATAATGCATTTTGTCGCCTAGAGTTTTTTCTTCAAAATGATCTGAAAATCATCCTGCCTAAGATTTAACATTTAGATTTAGATTTAGCATTTAGATGTAACATTTAGGTGTAACATTTAATATTTAGATTTTACTATTTAAAATATCTCTAAGTTGACAAATATTGTTGTAAATGTGCTTAAAAGTGACCGTCAAAAATTCATACCAGTTTTTTAAACATTGTTTGAAGCTAAATGTGACAAAATGTTTCTATTATTTTCAGCGTGAGCCGCTTTACAAATGGCGCCCCATACTGACAAAGATCAGACTGCCGAGGCTGTGTCCGTGAGATCCACGTAAACCTGGGGCGTGTGACTCTGTGCGGCATCGGGTCCCTTAATGAATGAATTATTGAAAGCATGGGATATTCAGAATAATCAGAGATCTAAATGAATTCATAATCAATATTTATGATTATTTTCTAATCAGAAAATTTCTAAATTTGATTATCATTTGAAATTGGAGTCAGATTAAGCGTAAAGCTAAAGTAATATTGAAACTAAATTCCAATAAGTGCTGAAAAGACATACACGCATTATTCCTTCGCCCACCTTTGGATTCCGTCATTGGGCCAATGGGTGGTCCTTACAGGCTATATGACAGGAAAGCGTCCTTATTGTGCATTAAAACACATCCAGACAGAGCGAGCTATTTGCGGTGGAAGAGGAAATATATTGCAAACTCCGACTCTTGACGCAAGATATTATTCTCGTCTCGTGCAGAAGTAGTCAAAATGCTGCATCTGTAACGGCATGAGAGAGTATAATATGTGTCCGTAAATCTCCCGCTGATATGTTGAAATACTATCTGACTGTTTTTGATGCTTTATTTAACCCTCTGGGGTCTGAGCTGTTTTCTGGTCCTGGAGGTGTTCTGACATGCTCTGACATTTGTGCTTATTTCTGTTACTTGTGACATTTTCATGGCTAAAGTCTGATTACACTGTATTCAGCACAAACTCTGCTACAATAATATATCAGCAGCATGTGTGTAAAAGTTTGTAGTTTTGAGATAATGACATTTATGCGTGGTTTGTGAAAATACAAAAAAAAAATCTCAATGAAATAAGGCCATGAAACCCATACTGATTATTTCTTCACAAGACTTTTGAATTGAATTGTATGACGTAGCCTAGAATATTTGCTCCAAAACTATGTGAAAATCATCCTGACTGCTCATTCAGATAAGACAATATATTGATTTAAAAATTGTAAGACGTGTTTTGTGTGAGAAAGCTTTATAAGGGAGGTGTGATCACATCATTAATATGTAAGCTTTTCACACCTGAGAAAGACAAAGACCCTCCCCTAACGGCCCTATTAGGAGCTATCAGGCCCTATCATTCTGAGCAACCTTGCACAAAGAATGAGGAGATTTAGAAAAGAATGGCTTTTTGATTGTTTGGATTTATTTACAACACAACATAATCCAAAGATACAAAACAAATGACAAAATAGCACTTATTGAAAACAATGATCCAAAGACAGAGACCTTTGTGCCATTCCTAAAAACATTGTACATACCTTTCATTTCCAAGGTGTTTGATTTTCACTTTACCATGTTCATGTACAGAGACTCATGTGAATGTTGAAGTCGGCAGGACTCAGTGGCATCTGGTCCCTGAAAAAAAAAAAAAAAGTGAACATACTGATATCAAGAGAAAGGCCTGCATGATTTTGGGAATACATTTTAGATTTTTTTTTTGGTTAAAATTGCTTTTTAAAATTCACAGAATACACACACACACACAAATGTTTCCAACAATATATAATATAATGAACACCAGGTTTGTTGTGCCTTGTAGGCATAGGTAGGTAGGCTATAGCAGCCTATAAATCTTCCAAAAGATTTCAGTAACAACTACGCTAGAGAAAAATATATTGATTATCATATGTTACTTCAAATGTTTCCATTCGTTATGATGATATGAAATGAGATAATAGTAAAAACATGACGCCGTTTGGTGCGTTTTGCTTTTCAAACGCGATTGCGCACCAAAATATGAAACATTATGGTTACCATATACATATCTACGTTGGAGCAGAACAGACACAGTAACAGTAAACACGGGTCTAAATATTATAATATTCACCATATATCTAGCAACAGTTCAACTGCAATGTGAAATTTATGCAACAATAACAAATTAATATGTAAGAATTTCTTACCTTACATCTTTCTTGTCTTCAAATCGCGTTCTTCTTCTTCTGAGGTAAATCCAATGTAAGCTCACGGCACGTCTTTCAAACTCGACGAAAAGCAGAGACTTGTGAAGTTTTTTCGTGCTTTGTGTTTGAGGTAATGAGCGCGTTCGCGTTCCATGTGGAGATTTGCATGTGAATCTCTTTTGCGCGAGTGGGCGTGGTCAAATTAAAAATAATGAGCAAGCGTTTGAGATACTGGACATCTTGTTGGTTTTATACAAATTACTTAAACAGAGAATATTTGTTTTCAGTTTAAATCCGATCATTTAAAAGTACACACTTAAATGTTTATAAAGGTATATGGCATAAATGTGTGACAAGTATTCGCTGAGTTTTGTTTCAGTTTATAAACGTGCTCAAGACAAAAAAGTTCACCACGACGGGGAGGCAGAAAGCACACCCTGTTTATTTTCTTTATTTTACAAAAGCACAATGTTTTGATTTGATTGTAAGTGGACACATACAAAAGTAGAAATATCACAGATTCTTTTTTTATATTTCTTTTTTCTGTATGACGGAGTAATTTAAGTTTATTGTGCTACAATGTGAAGAAAATCCAGCAAAACGCGCGTTTGCCGACCCCAGAGGGTTAAAAGTTATTCTGAAAATGTATCTATTCTAGCCAATCTATATATTCATAAAGGATTATAATTCGTTTTAATTATTCATATATATATATATAGATACAAATACATGGGCTATGTATCCCCTCTCAATGTCGAAGGCCTGTCCAGACACGAAATAGTTAGCCAACGTCTCGTCAGTGGGCGGCATCGACACGTACCCATGCTCTGCGATTCCATCCACAGCAGCGAAACTACCCCGCTGATGTGGTTGAATACGGGGAGAGTAAGGGTTCTTCCATGCCTTCTTGATCTCAGTATGGAGATCCGGAAGGAATGGAGGGCTCACCTGAGCTGGTGGCCTATGGCTGGGAAGAAACCGATCGTCGAGACGGCCACGAGCGGTCTCTTCCCTAACGCGCCTCCACGGCAGCTGCAATCTGTCGGTGGCGCGTCCCATAACATCCACCAGCTCCGCATACACAGGGCAGGATGGTTGAAATGGTTCGATCTCCACCTGACTGACAGCATCATCAACCAAATCCTGCCCATCCAGAAGAGCACCAGCTGCAGACGCATTAGGAGATAATAATAATTCATCATCATCTACCTGCAGCTCGCCCTCGTCAGCGGATGAACTGTCTGAGAGGTTAACTTCCCTCTCAAGACGATCGGCCAGCTCCATCTGGGAGCCCCATGATTAAAGTCGCCGCTGAGCCTCAGCATGAGCGGGACCAGCACCACGGGGCTCAGATGCTGAACCCTACTCCCTCGAGAAAAGGGTCAGATGAGAGCGGAGCGTCTTCAATTGAAAACGCTCACAATTTGCACAAGAGGCTCTCTCGAGAGCCTCCCGTGCGTGCTCTTCTCCCAAGCAAAAAACGCACAGATCGTGTGTGTCACCCGGCGCCAAATATATTGGGCATGGGTCTGCACACTTGCGAAAATTCTCCTTCTCTGCGCGTTTCATAATGCCTCCTCAAAGCGATATTCTTTTAAACAGACAAACAGTCCCTAAAGACGAAAGGATGTTGTCATGTTTTCAAGGCTCCCTTTTATACATCCAGGTCGCACGTTAACAGAATTAATTTCACATTGAATAATCTGTTCATCCGCCGTCCACTGAACCGACAGTATGATCTTCTTATCAACTCTCAAGGAACATTATTCTTCTTATCAACTCTTAAGAAAGGTTATTCTTCTGGTCATGAAGACTATTATATTAGATTACTATAAAGTACTCAACAATATAAAAGTTTGTAGCTTAAGATCTCACATTTAAGAGACGTTGTTAGGTGAGTAGGAGACAGGGGCAACCAAGTGTATAATGGGTTTCAATAAACGAAACTAGAGAGATTTTGTCGATAAATGGTATGGTATATCAGTAAACATTTTGAAGCGCTAATTTTTATTGCAAAAAATTAACTGGTTGGAAACCTGGCTAGTGACTGAATACATTTATACAATAAACTGATTGACAACCTAGGGAGCGAAATGAGACGCAACTTTTCTGTTATTCATGTGTGGAGGCGCTTAACTCATAAATATAATTTACAATAATATAATTATATACATGGCAATGTTACATTCAAAAATAACTAATTCACATCTAAGTTCTCTATCTATGTAATTGTACGAACAGGTTGTATCAATTTAATCACTTTAAATTATTTAAAAACACAAACCTTTCTTCACTAGAACTACAGATGCACGAGCTCAGTGCAGCCTTGTGACGTAATATCAACACACAAATAAAAGTTCTGTTACACGCTTAAAAAATCATAGAAATTAGAATACACAAAACACATTGAAACGAGATACAAAATTAAGGATTAATTTATATGTAAATGTAAGCAAGTGTGAAGTGATCAAACTTACAATACCAACTACAGAGCATTTGTGATTTTCTCAATCAAGGATAAAGTCAAGAGGAAAAAAAGATTGGAATTGTTTAAATATTTCAAACTCATTCAACATTTGTAGATCAAAATCAAATGTGAGGTTTAATATATTAACTAAATCCTTATCACAATAGATCCATCTCATTCCATCTCAGTTTTCCCCAGAATATAATGTCAATAAATAAATGTAAATGCATTAAATAATAAAGGCCTGTAAAGGATTACAGTGACCATCTGAACGTAAAACTTACATACAAATATTTTAAAATAATTTAATCTAAATGATAATGAAATCTGGTTAACATGTCCCTGGATTATCTTAATTAAAATTACATTTCCTTTATTGAAATTTGATTTACAAAAATAGTTTTACACCACATAAATCCTGCTATGAAATAATAGATAGCTGAAAAGTAGCAAGTCCTTCTTCTATAAGGATTAGATGGAAATGAACATATAGTCTGCCTTTGATCTTATCGGTAATGTCTAATTTATTTGTTAAAACTTGGAAGCCATGTAAAGAACATATTTTTATTTTCCATTAAACAACATTCAATATAATACAATATTTAGCTCTACAGTTTATTCTGATTCATCAGAACAGTTTCACTGATGATCCAATATAAATAGTAAACCCAGGATAGAGCGGTTGAGTGAATGTGGTCTGGACTGTGTGTATGAGGCTCATTGTGTCAGAGACGCTGTAGAAGGACAGAGTTCCTGCACTGTGATCCACATACACTCCTATTCTACTGTGATCCACACACACTCCTGTCATACTGTGATACACACACACTCCTGTTCCATGGCTGATGGGCTTTACAGGGAGTTTAGTCTCCATGTTATTGTGTCTGAATGCGTAACTGGAGGAAGAGCAGAACAAACTCCAGGACTGGTCATTACGTCCAAACCAACACTCATTAACTGATCCCTTCCTGCTGATGCTCTTATATGACACTGATATATATACAGCACCAAGCACATCTCCACTCCACTCAATCTCCCAGTAACAGCGTCCACACACACTCTCTCTACACAACACCTGCTCATAATGATCAAATCTGTCTGGATGATCAGGATATGGCTGGACTGTGTTAGTGTTAGTAATCACTCTGTTCTCCTCAGACAGACTGAGGCATTTATTCACTGTGTTCAGATCCAGAGTGAACTGATGAGAATCTGATGGAGAGAAAACACGTCAGAATAAGGAATTATGAATCTGTCTGATCTTTTAATTTATCTGAACTCTTCATGTTCAATATATCAGCAGTGTCTCAGTACAGTTTACCAGATATCCTGTGCAAAATATCATTTACATGATCAACTCTAAATCTCTTCTGTCATGTTTTCTTTCATCTTATACAGAAAGAACATGAACACACACAGTGAGTTTTTCTGCTTGTTTTCTTAGTGACTTACATTGTAGGAAGTCGTTCCTGGTCCTGGGAACAACGTTGGTGGAAGTGACTGTGGAAATCAACAGACATGAAGAGTGTGATTATCATGTCAAGAGAAAATGATCCCTGCATCGGTTCCTAAGACATTTCTAATATGATCTTCTACATGATATGAGATGATGGAGGATCCTTTCTGAGAGCAGAATCTCCTGGACTTTACCTCTGTCAGAGAACAACTTCTCTTTGCAGAAATCCTCCAGTTTGTCTTTCAGCTGAAGGACAGATTCTCTCACGGCATCAAAAAAGGAGAGAGAACTGAAAGGATTGTCATTTACGTCTGTAGATTCAGGAGGAGCTGAGAGAGACTGGAAACTCTACAGAAAACAGAAATCAAAGCTCATCACCTCCACACTTCAGCCAATAACCTGCACTACTGATAGATTTGTGCGGCTCTGGTTGATCTTTAGGATACTAAAACAATTTTATCATAAATATTTAATTGATTTGCAAGAGATTAATTTATCAACTAATAACATATTAATCATCTAATAATGATCTATTTGATTATTTACAACATATTTATCTTTTATTAATCATTTATGAACGTACAGTCATGTTTTGTAAATGATTTGTTCAACATTAACTAATAACTTAAATTGAACGTTATTATAAAGTGTTACCCATTATCAAAATCAAATGCATCAGTCATCATCTCAGCTGTAATACGTAAACTGAAATTATAAAATTATAGAGCAAGGTGTCACAGTATAGTCAAAAAAGGAAAGGAGGTGAGGATCTAAGGCTGTGTTCATACTGCAGGGCTTAATGCTTAATTCAGATTTTTTGAAAAAATTAGATTTTTTTGCAAGGCCGTTCACATTTCCAATTAAATGCGACCTTTTGTGATCTCCTGTGTGAACGTGAAATGACCCAGAAGTGACCCGCATGCGCAGAAGAGTACTCAACGGTCAACGACGTCACTTGTTGTTTGCGGAAGCAGCTAAACTTCAACTAACTGTGATTTACTCACACACACACACACAACACACGAGCGCACGCAGCGACCATTACACAAGAGCCAGACAGCAGAGCCGCTGACCTATCTAATATCAGCACAAATAAGTTAACATAACGTTAGTCTACTCTTATTCACATTGGATATATCATGATGGTGGCCGTGGGCTTTTATTTATTTTTTTAATTAACGGGCTCGTCGAGGTCGACCCGTTCGGCAGATTTACCTCAGCTCGACGAATATGCAGTCCGTTTTCAAACCGACGACTACTTCAACGGAGAATTATGACGTTTGTCGCGTATCAATGACGTGCGGGTCGGATACATGCGACCTGGCCGTTCAGACTGAAGTCGCATTTCAAAAGATCGGATATGTATCGGATTTGGACCACATACCCAAGTGGCCTGGGTCGCATTTGAAAAGATCGGATCTGTGTCGTTCAGACTGTCATGAAAAGATCAGATACAGGTCGCATAGGGGCAAAAAAATCGGAATTGGGTCGTTTCAGTCTGCAGTGTGAACGTAGCCTAATTGCAGCACAGGACACAGGTACTAAACACAGCAACAGAAACGTAACTAGTTTTTGTTTATGGATTCCCTGGCTCCAACTCTGGCCACCTCTGGAACTGGGGGCTCGGAAGACATAGCCAGATCCGGTGGGAGCAAAGACGAAGGAGGAACCGGAGGGAAACAGGCTGGACGGGACCAGCGAAGACAAAGGAGCCAGGAGGGCCAGGGAATGTGTAGGTCAATGAGTGCTAGCTCCGGGACCACCCTATTAGGGATCCTCCTCCTCTTCACCAACTGTGAAGGAGGAACCACAGCTGGAGAGTACCAACTCCACATACTCAAAGAATATCTCTTGAGGGCCATCCCCAGGCACGCCTCTGTCTGTTCTTTGAGGCCGGCGTGATATAAGGCGCACAGTGAGTCATCTGGGCAGTGCACCATGCGATCTAGATGGAGATCATGGGTGTGATCCTCAAGGGAACTATGAATTATGAAAATGCAAATTCATTTTATCAGGTTTGAAGATCACCTGAACAGGGGTATGATTCTTCCAGATAAATCCGGAAATCCAGCTTTTCTGACCTGAAAATGATGTTCTCGTGAATCATGCAAATCCGCTTTTGCACGCGCATGGCACGGGTCGGGTATTGGTAAACATAATGACCGCTCACCGCTGTCAACGTTTTTTGATTCATGTCTTCATGTCACTCCGCAAGTTGTCCATTAATTTGTCACGATGGAACCTTATTCAAAGCAGAGCTCCACCAAAGAGCCTGCACTCGTTGCGGAAGGTTATCTAAAGTGTGCTAAGAATTTTGGACAAATGGGGCGAACTATTTCTTTTCTTAGCTGAAGCCGACAATGGGACAAAATAAATGTAAAGAGAGACATAGTGGAGTTTCTATTTTCGTTTTGACAAGTATAATAAATTCTGTGGTCTACCCCTTACATGACCTGGCAAGTGACATTATTCTAAAACCCATAAGAATAACTTCCCCGACATGGTTAGAAAATACTGCCTCTAGAGCCAGCTGCACAATGAGAAAAAGTCATAGCATGATCAGAATAGCCTACGAAAACCCTGAACCGCAATGAAAAAAAAGAAGAAGAAAGAAATCGGTAAAAAAAAAAATTCTAGCATTTCGAGATTAAAGTCGAAACATTTCGAGATTAAAGTCAAAACATTTCGAGAATAGAGCTTTTGCCGCATCATGGTAGGTGCGCCATATATTTTCCTGCTTTTTTGTTCTTTGCCAATCACACCTATGCCTGAAGCAACGTTGGTGAACATAACTCAAAATTGGTTCCATCAATTTCACCATGATGTAAGAAATCAGCAGAAATTTCAGTTCAGAAGAAAAAAAGTTCAAAAGGAAGTTTTGAACTGTTCGTTGCAGTTGTGGAGTTTGGCAGCTGAATAGTGTATCTCTCAGAAGAAAGAGCTCAGAACATGTTTCCTAAGAGATTTCCAGAGCTGAAATGCATTTATAAGTGTCGTCTATTTTAAAGAAAGATGATCAGATGAGAACAATTATATAACACAACACACAGAATTCCCGACTCCCGAGAACATTGCAGTCTCATGCTCAAGTCCACTTTGGGCTTGTTTACACTGTCAGTGAAATGTGACCCAATTCCGATGTTTTGCTCATATGTGACTCGGATGTGTTCTATGAGAGTGTAAACAGGAAAAAAGTGCATGCATTCGGATATTTCGAGATTGGTTTCAGGCCTCATTCAAATGTGGAAATAAATCAGATATAAATCATATGTGTGCCAATGCGACTGTCATGTAAACAGGCAGATCAGATTTTCTGAGGCATTAGGCAACGTATCCACGGTTTAATGATGAGAGCAACCCCAAAGCGCATCTGCAAAGGGACATATTGCCAGACGAAACGTTGTGTCGTCATAGGAGATGAATGTGGACACACGGTGACACAACATATCAAAGGTTGGCTTGCTCATCCTAAAATTTTGGAGCCTGCCACGATCACATGAAAGTGCGTATCTATAGCACAAATTTTATTTCTCGTGCCATTTATGCCAAAAATAGTTTTTGCGTGCATATGATACGCCGTTTTTGCATGCATATGATATGCACTTTATGGCGTACCCAAGCGATTTACAGTGCGTATAAATGGCATATAAATGGCACGAGAAATAAAATGAGTGGTATAGATACACACTTTCATGAGATCGCATTGTAGGCCTATGTTCCCACCAGTCGTGAGATCTCTCTCGCACACAATAACTGAAGCATATGCGCAGGCTGCAATGATGGCCCTTTTCGTCCTCCTCTGCCTCAAAATCATGGTGATGTTTGGCGAACTTCGCATATATCGCAAAGCTAGCATCAAGCTTATTTCGTGTCTGTCCATTTGTCCAAAAAACCCCTTTAAGTATGCATGATGTAAACGCATGAATCGGATATGGGTCACAATTGAAAGAATGTGTAAACGGACAGTCAAAAAAATATAGGCAACAAATCAGAACTGGGCATCAAGACCTGCAGTGTAAACGAGGCCTATGATCCTGTTCTTCTAGATCTCTGTTACCTGCAGGAAATGGATGTGATCCTGTGTGTGTGAAAGCTGCTCCAGCTCAGCGTCTCTCCTCCTCAGATCATTGATCTCCTGCTCCAGTCGCTCCAGTCGTCCTTCAGCTCGACTCACTGCAGTCTTTTCCTGATCTCTGATCAGCTGTGTCGCCTCAGAACGCTTTCTCTTAATGGAGCGGATGAACTCAGTGAAGATTTTCTTACTGTCCTCCACTGCTGTGTGTGCAGAGCGCTGTTAGGACACACATCACAATCACACAGTGAGCTTCAGTGAGTCCTGACTGAGACTTCTCAAACTTCTCTTCTTCTCCAGACTCACCTTATGAGACTCCACAGCCTCTCTCAGCTGCTGAAGATCTTTCTCTCTCTGCTGGATCCTCTGCTGGAACGACCTCTGCGTCTCCTTCAGCTGCTTCTGCACCACAAATCAATAACAGAGATGCCAGTTTATACTGCTGTCACTATATCTGTCAGGCTTCTGTCACTTTGATCTAGTTTATTCTTGGTTTTGTGACAGAGCTCTGACACTCCTGTATTGTGTTGTCTTTGTGTGAGCGTACGGTCTCGTCTGTGTGCAGTGTTTCATGTTCGAAGTGTGATGTTCGGATTCTGGCACTCATGTTTAGTTTGGTTTCGGTTATGTGTTTCATTCATGCTTCATGTGTTTGTATTCTGTTGCAGAGGTGGGTAGTAACGAAGTACATTTACTTCATTACATTTACTTGAGTACTTTTTTTAGAAAAATTGTACTTTTAAGAGTAGATTTGAATGTGGGTACTTTTTACTTTTACTCGAGTACTTTTCTAATGAAAAAACTGTACTTTTACTTCGTTACATTGGGCGACGTTCCTCTCGTTACTTTATTTTAATGCAATATGTGTTGTTAAATGCGTAGTTTATTCCAAGCGCGCTGTATCTTTTTTCTGGACTTGAGCGATGCTCAATTCACAAATGAATGACTCTTTTGAGTCGATTCTGTTCAAAGACTTCATCAAACAAGTTGGCAGATCTGTCTAAATCGGTTCGCGAATTAGTTTGAATGATTCAGTTCCTGATTCTGTTCAGTTCCCTGCACACACTGAATCATCTGAAGCGATTTCAATTCACACTGGACTCGGACTGGATATTACGCCACGATACTAGAAAGTATGACATTACCCGTTTTTTGGACATATACATTAATTTACATTAAATAAAGCTACCATTGTTCACAGTTTATGAACATCCGCCATCCCGCGGTAGTTTATCGGTTGCGCAGTGGCGTGCGAACTCGACTTGAAAACGAATGCCTTTGCCTGCCGTAGACACAGTTAACCAGTTTAAACATGCTTGCAGAAATATACATTTGATTATGATTATATTTTGGAGAACAGTCAGAAGAAGATCCGTCGATGTAATTTTATTTGTTTTGTTTTTTTGTGTTCAGATGTTCAGTAGCAGTCATGAGCGCGAGCACATGTGAAGAGTTTTTAACTCTTCTCTGTCAATACCTTTGAATGCAACACTCTGCAGATTCACTTTATTTCGACATTGTCTAATAATCCAAATGTAGTTGTATAAGTTACTATTATACAAACCAGAGGACAGGCAATGATTTTCGAGCTATACAGATGGCAGAAATAAGGCTTACGTCTCTCTTCTGTTTTTGTTGCAAAGATAGCTGATAATAATAGTCATTTAAATAAACAAAATCTAAATAATATCATTTTATATATATGACGACTTCAGAGGCAAAAGCCACTAAGTACCATCTGAAATTTTCTTTTAAAAGAGCATTTTTATCAAGCTTGTTTATGTTTATGTTCACACTTAAATGGCAATGAAAAGTAGCCTACCTTATTAATTGTCATTAAAGTGAAATTACTGAACTTAAATATACGAGCTTGATACAAATAATTGTTTTAGAAGAAAATTTTAGAAGAAGTCTTCATATATATATATATATATATATATATATATATAGGCCTATATGATCCGAAGTAACTAGTTACTCACTACTTGAGTAGTTTTTTCATTGGATACTTTTTTACTCTTACTCAAGTAACTATTGAGATTATTACTTTTACTTTTACTTTGAGTAAATATTTCTATAAGTACTTGTACTTTTACTTGAGTTCAGTTTTTGGATACTCTACCCACCTCTGTTCTGTTGTGAGTGCACAGGATGAGCATTCGCTCGTTCTCGTGCACTCTGTCTTGTGTAGGCATGCGGTTTCGAGTTCGCTCTGGCCGCACGCTCTTCTGTCTGCGTGTGGTGTGGTGTTGTGTTCTGTGTAGCACGCGATTTATGTTTAAAATCATCATGTTAAAAGTTAAATCCAGTAACAGTAGAATTAATATCCAATGGCTGCAGGTTCAAACCCATTAAAGGGATGATAGATTAGTTTCCACCATTGTATATGAATTTACATGAAGCATAAGGCCTCTTTTACACTGCAAGCATGAGTATCATAAAAGTGAAACTGACACAGATGTAAAGCCTCACACTGAGTGTTTCTGCTGCGTAACCGTATTTAATAACGGGCTTATTTAGTAAGGGGCATCCCATTTCCATCAGTTTATTTTAGTTCACGTTTCATTTGAACCATTCAAGTTTATTTTAAAAACACAGAACTGAAGCCAAAACCTGAAGTAAAGCTTATATGGACTGAGACAGATTTACTGAAAAGAAAGTGCTTTTGTCTGTCGTTGCATTTAACTTGTGTTATTCTTGACAGAGATATATTTTGTCAAACAACCGGTGAATATTTTACATTATTTTATGTTACTTCATCAAAGTCTGTTTTACAAAAGTTTGTGGTGGTAAATATGTTTACAGTACATTTTCACCATATTTTCTGTTAAGTTCAATGCTGAGCACAGATACGCTCAGCAGTGAATGTCCACTTGCAGCTTCTGTTCACTTCTGCTGAGAGAATGGGTGCCCATATAAATAATGTCAACTTTATTTCATCAGTGTCTAGTTCTGGCCTAAGTGCATACCTGTTTCTCTGTCCTCTGAGCTGCAGCTGATACAGTGTCGTGTTTTTTATGGCTATCCATCGTACACAGCACACATATACATTTCTGGTCAGTGCGGCAAAAAAACTCAAGGAGCTTGTTGTGTTTCTGGCAGATCATCTCCTGCAGTCGTCCAGTGGCATCAGTCAGATTGTGTCTCTTTCTTTTAAAGAAACTCTCATGTTGTTCAAGGTGATTCAGACAGTAAGAGTTCAGACACCCCAGACAGGACTTGACGGCTTTGCGTTTTCTTCCAGTACAGACGTCACACTGCACATCTCCAGCTCCAGCGTAACAGTCAGCAGGAAGTTTAGTCTTCTTCAGTTTCTCCAGCACTTCAGCCAGCATGGTGTTTTTAGCTAAAGCAGGTCTTGGCCTGAAGGTCTGTCTGCACTGAAGGCAGCTGTAGACTCTCATCTGATCCTCCTGATCCCAGCGGCCTGTAATACAGATCTTACAGTAACTGTGTCCACAGGGAATGGTCACTGGATCCTTCAGGAGATCCAGACACACTGAACACAGGAACTCATCTTGAGAAACCCTGGCTTCTGCCATTTTACTGCATGAACACAGACACAACCACACAACAGCTCAACTTCACTTCAGTTTCAATTTCTCTGAACAGAAGAGTTTCCTGTTTCCTGGTTCTGTGTTTGAGTGATGTGTGAAAAAATATGTGTCTGCAAATCTGTAAAGCAGGTTCCTCACTCCTAGTGTAGTGGGTTTCCGTCTGCGTTGTTTTCTTTTTAATAGAAGAGATCCCACACGATGATGCAGTTATCATGTGATTTACTCTCGGCTTCTCTCAGTTTCTTTGTCAAAATATAACAGACCCCATCAGACACTTCTAACAAGGAGAATCTCTGGTCCATACCTCTCATCGCTATGACATCCCGTGAAAGAGAGAGGGCGCCCGGAAATTACAGTACATCAGCTTTACCCTCACACGACATACAATCAAACCAAAAAATGTACACCTTCAACATTTCTCACATTATCAGAGTTTATTTCCTATTGTTTAGAATAAAATATGACAAGAACTTAGAGTTATCAAATCAGTTGATATTTCCCTGGTTTTGACCATCCTTCTGTCAGATGTCTCACAAATGAATTAGGTTGAATAGCTGTCAACTGTTAAATTTAAGTACACAATTAGATAATACCAATTTAGGTCAACCAATTACCAAACAATGCTTAATTGTGTCCAGTCTGTGGTGTAAAAAGGTTGCATTAGCAATTAAAAAAAAAACACTTGAGCGTCTGTGTCTGAATCATTTTTGGCCCCAAATTTTTATAGATTTTACTGGTGGTCCACTGTATGAAGAATTTTTGGGAATAATATGTCATATTTTACTTTATTTTGCTATCCTCCTTACATAAGTTAACTATAGTTTCATACACCCACTAGTATAAAAAAAAGGAGATATATATATATGGTCGGGATGTTCGAGGTGGAACGAGGTGAAGAGAGTGGGATCAAGTACATCGTCCCGAGGGATCCAGGAAATGCTCTTCTAGACCGTACCCCTCCCAGTCAATGAGGTACTCCAGGCTGCGTCCCCGTCGTCGAGAGTCGAGGATGCCCTGTACCTGATAGATGGGTTCTTCTTCAACGAGCTCGGGAGGAGGAGGCACCACTTCTTCACCCGAGTCTGTGGAGGAAGGTAACACAGGGTCAGTGAAAGGCATAAGAAGGGACACATGGAATGATGGAGAAATGCAAAGATTTGGGGGTAGGTTAAAATGGTAGGTGACTATGTTGATCTCCCTCTGGATGGTATATGGGTCTAGGTAGCGGGGACTCTTCCGACAGTCGTAGACGGATGTCCCGGGTTGATAACCACACCTGCTGCCCTGGATGGTATTGGGGTGTGTTGGCTCTTCGGGTGTCTACGTACTGCCTGCTGTAGATGGACATGAGCTGAGTCCCACACCCTCTCTCTAACCAGTGATCAACAGCTGGGACATCTGAAGGTTCCCCAGACCAGGGGAACAATGGTGGTTGATAGCCTAGAATACATTGAAAAGGGGTTAAACCGGCAGTTGACTGACGGAGAGAGTTTTGGGCATATTCAGCCCAGGGTAGAAACTGGTTCCAGCAGTTCTGATTTTGGTGGCAATATGACCTCAGGTACCTCCTGATTTCCTGTATTTTATGCTCAATCTGGCCGTTGGATTGAGGGTGGCTGAGGCATCCACCTCAATGACGAATGGAAGGTTGGGGTTTGGGTGAGTGAGGATAGGAGCGGAGTGGTGCTGAACGCTTCTCGTAGGTGGTTGAAAGCTTCCGTGGCTGATGGTATCCAGGACAGAGACTTGGGCCGATGCTTGAGCAGAGAGGTGAGCTTAAGAGACTGTAATTCTTGATGAAGCGGTGGTAGAAGTTAGCAAAACCAAGGAAACGTTGAAGTTCTATTACCGTGGTAGGTTGAGGCCAATCCATGACGGTGTTGACCTTCCTCTGGTCCATTCTGATGGATCGATGGGGGGGTCGATGACATAACCTAGGAATTGGACAGAGGTTGTGTGGAACACACTTCTCGAGCTTGAGGTAGAGGCAATTTTCTCTTAGGCGCTGGAGGACCTGTTTTACCTGGTGGCGATGTTCCGAGGTATTACTAGAGTAGATCATAATATCATATATAAAACTTACGGAGGACTTCATTCATGAAGTTTTGGAAGACTGAAGGGGAGTTGAACAGCCCATATGGCATCACCTGATATTCATAGTGCCCAGACGGGATGATGAAGGCGGTTTTCTACTCGTCCCCTTTTCTGATGCGCACCAGGTTATACGTGCTCCTCAGGTCCAGCTTCTAGAAGATACAAGCTCCACACAGCTGTTCCAGGGCAGAGGAAGGAGACAACTGAATTTCACAGTCTGGGAGTTTAGGGTGCGATAATCGATGCATGGCCTCAAGCCTCCGTCCTTCTTGCCGATGAAGAAGCTGGAAGTGGCAGGTGAGGTTGATGGTTTTATGAACTGTTGTTGCAACGCCTCCTTGATGTATTCTTCCATGGCCTTCTGCTCCGGGATGGACAAAGGGTAGATCTTACCCTTTGGATGAGTGGCCCCAGGTAGCAGGTCCCATGGCCGATGAGGTGGTAGCTTGGTCGTTTACTGAAAACATCCTGGAATGCCCCATATTCTGGAGTAATCTCCACCTGGTTGGTCACGTTGGGACTCTCAATGGAGGTTGATTTCAGCGAGAAGATGGTTGGACAGTTATTGGATGAACAAGCTGGATGAGGAGGTTTCTTGACAATGGAGGGAATACCGGTTTCATGGCACATCTCTCACCATCGCTGGACTTCCCCAGTGTTCCAGTTAATTTGTGGTCTGTGATGGTTTAACCAGGGGTGTCCCAGGATGATATCTGCAGTGGACCCTTGCGGTGCGTCAGAGTGGGGGAGCGATGTTGAATGATACCACGACCCAGCGGTTTTCCAAGGATGGTGTGAATGTTCAGATCTTGGGGGCAGCGTTTCCTCTTGACATTGAACCTTTGGAGAAGTTTGTGGGAGATCAAATTCCCCGTGGAACCAGAATCGATGAGGGCTTGTGCTGAAACAGAGAAACGGTGTGTTAAGAGTTGTACAGAGGTATGTGTGAGGGGTGCCACTCGAGGTTGAAACTGGACTGTACTCACCGTGGGTTGTGGTGGTTTGACAGGACAATTAGTGATGGAATGGCCCTCTCCCCCACAGTAAAGGCATAGATTGTGCTGAAACATTCGCTGACGCTCTGCAGAAGACAGATGGTAATTATCCACTTGCATAGGTTCAGGTGCTGGAAGGGCGACAGGTGGAACAGAGGGTGGAGGATGCAGCGAAGAAGGAGACATGGAACAGGCGTTGGGGCGTTGAGAGATGCGGATGGTTTTTGACATTTTTGAAGTTTTCTAGTCCTATGACATCGTCATGCACAATCATCAGTTGTTTAATCTCAGGATTTAGACCTTGATGGAACACAGATAGCAAGGCAGTTTCATTCCATCCACTAGTGTACAAAACCATACGGCATATGCAGACTCCTTTCCTTGATGAATGGTTAGCAACTGATCATGAATTGACAGAGGTGAGACATTTTGACCAAAAACTTCCTTGAAATGGGATATTAAAGATGATAGTGACTTGATGACTGGGCTTCAGAGTTCCATATTGATTGTGCCCACTGGAGAGCACGTCCCGACAGGAAAGAGATGATGAAGGCCATACAGGCTTTATCACTGGTGAACAGGTGGGACTGCATCTCAAAGCAGAGCGTGCACTGAAGCATGAATCCGCTGTAATCCTCTGCCTCTCCTGTGTATGTCGCTGGACGGGCCATGAGACCGGCCAAGGCAGGTGGTGAAGAAGAGGTGACTGTTTGCGGAAGCAGGGACTGATCAACTGCCTGGACAAGATCAGCGAATGTTTCATCGCTCGCTGTATTCTGCATCTTTGAAGGTCTGGTCTTCTGTCATACTCACAGATAGAAGCAGACAAAGATATTAGCAATCAACACAGTTAATTTGCAGGATGTAATAG
Source organism: Squalius cephalus (assembly GCA_022829025.1). Lineage (NCBI taxonomy): Eukaryota > Metazoa > Chordata > Actinopteri > Cypriniformes > Leuciscidae > Squalius > Squalius cephalus. The sequence continues at coordinate 18,666,247 of CM040794.1, read as the reverse complement.
ATACAGGATCAGATCATAGAAATGGTAGGCAATTCAATCAGTTTGCATGAATGGGACTTATCCGTGCTGGTGATGGTGGAAGGGATCCGGGCTGGTGATGACAGTGGACGGTGCTGGTTGACAATGAAGGAGGAAGACAAACGCCAGACTGGACAGACACAGGAACAGACGAGGATCCGGATAACAGGACAGACGAAAACAGGATACTCCGATGAGCAATACTAGAAGGGCAGGTCATTGAACACACTGTGAGTATCAACAGGTCTGTGAACCAGTCAAAGACAAGACCAGACAATGAGGGAACAGAAGGTGAATGTATTTAACCAGTGGGGATGATGAGGTTCAGGTGCGGGTGATTAAAACTCGGGTGAGAATGAATGAGTGGGTGGAGCGTGATGATTGGGTGATTGAGGGAGTGACGGTGTGGCTGAGTCCGTGACACATACATACTGATACATTTGTTTATGCACAATCTTTTTAAAAACAAATTAAGCCACACTAAGAATGAGGATTGGACGGTAATTTCCAGGATCATATCTATTTCCTTTCTTGTATAATGGAATAACCTTGGCTATCTTCATGTTAGATGGGACTATACCCTTTTCTAAAGAAATATTCACAATAAATGTGACAGTTGGAAATATAATATCTGCAGCATCTCTTAAAAATTTAGCTGGAATACCATCTAGCCCAGTTGACTTAGACTCGTGAAGATTTTCTAACATATTAGTAATTTCATCTACTATCACTTTAGTAAAAATGAAAGAGTTAAACAACACTCCTTTTTTGATAAAATTTCTTAACAAAATCAATTACTTACATTCCCTTAGACAGAGGGAGCTTATCTAGTATTAACTGTAAGTTTGAGTTTATGGTTAATAAGGACTGCTGCATATAGATCCAGATTCCTCTTTGCTGCAACCAGATCTATGACACTTTAAGGGCCCTATCTTGCACCCAGCGCAATTGACTTTGTACACCGACGCATGTATCATTCCTATTTTGCACCCACGCACAGCGGACTATTCCCTCTACAGAAGCACGTCGGGAAAATAACGGAATGAACTTGTGCTCTCGGGGGCGGTTCAGCGCAAAGAGGAGGCGTGTTCCGGCACGAATGTTCCCTGGTGCTATTTTGCAGGTTTAGAAAACAATTGCGTTGCGTTTATTCATATGCTATTTTAAGGGCGCAGCTTGGCCATAATCAATGTAGCATGTGCACAACGCGCATGCCCTTTGCTTATCTCATCTACACACAGACGCAGCAGTTCTCTTTTTAGAAAACCATACATTATTACAAGGAAAAATATTAACACACGAGGGAAATCGTTGTTGTGTCCATGAAGATGTGAAAAATAGGCATAAATCTAGCTTACACATTTACCCAAATTATTATAAGCCTGTTTAACCGAAGCTAATTTGGGTGGGTTTCTCCATCCCCATACAATGTCACTTCTCTGTGTTTTCCGGCCCTGACGAGAACGTCGGTCCCCTCGGTTGTGAACCGCTCCTGGCGTGCGCCTGGCAAATCCGCCGTTATTATTTAAGCGCACCTGCTCTTAAAGGGAATGTGAGATGTCTCTCTGATTGGTTTATTTCACGTTATGCCCAGATCACACCTATGAATAATGAAGCAACTTCAGACCAACCCATTTTAGATTTGCGTCGGTGCAAGAGTCATTTATCCCGTTGGTATAATAGCAACAGTGCCCAAGACCCGCCCACAAAGTTACTTGCATTTCGCGCTTGATACTTGCGTTTCAGATCATTAAAATAGGGCACCTATTATCCAAAATTCCCTTTTACATGGTGTTTGAACATAAATGAGTGTTGGCAGTGTGTGTACACAACCACCCTATAATGATAAAAATCCACCCAGTGCTTTTTTTAAAACCCCATAAATCATGAGCACTGTCTCAGAACAACCTGTTCTCAGATTCGGGGCAATGTGACATACTTTTGCACAAGCCCCTCCCACGACTGTTGACAGACATTGCCGTTGTAGCATAGACCCACCCTGAGTGAGCTTTACACAGTCCGCCATTGTTTCGATGCCGGAGCAACTGTAGACAAGAATCTCTCCTAAGCGATTTAGGTGTTTTGTTGTTGGACGTAAGAATGAACATATAAGTCGTCATTTACTCTCGTTTTTCCTCGAGGATGGATCTGCACCAACTGTTCGTGATCCAGCTTATAGTCTCCGGAGTGATAGGCCTAACGTTACTTATCACGGCAGTAATGGAAGGGAGAGCTCGCACTTTATTACAGTTCGTCAGAGTTGTTTTACGGACATAAAGTTGACCAGTTCATTAAGCACCCACTGAAAATGCATAAAGTCTGTATATATTTGTATACTGTTAGTTGTAACAAGTGTTTTTTTGTAATTCACTGTGTATATTAATGATAATGAAAGAGAGAGAGAGAGTTTTGGATAAAACTTAAATGCGCACTTCTTATACCATGTATTCATGTATTCAGCTCTTATGGTGATTTTCTGGAGTAAAACTAACGCTTCATCTTTTGTGTGATATACAATAAACTTCATTAAACTTCAGTAAATTTTTGGCAAATTCTACAACATGCTTGTACTAATAGTGGATAAAAGCAAGATGAAAAATAAGTCATAACCGTAATTAAAATAAACTATACCTGTTCTATCTCCATACAGCATATATTCTCTGGCTCTGTAGGCATTATTGTCTGACTCTAAGTTGAAATGAACATCGTTACTGAGAGTTACTGTTTTGATATTATCATTCTGTGAGAGATTGCCCTGCCACTGAGTGTGAGCTCCTGAAGCTCCGCCATCTGTGCTGGCAGCAGCAGCTCATTTGCATTTAAAGGGATACACACTAAAACTGCGTGTTTTTCTCAGCCCCCAAAAGTGACAATTTAAACACGCTGTAAAAAATTATCTGTTGGGTATTTTGAGCTAAAACTTCACATACACACTCTTATTAAGACTTAAGACTTATTTTACATCTTGTGAAAAGGGGCATAATAGGTGCCTTTAATATGCAGTATATTTACATAGGTAGAAATATATGATAATGTGCTTGTTAATGTTTATTATTAACATTATTTTTAATGTAAATTGAAATGCTTACAAATGTCATTAAACTTTCAATTCATGTGATCAAGCACTTTTTAAAAATCTACAAATGATTTAAAAATAAATTATACAAATTAAAAGCTTATTTGTTACATTTGTTGTACATTTGAATGCTGATAGTGGTAACACTTCCTATTAAGTCTGTATTTATAATCCATTATAAGGGTATTCTTAATGCATTATAATATATGCATAATGCCTTATAAACAACCTTATTATATGTTGTGTCATCTTATAAATAATCATAACAACAGGTACAATACATTATAATGCTTACCTATTTGTAGTTATAACTTTTAAGAGTACAATGCATTACAACACCAGATGAAGCCTGTATTTATAATACATCATAAGGGTATTCTTAGTGCATTATAATTCACGCATAATGCTTTATAAACAACCTTATAATGTGTTGTATCATCTCATGAATAGTCAACATAATAATAGCTACCTGTTTGTGGTTATAACTATTAATAATATGATGATATATAACACAATGAAAATATTTTTATCCACTTAAATTATTCATGTATCTGACTCAGAGTATTCCATTAATTATGTCTGTTGTATTGTTAATCATTCAAGCTGATGATTCACGGGCTGTCGCCGGTCAACATGATTGCCGTGAGTTAATATTTGATTTCAGACACTTGTCACGCCTGAGGCGTTCCCCAAAGCGTCGATGACGTAGTGTCGAGTTCCCTTCGAAAGGGAACCTAAATTTTAGAATTTAAAGTACCATTTCCATGGTAACAACGTCCAATTTCAAAATGGTTTTCACAAGATATATTTTGAATTTGTATGCTTTCAAATATTACCTAATTTATGATGATTACTAAAATATGTGATACGAAAAAAGGTGCAATACTGTAATACTGGTCCTGCTGTTTTCGAATATCGATCAAGCTCTGCAGCTCTTTGTTAATTTTCTAGTATGTGATCTTCTGCGAAATACCCTAAAATCACCAACATTCAACATTAGTGTAGGAGTTTTTAAAATTATTTTAATAAATTGCGTTTCTTTTTTTTTACCATTGTGTATGTCTTTTGTAGTTTCAGAGATTTCTTACAGATGTTACACGTCATTCTTGACTTCATTAGATTATGTTTTTGTAAAAAATCAATCTTTTTTTTTAGTCCCTTTTCTATCCCTGCGATTAAAGAGAGCAAGGATTTTTTTCGAATGTCCCATAACTACAGGCAACAGTTACCATCTACTACCAACTCTAAACCAAAGGGTGTGATGATGCCGTTATTGATGGCGCGTTTGACTTGACCCCTGAACTTCGGAAGTAACGTACTGCCTGAATTATTTTCTATATAGGCTACCAATCATGTCTATCAGTAGAATTCACGTGCAGAGACGGTAGCTTATGCAATGTTGCATTGACGCGTCGCCATATTGGAGTTAGTGAATCCGATAGTTCACATTCAGAAGACCGGAGTAGGGTGACCAGACGTCCCGAAAAATTCGGGACAGTCCCGAAATCTAACCTGTTGTCCCGAATCCCGAATCCGGCCCTAATTGTCCCGAAAATTATACTAAAGCAAATTCTTGAGTAGTTATTGTCTGATAAAACATTAAAAACTGTCCGTGGAGGTTGACTCGTCCTGCAGCCAGCCCCCGCCGGCTGCTCATTGGCTGCAGTATCTTTTTTTTTTTTCTTTTTTTTTGAAGTTCTACAAAGATACCGTAGGCGCGAATTTAAATGCATTTATAAGCGAGCGCGAGTTGTCGCAGCCGCGAGTACAGTGAATGTGCAGCAGCCAGACGTAAAGGAATGATTGATTGGTCGCGGACTCGCGGCACTGTGTGCAAAAAAAAAACTTCGGCCTAATGTCTGATGTTGGGTTACACAAAGCAAATCATCTACACAGTTATTTAGTTTTCTTATTTAATGACCGACAATTTCGTCATAATAATACTTTTTGCATAAGGCTTATTAGCGTTAGACTATAGCCTGAAATGTCTGATTTACGCACTGTTACAACAGTCTTTTTTTTTTTTTTTTTTTTTTTTGGTCACAATGACATTTGAGTTCATGATTTTAATGTTGTTTTTTTGTGGCAGACTAAATATTAATGACAGACTGTTGATCTTTGAATAAAAATATGTTGGTTCAGGTTTGAAAATTCATTTTATTATGTAGTCTAATATCATAGTAGGACTACCCCAAAACCTCCCCAAACAACCCCCCCCCCCCAAAAGTGTGTGCAAGAGAACTGCACCTCAGCGACTAATTGAGGATGAAAAGGAAGAAACCGGTAATGTATTGTGTCATTTATGTTTCTTTGATGTTGGTAGTAGTGATGTGACATTTGAACCGAGGCGTTGGAGCTTTTGTGTGGATACGTCATCGGTTCGGTCTGAGTGTCGCTTCCGGATAAAAGGCGGTTCGAAACTCGCGCCTCCTTGTGGGTGTGGCAGGAGTAGAAGCAGTTGTAGTAGTGTCAGAGAGTCAGATAACCATCATTGTCATTGTCGTTATTGTGTCATATGTGTTAGGGCTGTATATTGGGTATATTATTATCAGGTTAGAATAGTTATAGTATATTGTTATTATTAATTATAGTAGCTATATTTTAGTCTTGTTATATTAATTAGATAAGATTATTTGGATTACTTTGGATTTTTGGATCTGGACTGCTTTTTGATTTGGATTGCCCTTTTGGATTTGTTTGCTTTTTGTGACCTCTTCCTTTTTCCTGGTAATGGAGCCAGCAAGAAAGAGGAGATCCTCCCCTGTCTGGGCTCAACAGAAGCATCAGTGTCCTCATTTACACAAGCTGGCACTGGCATTTTTATGTTCCCTTGCATCCTCTTTTCCTTGTGAAAGGATCTTTTCCAAGACTGGAGAGATTTTGTCCGAGAAGAGAAATAGTCTAAACCCCAACAACACTTGAAATAATTCTGTTTCTCAATAAAAATCTATTGTAATCCTTCCTTCCAGACTATTTTGTTGCAGTTTACTTTATTACACTCCCTCCACCATAAGCACTGCACTCAACACAGTGTCACTTTTGTTGTTCATACGGTCGCTATCCAAACAATTTATGAATAATTAATTAATGAAAATGAAAGGTTACAGACATTAAAGGATTAGTTCACCCCAAAAAACGTCTATGCATAGTGCGGCCTTTGTCCTATTCTTATGTATTATATTTTTAGGCCAGCACTCTAAAAAGTGTATTATCAAAATTGAGTGAAGCCTGCTCCTATCCTCATTCACCCCAAAATTAAAATTTCCTAATAATTTACTCACCCCAATGCCATCCAAGATATCCATATCCATCCATTTCTTTCCTCGGTGGGAGATTAAAGTTGAACGTGGATCTCGAGGGCCAGAGTAGAGAACCCTGCTGTAATCAAATCTTAAACTAATCTTAACATTCTTGGTTACAATTAAGCAGCCTGTTGACAATTTGCTAGCAAGCTAGCTAGGTTGTTTGGTATATGGGTAATGTAATTTAAAGACCAAAAATTATTGTTATCATTAATAATATTAAAAGCATAATTGCATATTCAGTTCCCTCAAAACAAATTTGTCAGAAATGTTTATTACAAAAATATGCTTTTACTTTCATTTTATTTTACATAAAAAAATGTTTCATGTGGAAGACACATTCTAATTTATCAATAGACCATCAATAAACTCAAAGAAGAAAACTCATTTTTGAAATCTAAAGTTAATTTCCTTGAAGAAAAATGCAAAGATGTGGAAAATGAGAGGGATTTTCTTCGGAGCAGTTTAACCAATGGTGAGAACTGTTTTAGAGTGTTAGCTATTTGTATATGTCTACAATTAATATTATTATTATACATTTTTGGCAAACATTTGCTTAAAAACTCCATGTTAGTGTAAAAGAAAAAAAAAGTGTATTCTCTGTGTAAACTGTAATTTTCTTATTATTTCCTTATTTCCATTTTGTTCCAAACTTTTGTGATTTCTGTCTGTGGAAAGCTGGTTTGAATAATAATGCCTATTGTAAAAAGCACTACACCGTGAGTCTTCACACTGTTCCTGCAGCCTCCCCAGCAATGCACATTTTGTAGGTCTCCCTTATTTAACATAGCTAAATTAACTAATTTGCTGATTAGTACACTACTCTATGACCTGAGCTGGGTGTGTGCAGGAGGCTTCAGGAATGGTTTGACTGCTCTGCACTAATAAAAATGACTAAATGTTTCTTCTTCTTTTTTTTACAGCACTGTCAACTAAAGAAACAAAAGAGCCAAAGAGGTCTATTGTGATCACAGATTCTGCTGATGAGGACCATGTGCGAGCAGAAAAGAAAAAGTACAGAAAGGGAAACAAGAAGACCAAAAGAGATGACTCTACTTCGAGTTCCTTCCAGTCCTCATCTTCCTCCGACTCTTCTTCAACACCTCACAAGACTAAGTAGTACAAGAAGGGAATGAAAACACAGAAAAGTGCAAAAAGCAGAAGAGGTATGTTCAATGGCCTTTCAACATTCTTTTTAATTAATGTGCACTTTGTGCTTGCTTCACTTCCATTACAAAAATTCAAGTTTGGTTATCTTTTGTACTGTAGATGTTGATAACGTGTAGGTTACGACTGTAACCTTTGTTCAGCACTAGCAGGACCTGAATCGCCTGGCACAGATTCTCTTGAGAAGAGGGCAGACAAGAGCAAAGTTTTCTCAAGGGAAAAAACTCACAGTTGGCACAAGTTGTGTGTGTCATCTGATGTCAATATCTTAGACACAGATCCACACACTTCTTGAAACGCTTATCACTTGCCATAATTGTTCTTACCTTTTTCAGATGATTGTAAATCAGACAAAACAGTCCCGAAGACGAAAAGAGGATGACATGTCCTCTAGGCACCTCTTTTATACTTCTGGGTCACTCTAGTAGTGATGTCACAGGCTGGTTAATTACGATTGTCGTGATTGGATAGTTTTTCAGACACCGGTTCACGTAAAGGGGGCGTTCCCTAATAGCATCATCGACGCAGTGCGAGTTCACTTTCGAAAGGGAACATGAAGATATGTGACCAATAGGACATTGGCTCAATACAAAACATTTTATAGTGTAGTGCAAAAGTAAATTAACAGTATCTTTTAATATTTTGTATAGTATTATATTATACTGTTATGTATTATACTCCGAAGCCCTCAAATATGCATGGGTGGCTGTGGCTTTACACTCAGTCACTTCAGAATTCAGGAGGTCTGCCTTTACTGGCAAACAAATTCCTATATTTAGAAATGTATTTATTAATACAATATATTCTGTAATGTATGAAATGCTACTCCCATGTAGAGTCTGCCTATATGCTTTGAGAATAACTACAAAATTATGTTATTTGGAGGAAATTATTAAGATGAATGGATTTTAGTGTTTTGTTCTTTGTCAGTATTTTTACCAGAGCACGTCATAGGAAGATACAAAAAGGTCCTGAAGTTCCTGTCAAAAGGAGCAACCAAAACGGAGGCATACCAAAAGTGCGGTGTGGATAGGAAAACGATTGTCGATACCTCTGCCATTGCTGAGTTGTAAGCCTGTGACATCACAGTGTACAATAAATTACGAGCTGCGTTTCAAAAAGGGCAGAAGCTGTCCGACTTTGCAGACCGTTGCCGACAATTGTGCACACAGGAACCAGTGGAAAGACCAGCCATAGAGGAAAAAAAGAAAAATGGAGAGCTAATAGACATTCCACAAAAAAATAAATAACATGTTGCCAGTAGATGTACATTCTTATGTACATTCTGCTTATCCTCACAATCTAATTGTGTTGAATGTTTTTTTTATTTTTATTTTTTTATTTAGCCATTATGTTTGACTCAGTTTCTCATCACAGTTTGTTGAATGTGTTGAATGCTTCATTCCAAAATACAGAATTTGTGTTTAGTTTATGGCTAGGTTTCATTATTGTACCAAATTTAGTTAATTTAGAATGTTTAATTCAGATATTATATTTTGCACAGTGCTTTATTCTTGCACGCCCAATTGTGCATTTTTTGCATAATGTACTATTTTCTTTTACTATTACATGGAAATCTTCCAGTGCATATAATTGAAAAAAATGTTGGACCCAATCACTGCAGTTGTTTTATGTTTTATACAGTTTAGGCAGGGTGACATGTCAGTGAGGAGTTAACATGTTTTTCACTTTAAAATAATGGGCCACATCACTAGTAGTTCCTGCGGGATGACAAGGTAACGCTTGAGTAATTAGTGAGGAGTTAACATGTTTTTCACAAGTAATACAAGTTATTTAATTTTATATTTGACACATATTGTACAGGCATACATTTCTGTGAGGCACTAGTAATATTCTAACAAACATTGTAATCTGGAAGATGTGGTTTTGCGCTTATCGCAACATAAATGCAGCCAATTTCTTCATTAAGGATGCAAATTGTTTTTGACAAGAGAACATCAATGTTTATATTCATATCCTAAAGAGAAGTCCTCCTCAGACGGCTACTGTAACATAAAGGTAGGTCTTTGGAGTCTGAGATTGAACTGACACTCAATAGAGCTCATAATAGTGAACTAATCCAATCATGAGAGTGTCAGCATCACTTCCTAATTATTTAACATTTAAATTTAAAAACAAATTATCATTATTAGTATTATTCTATGTTTAAATTTGAAATAAACAGAGAACATACGTTCCATCCTTTGGTAAGAGTAGTAGTCACAATCTCAACCTGTAGCTAATGTATTTAGGGGGATATAATATTCATAAACTGGTTTCCACAAAGAACCCATTTGAGGCACAAGCTTCTGAAATGTAATGACCATGTTAAGAGTAAAACCCCCCCACAATTGTTCACTTTTTAGACATGTTACTTTTGTGATTATTAATTAATTGGTTATTCTTTTATAGTTCAATGTATAATCAAAGCCATCAAGTGTTAGACTGTATTCTAGGTTATTACGTGAGGAACTTTTTTGTCCAATAATTATAATCTCTGTATTTTAAAGAAATTTAGTAGTAGGAAATTGCTAGTCATCCAGTTTTTTGTATCAGCTATGCATTCCGTTAATTTTGTGAATTGGTAAGTTTTGTCTGGGCGTAAAGAAATATAGAGCTGAGTATCATTAGCATAACAGTGAAAAATTAATGCCATGCTTATTAATGATATCTCCTAAGGGTAGCATGTACTGAGTGAACAGCAACGGTCCTAGTACTGATCCTTGTGGTACTCCATACTGAACTTGTGATCGATGAGACATCTCTTCATTTACTGCTACAAACTGATAACGGTCTGATAAGTATGATTTAAACCAAGCTAGTGCAATTCCACTAATGCCGAAATAATTTTCGAGTCTAATTAAAAGAATGTTGTGGTCGATAGTGTCAAATGCAGCACTAAGATCGAGTAACACTAATAGCGAGATACAACCACGATTGGATGATAAGAGCAAATCATTTGTCCCTCTAATGAGAGCAGTCTCAGTACTATGGTACGGCCTAAATCATGACTGGAAATCCTCACAGATATCTTTTCTTTCTAAAAAGGAACAAGTTGTGAAGATACTGCCTTTTCTAGTATCTTTGACAGAAAAGGTAGATTCGAAATCGGCCTGCAATTGACTAATTCTGTAGGATCAAGTTGCATTTTTTTAACCCAGCTCTTGCTATGAGAATAGCCTTAGGCCCAGGCCTGTTTCAGAAAGGAGGTTAAGTGAAAACTCTGAGTATGTTAACCCTGAAATGAGGGAAACTCTGGGTTTTCTGTTTCAGAATGGGAGGTATGTCAAACCTGAGAAAGCAGAGTAAGTAAAGCCTGTTTCTGAAAGAGAGGTAACTCTGTGAACCTAACTTGTTCGTGAGCAGGTTTTCTTTGGTAAACCCAGAGTTTCTTTCAGTCTCCTCCCCTTTTTTTTTTGGGGGGGGGGGGGGGTGGGTGTCCGTTTATACTTAGATTTAAACTTAGATTCTATAGGCTACTCCACATAAAAATGTGAACAAATCTGAATATGTAGATTCTTTGATGTGTAGACACATAATATTAATGGTAAAGCCAGGCCTCTCTTACCCCTTTTCCACCAAGTGCTGGTTCGGAGCCGGTGCCCACTTGTGAACCAGTTCTTTGTGTTTCGACAGCCAAAGAACCGGTTCTCGGCCAGGAAAATTGGTTCCAAAGCGGCACCAACTCTTTGCTGGACTAGAACCGTTCTTTCACCACGTCATGCTTACGTCAGGGGCTGGGGGCGGGGTTATTGTGACCAACAACTCAACGGTGACTGCCATTGCTAAAAACACAGCGCAAGCTAGTAGAAATGATTGAAGAAAGATGGAATCTAAAGTGAAACAGTGGTCGGTGGAAGAGACAAACTGTTTGTTGGCGGTATGGTCCTCGGCAGAGGTACAGCAAAAAATAGAAGGTGCTTCGAGAACAAAACCTGTGTTCGAGCAGATCCAGAGGGAGATGGCTGCAGCGGGGTTTAACAGAACCATAGAGCAGATCAATAACAAGTTAAAAAAACTAAAAAAGGACTACAGGGACCAAAAGAAGGAGTTGGGGCGAAGTGGTAATGGACAGCCATGTAGTAGAAATCCCCGTTTTGAGGTTCTGGACTCGGTCCTCAGTGACAGATCGGCGTGCCAGATCACCGGGGCTGCCACTGCCATGCTACAGTCTATGGTGGATGAGACGCTGCTGCAGGGTATTGCCAACAACGTTACTGATTCTGGTAAGATTAACTTTTCTAATGCGTCACCTTGTCAAACCAACTATACATTTCTTAGCTGTTTTTTTTACAATGCTACTTATTAGTAGCTGTGCCTGCTTGACCAGCCAGTCAGCTAGCTAGCATGCTATTGCTAACAATAGCTAACACAGACACTGTATGGTGCAATGGACACGTTTGTGATTAAAACACTGTCTCATTTTTGTTGTTTTTAGAGTTGTTGGGCATAGATGATTGTGAACCTGACCGGGACCACTCCACTGCAGCTCACCAGTACTGTCTTGCAGCTCAGCAGCTGAAAGCTCCTCATCTGCCTCTTCCAGTCAGCAGACCAGAAAAGGTAAAGGATTCTTGTTATGATTATCAACAAACTGAAATATATCAGTCTTCATTAAATAATTCACTGCAGATCTGTTGTATTTGATTACATTTCATGAAGTGCCCAATAAGTGTGAACAAGTGGTAGTGTAGGGATATGATAGTAGATATACGATATAAGGTGTATCAGTGTAGTAATACAGTATCTTATAATATTATTTTGTTAATATGTTGCATTGACTCTTGTGTTAGATTCTTTACAATTGCAAAATACACAAGGAAGATCGGTGTTAATTGTAATGTTTTTTGTGCACAGGCAAAAGGAAACGAGACATGAATGAGGAGCTGCTGGAATATTTCGAGAGGTCTGACGAAAGGTTCCTGCTGCACTGCAAGGACATGAATGATACATTGCTGAATAAAATGGATGCAGACTCAACTGCAGTGCTTGGACTCATGGAGCGTATGGTCACGGTGATGGAGAGGCAATCCCACTGATGAGTGCTACTGAATCATAAATAAACAATGTTGCACACTGCACTGTACACACTTTAATATTTTGGGAGTTTTTGCATAGTGTTTTTTTTTTTTTAAATAAACGTTTTCAAAAGAAACTTGTCTGCTGTAGTATGCTTAATCAGTCATTTCTTTTTAGGAGGCACCTCCATCGACCTTTTAGTCTCCCAAAACACGTCTCCACAACTGACCATGCACTGCTCAACCGGTAATTGAAGGTATGTTGTTCATGTGTCAGTCTTCCAGTGTCTGAAACTGCATGGGGTAAGCTGGGTCACCAATTAGATAATGTCCAACTTCACACCCAGAGATGTTCATTTTGTTTTGGCCTAATAACTCCCCGTCATTTAGGACTTCCCACAAATGTGATTGTCTCAGTACCCTTGCATCATGAACACTACCTGGATAGCCAACGCATACATCCCAGAAAAGACCTTTGCCATCAACCACTGCTTGGAGAACAATCGAATGCCATCCTTTCCGGTTGTAATAGTCTCTAGGGTACTCCTCTGGTGCTATTATAGGGATGTGACTTCCATCTATTGCTCCAACACACTGTGGTACTCTCCAACGATTCTCAAAGAATGTGGCCAGTTCTACAAACAGCTCTACAAAAGCAAAAGTCCTGAACACAGTTAAACACAGTGCTGAGGCTTACCCCAAAAAGATGTCTTACGGTCCTGTATTCGCTGCCGGTGGCCAGTTTCCAGATGGCAATTGCCACTTGCTTCCGGATTGTGACACACATACGGTAATTTGTGTTACTTCTCCCCATGTCAGGCCTGACTCGACCACAGATGTACTCAAATGACTCCCGGGACACTCGGAAATTCTGCACTAACTGTTCAGCGGTGAAATCCGGAACGATTGTGTCCCACCAGTGGCGAGATCGTGGGTGTGCCCAGACAACAGGCGGTCTCCGTCTTGCGATGTGCCGCAATACTAACGTTGCCTGTATAGATAAAAATCGGTGCACCATTATTTATTTTAGTTGATTTCCAATGTAATCGATAGGTAGTCTGCGCTACCGGTACATACTGTAGCTAACGTTAGGGCCATTAGAGCTAGCGGCCTTGCATTTGCTTCCAATAAGAGCTAACATCAATAATAAGAATCGAAACATGTTATATAATTACCAGCCACCAATTTTTCCGAGTCTGGAATCCGAGGTCGCGGTCCCCTGCGCTCACGACTTCATCCAGAGGTCCCACTGCACATGGACCAAAGCCCGCGAGACTCTGCTCCAGGTGGGGGCGCGCACTAAGGCTAAGGCCGATCGTATACGTCGTGGGTCAAAAGGTGTGGCTTTCTACTAAGAACATTCCGCTACGTTCCGTCTCCGTTTTTCGTATTCTGGACTCGAGACGAGGGGACGCGGATTCCAGTTTTTGGTGGACTGGGAAGGTTACAATCCGGAGGAGAGGAGTTGGGTACCTGCTAGGGACATCCTGGATCACTCCCTTATTGATGATTACAATCGACAGGTAGGTTCGTCTGGGAACGCCAGGAGGCGTTCCTAGGGGGGAGGGTACTGTCACGGTTGGTAGATTCGCTGTCTCATTCTGGTCTTGTGTGTTTGTGTTTATGTGTGTGTCTCGTTTTCACTGATTGTTTCGTGTGGGCGTGACCACTGATTAATTAATCAGCGGCAGCTGCAAACCATTCCAGCCAACCTATTTATTGCTCTGTCTTTCGTCTTGTGTTTGTCAGATCGTTGTTTGAAGCCTCCCGTGTTCGTGCCTGTTCCCGTCTTCCTCGTGTTTCCTGTTTCACTGGATACGGATCGATTCACTCCTGTTCTCACCATTGGTTCATCTTCACCACCTCACTCACTTCAGGACCGCCCGTCTCAGTCCCTGCGTCACGCTCTCCTGCTGTCTGTGTTCCGGATCTGACCCTTGGCTTGGAGAGATCATCTACTGCTCTGTATTCATCGTGTTTTCTTTCTGCCTGTTCTGAGTGAACTTCTGTTCAATAAACATTATTGCACTTGCTATTGCTTCCGTCCAATTTATCATCACACATACATGTTGTTCACATATTATAGTAGCCCTGTTTGTGCTAAATAGAGTGTAATTACACTTTTGTCATTAATATGTTTATAAGCAACTGAAAAAAGCACAAATGTCAGGGCATGTCAAAACATCTCAAGGACCCCAAAAACACCTCAGACCCCAGAGGGTTAAATGGGCAATCCCATTACATAAGCAAGTGTGAAATGATAAAACATATAATACCAACTACAGAGCATTTGTGATTTTCTCAATCAAGGATAAAGTCAAGAGAAAAAAAGATTGGAAATGTTTAAATATTTCAAACTCATTTAAAATGTATAGATCAAAATCAAATGTGTGGTTTAATATATAAACTAAAACGGAATCCTTATCACACAATAAATAAATTAAAGTGTATTAAAGGTGCTGTATGTAGGTTTCAGCGACCTCTAGCGGTGATGTTTCAGATTGCAACCAATAAGTTTACAAGCGCGTGCTCTTGCGCGTGCTTGAATTTATGAGCGAGCACTGTGCATAGACAGTATATAAACGGCACTGTGGGTACCTTCAGACTGAGACGCAACACACAGGAGAAAGCATCACACAACATGCTGGAAACTAAGGTAAATTCCCACTGCAACGTTACAATAATAGACTACTTTTATCAGCTTGACGTTGAACTAATGCTCCATGCTCGTACCATGATAAGTATGGAACCCTATCAACCGTGCCGAATTTTGCCATTGCAAGCACCACTTCACATTTTCTTCAGGAAATGTACATTCTAGGTTTGTGGATAAGGTTTCTCCATGATTCAAATACCCTGCCGATGTTGAGCCGTTTTTTTTCACCCGAAGTTCATCCGATTCACGTCTGGCCTTACGAGCTTCAGCAGAAAAAACTTTTTTGTTTGTTTTTTATCAATATGTGGAGTTTGTGTTGGAGTCTGTGTTGTGCTGGGAGCAGGTCGTTTCTTAGTGTTATCAGACATGTCATAAGTTGCATAAGTCATAAGTCCATGTCATAAGTTGCAGTGTCGTCGCTGTTGAGTGCGAAGTCAGTAGGCTAGACGAGGCGAGAGGCTCGGGAGCGCGCGTGCAGGTCACGTCACTGGATTTCGTGGTAAATCCGACCCGGCACCTTCACATAAAAATAAGAATACTTGCTTTCCGAGGTAATAGCAAAACCCGCAAAGTGGATCATTTTAATGTGAGATTACAACCCCTTCACACACAGGCAATAAAAAAAGGATTCGTTTTAGTAGAAAAGTTACATACAGCACCTTTAAATAAAAAGTGCTTGTAAAGGATTATAGTGACCGTCTGAATGGAAAACTTACATTAAAATATTTTAAAATCATTTCATCTAAATGATAATGAAATCTGGTTAACATGTCCCTGGATTATCTTTATTAAAGTTTGAGTTTAAACTCAAGTCAGATTTTCTTTATTGAACAAAAATCTTTAATCTTAATCTTAAAAAAGAATCGAAAATCTTAAAATCTTTTCTCTCAGATTTTCTTTATTGAAAATTGATTTACAAACATAGTTTTAATACATATAAATCCTGCTATGAAATAACAGATACATACTGAAAAGTAACAAATCCTTCTTCTAAAAGGATTAGATAGAAATGATCATATGGTCTGCCTTTGATCTTATCGGTAATGTCTAATTCAGGGATGGCAGCTTCGGTCCTGGAGGGTCACTGTCCGGCAGACTTTAGCTTCAACCCTGAAAAAACTCACCTGCCTGTAACTTTCTAGTAATCTTGAAGACCTCGATTAGCTTGTTCAGGTGTGTTTGATTAGGGTTGAAGCTAAACCCTTGCCTTGTCCAAATACCTGCACTTGCGGTCTTTGCTCTATTTGGCCCAAGTTTTCGAGTAGGTGTAAAGACTGCAAGTGTGTGTAGAACTTTTCATCACTCGATTGGACACACTTATAGTCTTGCAAAAAATGCTAGTGTTTACAGAGCTTTTATTTATTGTATTTCAATACTTTGTATTTTAAAATAAACTTCTACATGTCTGTTCCGTAATCGCTATGTAACTAACAGAAGACACAAATTTAAAATTGCAGTGCTTCTAATTAAGTGATAAAAACAGTTGCAAATGGTGTACAACATAGGCCTACACATACCATACTCATCATTGCACTAATAAAACGTGCAACACTTTGTTTTTACTACCAAATCATATGTATCTAATTAATTTAAATTACAGTGGAAAGTTTTCCTCAAAATCTCGCTATTTCGGGGCACATGAATTCCCGAACATAATGCATGATGGGATACGCTTAGCCTCAAATACCGCTCCGAAGCGGTATTCAAGATAGTCTGGGTTTAGTGTGCATTAAATGCACTGCACTTTGGCATTTTGGCACCTTGCGCACTTACTTCTTGTTGCGTGCACGTGCTCTCAAGTGGCCAAGACCACAAGTGTGGGTATTTGGACAAGGCATCAGTAGGACAGTGGCCCTCCAGGACCGAAGTTGCCCATCCCTGGTCTAATTTATTTGTTAAAACTTGGAAGCCATGCAAAGAACATCTTTTTATTTTCCATTTAACAACATTCAATATAATACAATATTTAGCTCTACAGTCTATTCTGATTCATTAACAGTTTCACTGATCCATAATAAACCCCAAACCCAGGATAGAGTGTGTGAGTGAATGTGGTTTGGACTGTGTGGATGAGGCTCAGTGTGTCAGAGACGCTGTAGAAAGACAGAGTTCCTGCACTGTGATCCACATACACTCCTATTCTCCTGCTGATGGGCTCTACAGTGATTTCAGTCTTTATGTTATTGTGTTTGAATCTGTAACTGGAGGGAAAGCAGATCAAACTCCAGGACTGATCATTACATCCTAACACACACTCATTACCTTCTCCCTTCCTGCTGATGCTCTTATATGACACTGATATAAACACACTTTCACCACTCCACTCAATCTCCCAGTAACAGCGTCCACTCACACTCTCTCTACACAACACCTGATGCACATTATCAAATCTGTCTGGATGATCAGGATACGGCTGGACTGTGTTAGAGAATCTAATCACTCTGTTCCTCTCAGACAGACGGAGCAGTTTATTCACTGTGTTTGGATCCAGAGTGAACTGATGGGAATCTGATGGAGATAAACACATCAGAATCAGGAATATGAATCTGTCTGATCTTTTAATATATCTGAACTCTTCATGTTCAATATATCAGCAGTGTCTCAATACAGTTTACCAGATATCTTGTGCAAATCATCATTTACATGATCAACTCTAAAACTTTTCTTTCATGTTTTCTTTCATCTTCTACAGGAAGAACATGAACACACTCAGTTAGTTTTCTGCTTGTTTTCTTAGTGACTTACATTGTAGGAAGTCGTTCCTGGTCCTCGTCTTGGGAACAATGTTGGAGGAAGTGACTGTGGAAATCAACAGACATGAAGAGTGTGATTATCATGTCAAGAAGAAAATTATCCCTACATCCGTTCCTAAGACATTTCTAATATGATCTTCTACATGATATGAGATGATGGAGGATAATTTCTGAGAGCAGAATCTCCAGGACTTTACCTCTGTCAGAGATCTTCTTCAGCTCCTCTTTGCAGAAATCCTCCAGTTTGTCTCTCAGCTGAAGGACAGATTCTCTCATGCCATCAAAAGAGGAGAGAGAACTGAAGGGATTGTCATTTACGTCTGTAGATTCAGGAGGAGCTGAGAGAGACTGGAAACTCTACAGAAAATATAAATCAAAGCTCATCACCTCCCCACTTCAGCCAATAACCTGCACTACTGATAGATTTGTGCAGAAGTCTCAACAGAAAGAAAACTGGACAATCAATTTACTAAATGAGTTAAGTTTTGGATACTGAACACTATATACAGTTGCAATCGAAATTATTCAACCTCCATTGCAAATCAGGTTTATTGGCAACATTTACAGATTTTCAGCTGTTTGCAATAAACAAATCAAACAAAAGTTATTTAAATAGCTCAACACAACAAATGGTTTCAAGTGGTTCTCCCAAATTCAACTGAAAATGCAACTCATAATAATTCAACCCCTTCATGGCAAGCATCTTTTTTACTTAGTAGAACACCCCTTTTCTACAAACAAGATGTATAACCAGACATCAGCTTCTGGTAGCATTTCTGAAGAACTTAGTCCATTCCATGAGCAATGGCCTTCAGTTCAGTAATATTCTTGGGTTTGCATGCTGCAACTGCCTTCTTCAAATCTCACCAGAGCTTTTCTATGGGGTTCAAGCCAGGTGAATGTAATTGCCACTGTAGAATCTTCCAGGACTTCTTCTGAAACCAAGCCTTGGTGGAATTTGAGTATTGCTTGGGATCATTGTCCAATGACGCCCAAGCTTCAGCTTCCTCACTGACAGCATGAAGTTTTCTCCTTGGATTTCCTGATGCTTCAATAAATCTATCTTGCCTTTCACAGGCAGCAGGTTTCCAGTGCCAGAGGATGCAAAACAGGCCCAGAGCATCACAGAGCCTCATCATGTTTAACTGTAGACAGAGGGTTCTTTTCAGCATACGCTTCTTTCTTCTTCCTCCAGACATACCGCTGATCCATAGGGCCGAAAATTTCCAGTTTTGTTTCATCACTCCACAGAACAGAATCCCAAAACATCTGTGGCTTATTTATATGATTTTGAGCAAATTGCAGCTGACTTTTCTTGTGCTTTTGGGTCAGTAGTGGTGTACGTCTTGGAGTTCTGGCATGCATTTAGTATGTGCCTTACTGTGCAAGCTGAAACCTCAATGCTGTTGCCACCAAGTCTTGCTGTAGGTCTTTTGCAGTCACTCAAGGGTTTTTCTGAACCTGCCTTCTCAAAAATGTGGTTGCAGCCGTTGATAGCTGCCTTTTTCTGCCCCGTCCAACTTTGAACTTGCAAACTATGCTTCCAACTGTGTCTCTAGGAACATTTAGTGCCTTCGCCTATCGTCATATCGATCACAAGTTCAGTATGGCGTACCACAAGGCTCAGTACTAGGACCATTGCTGTTCGCTCTGAACATGCTACCCTTGGGAGAAATCATTAGGAAGCATGGGATTAGTTTTCACTGTTATGCTGACGATACTCAGCTGTATATTTCTTCACGCCCTGACGAAACTTACCAATTCACAAAATTAACGGAATGCATAGCTGATATAAAAAACTGGATTAGTAATTTCTAAATTACGACATTTGCTCTCTCAATGACAAATGCGGAACAGTTAGTTCATGCGTTCATGACATCAGCTAAATTTATTGTGATGTTCTAATGGGGTGTTGCCCTGCACACATAATAAACAAAGTACAGCTGGTCCAAAACGCAGCAGCTCAAGTTCTTACCAGAACCAGGAAGTATGACCATATTAGCCCTGTTCTGTCAACACTGCATTGGCTCCCAACATTGTATAATTTTTTTAATATAGCTGATTACTTACAAAGCACTAAATGGTTTAGCTCCCCAGTACTTGAGCGAGCTCTTAACGCATTATAGTAGTAGTAGTAGTATTTTTAATACATGGAGACGTAGCTAAATCTACTGTACAGTAGCCTAATATAATTATTTCTGTCAATTTCTTCAAGTTTAACCAAACTTTTATTTTGACGGGTTGCTGTGAAGACCTTTGAGTTTCTGTGTGTGTATGATATGACGATAGTTTTTCTCAAATTAAACGCTAAAATGCTCATGAAGTGACTCAGAGCGGCTCAAGAGATGAATTTCATCATGTCATCATATCGTGAGGCAGCAGAGACTAAAAAACAGCGTCACTCATGCTTCAGTGTGTCTGTGTGTCTGCGCCATTTATTCACAGAGATCTGCAGAACATGCAGGGTTAATATTTAAAAAGTCTTTTTGCGGTTTAATATACACCGACACTATATATATCGTGGAATATATTGGCTACAGTGCTCAAAGTAAAGAAGTTAGTCAGGAGCCCCGTGCTTAGGAAGCGACTGAAAGCAGCTGCTTATTAGTGGGTACCAGTACATTTACATTTACATTTACATTTATTCATTTAGCTGACGCTTTTATCCAAAGCGACTTACAATTGCTATATATGTCAGAGGTCGCACGCCTCTGGAGCAACTAGGGGTTAAGTGTCTTGCTCAGGGACACATTGGTGTCTCACAGTGGATTCGAACCCGAGTCTCTCACACCAAAGGCACATGTCTTATCCACTGCGCCATCACCACCCCAGTACTACAGAAATGCTGGTATCGTCACTTTTTAAACATTTTAGTACCGACTTGGTACCGAAGTACCATGTTTTGTCAAAAATAAAGTCATCCACTGATGTTATTATAGTGTTTGTTCAAATGTAGGCTATATTCTAACTAATGAATCCTTAATTTTTAAATATGTATAATAAAATGTATACATTTTAAAAAGAAAGATTGCACTTGAAATATTCTTAAAATTGTAATTGTTGTTGATTTACATGTGAAAACTTTTAAATAAAATTGCAAAAATAGCTTCTCTTTAAATTATTTATTATTGTTTGTTTATTAGTGACACATTTGGGGAGAGGATATATTATTCCAAAACAGTATGAGAATTAACTGCACAATTACTAGAAATGTTTACCTTGGATATTTTGAAAAAAAAATTTGTGGAAAGACAAAAAAGATGTTTCCTCTTAACTTTGAACCAATTCTGTAGAATGGCCCATATAGCCTATTTGAACAGGATTTGTTTCCAGGCATGACTATGTACTAAAAATGTGCTAAAAACTATATTCTAAATAAATTAAAAGCAATATATATATTTCTTTTGTCCTCGCATTCTTTATTGTGGTACCCTCTCAGTGACACACCTGACTGAAAGGCTCATTATGCGGGTCATTGTCTTCTCAGGTGTGAACCACAGCATTATTCATGATCATTCATGCCCCCATGCATATTGCCTTTCCAAAAAAAAAGTGTTTTGCAAAATTTAAATCAATCTATTGTTTTATGTGAATGGTTAGACAGGATGATTTTCAGATCATTTTGAAGCAAAAACTCTAGACGACAACATTCATTAGTTAAAGGTCTTTTGGAAACATATTTAGTATGTGTTTTGTGGCCTTATTTCAGAAACTTTCATTTTTTAGTTTTATTTTTTATGAATAACCATGCATAAACATTATTCTCTCAAAAATACAAACATGTTGCTCACATATTATGGTAGCCCTGTTTGTGCTAAATACACCTGTGTAATTACACCGTTGCCATTAATATGTTTATAAGCAACTGAAAAAAGCACAAATGTCAGGGCATGTCAAAACATCTCAAGGACCCCAAAAACACCTCAGACCCCAGAGGGTTAAATCTAGACTAAAAAACACATCTCTTTAACCTAGCATACACATAACACATTATCAACTTCTAAAATTCAATGTTAGGCTGTATAAACTAGGTCAGCCGGAACAGGTTAGTCTCTCTGTTCATCCCGAGGTTTACCGCAGTCCGCTGTATTCAGATCTTATGAAGGACCTGCGCCTGGACACGACGACAATGCAAATGCCCTCATATATATTAAAATGCGCACACATATAGACTAAACACATAAGATGCATGTGCATGTCGTCACCATTTTCACAGATTCATGTTTTTGAATTTTACACAGAGATGATAACGTTTTTTAAAAAAATT
This sequence comes from Squalius cephalus, assembly GCA_022829025.1. Taxonomy (NCBI): domain Eukaryota; kingdom Metazoa; phylum Chordata; class Actinopteri; order Cypriniformes; family Leuciscidae; genus Squalius; species Squalius cephalus. The sequence continues at coordinate 18,643,990 of CM040794.1, read as the reverse complement.
CTAAACTTGCACCTTGGAACCTATTTCAAAGTTTGTGTTCTTGAGCCACCAAACACTGTTGTTGTGCAAATGAACGGCCAGAACACATTAAAAATGTTCTGTTTTCAGTTAAAACGGTGTCGTGTTAGCAGCCCCTAAGGTAATAACTAATGATCTTTGCAACAAAATTTAATCAATCAAAAACTAACTTTAGTCGTACAATAACTTTATTCTAGAGCTGCTGTAAAGCCAAAACTATCTCTGTTACTTTAATTTCCTATTATCACTGTAAAGCTGCTTTGGAACAATCTATATTGTTAAAAGCGCCATATAAATGAAGGTGACTTGACTTTTTGTATCCCGTTCCTTGTTTGTGAAGGGCTATGATATCTTCTCTTAACTTTTTGGACCATTCTTTTGACTTAGCCATATTTCTAACTTGCAGTCAAATGTGACACAAAATATCTGAACTGGCTAGGTTTGTTGAGTGTGTTCTAGCTCAAGCACACCTGGTGCAACTAATGAAGCCATTGATTTTTGCAGATTTGTGCTGTTGTGAGGGATTCTATTCAGGGGGTTGATCATTTTGAAACTGCAGACGTCATTAAAAGTTGCATTTTCAGTTGAATTTGGGGAAACCACTTGAAATATTTGTTGTGTTGAGCTATTTCAAATACTTTTATTTGATTTGTTCATTTTTAAACAGCTGAAAGAAATTTTTGCTATGGGGTTGAACGATTCCGCGATTAGGGACTTAGGGATTAGGGATATATATATATCTTCCAGAAGAAATTTGTAAGTGAGTATCTTTCAAAAGAAGATGATCAGATGAGAGTCTGACTGATGATGATATAATAACCGAACACACAGATGAACACTTCAGTCAACGGCTCATTCTGCTCTCATTAAATGTTTCTCTTGTGATCAAGTCCACTATGACCCTGTTCTTCTAGATCTCTGTTACCTGCAGGAAATGGATGTGATCCTGTGTGTGTGAAAGCTGCTCCAGCTCAGCGTCTCTCCTCCTCAGATCATTGATCTCCTGCTCCAGTCGCTCCAGTCGTCCTTCAGCTCGACTCACTGCAGTCTTTTCCTGATCTCTGATCCGCTGTGTCGCCTCAGAGCGGCTTCTCTCAATGGAGCGGATGAGCTCAGTGAAGATCCTCTCACTGTCCTCCACTGCTGTCTGTGCAGAGCGCTGTTACACACACATCACAATCACACAGTGAGCTTCAGTGAGTCCTGACTGAGAGTTCTCAAACTTCTCTTCTTCTCCACACTCACCTTATGAGACGCCACAGCCTCTCTCAGCTGCTGAAGATCTTTCTCTCTCTGCTGGATCCTCTGCTGGAACGACCTCTGCGTCTCCTTCAGCTGCTTCTGCACCACGAACAATGTCAGTTTATACTACTTTCACTATATCATCATGTGATTTTTAATGAAAAGGTTTGTGTTGATAAATATGTTGAAGGTGCATTTTTAGTTACCATATTTTCTGTTAAGTACAATGCAGAGCACAAATTAATTGAATTGAATTTAAATATCTTTAATGTCCCCAAGGGGCAATTTGGTTCACAACAAGTAGCCAACCCATACACATTCGCACAAAAACACATAAAACCATGAGATAATAAATAGATGCTCTTATATTCCCGCAGCTATGATAGACGAGATACAAAAAAAAACAAAAAACACGACAGATACGGACACACGCGGCTACTGCTGTATGTCGCCACCGCAAGGCAGCGCCATCTTGCGAATACGCTCAGCAGTGAAAGTGCACCTGCAGCTTCTGTTCACTTCTGCTGACGTCTGCAGTGTGAATGATGTTACCTGATCATATGGGTGCCAATATAAATAGTGTTAACATTATTTAATCAATGTCTAGTTTAAAGTTCATACCTGTTTTTCTGTCCTCTGAGCTGCAGCTGATACAGTGTCGTGGTTTTTATGTTCATCCATTGTACACAGCACACATATACACTTCTGATCAGTGTTGCAGAAAACCTCAAGGAGTTTGTCGTGTTTCTGGCAGATCATCTCCTGCAGTCGTCCAGTGGCATCAGTCAGATTGTGTCTCTTTCTTTTAAAGAAACTCTCATGTTGTTCAAGGTGATTCTGACAGTAAGAGTTCAGACACCCCAGACAGGACTTGACGGCTTTGCGTTTTCTTCCAGTACAGACGTCACACTGCACATCTCCAGCTCCAGCGTAACAGTCAGCAGGAAGTTTAGTCTTCAGTTTCTCCAGCACTTCAGCCAGAATGGTGTTTTTAGCTAAAGCAGGTCTTGGACTGAAGGTCTGTCTGCACTGAGGGCAGCTGTCAACTCTCATCTCATCCTCCTGATCCCAGCAGCCTGTAATACAGCTCTTACAGTAACTGTGTCCACAGGGAATGGTCACTGGATCCTTCAGGAGATTCAGACACAATGGACACAGGAACTCATCTTGAAAAATTAAGGCTTCTGCCATTTTACTGCATGAACACAGAGACACAACCACACAACAGCTCAACTTAACTTCAGTTTCAGTTTCCTTGAACTCACGTGCTTCCTGCTTCCTGCTTCCGTGTTTGAGTGCCGTGTGCAAATGTCTGCAAGTCTGTAAAGTCACAGATCATAAAGTGTCCACTAGATGTCAGTCTTAGACTGACACTCAAAGAATATAAGTTACAGAGAATCAGGCAACACCATTAATAACTGCAGTAAAACTGCATACTAACGATCACATATGTGCGGTGCTGTAAGTGGTTTAAACTATGTGAGTTTCTCACATAACAGTTCTTGACTTGATGTATCTAGTCAAGAGTATGTCATTTTATGTAATAGTATATCATTGTATGACTGTGTCCTCAGATGAACATTACCTTGTGAACTGAAAACATCAATAGTTATATCATTATCCTTAATTCACAGGATCCAGGCAAATTATGTGGCATTGATATAGTTTTTATTTAGACATTTTAGTCATTCCCTCACAATTACTTACGGCAGGTAACAAAATTAATGGACTGAAATAGCCTACAGCTACACTAATTATACATGTATATCTACACATATGATAACTGTGATAAATAAACCCATATATTTTCCACTCAGAATAAAAGAACACACAGTTGTAGAATGAGAATGAATGTCTTTTTTTGAAGTCATAAAGCTAAAGACTGCGCATATTTGTGGATAAAGTTTATCCCATGTGCTTTTCGCTGTGGAAGAAACCTGCCTCAGCAGGAAAACTAAGCTACACAGCTAATCTATTTAATTATCATTAGCAAGTGTCGTCAGCTAAATCTATGTTTGATTTTATTATGTTCAATATTAGAGTAACAAGGTATGTTGTTATGGGAAGGAGGAGGCGAGGAACCAGCTAACATTTAAAGACTTTATTATTTAAATAAACACAAAAGCCCCTGACAGACGACTGCCGCACACACAAACAAAACATTATGTGGCGATGGAGGTGTTATAAAGGATTAAAGAAATTTTGTACTCAATTATTATACTGATTCCAAAGGGAACGGCTACGCCACCCGGAATTTAACTACCCGGGAAAGACCCAAAGGCCCACAGGTTCGATTTTTCACAAGATGACCCACAGACGTGGATACTTGGTAACAAAAGTATAAATCTTTATTAAACAGTCAATTAGTTAAAATGTCTCATTCAATAGAGCAATCATAAGAAGGATCAGCCACAGCAAGCCACTAGCACTGTGAAATAAGTTTATCAAACACAAAAGAAAAAGACAAACAAACAAACAAACAAACAAAGAGCTGGGGCTTACCAATCGGAAGACAGGCTAGATGCCAGGCTTAAAAAATGCCTGCAATAATAGATATCCACACGTGCACCAAACCACACTTACACACTAAAGAAATTCACTGCAAATCCACACCACTTTGGGAAGAAGAGAGCTATTGCCACACAGGGACAGCTCCAGCAAAAAGGACAGAGAAAAAGCAAGATAAGGAAAATAAACAAAGCAATACAAAAGCAAAACACATTTCTTCCAACTCCAACAAAACCAAAACCACAAGTAACAGACTTGTCAAAAAACAAGGTCAAGAATGCAAAACAAAACTAGTAATGCAAAACAAATGAAGACAAAACAAAACTAGTGAATGCAAAACAAATGAAGGCAAAACAAAAAGTATTAAATGCAACAAGTTATTGAATGCAACACAAGTTATGGAATGCAAAGATAGACCAATGAATATAAAACTAAAACATCACAAAGGTTGTTGAATTAAACACATAGGTTACTGAATGCAACAAAGGTAAATGCAAAGAAAAAAAAAAAGCTGTAAGCCATGCTGTAGACCATGCTATAAGCAATGCAAAGCCGGAAGCAACAGAAATGGCATGCTCACAGAATGGTTTAAACAGCTGAAACACAAAAGTAATTAAAATAAAAACCAACATGCCTTTATGAGGGCCAAATGGACAGGAGTGGGTTGTACATACCAACTAATGCGGACCACGGCATGTATCCAGCAGCCAAACCTTTATGATCACATGCACAGTCAGACGACAGCAGTCGCCCAAAGAGACACCATAGTATAGATCGCCTGTAATTCTCAGATGCAGAGAACACCTGCGTTGACACCAAATCCACAGTCCAGAGTAACAGTGTATTACAGTGAAACCTCAAGATTTGAACAGCTCTCTATGACCCATTTAGGCCAGATCACCTACCCTCAGGTGTTTGACCAGAAAACTGCAACTCATGTGGTCATGGCTGTACTGTACGGAGCTCAGGCCTTCAGCAAGGTCAAAGCAAGGAGGAAATTGAGGGACAACTACATGTTATGGTCAAGAAAACACCTATTTTTTTCCATTGAGGGAAAAGGAGCTTTACAAATAACAGATGCTGAAAAGAAAGTGGCTGAGAAGATTGCCTGCACATTTTATGGTGGTGTCTATTTTAAGCAGAATCCCACCTCATACATGGAGGCCCTAAATTTGTAGGCCCTCTCCCAGCTCTGCTGAAGGAGAATCCAGAGAATGTGGTTGCAATCAAAGTCTGGCTCTATCCTCTTCGTCTTTTGAATACAAAAGCAGCTCGGTTGGAGAGAGAAATCAGCATAAGCGCAGTTTCCAACACTGTAGAAATAATGGAGGACCTGTGGGAGGCAGAGAGGATATGCAACGACCTGTCTGAAAGAACATTAGTAAAGGTTTTCAGTAACATCAAAGAGAGGCTGCGCTCATTTCAGAGCTCTTTTAACATTTACAAAACACTGCTCCTAAAAGCAGTTGGCAGGGTTTTGCCGGCTATTCAAGGAGGGGAAATGAAGGAGAAGTCACTGGAAGACATCCTAAAGATCCACAGGAGCTCCCCTTTTAATTCTAGCATGCTTAACCAGTGGTTAAAAGTCTGAACTTCACATCTTGAGGTCTTACACCAACACATTGAAGGCCATTTAAGACTCAGGCCCCGTTTACATATACATGGTTATTTTGAAAAACGGAGACATTTCCCTTAATTTATGCCCTTAGTTTACACGCAAACAGAGAATTCGCCTCTGAAAATGATTCGTTCTAAAACGTTGTTTGCACGTTTGCATGTAAACTGAGAAAAACCGAGTTTTAGGCAGCCAACGTCACAGTATGCGACAGAACTTGCACCTGCATCAAAAATGCGACCTATGTTTCGCGATTCTGATTGGCTAACGTGGGCTTGAGCTTCTCGTTACACTGCCACCTACAGGTTTGGCATGCTCTTAAAGGCATATATACACAGGTTCGTGTAAACAACCACTTTTCTGAAAACTGACAGGTGTGCACAATGTTATTTTTGAAAATGGAGAGGGTGAAATGTCCGTTTATGAAAATAGCCGGCCACGTGTTAACATAGCCTCAGACCGTCTTAACACTATCCTCCTTGATCCTTGATATTGATATTGTGGTGTGCTTGACTTTTACCTCTCTGAAGTATGAAGACCCATATCTTTCAATCCTGAAGGAGTTAATGAAATCTGACAAGTTTAAAGAGCTACAGACTTGGTTTCTGTGGCATCTGTCAAAAAGTGGTTCAACGATCCTGATGTCATCTCAAAGATGAGAGAGAACATATCTCGTTTCAGAAGTTTTTCAGAGGGCAATAAAAACGAAAAGAGAATCCTCTTCATTATTTCTGCCATCTCTGATCCATCCAGTCTAGGCTCCTCCATCTATCTGTATGAAAAATGGAAGTTGACACTGAAAGTGAAAAATGTCATGTACCAAGGTGTGTCCCTGAAACTGCAGAAGTCTCCAACTGGAGAAACAATGCAGTACAGAGTAGAGTATAAGGAGGTAAAAGCTGGTGTAAAGACCACCCATTGGCCCAATGACAGAGTCCAATGGCCTGTGCGAAGGGATAATGCGTGTATGTCTTTTCAGCGCTCCAGTGAAGTTCACTTAATTTATTAGAATTTTAGTTTCAATATTAATTTAGCTCTATGCTTAATCTGACTCCAATTTCAAATGATAATCAAATTTATATATTGTTTCTTATTAGAAAATAGTCATAATATAAATTATGAATTAAATTAGATCTTTGATTATTCTGAGTATCTCATAATTTCAAATATTCGTTCATTAAGGACCCGGTGTAGCTTTGAGACGTCACATCGCAAAATAGTCAGAGGGTGCAGAGCAACTTGCAACGTGCTAAGTCAGTGATAGTCAGAAATCGGAAAGTCTCCTTAATGATGTGCCCCATGCTCCATTCATAGTGCCTTTGGTTTGATCTATCCTGGACAGAGATTAGTGGAAACACCAGACTGCACTTTAATCTACTACGAATAATGATTTCTGAAAAAATGCAAAATAAATCAAAATGTTACCTTTATTTGTCAGGTAAAATGTATCATGCCAATTACACAAGTAAATGATTAAAAGCCAATTCAGAAATAATAAATACATGACATCAATTACTCAAAGATGACTCTAAAAGTAAGCAATGCATTCCTGACAGAGACACACAGTGGTGTGTGAGTGTGTTCTAAGTGTAAGACTTGAGAAAACACTGACACAGCACTGCATGGGTTTTTTTCCCCTGGTTACAGGTTCCCAAAGACTGCTCTGTCACCTACCCTAATATACACAGACCAGAACAAAAGAGTTGTACAAAAAAAAATTCAGGGTTGTTTTGGGTCAATTCATGTACCCCAGGGGGTAGCACCTGGTTTCGGGGGAGAGGGGAGACATTTAAAATGATACCAAACATGAAAAGGAAACACAATAGATTCACAATCATGTGTGATATATAGACATTCTTAGTGAACTTTTGGTGACTTGACTCAGGGGGAGAGGAAGGGAGGAGGGAGAGGGGGATGCAGAGATAAGCAAGGAGAAACGTTTGGACAGGACAATGCCCTGTGCGATCTTCTTTGCGATCTGCTGTCCAGGGTGCATTTTATTGCTTTATTGCTGGGTGAGTTTTGTCTTAGCAGGAAAATCAGTTCTTACACTGGTACTGAGGAACAGTGCATTGTCATAGACACAGCTGATGAAGACTTTACTCTGATTGGATTGGTGTATGGAAAGCAGTACTCAATCCAATACAGGATAGAGAGTAAAGTGGGAGTGAGTGAAGCCAACGATGCAGTCAGCCCTATACCCCTTTTCGGTAACTGTCATCTACACATTTATATGCATTAATCTTTTTTTCAATTTGCTACATTCACACAGTCAGTGTTTGGATTGACAACTGTATTTAAATACAGGTTTAACTCTATAACTATTCTACAGCAGATTAAGCCCAACATATACTTAGTTAGTTACATATACACTGTTACACTTACATAGTTTCTTACACTGGTGGTTTTACAATCCTGGACCTGGGGTCCCACCACTTTGCACATTTTGTATGTCTGTTATATCTGAAATCCTCAGTTCAGTTCATGGAGCCCTCTGCTAATGTGCTAATGATCTGAATCAGGTGTGATAATTAAGAGAGACATACAAAATGTGAAAACCACAGCATTAGGGTATGCCTACATCACGCATAACGTAAATTTTGTTATCAGCAGTATGTGCACAGCTCGGTTTTTCTATGCATACTCTGTACACTCTGGCTTATGTTTCACAGTAGGAAGAGAAACAGAAGAGATGGGACAACAAAACAGCGAAGCACTGGAGACGCAACAATAAAAGTTGACCATGTTGATGAGCACTTGTGAAGACATACCCACAACTATATGCATTTTTATCGCTCATAATTTCTGGAGAGAAATAGCGCAGACATTTATGGAAGTAAAATAGTTCCTATGTCTTCTATAGCCTACATCAGTGTATCCTAACCCTGCTCCTGAAGGACAACACAGCACGTTTTCTTTGTCTCCCTAATCAAACACACCTGATTCAACTCATCAGCAGTGTACAAGAAACTATAGGACCTGAAATGGGTGTGTCAGTGCTCTTTTATAGGCCTACGGCACTACGGAGTCATGGACCAAAAGAAATAGACAAACACTAATGAAGTTTTCCTGCAATATATTCAAAGTCATCTGAAGCCATTCCATCGCTTAATGTGAGCGACAGAAGTATATTTACATTGTTAAATTAAAGTTCACAGAAACTCGTCCTCCCAGCTCTGTGGCTGTCAATCATTCTCTGTTCAGCACGCACCTCGCCTGGTTACGACAGGATGCATGGTAAAACTCTCTCCAGTGTGACATATTCACGTTTAAATGCTTGATCTGTAGATAAAGCGCTGTGAATTTGCATAAAATTACTTTATTTAGTTCATTAAATAGTTTAAATGTCCATTTAGTAGTTTTATTACTGTTTCTAAAAGACTCGCTACCGTGTCTGTTCACACATCACAAGGACTATGAATTGACATCAAATGCACAATAACTGGAATTTAAAACTGTGAAGAAACAAATGATCAATAAACTGTTGGACAGATAGACTCTAGGATTTATGCGCTCGACACTTCGCTTTGTGTCATGAACTTTTAAATGCACTCTTGTTCAGTGAACACTGTCTGTGACTCCATGTTGCTTTAAGCACATCATTCTGCACCCGCGATGCGCACACGCCATACGTGTTTTGTGCCGCTCTGTTTTGAAGCGTATTATCATGCTTCATGCGTGTCATATTATCATGGTTTTACAGAAGTCTACAGAAATACAGTCATAAAGTCAAAAACTTTATTGCCATTTTACAGTATTTAGTCGCGCATGTTGTTTATGCATTTAACTCATGGCCATAATAAATAGATGTCGTTCCCTCAACATATGAAGTCATGGCCACAAAGAAAATATATTGTTCCCTCAACATAGGATCTCAAGGCCACGACTTTACATCACGTGGTCATGACATAATGATAATTTTACCTCGAAAAAATGATCCTGTGGCCATGCCTTATAACGTTCCCACGAGTTAATATGTCGTGGCCACGATCAAACAAAGTGAACCGAATGTGTCCTCTCCGGGGGCCTGTACCATGAAGGTAGCTGAACAAACTCGGGGTTACAGGATTAGTTTTGAGTTGACAAAACCAAACCGATGCAATCAGGCTTTATTGGTACCATCATCAACTTTCTCTGTCAACTCAGGCTTTGATCTTTAAGCTATGATTACTCCACGCGCGCGTGCACATAAAAGAGTGACGTCGACACTGAACAACCAATGGCGGGTAGAGCGAGAGCGATATATTTTTCCGCGGAGGAGCAAGAGATAATCATTCATAATTACGATGAATTTAAATATGTATTTCAACCTCGAAACAATACGGTCTGCTGCCAAAGCAAGAGAAGACTGTTGGAGAAAGATTGCTGATTGTTAATGTGTAAGTTAAACAAATAGCCTACGTTCTATATTTATGTAAAATTATGTATATATGTATGTGTAGCCTATATGTGTAATATAGCCTATAGCCTATTTTTATCATATATATAAAAAATGTGCATGTACTAAGAGATTAATATTCTTTTTTTTTTTCTTTCTTTTTTTTGATGCAACCCCAACTCCAAATGTTCTTGGCAGCAGATAAAGACAAAATATAAAAATATAATTCAAAGTGGTGAGTATTTACCACAACCTTTTATTATTTTTGTGAACATTTGATCACAAACACTTGTTTGCAGCAAACAGAAATAAAGAGTTAAATTCAGAAAACCAGAATACACTGTGGCGGAGGAGTTGGCTCTGAGTAGGCAATAAGGGACGGCCGATTATGGATGGGATTACAGGTGCTGTACAATCTGACCCTGGTGCTGGCTCCTCTAAGCAAGTAACACTGGGTACGTGTGCAATACATTACTACTTTTTTTGAGTTTTAAATATGGCTGACTGTATGTTCTGCAGGGAAATACAGTGTCCCTGTTGAAGCCAGCACACACACACACACACACAGTCTCCCACACAGAGGTCAGTATGCAGCAGACAGAACACCAAACATAACCTGCTTTACAACAATTATGCTTTATATTGACCTACTTTTATTTATTAAGGTGGAGGAAATGAAGACACTCTGTCTGTGTGTTCTCAGACAGTTGCTGAGGTGAATGCACTGGGCTTTTTATTATGGCAAACATTTGAATGTGTGGCATAAAAAAGGGACTGGCCCTTACACATCTTTTATTGTAGGATTTTTCACAACCTGCCCCAGAAACTGAGGCCTCTACCTCAATGGGCTTCAGAAGGAATGTGAACAAGGTAAGGATTTAAAACCCTTGACAAACTACAGTCAGTCCTGTGTTTGTAGGAAGTCAAGGAACTTTTTTTTATTTGAGCCTCCAGAAAACGTGTAATGATCATGTTTGTGGTGGAATTATGTTTTAGGTGGAAACAGACTCAGTCAGGGCCCTGTACTAAAGGAGTCTTGAACTAGACTATTCACTGAAGGAGACTTGAACTAGACTGCACACTAAAGGGGACTTGAACTAGACTGCACACTAAAGGGGACTCGAACTAGACTGCACACTAAAGGAGTTTTGAACTAGACTGTTCACTAAAGGGGACTCGAGCTGGACTGTGAGCTGAGGAGGCTCCAAAAAAAATAAAAAAAATAAATTGGAGATCAAACAGCTGGATAAAACTGTTCTCAGTATGTGAACTTATTTAACCAAGTAACACTTTAGTAATGCAACTTTCTCTTGCTCTCTTTCTCCCTCCCTCCCATCCTCCCTCCCATCCTCCCTCCCATCCCCCCTCCCATCCCCCCTCCCATCCCCCCTCCCATCCCATCCTCCCTCCCATCCCACAAAACCAATAAAACAGTTTGAGACCTATCTGCAGTGTCAGTGTGCTTTTATTAAGTGTAATATTGTATGGTGATTGCATCTACATCTGCACCAGCTGGGTGGTCAAGTGTGATCGGGTCAGTTTCATCGGGGAGAAGCTGGTTTTGTGGTGTTTCTAGCTCCTTTCTACTGGTGGCTATATTGTGCAGAATGGCACATGCAGCCACTATCTGTGATGCCCGCTCTGGTGACTCTTAAAGTCCCACTCCGATCATATTTCGAGCTATTTTTAAACATTCTCAGTGGTCTTTAAATGATGATTATGCCGTTTTTAGGCAAAATCACAAAACCTGTGCCGTTTTCTGGGACTTTGCTTCAGCAGAGCGGCAGTAGCTCATTAGCAATTCGCCTCTGCGTTGTGGGCGGAGCCGTTGGCACGGAGACGACCCTCCCCCTCCTCTCCTCTGTACGTTCACACCGCCGCCGGCGCCGACTTGAGCTTCCGAGAAAACGGAGGAGAAGCTGATCATCGCCGTTGCTGGGTTTCCTATCATTATCGGATTAATTGCAGTTTAACCATCACAGAGTGAAAGTTTATCATTTGCATGTGTTTTTAAGTCCTGCCAGTTTAACAGGGCGCGCTTGACAGGGCATATAAGAACAAGGAGAGAGAGAGAGAGAGAGAGCCCCGGCCGCGCGCGCGCGCACTCGATCACTATTAATAATAATAAATAATAATGTGACCAAAACGGTTATACAAATGCTGTCATTATAAAAGGTTTCTAGTATTGCTTGTTTATTCTGTTTACTTTTCATGGTGTGGCACTTCTCTTCTCCCATGATCGAACATAGAATGCTGCTACGTCAGAGCGGCCAAAGCGTCAACAAGCTTCCTTGTACTTTTTGACAAGCGTCCTTGACAGGGCGGCCAGAGCTTCTTTGCCGCTCAAGTCGGCGGCGGTGTGAACGTACAGTTAGTATTGCAACCCGCTACCGCACATAGGTGCTGATCCGCCATCGTCTTCTCTACTCCTCAGAACCTGAGCGGGCGGAGGGGAGTATGAGCTTGTGGCCCCACCCAGTGGAGTTACTACGTCACAACTCCAGTCTATTTTAGCTGGCATTTTAGCGCCTGCTACTGATTCACAGACATTTGAATGCAGAAATACTCAGAAATACAACTTTGAGCTTATTTTTCTCAAGATATGTTATTAAACATGATTTTCATCGGAGTGGGTCTTTAAGCGCTGAACACAGTTGAAATGTGCCTTTAGGAGGCCAAAGGTCATCTCTATCTTCACTCTGGTTTTACTGAGGTGCTGTGGCCCTGTCTGAGGGTCATGATAGGGTGTTATTGTGTAGGTTTTTCTATCTCAGTTCAAATTAACAGTGTTTTGTACTGTACCAAATTTAACTTGCTTTCCTCAAAGTGCTGACACAACACAGAATCACGGAAAATTCGTGAGTCATGCACTGAGCCAGGCCATTTGGCATCCAAGCTTGTGATCATATGTTCGTGATCATATGTTCGTGACCACAAGTCATCTGCAGATGAAATGTTTAGTAGATCATTGTTATATCTGTTAATGTTACTATTAATTTAAAGATTCATCTCACAGAAAATAATCATCTCACATATTCACATCATCTCTACCTGAGCATTAAGGCTGTGATAGGATTTCCTATTAACATAATCTGTATCATGTTCCCCTAGAGCAGTGGAGATTGGAGCAATAGACTGCATACATGCAATGACTCTAGGGAATCCTATCATAAGATTGACAGAATAATAATAAAAAAGATTTAAAATAATTCTTAACATGTATTGTATTGTATAGTAGGCTACATTTGTGAAATTAGCTTTTTGAAAAAAAAAAAAAAAAAAAGTGTTCATGTGATGTCACCCTATCAATCTTACCGGCAATTTTATAAAAGCCCTCTTTTATGGATATTGTCGATAAATGTCCGGGGAACACTATTAATGAAACTATTCACTCCTGCAGAGCGAGGACCCTTGCGAATGGTTCGACAAACCGTGTTTTCCCCTAGCTTCTGTGCGTCACCCACCGTGCAAGTATATACAACTTGCAAAAAAAAAAAAAAAAAAAACCTTAACGCAATTCCATTTGCGGTACAGTAGGTGCATGAATTCGACGTGTTAAATTCTTTATGTGCGGCTCAAGAAGTTCGCAAAGATAAGACATTCCTTCCGCGGAAAATCGGTATCTTTTTCATACAAGTAACTATCAGGAAAGGCAAGGGGATTTTGTCTGGCTATAAACTCTTTCTCTACGAAGTGTTCGTCTAACAATTTGCGCTGAGATGTCCACAGGATTTGGAAGAAAATGTGAAGCCATTGTAACAGACACTGGGACTAAGTTACGTCACCAATATGTTTCTTTGCTCACAGCTGATTGGTCAAACTTCAGTCTGAGATCTCGAATCCAGAACATAGCCTGCCCCAGAGCAGGTTAGCCGTGCAGCGTAAGATACCATGGCAACAAACACCGATTAAAGCCGAGCTACTTTCATAGTACCTAAAACCCAGGGTTGGCGGAAACTAAACTGAAACATAGCTGGCTAGCCACCTAATCCGGCTTCATGGTACAGGCCCCTGGTCACTGGGTTTACAAGGTACACACACACACACACACAGGCATTTGTGGTTTATGAGGTCAGTGTTGTTTTTTAGTGGTTTACAGGGACCCACCATCCAGTCAACTTAAAAGTCATGTCAACAATTTTCATTTGATCTACAGAAGATAATTTCACTTCCACAACAGACATATATTAAATGTGTGACTTTTCAAAAGCTTATGGGGTCAGGTCCAAATTGTGGTATATGAGCACAACAGAGTTTATAAGGTCTGTTTATATTCAACACACAACCCTAGCCACTTACTCGTAAGTAGACTTGACAAACATTGCAATGTCTTTACAAACATACTGTTTACTTGGGTGGGTCGCCCAGTTATATTAACAGCTGTATATTTGCTGACCCTTTTTTAAATGTATCCAGCCGAGAGAACGACTCAAACTCTGCTCCTGGACTGGACAGCTCCAACTCACCTGTCTGGAAGTCTCTAGTAGGTTTCTAAGTAAGTACGTTTCTAGTCTAATATTTTAGCTACATCAAGTTAATTTAATTAACTGATCCGAATATTTATAATTAATTATATCAAGTTATAATAAAATTATTAATATTTCCCTTTTGAGATAATTTGATACAACAGGTCTTTCAATTATAAATTTAGTTTGTTAATGCATGTTGAATTCTCTGGTCTCTGCCATTTTGGGTAAATTGTATATTGCTAGCTAGGGTAATAATTAAAGAAACACCAAACAAGGTAATATGCTTGTTTATGGAACAAAAGAGGGAGGAATATATGCTTTATATGAACATATCAATATATGAACAACTGAACTAATTGCTTTGTAAGTTAAGTCACTGTTTGAAAGTGTTCAAAACATCATTCCCGGCAACGTCTGTGTAACATAGTCCACTGAAGGCGAGCTGAACTGAACCCATGTGCAGTTTATTGAAAAAGTGAACAGATACAAAATAAACAAAAGGCTTGACTTGAAATAACATGAACTAAATTTGAAACATAACACTCACCAACAATAGTTATTGGGACAATACTAGATAATGTAACATGGCAAGCATCAGGCTTAAATACACAAGGACTAAACAAATACACAATGACTAAACAAGACACACCTGTGATCAATCAATACAATAAACCAATTACACCACAGGACAAATGACAAGGGGAACACATGGCAGGAACACATAACAAAACCAGGAACATGACAATGGGAAAACTTCAAAATAAAGGTCATGAACATGAAACAAAACCAAACGTGATAATCTTCTGACCAAATCAATGTAAATGTTACAGAAACACAACATGCAACATGACATTTAGAAACCATCTGCAAAAGTTTTAATTAAAATCAATTCAATGTAATCCACAATTCATTAAATACCATTAAATATGAAGTTTCTATATAATTTTGTCATTTATTAATTTGTAGTGCTTTTTTGTTGCAAGCTTCAGAAACAATTAACTGTCACTCTTCCTTCATCATTATACATGCATATGTTTATCAAAACTGAACCCACATTATAAAAGTGACCCAACATTTTTGAGAGCTTTGAAACAGTGAATCATTTAAAAAAAGCGATTGATTCAGTTCAATTAAAGATTTGTAAAGCTCAATTTCTTTTATTACTAGCTTGAACTTGCCATCAAGCTGCACTACACTTATGAGACTAGACAACTCGATAATGATAAACATTCATACACATATGATATTATGCACAATTTTGGACCTTTAACGCAGACGCAAAGCATGCTGGGTAACGACCAGAACAACAGTGTATAAAGTGAGAGTGTTTTGTTTTTTGTTCTGTCAGTTGTTGCTCACAAGCTTTTCAATCTCACACAAAGTCACGGAGGAACCACGAGAAACGTCAAATCCAGCATATAGGGGTTCAGTGAACATGGAGGTGAATGTGTGTAAGTGTGTGATTTTATGTGTGCCAGAGATGCTGTAGAAAGACAGAATGCCGGCTGACACGTCCACATACACTCCAAATCGATTTGAAGAGCCTGTAGGGACACAAATGCTAGTTTCCTTACTATTGTGGCAGACTTTGAATCCGTCATCAGAGTAGTTCAGACTCCAGGAGTTTTCATTGAATCCAAACCAACAGTTTTCACTACTTCCTTTCCTGCTGATTCCTTTATATGCCACTGATATATCAGCATTTACAATCAATTCAGCCTCCCAGTAACAGCGTCCAGACAGACTCTCACTACAAAGAACCTGACGACGCTCATCAAATCTCTCTGGATGATCAGGATATGACTGGACCTCTTTCACACATGTCACCTTTCTGTTCTTCTCGGACAGAATGAGATGAGTGTTTGCTGTGTTTGGATCCAGGGTGAGATCAAAGGCATCTGAACACAAGAAGAGGCACATTTATCACACATCAATATTCACTAAAGCGGTGTGTCTGTGTGTGTACAAGTTTGGCTACACTTGTAAGTGCCAAATGTCCTCACTTGAAATATTAGGAAAACAGATTTTTTTACTGGTCCTCACTAATAAAAAAGAATTATAAATTGGCCAAAACATGTAAAATTTTAATCTAGTATTTTGCACATATTTCTATGATGGGTAGGTTTAGGGGTAGGGGTAGGGATTGGTTTTGGCAATACAAAAAAAAAATCACATTATATAAAACCAATAAAAGTCTATGCAATGTCCTCACTAATAAAGTGAAAAACAATGTGTGTGTGTGTGTGTGTGTGTTTGAAGGGTTTGGATCTGGTGTGAGGTCACAGACACCTGAACACAAGAAGAGAGACATTTATAACACAACAACAATCACTAAAGTTGTGTGTGTGTGTGTGTGTGTACGTACATTTGCGTAGTCCTTCTATAATCCTGAATTCTCCTCCATAATCCACACTATAAAACAGAAACACAGTCTCACATTCTGCACATCTGATACAATCAGTGTACACACACACACACACACACACACACACACACACACACACACCACAACATCTCTTCATGGTCAACATACTTTAATTTTTCCAGTGTGCAGTTTGGATCCACACATTTTTCAGAATGCAGTCAAGACCTGCCTAGAACTACTTTACCTGTGCGTTTACTGTAAATAATTGCACACCTTATAGTGCTCGTCAGCCAATCAGAATGAAGCATTCAACAGCCCCGTAGCATAACTAGAGCTAAACCTCTGTAAATTCTCAATTAGAACGTTTGTAAATGTAATAATGCGAGTAATAAGTGAAGATTGAAATGCTGTTTTTGGAGTTGTTTAATAAACTCTTCATGCTCTACATACTTGAGTTTATCCAGTCTGTAGTCTGGATCCTCCAGTTTATCAGTGAGCAGCTTGACTCCTGAATCTCCTGGGTGATTGTAGCTCAGATCCAGCTCTCTCAGGTGTGAGGGGTTTGAACTCAGAGCTGAAGACACATAACCACAGCCTTCCTCTGTCACCATACAACCAGACAATCTACAAAGAAATACAGCAACAGTCCACATGACATTAGATTGGCGTTTTTCTTTCTTTCTACAGTTTCAGTAAGACAAGACAAGTTTATTTATATAGCTCATTTAATAAATATATGTATACTAAATATACACAATAGTAATTCAAAGTGCTTTACATAGAAGTAATTAAAAAAATTAAAAGAAATAAGAACAGTTTAGAATAAAAAGGAAATAAAATACAATGCAAACAGTCAGACGAACAGTGGCACAGTGCTCATTCATTAAATGCACAGCTAAATTGATGTGTTTTGATTCTGGATTTGAAAGTGACTACTGTAGGAGCACATCTGATCTCTTCTGGAAGCTGGTTCCAGCTGCGGCTGGCATAATAGCTAAAAGCGGACTCGCCATGCTTAGAGTGAACCCTGGGTATTTCTAGCTGATATGATCCTAATGATCTGAGTGATCTGTTGGGTTTATATTCAGTGAGCATATCTGCAATATAATGAGGTCCTAGGCCATTTAACGATTTATATACCAGTAATAATACTTTAAAATCAATCCTAAATCTAACTGGGAGCCAGTGTAAAGACCTGAGGACTGGTGTGATATGTTCATATTTTCTGGTTCTGCTCATAATCCTGGCGGCAGCGTTCTGTATGAGCTGCAACTGTCTTATGGTCTTTTTGGGAAGGCCAGTGAGGAGTCCATTACAATAATCCACCCTGCTGGTGATGAGAGCATGAACAAGTCTTGACTGGAAACAAAGCATCTAATTCTTGCAATATTTTTCAGATGATAGTATGCTGATTTAGTTATTACTTTGACATGACTACTGAAACTAAAGTCTGACTAGAGTCACACCGAGATTCCTGACTTGATTTTTAGTTATTTGACCCCTAGCGTCAAGGTATGCATTCACCTTGAGAACTTCATCTTTGTTTCCAAATGCAATGACATCAGTTTTGTCTTTTTTTTACTGAAGAAAGTTTCGTCACATCCAACTGTTGACTTCATATTAGAATATGTGACCCCGCCTGTGAAACCCCGGCTAAAGTCGCAGAATCGAATTATGAGTTAACGAGCGTCAAAGTAGTCGTAGGCATAAAAATGACAAAAATAGGCCATGTGTGTTTATTGCTGTAAATGATATATTATACCAATGGTTTTGAGATGCAATACTTACATTTTAATTTATAACATGATAAATACTGAAATGAATGATTTTATTTACACTACGTTATACTTTTGCTAAAAAAAAACAAAAACGGACGTGGGCTTCCTAAACATTGATTTCAATCGTCTCTGGGTTTATTTCGCGCAACAACACTGCTGATTCTTATATCATTCGGTTCAGGAACTTCTTTTCTATGTCTTTTCTATTAGACAGAGTAAAAACAGACTTTAATATCAATCCGCGAGCGGTAATCAGGTCAACACAATGAAAAAAAAGGAGATGTAAGCCGCTTTAGATGTCTGTGGTGATTTTTTTCTTGTCATTGCCAACATTTTAAGAACTGCTTATTTGTTTTGTAGCTCAGTATTCTGCCAGTAATATTAAACTTATTTTAAGGACATTTTTGGCCTGCTACGTGTTATTTGCTGGATGGTAATGCATTGTTTTGACATCTGACATGGCGACACCGAAGTATGAGCAGGAACGGAAAATAGCTGCTTGCTTAAACAGCTTGCTTGATATTAATCTCGGTGGAATTGCCCCAAATTATGATTTAACCGGTTTTGTGTGTGAGTAAATGATGACAGAATTGTAGTTTTTGTGTAATTTATTTATTTATTTATTTTTTACTCCAGATTTACTCAATGTTACACCATGGGCCAGTAAGAGAATGAGAAATGTTATGTTATTTAATTGATATATTATTGACATTTTTTTCACTGATATTACATTTTACTAATAAAGTTATACAAATCATTCCAATGAATTGACATGGTAATTGTTGCTATACGATCAAGCTCTTATGGTACCCCCATTCGTTTCAATGTTTTTATGCTTTTAGCTTTTTGGGCATGCACATTATAATAAATAGACCTGTTTTACAAAACTTTAAGAATTTTTCCACCGATGTCTCATATATCACTAAAAAGGGGAGAATCTCAGCTTTAATGTGTTATATGGCACATATGCAGGATAACTATGGATAAAATGTGTTACAGTTTTAACAAATAACCTATTTTTAAATTGGAATTTCTCAAAAATATGATTTTCTGAGCCCGAATTTGAGCAAATCTTTGACATGGCCTTACTCAGTCAATATTAAAGATATCAAGGTTATATTTTCACAGAATGTTCTTTACATTGTGTAGGATGATTTTATGTAGAAAACATTGAATCACAAAAAAATGACTTTAGCTGGGTTTTCACAGGCAGGGTCACATACACTGCTCAAAAAAATTAAAGGAACACTTTGAAAACACATCAGATCTCAATGGGGAAAAATATCATGCTGGATATCTATACTAATATGGACTGGGTAATGTGTTATGAACGAAAGGATGCCACATCGTTTGATGGAAATGAAAATGATCAACCTACAGAGGATTAAATTCAAAGATACCCCGGAAATCTAAGTGAAAAAATGATGCAGAAGGCTTGTCAATTTTGCTGAAATTTCATTGCAGCAACTCAAAATGGTACTCAGTAGTTTGTATGGCCCCCACGTGCTTGTATGCATGCCTGACAACGTCGGGGCATCCTCCTAATGAGACGACGGATGGTGTCCTGGGGTATTTCCTCCCAGATCTGGAACAGCGCATCACTGAGCTCCTAGACAGTCTGAGGTGCAACCAGGTGATGTCAGATGGACCGAAACACAATGTCCCAGAGGTGTTCTATTGGATGTAGGTCAGGTGAGCGTGGTGGCCCTTCAATGGTATCATTCCTTCATCCTCCAGGAACTGCCTGCATGCTCTCGCCACATGAGGCCGGGCATTGTTGTGCACCAGGAGGAACCCAGGACCCACTGCACCAGCATAGGGTCTGACAATGGATCCAAGGATTTCATCCCGATACCTAATGGCAGTCAGGGTGCCATTGTCTAGCCTGCAGAGGTCTGTGCGTCCCTCCATGGATATGCCTCCCCAGACCATCACTGACCCACCACCAAACCGGTCATGCTGAACGATGTTACAGGCAGCATAACATTCTCCACGGCTTCTCCAGACCCTTTCCTGTCTGTCACGTGCTCAGGGTGAACCTGCTCTCATTTGTGAAAACCACAGGGCACCAGTGGCGGACCTGCCAATTCTGGTGTTCAATGGGAAATGCCAATCGAGCTCCCTGGTGCTGGGCAGTGAGCACAGGGCCCACTAGAGGACGTCGGGCCCTCAGGCCACCCTCATGAAGTCTGTTTCTGATTGTTTGGTCAGAGACATTCACACCAGTGGCCTGCTGGAGGTCATTTTGTAGGGCTCTGGCAGTGCTCATCATGTTCCTCCTCGCACAAAGGAGCAGATACCGGTCCTGCTGATGGGTTAAGGACCTTCTACGGCCCTGTCCAGCTCTCCTAGAGTAGCTGTCTGTCTTCCTGGAATCTCATCCATGCTCTTGAGACTGTGCTGGGAGACACAGCAAACCTTCTGGCAATGGCACGTATTGATGAGCCATCCTGAAGGAGCTGGACTGCCTGCGCAACCTCTGTAGGGTCCAGGTATCGCCTCATGCTACCAGTAGTGACACTGACCCTAGCCAAATGCAAAACTGGTGAAAAACAGTCCGAAAAGATGAGTAGGGAAAAAATGTCAGTGGCCTCCACCTGTAAAACCATTCCTGTTTTGGGGGTTGTCTCACTGTTGCCCATCTAGTGCACCTGCTGTTAACCCCCTGAGGTCGACAATCACGCCGGCGTGATCTGCTCGTTTTTTTTTATATCAGTGCAAAATACTCTGTTGATTTTGATTTTACATACTTGTATTGTACATCATTCAAAACCGTTAAATGTCTTCTTCTATTTGTGTACACTCATAATAAAAACAAAATGTTGTGTTTTTCGTAAAACAAAGAAAATAAACATGATGCGCGTTCTGCCGTCTCTCTCAATGTGAAACTCATTCTGAAACGCGACAGAAAATGACCTGTAACTCAGCGAATGTTTGTCACACAGACTTGAAACGCATGTCTATACAATGCTTGGAATCTCTATTTTTAAAGTATGTAAATTATATAAGAAACAAATATTCTATTTTTAAGTAATCCATACGAAAGCAGCGGCATGTACAGTTTCTCAAACGCGTCCTAATTAACTATAATGTGACCACACCCATGTGCGCACGAGCGATTGACATGCAAATGATCCATGCGGAGAAACGCAGACCTGTAAACGCCCTCATTACCTCAAAACAAAGCAGAGACTTCGTAACTTACTCCTTTTCATCGAGTTTGGACGACTGTAAGCTGTGCTGTGCTGTTTAACTTGAATTTACCTCGGATTTACCTCAGAAGAACGCGATTTGAAGATGAGAAGATTTTTAAGGTAAGACATGTTAAACTGGTCGTGCCAGATTAAAATGTATGTTATGAAATGAGTTTGGAGTAAAAACATGAACTAAGCCTAATGTCATATTTGTACATGTATATATAGACACATGAAATGTGAAATGTGAACTAGGCAACCTTTCAGTGCTTGTATACATGTTCAACACGAGGATGTTTTTATATTCTATAATAAAACACAGCATTGTAAAAGTAAGCTAGTATATATATATATATATATATATATATATATATATATATATATATGTGTGTGTGTGTGTGTGTGTATGTATGTGTGTGTGTATTCTGTACATATTAAAAAGCTATTTTAACCTGAAAAATCTAAAATGTATTCCCCAAATTGTGCAGCATAGTTTCTCTTGATATCAGCATGTTCACAGCTGTTTTGTTGTTGTTGTTGTTGTTGTTGTTGTTGTTGTTTTTAGAGGAACAAGATGCCACTGATAAGTCCTGCTGACTTCAACATTCACATAAGTCTCCATACATGAACATGCTAAAGTGAAAAATCAAACACCATGGAAATGAAAGGTATGTACTATGTTTCAGGAATGGCACAAAGGTGTGTGACAGTTCAAGTCTCTGTCTTTAGTTCAGTGTGTTAAATAATGTGTTTTTTTTGTCATTATGTTGTGTTGTAAATAAATCCAAGCAATCAAACAGCCATTCTTTTTTAAATCTCCTCATTCTTTGTGCAAGGTTGCTCAGAATGACAGGGCCTGATAGCTCCTAATAGGGCCATTAGGGAGTGTCTTTGTCTTTCTCAGGTGAGAAAAGCTTACATATTATTGAGATGTCTACGCCTCTTGCATAAAGCTTTATCACACAAAACACGTCGTAAAATTTTTAAATCAATATAATGTCTTCTCTGAATGAGCAGTCAGGATGATTTTCACATAGTTTTGAAGCAAATATTCTAGGCTACGTGATACAATTTTCAAAAGTCTTATGAAGAAATAATCAGTATGGGTTTCATGAGCTTATTTCAGTGACAATTTTTTTTGTTTTTTCACAAACCACGCATAAATGTTATTATCTCAAAACTACAAACTTTTATATACATGCTGCTGATATATTATTGTAGCAGAGTTTGTGCTGAATACAGTGTAATCAGACTTTAGCCATGAAAATGTCACAAGTAACAGAAATAAGCACAAATGTCAGAGCATGTCAGAACACCTCCAGGGCCCAGAAAACACCTCAGACCCCAGAGGGTTAATGTCATTAACACTAAAGCAGCTGAAACTGATTACCAACCCCCTCTGTTACTTAACTGACCAGATCAATATCCCAGGAGTTTAACCCTCTGAGGTCTGAGCTGTTTTCTGGGCCCTGGAGGTGTTCTGACATGCTCTGACATTTGTGGTTATTTCTGTTACTTGTGACATTTTCATGGCTAAAGTCTAATTACACTGTTTTCAGCACAAACTCTGCTACAATAATATATCAGCAGCATGTGTGTAAAAGTTTGTAGTTTTGAGATAATGACATTTATGCGTGGTTTGTGAAAATACAAAAAAAAATTCTCACTGAAATAAGGCCATGAAACCCATACTGATTATTTCTTCACAAGACTTTTGAAAATTGTATGACGTAGCCTAGAATATTTGCTCTAAAACTATGTGAAAATCACCCTGACTGCTCATTCAGAGAAGACAATATATTTATTTAAAATTTTTACGACGTGTTTTGTGTTATAAAGCTTTATGCGAAGGGGCGGATCACCTCATTAATATGTAAGGCTTTTCACACCTGAGAAAAACAAAGACACTCCCTAATGGCCCTATTAGGAGCTTATCAGGGCCCATCATTCTGACCAACCTTGCACAAAGAATGAGGAGATTTAAAAAAGAATGGCTTTTAGACTGTTTGGATTTATTTACAACACAACATGATCCAAAGAAAGAGACCTTTGTGCCATTCCTAAAAACATCGTACATACCTTTCATTTCCAAGGTGTTTGATTTTCACTTTACCATGTTCATGTACAGAGACATGTACTGTGAATGTTGAAGTCAGTGGCATCTGGGTCCTGAAAAAAAAAAAAAGTGAACATACTGATATCAAGAGAAAGGCCTGCACGATTTTGGAAAAACATTTTAGATTTTTCTGGTTAAAATTCTTTTTAATTCTAAAATGCTTTTTAAAATTCACAGAATACACACACACACACACACAAATGTTTCCAACAATATATTATACAATGAACACCAGGTTTGTTGTGCCTTGTAGGTATAGGCTATGCTCAGTGCTGCATAAAATAATAACAATATAGCAGCCTATATAAATCTTCCAAAAGATTTCAGTAACTAAGCTAGAGAAAAATATATTGATTATCATGTTACTTCAAATGTTTCCATTCGTTATGATGATATGAAATGAGATAATAGTAAAAACATGAAGCCGTTTGGAGCGTTTTGCTTTTCCAAAATATGATACAAACGCGATCGCGATCCAAAATATGATACATTCAAACGCGATCGAGATCCAAAATATGATACATTCAAACGTGATCGCGCTCAAATATAAAACATTATGGTTACCATATACATATCTACGTTTGAGCAGATCCACAAACACAGTAACAGTAAACACGGGTCTAAATATTATAATATTCACCATATATAGCAACAGTTCAACTGCAATGTGAAATTTATGCAACAATAACAAACTAATATGTAAGAATTTCTTACCTTATCTTTCTTGTCTTCAAATCGCGTTCTTCTTCTGGGGTAAAGCCAATGTAAGCTCACGAAAAAACAAACACTTCACAAAAGATATTCACATGCAAATCTCCACATGGAACGTGAACGCGCTCATTACCTCAAAAACAAAACACCAAAACACTTCACAAGTCTCTGCTTTTCGTCGAGATTGAAAGACGCGTGTCTTTCAATCTCGACAAAAAGCAGAGACTTGTGAAGTGTTTTGTTTTTGAGGTAATGAGCGCGTTCACGTTCCATGTGGAGATTTGCATGTGAATATCTTTTGCGCGAGTAGGCGTGGTCAAATTAAAACTAATTAGGAAGCGTTTGAGAAGCTGGACATCTTGTTGGTTTTATACAAATTACATAAACAGAGAATATTTGTTTTCAGTTTGAATCCGATCATTTAAAAGTACACACTTAAATGTTTATAAAGGTATATGGCTCATAAATGTGTGACAAGTATTTGCTGAGTTTGGTTTCAGTTTATAGACGTGCTCAAGAAAAAAAAGTTCACCGCGACGGAGAGGCAGAACGCACACCCTGTTTAATTTCTTTATTTTTCAAAAGCACAATGTTTTGATTTGATTGTAAGTGGACACATACAAAAGTAGAAATATCACAGATTCTTTTTTTATATTTCTTTTTTCTGTATGACCATAAATGACGGAGTAATTTAAGTTTAAAGTGCTACAATGTGAAGAAAATCCAGCAAAACGCGCCGGAGCGTTTGCCGACCTCAGAGGGTTAACTGACTTGATGCTATTCTCTGATTAAAAAGTGTTCCCTTTATTTTTTTGAGCAGTGTATATTAGATTGGTTTGCTGTACGGCTTGGGAAGACTTTCGGTAACACTTTATTTTGATAGTCCGTTTGTTGAGACTTTACTAGTTATTAGTAGCCATTCAGTAGCTTGTCAACAGTGCATCCGTTGACATTCAACAACTGTTTGAACTGACAAGTAACATACGTTCAACTGACTGCCTATAGACTATAAGGTACAATTAAAGTGTTAATATACAGATTTTACGAAAAAGTGCCTGTTGACTGTCAATATTATTTTGCTACAGGTTATTAACCAATTGGCGACTAACTTTCAATTGTTAACTAACTTTCTGTAGATTGAGTACCAACAACTCAAGATCAATCTGTCAGTTAAAAGTCAACAGTCATGTCAGCATATGAAGTACATGATACTGTATATCCTACTCAAGGGGTCTCATGTGCATCAAATTTATGATTATTTTAGCTGATTTAAAACAGTTTTTAAAAAAAATTGTTAACCATTTGTAGATCGTCTGTGGATATAGTCAACTAAAGATTAGATCTGTTGCTTGTCAACAATAAATACAATAAATTGTTTATGATCAGTAGACTATTAATAGACATTATCCACTAAGTGTTAGTAGATACATTTTAGGACTATCTAATTAAAGTGAAAAACAGTTTATATCAGTAGAAAGTCTATAACCTATCAACAGATTGAAAACATACTTTTTTTTGTACGTTTGGATAGATGCTGAAACGTATGATACAGACATGTCTGCAACGTAGAATTATTACGAATTCACAGCTACAAAACGTTTACGAATCATAAAGATATCTGTATAATTTCCCTTATACTGTTTTATAGATAAATGTAAGTTCCCTTAACCCTACTCCCAAACCTAAATTACTCATTTTATACAGAATATAAAAAGAATAAAACACTTTATGGACAGAGATGTGTAGGGAAATGCCAGTTTTATTAATAGCATTTGAGCCACTAACATTAATCCTACTCCTGCCCCTAAACCTACCCATAACCATTTCTTAAAACTATGCAGGCTAAAATTATGAAGAAAAACAACAGATGTGTAATCATAATAATTTATTGCGAAAATATAAATCGGTACCAAAAGTCGCTCAAATGACGATGTGTTGCAGTCCTCTCTGGCAGTATATAATAGTTTTGTATAAGGGACAGAGCAGAATTTAAGTTATTAATACATGAAAATGTTAACCCAGCTTCCCTCTGCATGAAGACGGCGCGCGCACGCGCTTCTGCATTTCAATGTTGTTTAAACTGAAACACGGCATGCTGCAATCTGTGACGAAGCAGGCGAGAGCCAATGAGCGTTTGATATCACTGCCGTAAAACATGTCGTAACGCTTCTTGAGGGCGCAATTTTTGAATTTAAATTCATCACGAGCGCGGGATTTGACATTTACGAGATGGAGATCGTTGGATGTGGATGAAGGGCTGAATTTGGATCTGTTTCTTGCTTGTGTATGGATTATAAAGATTTGAATTACATCTAACGTTATGTTAGCTAATAAAAATTATGTATTTTGTTAATTTATTGTGTTTTGGTGTATTATGGTTCTATAAGAGAAAACGCCTTTTGTGTCTCACCGTAACGTTAAATAAACTAAATGTTACAAAATGGTTAAACGATTAAAGAAGGTATTGTTAATGGTTTAAACTATAGTCTTGTCTGTTAATCCTCCGAAGCGAGTTTGCAGCAGGAACAGAGATTATTTCTTAAATGAGTAAGTTAACTGTTATAACGTTAAACTGCATTTATGCGATTTTCTGTAAAACTTGTCAACTGTCATGAAAGGCTAAATGTATTCATTAATAATTATTGTTATTTGTTGTTTATAACTTTTGATCTTGGCCTCGGGCATTTGAAATGATGTAGACTATTGAGAGTTTTCTCATTTGGAATGCTCAATATAAATTTTTTCACATAATCAGATGGTTCAGATGACCGTGATATCCTTGTAAATAATGGGTTGTATTTATTTATTTTTTATTTAATAAAAGTGATTTTTTTTCTCTGATGTGCTGGCCATAGTGTTTGTTCTACTTCAGTCAGGTTAGGTATGCAATCTGTTGATAGGTTATAGACTTTCTACTGATATCAACTGTCTTTCACTTTAATTAGATAGTCCTAAAATATATCTACTAACACTTAGTGGATAATGTCTATTAATAGTCAACTGATCATAAACAATATATTAATCTGTTGATAGGTTACAGACCTTCTACTGATATAAACTCTTTTTCACTTTAATTAGATAGTCCTAAAATATATCTACTAACACTTAGTTGAGAATGTCTATTAATAGTCTACTGATCATAAACAATTTATTTGTTGACAAGCAACAAATAAGCAACTACATGTAATCTTTAGTTGACTATCAACAGATTATCTACAAATGGTTAAAACATTTTTAAAAACAGTTTTAAATCAGCTAAAATAATCATTAATTTGATGCACATGAGACCCCTTGAGTAGGTATCATGTACTTCATATGCTGACATGACTGTTGACTTTTAACTGACAGATTGATCTTGAGTTGTTGGTACTCAATCTACAGAAAGTTAGTTGACAATTGAAAGTTAGTCGCCAATTGGTTAATAACCTGTAGCAAAATAATATTGACAGTCAACAGGCACTTTTTTGTAAAATCTGTAGATTAACACTTGAATTGTACCTTATAGTCTATAGGCAGTCAGTTGAACGTATGTTACTTGTCAGTTGAAACAGTGTTGTTGAATGTCAACTGATGCACTGTTGACAAGCTACTGAATGGCTACTAATAACTAGTAAAGTCTCAACAAACGGACTATCAAAATAAAGTGTTACCAGACCTTCAAGCATGTAATTTAACAGAAAATAGAGAAAGATACAGGCACACTGAGTTCCTGCTTGTTCTGTAAACATTTGAGAAAGTTACTGTTATCATAGCGGGGACCCGACACATATCACTGAGAGCTGGTATCAGTTGTTTTTGGTTCACCTCGAGCAGATGGAGGAGGGTGTGGGCCCTGGCATTGTGGCAGAGGCCGAAGATAAAGACTAAGCAGGGCACTTCCATGAATATTCAGATAAGGCCTAAATAATCAGAATGCTTCTCAATTGTTGACAATTTTTATAAACATAACAAATTTGTGTGTAAATAAATGTATTTGAAAGTGCAACATTTGCATTCGCAAACATTTTTAAGCCCAAATTATTTCATGGAAAACCATTTACCTCAGTATCTCCAGTTTACAGTTTGGACCCTTCAGTCCATCAGAAAGAAGCTTCACTCCAGAATCCCACAGATCATTGTTACTCAGATCCAGCTCTCTCAGAACAGAGTTCGAGGGTTGTAAAACTAAAGACAAATGTTCACAGGACTGAGCTGTGAGATTACAGTACTGTAGCCTGTGTAGAGGACAAAACAAACAGCAACAGTATTGCTTATTAGGTAGTGTTTATAATCTGGAGCTTAAAAAAAAAAAAAAGGACTGTAGTGATGTAAGCAAAGCTAAAACAATTTTCTCTTCATAAAACATCAAAACAGTATTAATAGCATCACACACATTTACATTAATTTTTCTGTACACTCTTTACCAACAAGTAAAATCAAGGCCCAATTAAAACAACTAACAGTATATATAAATGAATGTAAAGGAGACTCTTACAGTGCTCTTCTGGTGTTTTTGATCACTGGGAGCAGTCTCATCAGTGCTTCATCAGATCTTCTGTATTTCTGCAGTTCAAACATCTCTTGAGTGTCTTCTGACATCAGGAGCACAAACACCAGACCAGACCATTGAGCAGAGGACAGATTCTGTGCTGAAAGATTTCCTGAGCTCAGATTCTTCTGGATTTCCTCCACAAAGTCATCTTTCAGTTCACTGAGACAGTGGAAGAGATTGATGGTCCTCTCTACTGATTCCTCCTTCTCTATTTTCTTTTTGATATAGTTAACAGTGTTTTTCATGTCCTCTGTTCTGAGTTCCAGTCCTGGCAGTAGTTCCTTCAGGTCACTCTGATTGGACTCCAGTGAGAGACCCATGAGGAACCGGAGGAAAAGGTCCAGATGTCCGTTTTTGCTTTCTAAAGCCTTCTTGACAGCAGCCTTATGAAGCTGATACAGTGGCTTTTTGGACCGTTTCCATGGCAGTTTTTCTTTCCAGGATTGAGGAAATAGGTTAGCTTTCTCATCTTTGCCCATCATAAACACATAAAGAGCAGCAAGGAATTCCTGGACGCTGAGATGTACGAAGCTGAAAACACTTCTTGCTGAAACAGCCCTTTCCTCCTGGAAGATCTGAGTGCATAACCCACAGAACACAGAACCTTCGCTAGCATCTAGTCCACATTCCTCAAAATCCTTTTTGTAGAATATCAGGTTTCCTTTCTCCAGCTGTTGAAAGGCCAGTTTCCCAAGCTTCAGAATAATCTGATCAAAAGACATTGCATTGGCTTTAGGTTCAGAGTCATCACAGTATTTTTCTTTCATCTGTTGCTGTTGAGAAATTAAGAAGTTTGTGTACATCCCTGTGAGAGTTGTGGGAGTTTTGGCATTGTTCTCTCGACCTAGTAGAGGCTGAAGAACAATAAGAGAGATCCAGCAGAAGACGGGGATGTGGCACATGATGTACAGACTCCTGGATTTCTTGATGTGACTGATGAGGTTTCCAGCAACCTCAGGACTGCTGTTATTTTTGAAGTATTGCTCTTTCTGCTCATCGTTAAATCCTCGCACCTCTGTCACTTGATCAATGTAGCCACGGGGTATCAGACTGGCTGCTGCTGGTCTGGATGTGATCCAGATGAGAGCAGAGGGAAGCAGGTGTTTCTTGATCAGGCTTGTAACTATCTTACTCACTGTTGTTATTTTCTTAACATCTCTAATTCTGTCACCCTCTTTAAAGTTCAAAGGGAAGCGACATTCATCCAGCCCATCAAAGATGAACATAACTTTACCATCACCTTCAGGAAGAGATGGCAGTTCTTCAGTACCATTAAAGACATATTTGTTTAGCAGTCCCATGAGACTGCAGTTCTCTGTAATCAGGTTTAGCTCACGGAATGGCAGAGGAAAAATGAAGGTCATATCCTTATTTTCTTTTCCTTCAGCCCAGTCAAGGATGAATTTATTGACAGAGACAGTTTTTCCTACCCCTGCGATCCCCATTGTCAGCACTGTTCTGTTTTGTTGACCTTTATGGACTTTGAAAATGTTATTGCACTGGATCGTTGTGTCTTTGTTATCAAATTGTTTGAGATTCAATTCGAACTGTCTCACCTCGTGTTCATTCACTCTTCCTCCAGTCGCATTCTCCACCACATATAAATCAGTGTAGATATCATTCAGGTTTTTCTGATGACCTGTCTGCAAATTTCCAACCAGTATCCGCTTGTAGTCTTGTTTTAATTTGTTCTTCAGTCTGAGGCTGGTCTCTGTGTAATCATGAAGAATAGCAGTTAAACCTTTAGGAAAGAGGAGAAAAGACAGCAAGGACTAAGTGATCAAGTTTTTCATAAATTCATGCTTCTTGAACTATATTCAAATTAATCACACTCTTACTACAATAGTGTTTACATGCACATCTTACACTGATAATGCTAAAATTGACAACATATATGGTGATGACTAATGCTGACTCGAATGCAATTGGTTTCAATTTAGAAATTTATGAATAACATTATTTTTCTAATTCTTTCCAGACCATTTATTGTCTGCAGTTAAACCTTTAGGAAAGAGGGGAAAAGACAGCAAAGACTAAGTGATCAAGTTTTTCATAAATTCATGCTTCTTGAACTATATTCAAATTAATCACACTCTAACTGCAATAATGTTTACATGCACATCTTACACTGATTATGCTAAAATTGACAACATATATGGTGATGGAAATGCCTTGACTAATGCTGACTCAAATGCAATTGGTTTCTATTTAGAAATTTATGAATAACAATCTTTTTAAAAATTATTCCAGACCATTTATTGTACTGTCACTATTGGGACTTATATGAATTTAAGGCCATGCTGACCAAAATAATCAAAAGCGTTTTGATCAAACCATTGACAGCTAGCACACCAAACAAGACATGAGACTGTATTAGGGTTAGGTTGGGGTAATTATGTTCTTCTTCTCCATGTAGTTGTTGCTTGCAATTATATTTTCCTTTGTTTCCATGTACAGACAGTGATTGTTATTTACCCCAGCTCTGTTTAGAATGAGGTCCAACAGCGGCAGATGTCTTCATATTGCCATCAGCCTGATCTGTGTGTGTGTGTGTGTGTGTGAGAGAGAGAAAGAGAGACAGGATCATTCACTTTGAAACATAAATCACACAAGCAAAGAGGAAAGTTTACAGTCACAGTCACAGCGAATTAAATGTTACCTTGCTTGTGTTTGTTCTCCAGCTGCTCAGCCAGATTATTCTGGTTTATCTTCCTCAGGATCTCCACCGTGATCTTCACAGCTTCCTCTGGTCCAAAACGTGCTACCATCTTATCCACAGTGTCTAAGATATCTGCATTCTCCATTTCAGACTTGAATATATGCTTATTCTTTAAGTGCCATTGAAACTTCTTCAGATCACCTTGTACTAGGTCCATCAGTGAGTTTAACAGCAGCTCTTCAACAGAGGCCATCATCCTTTACTGATTCACTGCCCCAAGACAAAAAGAAAAATATCTGAATTAGTTTTACTCTTAACGTGTGGACCTAAGCATTCAAATGTTATATGGGCTATAAATTGAAGTTGTGATCAAATCCAGACTCTCAGAGGCACCCCACCCAAATTCATCTGTTAAACAGTCACTGAACACTCAGTGACTCACACAAGAGTCACATACAGGGCTTCATTTGTGCCAGATCCTGCCAGAACAGGATACTGGACCTCTAAGGTTTTGACTGAAATTAGGTTTTTGCTTAAAACAACCAAAATGATCTGTCAATGGGGTAAGAAAAATAATCAGTACCGCTTTAGATTACAGCCCAGAAAGTACTGCATAAGTAAAATGAATTTACAGCGTACCCTGTAACTTCATAGAACAAGAGTAGCTATATTTTCCCAGTATTAAAACAATAAAATAAACTTGCAATAGTTTTTGCTTTACTTGGCTTGATACATGGAACCTGAAACTGAAAAAGCTGAACTTTTGATATAAAAAACATTGCTGTATAAATGGATAGATATCCTGTAATAAAAAGCCTTTATGTATTGGTTCACTATTATTGCAAAAAGTGTGCTCTTGTTAAATTGCTCCCAAACATAAGATTGTTGCCTATCATAATAGAAGAATAAGTGCCCTTTAGTTCCAAAATACTTACAGTATAAATAATTTTGTTAATTTTCCTGGTTGTTACCCCTTTATACCCCAAACTTTACATATGTCGAATGATGATGATTCTAAATGAATCAGGATGGCGACAACTACACAAGAGGGTGGTTATGATACCGAGCAGGTGTAGGAGACTACTGGCACAGTTAACCGGCCAGGGGTGCATTTCCCAAAAGCATCTTTAGCCAACTATGGTTGCCAGTTCCATTGATCTCTGTTGGTAATGATGGAACGGGCGACCATAGTTACTTTTGGCAAACGCACCCCACAGCAGCAGCTAGACAGGTTCATCGGCAAGAGGAGGTAAATCGCAGGTCAGATTTGGGAGTGCTTGCAGCGGAGAAAGGTTTAGCGTTAGGTCAGAAGTGGGATGCATAACTGTTTGGACAGAAGCTCAATTCAGTGTTAGACAGACCAACTACCCCTGGCTTGTAATGGAAAAAAAAATCAAGTTTCGGCTGCAGAACATGTAAAGCAGTTGGGTCTTTGGGGCCAGAAAAGACAGGGGTATGAAACTAGCAAAGGAATGTACAGTACAATAACCTCATGCTTTGTATATTAAAAAACAGCAACGAGCACTCAGAAAAAAGTTTTTGAACATGCTCGTTTAGCAACAGCAGTCTTGATAAGGCGAAAGGACACATCATATAGCAGGCTAGTTTATAGGCAGTCTAAACAGATAACTACTACAGCTCAAGTTTTTTTTGCACGGCCCGGATATGGCTTAGAACATGAGATTTCCAGGAGTTAAATGGGTTGAATTCTACTAGGGCTGGGCAATAAAACGGTATCGGTATGTATCAATGGTACACCATTGTCGGTAACGATAAAAAAAATGTTCAATATAGCGCTCGATATTTTCAGTCACAACTGAAAGATCTGGAGAGATTCTGTATGAACGAATGGTCTCTGATCTCTTGTCATTTATTCTCCAAACTCATCCAGCACTATAGAAGAAAACTCAGATATGTTATCTTGGCAAAAGGAGGTTGCAAAAAGTATTTAATAACAGGAAGACAATAATTATGGCCAGCGTGTTTTGGAGAAAAGCATTCATTTCATAGTGTGATTTACCCCCCACTTTCAATTCTTTTACTTCAATGAAAGGTTAAATTTTTGTGCATTTTTTGAATGAAAGATCAAGTCAAGTCAAGTCAAGTCAAGTTTATTTATATAGCGCTTTTCACAACATAGGTTGTATCAAAGCAGCTTCACAGTAATAAATTAAAACAATACATCAATGTTTGTTTCTAATGGAACGTCCATGTTTGGTAATGCTGATCAATAGTATCGTTGATTGATTAGTTAAATTAAATATCCAAATATCCCCAACTGAGCAAGCCAAAGGCAACAGTGGCAAGGAACCGAAAAACTCCATCAGGTGACCTAATGGAGAAAAAAAAAAACCTTGGGAGAACCCGGGCTCAGTCGGGGGCCAGTTCTCCTCTGGCGTTTATGAACTAGAGACCGGATTTAACTGTAAGATTAAAAGTATTATATGAATGCCTGGCTGAAGAGATGCGTCTTTAATCTAGTTTTAAACTGGGAGAGCGAGTCTGAGCAACGAACAGTATCCGGAAGACTATTCCAGAGTTTTGGAGCTAAATGTGAAAATGCTCTCCCTCCTTTGGTGGATCTGGATATCCTAGGTATGACCAAAAGCCTCGAATTTAGTGACCTTAAAGAGCGCGATGGATTATAGGGCGATAGAAGATCGGTTAAATAGACTGGAGCTAAGCCGTTTAGGGCTTTATAAGTCAGTAGCAATACCTTGTAATTAATACGGGACTTTATAGGTAACCAATGTAGTGATGATAAAATTGGTGTTATATGATCATATTTTCTTGATCTAGTTAGAACTCTAGCGGCGGCATTTTGGACTAACTGTAGCTTGTTTATTGAGGATGCAGGACAACCAGCTAATAAAGCATTACAGTAATCTAGTCTCGAGGTCATGAATGCATGAACTAACTTTTCTGTGTCAGAAACTGATAGCATATTACGTAGCTTAGCAATGTTTCTAAGGTGGAAAAAGGCTGTTTTTGTAACATATGAAATATGATTTTCAAAAGACAGGTTGCAGTCAAGTATAACACCCAGGTCTTTTACTGTAGAGGATGAAGTAACAGGACATCCTACTATGTTAAAGTTGTATTGTGAGAGGTTTTGTGGGTGGTTTTTTGAACCGATAAGTATTACCTCTGTCTTATCTGGATTTAATAAAAGAAAATTGCGCGTCATCCAATCTTTTATATCTTTAACACACTCTGTCAATTTGGATAATTTAGCGTTTTCATCTGGCCGTGATGAAATATAGATTTGAGTGTCATCAGCATAACAATGGAAACTAATTCCATGTTTCCTTATAATATTTCCAAGTGGCAGCATATATATTGAGAATAATAGAGGGCCTAACACAGATCCCTGCGGCACTCCATAGTTTACTGGAGTTATGATCGATTTTTCTCCATTTAAATAAACAAAATGGTAGCGGTCAGATAAATACGATCTAAACCAGCTTAATGCTTGTCCTTGAACACCAGTATAATTTTGTAGTCGATCTAAGAGTATTGTATGATCTATAGTATCAAACGCAGCACTAAGATCAAGTAAAACTAGTATTGAGATATAGCCTTGGTCAGAAGCTAAAAGTAAATCATTTGTGATTTTAACGAGCGCAGTTTCAGTGCTATGATGCGGTCTGAATCCAGACTGAAACTTTTCATAGATGTCATTTTCTTGCAAGAAAGAGCCCAGTTGAGCGGACACAACTTTTTCTAGTATTTTAGACATAAAAGGTAGATTTGAAATGGGTCTATAATTTGCTAGATTATGTGGATCTAATTGTGGTTTCTTAATGAGAGGTTTTATAACTGCCAGTTTAAATGTTCTTGGAACATAACCTAATGATAAAGACGAGTTCATAATATTGAGGAGAGGCTCTTCCACTACAGGTAACACTTCTTTCAATAGTTTAGTTGGTATAGGATCTAGTAAACATGTTGTTGTTTTAGATGAAGTGATAAGTTTATTTAACTCTTTTTGTTCTATAGTTGTAAAGCACTGTAATTGTTCTTGCGGGGTGATAGTTGAGGCTGAGTTATAAGGCGCGATTAAGGATTGAACGTTTAC
Organism: Squalius cephalus; assembly: GCA_022829025.1. NCBI lineage: Eukaryota > Metazoa > Chordata > Actinopteri > Cypriniformes > Leuciscidae > Squalius > Squalius cephalus. Next base: position 18,608,328 of record CM040794.1, on the reverse strand, counting down.
AATTGTGGTTCTGATGTTTTCTATATTCTCAGTGAAGAACTTCATGAAATCATTACTACTAAACTCTAACGGAATATTTTGTTCAGGAGACATCTGTTTATTTGTTAGTCTAGCCACGGTGTTAAATAAGAACCTAGGATTGTTATGGTTGTTTTCTATTAGTTTGCGGAGATGCTCAGCTCTGGCCTCTTTTAGGGCCTTTTTATAACGTGACATACTGTCTTTCCACGCGATTCTAAAGACCTCTAAGTTAGTTTTTTTCCATTTACGCTCTAAATTACGGGTTTCTCTCTTTAGAACATGCGTAGTATTGTTGTACCATGGTGCTTTACTTTTCTCTCTGACCTTTTTTAGTCTAATGGGTGCAACAATATCCAATTTTCCAGAGAGAATGGTGCTCATAATGCTAGTTAATTCCTCAAGTTCATCTGTTTGTTTGGGTTCAGGCAGCAGCTGAGACAGATCAGATAAGCCATTTGAAAAATTATCTATGGTGGATGGAAGGATTGTTCTACCTAATCGATAACGCGGCGCAGCATGATATATTACAGGGGTACGTAATATGCAAGTTACCATGTAATGGTCAGTCACATCGTCACTTTGTGGAATGATATCTATATCGGTTGGATCGGTTCCATGTGATATAATTAAATCGAGTGTATGATTAAAACGATGAGTTGGTCCGGTAACGTTTTGCTTGACCCCAAAGGAGTTTAATAAATCTGTGAACGCAGCCCCTAGCGCATCATTTGAATTATCTATGTGGATATTAAAGTCTCCAACAATTAATGCTTTATCGAAATTAACTAATAGGTTTGAGAGAAAATCTGCAAACTCTTTTAGGAAATCAGCGTAAGGCCCAGGCGGTCTATATACGGTAGCCAAGGCTAGAGATAATAGGGATGTTTTTCTAACATCTAAGAGCGTAACATTTAGTACAAGTACTTCAAACGAAATAAACTTATAGCCCGTTTTCTGAGTAACATTGAGAATATCTCTATAGATTGTTGCAACACCGCCGCCACGACCAATCAGACGGGGTTCGTGCTTATAGGAGTATCCTGATGGAGTAGACTCATTTAGACAGAAATAATCATTTGGTTTAAGCCAGGTTTCAGTAAGGCAAAGTACATCGAAGCTATTATCTGTGACTATTTCATTTACAATAACTGCCTTAGGTGTGAGTGATCTAATGTTTAGAAGACCTAGCTTTAGAAATTGTTTTTGATTACTAATAGCAACATTCTCTGGTTTAATAACAATTCGATTTTTTCTAGATCCTGCAGTAGATTTATTATTTGATCTCACTAAACGAGGAATAGACACAGTTTCTATGCAATGTTCAACACTATTTATATCAGTTAAATTGGTGCAGCAGAGACTATGATTTGGACTTTTGGTTACTAGTCAAAAGGTATTTAACATTTTGGAGATGTTATCTGACAGAAGATCCGATCCGAATCTGCTTGGGTGTAAGCCATCAGCACGGTAAAGCCTAGGACGCTCCCAAAACAGATTCCAATTATTTACAAAGAGCAGTTTCTGCTCACTGCACCATGACATTAACCATTCATTTAGCGCGAATAATCTACTAAACTTTTCATGACCTAGTCGGTACGTGGGAAGCGGTCCTGACACAATGATCGTTATATCAGGCGATGTGCTGCGTACCGTATCGATCAGATTCCTGAAGTCTTTCTTCAGAACCTCCGTCTGGCGCAGCCTGATGTCGTTCACTCCTGCGTGCAAGACCACAGTTCCGACGCGCTCGTTCAGAATCTCGGGAACGCGAGCGGCGATTTCAGAAACACGAGCACCAGGAAAGCAGTGACTATGCACCTTACTTTTATTTAACGTAGCGTGTACGTGTCGAACGATGGAATCGCCGATGATCACAGCATCGCGTTCTGTTTCGCGAAGAGGGGAGAAGCGGTTTTGTGTGGATATCTCGAAAACTGGGAGGGTCGGAGAGGGTTTTGGTCTAGACCTGACTCGCGTCTTCCGCTGCGGAAATATCCAGGCTTCGTGGTGGCGTGTTGGAGCCGGAGTGAACGAGACCATGGCTGATCGCGACCTCGGCGCGCGGGACCGATGCTGAGTAACGCACGGAGTAGACGAGGTCGGAGTCAGCGGGTTAGTAACGTTAATCACTGATTTGTGTATATCGGCGCGTGATGTTTCAAGAGCCAAACGCCGGTCTATCAGCTCGGCTTGTCTCACTAAAAGGTCGTGGATCTGTTTCTCAACAGCTTCCAGCTCGGACTGCACCGCGTGCAGCTCAAATGTGTCTTCACCTGCACCAAAAGGTAGACTACTTACATCTGATATATTCGCCATTTTAACAGATGGACAGTACGTTAAGTTAGCAACGACGCTACCAGTGATGCTATCAATATTAATACTAATTTATGGCTTAAGTCTTGGATATAATCCGTCTTTTTAGTGGTACGGGTGTAGAGTAGACGCACGATAGGCGAAAAAATGTTTGTTTGTAAATGAATGCGGAGAAGACGCGTTCAGCCGTGATCCACGGACGTAACCTATAAGAGTATCCAGCGTTGGATCACTAGGCTTGAGACGCGTCTGCTCAACAGTCCGCGTTGTAACTATGAGGTGAGGAAAAGTAGAAAATGTTCGTTGTAAGTGAGTTTAAAGAGAAATCAAGAATTATAAATCAATCGATGGAGCTCCAAAGACAACAACGCGTTCAGACGCGACGCATGCGCATTCGAAACAGGATCAAAAGGATAAACAATGCAGATTTATTTTTTACAGCTATTTTTGATGATATTTACCAGGGTTGCCATTAATATATAATATTTAAATAAATAATATTTATTTATTTTTAATCAAAGACATTTCTCTGGCATTTCTTTCTTTTTGCTGTATCAAAAACATACCTAACTGTGACACCACTGTCGTATCGAACCAAACCGTGAATTTTGTGAACCGTTACACCCCTACTTATTACAGATGTTGATCTACCTCAAAGTTTGCCTTGATTGTTCTACATTTACGCTTTTACATTGCACACATTTTGAAACATTTTACTGAAGTTCAAGAGTTTCTTTAACACTTACTTTTCTATCTTAATACAAGACATAAAGAAGATATTTTTGTATACATTTTATTTTTGATTTTGACTGCTAAAACTAATATAATTTGTTGTTTGCCTTAATAATGTGGATAAATAAAATAAAAATAAAAAACAGTGGTTTAAATTTGTCTACTTGTCTTTACATATATAAAAAATGTCCAAAATTATCGATACTGACCGATATGAAACATTATATTGATGCAAAAGTGTTGATGCTATACAGAATAGTGTAGTAGATTAGTAAGTGGGGATCTGAGTACATAGCATGCTGTTTTCATTATCGTTTTGTACAAGTTCTGGGACCTGCGCCCGCCTTGTCACCCCTCCGCTCTCATATAAACTTTTTGTTCCAGCACCTTATTGTTTACATATTAACCACTGATCACACACAAACACTGACACACAAAAGCAGGAGGTCAAAGTCTGACTCAGAATATTAAATTATGAAAATACACAATGACAATCTAAATTAATTATTTGAAATAAAGGTTGTGAGATGAGTGTGCATAAATATAGAACAAAGATAGTCATCCGAGCTGCATCAGAAAGTTGTTGTGTAAATTTGCTATTATTACTTATACGATCAAATTATTTTTAACAACCAAAAAACAGATATGCGCAGTCTCAAAGCTGTCTGATAAATCTCGAATCAATGTGAACGGATACATGACACTTTTAAATTAAAATCTCTCAGTATTATATAGTAGTATTTACTATTTAAAGTAATATTTACTAACCATGAATAATGAAGATGTAGATGTTTCTTGTTCCTCCACTGATCAGGTGTCTTGAGCAGAAGTTCTGAAACATCTTTCAATTTTGCTTTTTGATAAAGGACCGGGGGGAAGGTTTTTTCTTCTGAACTTAAACCTGTTAAAACAGAACCTGTTTTTCAAGAGAAAAACAAACAGGGGAGTGAAACTATGCAGAGGCATGCCATTTAGCAGAATGATTGCGAAATGACAGGTAAAAAGAGACAAACAACTCTGAAAAAGACAGATAAACAGAGATAGAGAGACCACACTGAAATATATATAGTTAAGAGACTAAATGACATACAGAAATAGATAAACAGCACTGTCTGCAGAGGGTTCTTTGAGCTCAGAGTGGCATTAGCGACATTGCGCCACACATTATGAGCCTTTTACTGGGACACAATAAAGTTCAAAGTACAAAGCCTTTACTGTCAAATGCACAGTTCCCTGCACAATGAAATTCTTACTTTGCTTTCCACCATGAATTCTGTTAAAAGATAAGAATAAAATATACATAAGTAGAAGAAACATATAAATTACAAATATACATTTATACAATATAACATATAGTGTCTGTGCGAGTCGCATATGTACATCCGTGACTGCGGTGTGGAATGAATGTATAAGATAAGAAGCCTGTGTTGAGGTAGATTAGATGGCTGCTGGATATAAACTGTTCTTCTGAATTCGTCTACAGAGGGAAATCAGGTGAATACTCTCGTCTATTGCATGGGTGACGAGGAGGAAGACATTCTGCAAGGATTAAAAGTGTCAGCTGTTGCATCTCTAATTATTTAAGCTCATGAGATGCACATGCAACTGCTCATCCATCATCCTCTGAAACAGAACCTAGTTTGGTTTTTGGTCACATGTGTGTGATATTAGCAATATTACGGTAATGTTTGTGGATTGCGTCATGACAGGAGGAGGAGAACCGGGCTTGGGAGAGAATGTTTTACTATGATAGCGGCTGCCGGCTGAAGAAGTTAATAAACTTAAGTTCCTGCAAGCTATGGACTCACAAATCATTTTCTTCTGGGAAAATGCGACAACATGGTCAAAGAATGTATCAAAAAGATTGCAACTGATGCTCTGGCCTCTTCTTTTCTCTGACTCTTTTTTGGGTCTCTGACTCTTCTTCTTTATCTGAGCTCCGACTTCCTGGAAAACTGGGTTAAAGCCATAGACCAGACTCAAGTCCTCAATGGCATCTCTCATTCTCCCTTTTCCTGTATAAAGCTAGACATTCTTTCTATTTCTAACTCTCACTGTTTTATGCTTATTTTGTTAAGTCAATTTAATTTACTATTTTACACTGTGAATAAATAAATAAATTAATTAAATACAAATAAAAAGGCGGGCATTGAGACCAATGTAACTTTGCTTCCCATTTATTACTTAAAGAACACTTGAAGTACTTTGATACCACAGCAAAAACTCCTCTAACTAATAAAGACAAATGAACAGACAATAAACATAAAAATACACATTAAAAATTAAAAAATAGATAAATACTATAGAGCAGTAACAAATAGTTAGGTCTAACGATAGTATTCAGGTACAGACATGTAATAATTAATATAAATATAACCCCACAAGTTGTAAAAGAAACCATTTTAATTTTATTTGTAAAGATCTGTTAAGTATTGATTGCAAAAGGGTTAGGGTTTGGGTAGCCCTTGTAAAGACCACCCATTGGCCCAAAGACGGAGTCCAACGGTGTGGGCGAAGGGATAATGCGTGTGTGTCTTTTCAGCGCTTCAGTGAAGTTCACTTCATTTATTAGAATTTAGTTTCGATATTACTTTAGCTCTACGCTTAAAGGGCAACTAAACCCTAAAACAACTTTTTTTAGTTAATGATCTGTAAGACTGGGGCTTTATTAACCCTCTGGGGTACTTCATTTTATACCTCACACTCAGGACTTTCGGGTCAAAAATGACCCAGAGAGTGGGATTAAGATAAAAAAAAATAAAAAAAATTGAGTAAAATCAATGAAATACATTTTTGTTCAATAATATTTTTTCTTTTCTTTTTTGGTGTTTTGAGATAATTTTATGATGTATAATTAATATTTATGCAATAATTATGACCCATTTTTTCCCTTTGAATATAATAGAAAATGTATATATATATATATATAAAAAAGATTAAAGCTGTATTTCATTTTAGAGTCAAGCCTAGGCCTCATGAAAGCAATTTTTGAAATGAGATCGGTGCCATCCGGTGGACACATTGAGCATTTTTATCACGCAATAGCACATTTTTACCACTAGTGGATTTACAGCTCTCTGTAGAAAGGCTTGTGAATTCTAGTGATTTATGCACATATTTGACCATTTTTTTCAGGTTGTTGATTTTAATATATAATAACAGATTCTCAAAGACTATGGTTTGGTTGGTTTAAATGGTAATTTGAAGTGCCAGTTTTACTTTATAATACAGTCAAACCTGAACATTGCATTAGAAAGAGAACTAATAGAAAGCATTTTGTTACCCATTGTTTTAATTCTAACTTAATAAAAATGCAATTCTTTCAGTCATAACATATTTTTATTAATCTTTCATAATAAACATTTTCATTAAAATTATTTTTTGCAATTCAATGAACAAATTCAATGAACAAATTCAATGAACAGTAACTCAGAATTGGCAACATCAAATAATGAACAAAAAACTAAAATAACAGTAAAAGTATAATAATTATTATCAAACAATGGAAAATAGAAAAATAAAAAGTGTTATAAATATCATAACTATATATTTACATATTATTATGTACATACTATTTACATAGGCTATTCTATGAACAGTAACTCAAAATTGACAACGGCAATTATAAACAAAAAACTAAAATAACAGCAAAAGTATAATAATTATCAAACAGTAAATTAGAGAAATAAAAAAAGTATCCTAACTATATTTACACATTATTTACATACTAACTAATTACAGATTACAGTTTTCACATATAACAACAGAGTGTCTCTTGCAAATAGGAATGTGACACCTTGAGCAAATGGTGCCCGTTTTCAACTCCTGTGGCAAGCAAATTTTGCATCTCCACCTTTTGGCTTGGGAGAGACCAGTTGGGGAGGGACAAGTTGGGGAGGGACAAGGTGGGGAGGGACCAGGTGGGGAGGGACAAGCTCGGGAGGGACCAGCCGTGGAGGAAACTGCATCCTCATCGCATTCCTGCACTTTCTTCATGAGTTGATGAGAGGCTGGGGTGCGTGGAATGTGCCTCCTCGATTGTATAAAGGGGCACACGAGTGCTCTTCCTAGGTCCTCCAGAAAGTGCCTCCTCCTGAAGCTGTCGGCCTGCCTCCAACTGGGATTTACTTCCCTCCATATGACAAATGCATTGTATGCCGACACGTCTACCATATTGTAAAACACTGCCATGGGCCAGCGAGCTGTCTTCCTCCGGCAGGTGTAGGTTGCAACAATCTGGAATATCACAAAAAAGCATACACATTTAGTATTACTGCTGACATCCAGTGATAGTTCAATACTCTTTACATGCCATTTAGCTTAGAATTTAAAAAAATAATTTTATGAAATGATGTGTGTGTGTATATATATATATATATATATATTTTCATATAAATGTGTGTGTGTATATATATATATATATATATATATATATATATATATATATATATATACACACACACACACATATATATATATATATATATATATATACAGGGCCTGAAATGAACACCCGACCACGCGCCAAATGCGGGTGAATTTTGCAATTGGCGGGTAAAACTGTCAATCTACCTGCCACATTGGCGGGTATCCAATGAGAATTGAGTGATTCATTAGTTGTTGTTTTTTTTGCGTCTGTTGTTGTTTTTTTGTGTTTTTTTTTAAAGTCCGCAACGTTTAAGTCCGCGACGTAAAAGACGTTTTGGATGTGAGAGTAACAGTATTAAACTGTTGTAGTAGTGGGAAGTTCGGATCATTTTACTGACTCGGATCTTTGAGTCTCGTTCAGCAAAATGAACGAATCTCGAGACATTTCGTTCATTTCAGCAGAATATAATTAAAATGACATGTTAAATAGCCCAACACATATAGTACTTGTGAAAATGTTGATTACATTTGTAAAAAATAATAAGAAGAATTATAAGAAACTGAAATGTTTAATTAATTGATTAGTTGTTGAGTCTTAAGTTCAGGCTATTGCAGTTTTAGTTCATCTGACCTCACCTCCTGATCCGAGACGTTCTTTCTTTTGCAACTTCATATTTATCACGTTTGTTCTCCTCCTCTCGTGTCTTCGGGTTCGTGTCGAGACGTTAGTTGTCGACTCGTCTGTGTCTGACTCTGATCTGGGCCGGGGCATTTTATATGTTGAAAAGATTTATTGACATCAAAGAGCCAATCATCTCCACAATGGCTCTCACTAATGCATCTCTGCCAACCTTGTCGCCAGATGAATGGGAAATGTGCAGAGAAATTGTGGATATCATTCATCCTTTTGAGGAGGTCACTACCGAAGTGAGTGCAGAAAAGTAAGTATTTTTAAATAAATTTTTTTTGATTAACATTCATATCAAAACCACATTTTAAACTCTATATCTCTTAATCATGCATGTATTTCTAGTATGTGTAATACTGATTTTGGCTTTGTTATATGTACAGTATGTAAACAATTGTACATTTTTGTAGGTTTGTGACTGCCTCCAAAATCATATTGATGACTAGAGGTCTTCAGAGGATTGTTGCCCAGAATCAAAGGAATCCCTCCAGCTTTGCGCCTGTAAAAAAACTAGTGGACACCCTGATGTCAGAAATGACTAGAAGATTTGGCAGAGTGGAGCTCATTGAGAAGCTTGCGGATGCAACTTGCTTGGATCCAAGGTTCAAAAAGCAAGCCTTTGTCAACCACCAGGCAGCCGAAGACACAGTGAAAAGGGTTACAGCAGCTGCAGCAGCTATTAACCCAACTCACACTGAAGAGGAGCATCCTCCAGATTCTGGTGCGTCTTCCAGTGCAGGGGCCATGTTTTGGGAAGACTTCGATGAGAGGGTAGCAAGCTTGAGGCCTTCTGCTACCACTTCAACTACATCAGATGCTATGGTGGAGATGCGGGCCTACCTTGCGGAGCCACTCTTACCCCGCACATCGGACCCTCTGGCATGGTGGAGGAGATGTTCAGCTGTTTATAAAAGCCTTTCTGAGGTCATGAGGGCTAGACTTTGCATCGTGGCCACATCTGTACCATCGGAAAGAGTATTTTCTAAGATGGGGCAGATTATCTCGGACAGAAGAAACAGGCTCAGCCCAGCCAAGGTCCGGGAGCTTGTTTTTTTGAATGCAAACATGCCTTAAAGCAGGCCCTAAAATATAGCCACAGTGTGTTTCACAATTATTCATTTATTTGAAAAGCCTGGCTTGTTGTGAAATATTGTTTTTAGGCTTTATATTGTGATTTAAGTTATATGGTTATGGTTATTATGCTCTGTGGCTTTATAGTGTTCTTTTAATTTGTATTTATTTTTATTTAATTTTATTTAATTCCTTTTTGGATGGTTATCCAATGTGTTTTAAAGCTTTGTTGGCAAAAAAAAAACAATAAACAAACAATAAACAACCAGTCAATAATGTGTACAGTGTTATAATAAGCTATGTACAAAGGTGTAGGTTTCAAACTTTTTAGATGATTTATTATGGACAAAAAACATAGTGAATGACTCAAAAATATACATGAATCCAAAATACATAACACTTCATTTCAATTTTTTAAACTGATTTTTATTCATTAATAACACAAGGACAACAAAATAATATAACAACTCAATAGAGAAAAATAAAATACAGATGATACAAAATCAGTAATAGTCTAATTGACTTGAATTTGTGAAGTTAGATTTGAATAGTCAATATATTTCCCATATTTGTATATGTTTATGATATTAACTGAAAATTATAATCCACTGTATACAAGTCTCATCAAAGTGGTTTCCCCTATCATATGGATAGAACTTTGCATTAACCAACTCTTAAATATCACATTCAATGTTATAGAAAATAATCTTGAGAACAGAAACGCATCACGTAACTGTAAGAGTAAAAAAAAAAAAAAAAAAACTACGCGCTTCCCAGCTAACACAAATACGTGACTGTTACGTAACTGCAACGTAATCTGGTGACCAAACTTTCGTCGTGGCGACGTAATTAGTTACGTCGCGGCAACCGGAAAAGTGAAATTCCCAGATACGTTGCTACAACGTAACTTTGCAACGTTGTCAGCAGGTAACGGCGACGTCGTGGCAACGTTGTGGATCGACAGTCGTGTGTTGGTAACCAGTTGGTCATTTTAGTTTTTAATAATATGGGCGGACATGCAGTGGTCTAATTTAACTTGTCCTCATTGGCCCAAAACTATTTTAGAGACTTTTTCAACAACATATGAACGATATACAGACTCAAAATTTGGTTAATTCAGTTCATTTACTATAGAACAAAGCACAAACAGCAAAAACAGTTTGCAAACAGGTTATACATTTAAATGAACAAGGTTTTCCCCAAAAGCTTGAACATCAAACTACTCCTACACATCTTCATTTTGGTGGCCCTAATAACAAAGCAAGAATAAGAAAAGAAAAATGCAAGAAAAAAGAACAGTTGAGTGTTTTCCCATTTAACATTTAAATACACAAAGCAATTAGCACTGAAAGATAGAATCTGTAGAAGCACACAGTTTTGTTTAAAAATCGCTTGTATATTTTTCTAAACATTGTCACAAAGTTATGTTGTGGCAAGTGCATTATTTCCTTTTAAAATAATTTGATAACTTAATGACATGTATCACTATATTCTATAAAACCTTAGTTTGAAATAATTTTTTTGTACATTTAATAATACATATTTTGCTTTTCTTCTTCTGAAGTCATAATTACAATGTCCTTTTTTTTTAACTAGGAAGGCCTATTTATGAGTATTCCTGAAGGCAGCATTAAACTCCTAAAATGTCAGGTGGTGGTGCAACTGTCCGAACAAATAAACAGATTAAGAAAACAATTTAAAATGGTGTCTTAATAATAACAAAATAAAAACTATTCCATCATTTTAGGTTTGAAGCCTTTCATATAATTGTTTTTTATAAATATCAGTAGTTTTAAAGCTGTTGAGATAATTGAGAAACTTTTGTCCGCCATTTGTATATTCTTAAATGTTATCATGAATTTACAAGGTAATAACAGTAAACATGATAATGCATCATCCAGAGGAGCCTAACTGATCTCTTTGGCAGAGTGAAAAAGTTTGTAGAGCTCTGATAAAATACTGATTAAAAACTGCTAATTTCAAGTATGGGTAGGTTGGTGGTACACTTTCCATGTCAGGTGGTACAACTACAATACATAATATTTTTGCTGTACCACCTGACATAAAAACTTAAATTAGTTTAAACACTTTAAAATATAATTTAACATCTGAAAATTGTTTAAACACATTGTCTTCAAGAGTGTTGATGTCATTAGAAGTCTTCCCAAGTGAGGCTGGATCCGAACTGGAGCTGCTGTAATCTCTAGTAAAATATGCTGAGCATCCTGAGATCGAAACAGGGAGACAACAGGAGAAAGATTAGCAATGCTGCTGTTCATATTATTTCAGGCAAAAGATGGTCATGTGCACTTTTTACTATTTCATCACATATAGTGCAAGATTATGAGATGTGTTAATTGAATGCTTGGCTAAAGAGATGTGTCTTTAATCTAGATTCAAATTAGGATAGTGTTTCTGGGCCCCAAATATTATCAGAAAGGTTATTCTAGAGTTATTCCCTTACATTCTATTGAATTAATAGGAAATCATCTGATTTTAAAAAGAAAACATGGCCTAACGAGTAGTGATCGACCGATATATCGGTCGGCCGATAAATCGGGCCGATATTTGCGGGTTTGACGTGTATCGGCATCGGCCGATACGCGGCTGCTGCGTTCGCCGATAGTTTTTTCCCGGCATTATTTACAGACAGGCGTCTGCAGGCAGCTCTGTGTTGCTGGAGACGCTGCAGTTCACGTGCAGCCCATGCACTGCCCCTCCCACACTAGCAGAGTGCTGGAAGCCTCTTCAAGACAACGGCAAGTTTTAAACTTTCAAAGCATCTTTTAACTGTTTGACTTAGCTGAAATATTGCCATACACTTTAAAAGTGGAAACACGTTGCTTTATATGTGCGTGCAACTAAGCAAGTTTGTGGGTCCAAATGGAAAACGCGAATGCCTCATCTATAAAACTGCTTGTCATTGTATTTAAGGAGCTGCAAATAGCTAAGTTTGGCTATCCATATGCATACGGCAGCTGTTACGAACACTGGTAATAGGATTAAATAATGCCGACGGCGACGTTGTTCCGTGATATTTGTGGGAGTTTTATTCAGCGACGGTGAGCGAGCACCTGGCTGAGGTTTGGACGTCAAGTCAAGTCAAGTCAACTTTATTTATATAGCGCTTTTCACAATACAGATTGTATCAAAGCAGCTTCACAGTATTAAATAAAATAGTACATTAGTGTTTGTTTCTGGTGTAAAACATCCACGTGTGCTCATAAAAGAAGCGACGCGGTTGCGACACGCATGCGATGCAGTGCGCTCGTTTGTCCAGGCGCTCCTATGCCGTGGTGAGATGAAAACTATACATTTTTTAGGGCCTGCTCACATATCGCGTCTTTTGCGCGCTCAAGTTCGTTATTTCAAATGTAGGCGCGCGGTATGCGCGCTCATAATGGAAGCGACGCGCTTGTTTTTTCCAAGCGCGTCCGCGCCGCATCGAGATAAAAACATCTCAACTTTTCAGAATGCCGCATCTGTGGTGGAATAATACGACAACATCGAAAGCTCGGCCGAACAGCTGATCATAGCTGGACAGGGCGGGTTTTTATTTCTCATCTCCATAAATATATGTAGTCGTAAAGGGCAGGAAATAAATTAATCCTTCCTCCATGTCATCATTGAGAGCGCAGTTCATGGCTGCATAGCAAAGACAGACGTTTATTATGCTGCTTGCTTGTTGCTACTGTGTGCAATAGTGTAATTATTTTATTCATGCTTAAATATTTATTTTCAGAATTTACTTAAAGAATTTGAATTATGCTTAAATATTTATTTTCAGTAATTTTAGCACTGAACTTTTTTTTACTTGTTCTACCTCACATGTTTTTAATATTTGTCAAATATTTTTTTTTTAAGTTCAATAAATGTTCCTTTTTTAAATTGAGACTTGTAACGTTTGTTATCATCATTGTGTCATTTTTATGATTTAAATTGAGTGAGCAAAAGCTAAATCGGCTCCAAATATCGGCCCAAGAAAATCGGTAGCCCGTATCGGTCATCGGCTGAGGCTGATGAAAAAAAATCGGTATCGGCATCGGCACTAAAAAATCCATATCGGTCGATCCCTACTAACGAGTCAGCATTTTAATATTTGAATACTATACATTCTTACAATGCAAACGTCTTAAACATTTCTGAGTATTATCAATGTTGAAAACAGTTGTGCTGATTAATCTTTTTGTGTAAACCAATGTAAAAGTTTAATCCATTTTCTTTTTTCTCTCTCCAGGATTCATTGTTAAATAGACCCAACATATACACTACTGTTCAAAAGTTTGGGTTCAATAGAGTAAAAAATAAATAAAAAAAATTCATATTTTATTCAGCAAGGATGCATTAAATTGACCAGAAGAGAGAGTAAAGATTTCTGTTTCAAATAAATGATGTTTTTTTTCTTCTTTCATTCATCAAATAACCCTGAAAAACACAAAAATATGAAGCAGCACTGCTGTTTTCAACACTGATAATAATCTTAAATGTTTCATCTATGTTTTTAGTTTTACTTATTCACTTATTCATATTGCTCATACAGTGTCACTTAAGTTTGGATGTCAAAACTTTCTTAAAATAAATTAAACAAATAAATGTAAATGTAAATATGAGAATTTAAAATAACAGATGCATGGTGATGTACAGTAGGTGACAAACTATTGTGAGAAAATGGATAATGAAGTTATTTAATGAGCTTCCTCACTTCACCTGTTTCCAACTTCTCTGGAAGCAGCTTTCTTCAGAAATATTGAAGTCGTGGAGCTTCCCTCTGTTGTTGAAGGATTATTTTGTTGATGCTGAAATCACAGAACTAGTTTTATCAATTTGTGTTTACCATTGAGCTAGTTTCAGCCAATTTTCACACTCCATGTAACGTTAAGTGACGTCATCGAGTACGTTTATGTTAAATACGTTTATGTTAAATAAATTAGCTCACTTCCAAACTAACTTATTTTTTACAAAACTATCAAAACCTCTCATCTAACCATAAGATGTGATTAAAATCCTAAACTATCATATCAAAAGCTCAAGCTATGAAGTTAGCATAACGTTATCTCTTCTGAAAACGGTTGAGATGCTAACGGACTTTTTCCTAAGACACTAAACCATTTCTATAAAGCAAATATTCAACAGAAGCGTGTCAATTACAAGTACGAGAAGTGTCAAGAACAGTTGTGTGTATTATTTGTGTGATTTTAGAGACTAAACTCACCTGAAAGCAGTGAAAACAACAGCGAGAGACGGAGTTCTGCCGCTTTGTCAGTTGCAGTCAGTGGGGCGGTCGGTGACGCGCCGTTTCCATGGCAACTCATCTCCGCTCCAGTGTTTGAGGGCGACTCGAAGGTTCACGCGCACGCCCATTAAAAAGTCAAAGCCACGCAACATTTACAAACATATCTAAAATTATAACCTTACTTGAATAAAATGAACGTATTTCAAACGTACAGTACGGAATACTAAACAAACAATTGAAACAAATAAAATATTTCATAGAAATGCAGTCTGATAAGATGGTAATGAAATTACGGGCCCGTGACGTTGCAGTTCCGTTGCCAGTAAGTCATGAAATTACCAAGTTATTACGAATAGAGTACGTATCTGGAACGTAGTTGGTTATCTTATAACCTTAGGAGGACGTACTGACGACGTTGTGGGTTGGTAATATGATGGTAATGAAATTACGGTCCTGTTACGTTGCAGTTCCGTTGCCAGTAAGTCATGAAATTACCAAGATATTACGAATAGAGTACGTATCTGGAACGTAGTTGGTTATCTTATAACGTTAGGAGGACGTACTGACGACGTTGTGGTTTGGTAATATGATGGTAATGAAATTCCGAGCATACGAGGTTGTAGTTACGTTGTCAGTTGGTAAGTCATGAAATGACCAAAAAGTACGAATAAATTACGTAACTGCGACGTCGTGTGTTAGCTGGGTTGTTTTGTAAAAAGGTTGTGAATTAGTGTTCAATACGGTGACAAGTCACGTGACAAAAGAACGAAGGACTCAAACCCGAAGACTCGAGAGATGAACTAATCATTTCTGTTTCCGCTACTGACAGCATAGCCTCTATGGGACTGACAGGAAGAACGAAAGACTCGGACCCGAACCCGAACTCGAGACTCGAAAGATGAACTAATCTTTTCTGTTTCCGGCCAAGCAGACAGATCAGAGTCAGACACTGACGAGTCACTGACCCATATGTTGCGTAATGCGCATGCGCGGTCAACACAAAATGAACGAATCACTCTCCGAGACAACTCGGTAGTCCCGAGTCATATTAAAGATTCGTTCAAAATGAACGAATCGTTCATTAACGACACATCACTAAACTGTTGGTGAGATGGGATGAGATGAGATAAAGCAAAGCTGACGTTGGTTACGGTACAATGACAGTTACACAGATGTGTGTGCGCGTGTATGTTGGGAGTTGGGAACCAGTGAGAAAATGTCCGGTACCCGGTAACTTTACCAGTAATATTAATATTAATTTAGTTCTGCTTAACGGTTCCTGAAGGCTGTAATTAACAGTTGCCAGGAACTGTCTACGGACTAAATCGGCCATCAACAGTGTGTGATTTGTTTACATACGAGCTGCGGTAACTTAGGTCTACATCTGTTGAGTTAGCGCGGTGTATGTGTGTGTGTACGTGCGTGCATGCGCGGGCATGCATGTGTTATCAAGCTTACTGTGAATTGTCATTGTTTCTGTAGGGTGGATGAACAGAAAGGGTTAGCTGTAGCAGGGCAGACATACAGAAATGCAAACCAAACGCGTCCGAGTGAAGAAAGTGCGGCGTGTGCGCGAGCCACACGAGAAAACACTGTATCCGCGCCTCTGATCGTAGCGGCAACGAGCACTTTGATCACTTGATTAAAAAACACATTTCAGCGCTAGATCGCCTCTTATTTAAAACACGAACGAAATTAATGCTCTGCCAGTTAACTGGAGATGTTTTATTTATTTGTAGAATTGGTACATTAGTGCCGCGAGATGTTTTAAAAAGTGGTGGGGACAATATCGACCCTGGCAAAAAAGTGGTGGGGACATGTCAAGTAGACCAGACCTCATGGAAGATGCAGCTGCAGTGGAGGAAGAGGAGTGCATCTGCTCCTTTTTTGTGGACTCAGATTAGCAGCAGTCAGTATGAATATGACATATGACTATGTCTGTGACACAGCAAATCAATGAATAAAAAGATAAAAAAAATTATAGTCTAAGAGTTATTATTACTTGTAATAATTTCGTTAAAAACTCTACAGCACTTAAATGTGTATTCTTACAAGTTAAAGAACAATGTTTGTGTGATTTCTATTTTTCACCTTTATGAGGCAAAAAAAAAAAAAAAAAAAAAAATCTTTTTTTTTAAAATTCTAAGCTACATGGCATGTAGTAGATTGAACTATCAATGGATGTCATATATAAAATTATTAATATTTATTATTATTAATATTATCATCATTATCATTTTTTATAATATATATTTATATCAATAAAAAATTACAAAGTAGCAAATACCTTGTCAAGATTGTCCACTCCCCCTTTGGTGCTGTTGTAGGACAAGATCATTTGCGGTTTATGGTCGTCTCTTTCACTCAGTGCCGGATCGCTGTGGACAGTGCTCATCACAAGGACGTTTTTACTTTTCTTGGGGAGGTAAGACACGATGGCATGTGTCTCTGTAAAGGCGAACAGCGATGAGTATATCGCCTGGCCTCTTGTGTTGGTCAGAGCACTTGGCAGCTCTGGCTTGTTCTTGCGGATTGTGCCAATCATTCTAATTTTCTTTTTTAGGAGCTCTGTACCCAGAGCGTATGAAGTGAAAAAATTGTCACAAGTGACAATATGTTTCTGAAATCCATCCATCATGTCCAGGACTATTCTTCTTCCCATGTTTATTTCACGTGGCATCCCTGGAGGTTTTGATGTGTAAACTTGCATTTTCAAGCAGTAGTTCGATTTTGAATCACACGCTGCCCATATTTTAATGCTGTTCATTGATTCAAGTAATTTTTTTGACATTTGTGTTTAAAGTGTTTTAATTCTACAATATATGGTGTAAAAACTTCTGAGTGTTGCCCTCTTCAGGTTGAACGGTGGCTACTGCAGTTGAATTTTCCTATTGAAAGTTGTGGTACCCTCTGACGTCAGAGGGTACCAGCTAACCACGCCTTTGCCTACAGAGAGATTTGTATACGCGTCTCAGATGCACACCCCCCCCTCCGTTGGGCTCTGCCTACTTTTCCAGCATTTTTCAAATATTGCCAGTGGGTGGAGTCAGGCTCTGACCAGGGGTTTAGTTACCCTTTAAATTTAGATCGTGTTTCTTATTAGAAAATAATCATAAATATTGATTATGAATTAATTTAGATCTTTGATTACTCTGGGTATCCCATATTTTCAATTATTCATTCATTAAGGACCCAGTGTCGCTTTGAGACGTCACGTCGTGAATGTGCGCTCACGATCACAACCGTAGCCAGTTCTGAAATAGTCAGAGGGTGCAGTGCAACTATTTTACCCTAAGCGGTCGCCCATGCTTCCCGAAAGGTGTAATTTTTTGTAATAGTCGCAAGATGCAGCGTGCTAAGTCAGTGATAGTCAGAAATCAGAAGGTCTCCTTAAAGGGCACCTATTATGCAAAATTCACATAATCTGCTCAGACATTTGAACATAAATGTGTGTTGGCAGTGTGTGAGCAAAACCACCCTATAATGATAAAAATCCACCCAGTGCTTTTTTAAAAATCCTCATAAATCATAAGCACTGTGTCAGAACAAGCTGTTCTCAGATTCGGGGCAATGTGACGTCACTTTGCACAGGCCCCTCCCACTCCCACGATGTTGTTTGACCAGTTTGAGCATAGACGCGCCCTGAGTGAGCTGGACACAGTCCGCCATTGTTTCGACGCTTGAGCAGCTTGTGAAGGAATTTTAATTAATCAACTTTAATTAATCAACTAACATTTGTTTTTCTTGCAGGAATAACATTCATATGCTTTTTAATGTGTCCAAACTCTTTGGGGAAAAACTTGTGACTGAGTGTATGTGTATAA
Organism: Squalius cephalus; assembly: GCA_022829025.1. Taxonomy (NCBI): domain Eukaryota; kingdom Metazoa; phylum Chordata; class Actinopteri; order Cypriniformes; family Leuciscidae; genus Squalius; species Squalius cephalus. The sequence goes on along the minus strand of CM040794.1, from coordinate 18,590,078 downwards.
ATACAGAAAGGGGAACTGAAACTAGACATGACTAGTTCGCAAAAACCTTGTGATAAGTAATCAGAGTTTGCTTATGCCAGTGACAGAGGGAAAAGGTTGGGGCTTTTGAACCAATTGAACCAATCATATTGAAGGTGACATGTTAGTCTTATTTGTTTTCTTGATTCTATAAAAACTGTTGTATATGTGTTTTTCGGTGGGATTCTCAATGGAATTTGTCTGAGATCCTCCGGCCTTGCTTCTTGGGAGAGATTCCCTGAGAACTGCTCGGGATGATCTCCTGGCCGTGATTAAAGCATTTAAAGGACATTTGCAGGTCTGTTTGTCAATTTATTCCTGCGCAGGAAGCTAGTTTAGGAAGTAAGTTAGTTTAGAGAAAACAAGTTAGTACAGGTGATCTATAGAGTGGGGACGTCAGGAACGAGACCCAATAAATAGAAAGAACCAAAAAGCTGGTAATCTATAGAGTGGGGACGTCGGGGATGAGACCCAATAAATAGAGCCAGGTAGTTAGGTTTAGGAGAAAAATATCCACGACAAGCTGTAGACAATAAAGTCTCCTAAGCGATTGAGGTGTTTAGTTGTTGGATGTAAGAATGAACATAGCAGTCTTCATTTACTCTCATTGTTACTCGAGGATGGATCTGTACTGTTTGTGATCCAGCTTACAGTCTCCGGAGCGACAGGCCTAACGTTACTGACCACGGCAGAAATGAAAGTGAGAGCGCGCACTTTATGACAGCTCATCCAGTCGTGGATATACAGTTTACCAGTTTATTTAGCACCCACTGAAAAGGTGTGTATATATTTGTTTACTGTTAGTTGTGTTTTGTGTACTTCGCTGTGTATGTTGATGATAATGAAAGGGAGAGAGAGAGAGTTTATGGATAAGACTTTAATGTGCACTTCTTATACTGTGTTTATTCAGCTCTTACAGTGATTCTCTGGAGTAAAACTAACGCTCATCTTTTGTGTGATGTACAATAAACTTCACTGAACCCATCAGTATATTTTGGTCATCATTCGGACGGGGTCTACTACAGCAGGCTTGTATTAATAGTGGATAAAAGCAGATGACAAATAAGTTATAACCATAATTAAACTAAACTATACCTGTTCTATCTCCATACAGCATATATTCTCTGGCTCTGTGGGCATTATTGTCCGAGTCGCAATGAACACTGCAACTGAGAGTTTCTGTTCTGATATTATCAGATGAGATTGCCCTGGCTCTGAGCGCGAGCTTGTGAGGCTCCGCCCCCTGGGGCTCATTTGCATTTAAAGGGATACACACTAAAACAGCATGTTTTTCTGAGCTCCAAAAAATGACAATTTATACATGCTATAAAAAATTATCTGTTGGGTATTTTGAGCTAAAACTTCACATACATACTCTGGGGACATCAGAGACTTTACATCTTGTGATAAGAGTCATAATAGGTGCCCTTTAATGATGTGCCCCATGCTCCATTCATTAGTGCCTTCGGTGTGATCTATCCTGGACAAAGATTTGCGGAAATACCAGACTGCACTTTAATCTACTATGAATAATGATTTCAGAATACTTCAGAATAAATCAAGATGTAACATTTATTTGTCAGGTAAAAATGTATCATGCCAATTACACAAGGAAATAATTAAAAGCCAATTCAGAAATAATAAATACATGACATCAATTACTCAAAGATGACTCTAAAAGTAAGCAATTCATTCCTAACAGAGACACACAGTGGTTTGTGAGTGTTTTCCAATGGGAAAACACTGACACAGCACTGTATGGGGTTTTTCCTGATTACAGGTTCCCAAAGTCTGCTCTGCCACCTAGCCTTAAATACCCAGACCAGAACAAAAGGGTTATACCAGGGTCATTCTTAGCATTCGGTGCCGTTTGACTCATGATATAATGTGGTATATTTTGAGTAAAAATGGGCTAATACTTGTTTCTAAATGATCATCCTAAATAGTTAATCCCCCTTTACCATAGAACACAATAATATGTACCCAGGATTAATTAATTAAAAAATAATTACTCTGATTTTAGTGCAAGTAGGCGAAACTGCCATGTCCCCAAGTAAGCTTGCATAACTTCAGCCACAAATATAAGTAATAAAAATCAAATAAACTCCTATTTTTTTTTTATATTGTTGTATATTCTTATTTATAATATTCCTCACCAAAATATTTTTTTTTGTTAGTAATACATTTTTAATGCTTAAAGTCTTTAAAATATGTTGTGTCCTTGAGTTGAATTTCCCCCCTGTTACTCTGATGGAAAATTCCTCTGAACACCCCCCTTGACTGTTCCTCTAATCACATGACTCTCAGGAATTTTAAAACTTTTTGGCGGCAAATTCTCTTCAAGAAGCAGAGTAAGTATCACTCCTTAATTCACCCTTTTTTCAATGTTTTAGAATGATTCACTGATGTGGTAAAGCATAACATGTCCACCCTGTTATGCCTATTTATAGTGGAAACTGATAATTGTTTGTAATTTTGATAATATGGTTAATAAACAGGTTAAAAATCTTCCTCAGTGATCACTGCACACTAGCTTGTTTTTCATCACATGAGTAGCAATGGCTAACTTTAGCATAAAATGTCCATTCTGTTACTGTCCACCCTGTTCCTGTTTTGCACAGTAACAGGGTGGACATATTGTAACACAGTGGGTGTAAATGCTAAATAAATGTTTACAGCTTGAATTGGTACTTATAAGTAATGTATTATACATTTATTTGTTATATACCTTCAAGAAAGAGTAGCTTAAATGGTATGCATGTATTTGTCAGGAAATGGCACCGCGACGCTACAGGGCACGTCGTGATGCAGACCCTGAAAAAAGGAGAAAAAAAACCCTCAATAAAGAGAAGGAAAGGTGGAGAAAGGACAGAGAGGAAGGAAGAAAAAGGAAAGTGTTAGAATTCAGTGAAAGAGAGAAGAGAGCACAGAGAAAAACATGGCGAGAAAAGAAGAAAAAGCAGAGGGATTGTACCAGAGCCAGGATAACATCTGAGTCAATAACCACTTCTCCCCCAAGTCCAGACAGTCCCCCAGAACCAAGAAATGTCCCACAGTCAGGGCCCTCAAGGTTAAAATAAAGTTTACGATTGAATGCTTTGTTGATTAGGTAGAAACTGGAAATAAATTATCTGAGATGATTTTTTTCACTACAGTGTGTGTGTGTGTGTGTGTGTGCGCGCACACCTGTATGTGTGTGGGAGGGGTGTGTGTGAGAGTGAGTGAAATAGTATGTTCTCTAAAACTAGAAACTTAAAATTGTAAAATACAATGATAAACATATAGGGATAGTAAAGCAAATTAAATCTTACAATAATAGGTATAAGAACAACTTACTTTAATGTGATAACTGGGCTTATATCCTAAATTGTTGTGTACAGAACCATTTATCTGTTGTAGAAATTGTAAATTGTGACGATATGCTTCTTGTGTAATAGGCAATATGTTGTTGGAAGGAGAAATGCCAGACAGGGAAGAAGGAGGCTATAGAAGGAGATTGAACAACTAAAGGCCTTGCTGGAGAAGGAAAAGAGAAAAAAAGAAAAATTCAAGAAAAGGTACCAGCGGTTGGGAGGAGAGAAAAAATCACCACGTTCTAAAGTGGATGCACTGCTGCGCCATCAAACAGTTAACAACACCATAAGGAAAAGATTGTTGTTGCAGGAATCAATAATTGAAGACATCAGAAATAAATACAAACACACCAAGAAGGAAGCAAATTATTGCAAAAACAACAATTGGAAAAATTATAAAGAAATACAGGCTGCAGAGGGCTGCACAGGAAACACTGGGCTTTTCAAAAAAGCGAGGTCAAAGACCAGATGGAGAACTGTTGACATTTAACCCTCTGGGGTCTGAGCTGTTTTCTGGGCCCTGGAGGTGTTCTGACATGCTCTGACATTTGTGCTTATTTCTGTTACTTGTGACATTTTCATGGCTAAAGTCTAATTACACTGTATTCAGCACAAACTCTGCTACAATAATATATCAGCAGCATGTATGTAAAAGTTTGTAGTTTTGAGATAATGACATTTATGCGTGGTTTCTGAAAATACAAAAAAAAATTCTCACTGAAATAAGGCCATGAAACCCATACTGATTATTTCTTCACAAGACTTTTGAAAATTGTATGACGTAGCCTAGAATATTTGCTCTAAAACGATGTGAAAATCACCCTGACTGCTCATTCAGATAAGACAATATATTGATTTAAATTTTTACGACGTGTTTTGTGCCACAAAGCTTTATGCGGGAGCTCATTAATATGTAAGCTTTTCACACCTGAGAAAGACAAAGACCCTCCTCTAACTGCCCTATTAGGAGCTATCAGGCCCTGTCATTCTGAGCAACCTTTCACAAAGAATGAGGAGATTTAAAAAAGAATGGCTTTTAGATTGTTTGATTTATTTACAACACAACATAATCCAAAGATAACCAATGATCCAAAGACAGAGACCTTTGTGCCATTCCTAAAAACATTGTACATACCTTTCATTTCCAAGGTGTTTGATTTTCACTTTACCATGTTCATGTACAGAGACTTGTGTGAATGTTGAAGTCAGCAGGACTCAGTGGCATCTGGGCCCTGAAAAAAAAAAAAAAAAGTGAACATACTGATATCAAGAGAAAGGCCTGCATGATTTTGGGAATACATTTTAGATTTTTCTGGTTAAAATTGCTTTTTAAAATTCACAGAATACACACACACACACACACACACACACACACAGATGTTTCCAACAATAATATAATGAACACCAGGTTTGTTGTGCCTTGTAGGCATAGGCTATGCGCAGTGCTGCATAAAATAATAATAACAATAACCATAGCAGCCTATAAATCTTCCAAAAATATTTCAGTAACAACTAAGCTAGAGAAAAATATATTGATTATCATGTTACTTCAAATGTTTCCATTCGTTATGATGATATGAAATGAGATAATAGTAAAAACATGAAGCCGTTTGGTGTGTTTTGCTTTTCGAACGTGTCAAATATGATACATTCAAACGCGATCGCGCTGCAAAATATGATACATTCAAACGCGATCGCGCTCAAATATAAAACATTATGGTTACCATATACATATCTACGTTTGAGCAGATATCCACAAACACAGTAACAGTAAACACGGGTCTAAATATTACAATATTCACCATATATCTAGCAACAGTTCGACTGCAATGTGAAATTTATGCAACAATAACAAACTAATATGTAAGAATTTCTTAACTTACATCTTTCTTGTCTTCAAATCGCATTCTTCTTCTTCTGAGGTAGCCTAAATCCAATGTAAGCTCACGGTGCGCCTTTCAAACTCGACGAAAAGCAGAGACTTGTGAAGTGTTTTGGTGTTTTGTTTTTGAGGTAATGAGCGCGTTCGCGTTCCATGTGGAGATTTGCATGTGAATCTCTTTTGCGTGAGTGGGCGTGTTCAAATTAAAAGTAATTAGGAAGCGTTTGAGAAGCTGGACATCTTGTTGGTTTTATACAAATTACTTAAACAGAGAATATTTGTTTTCAGTTTGAATCCGATCATTTAAAAGTACACACTTAAATGTTTATAAAGGTATATGGCTCATAAATGTGTGACAAGTATTCGCTGAGTTTTGTTTCAGTTTATAGACGTGCTCAAGAAAAAAAAGTTCACCGCGACGGAGAGGCAGAACGCACACCCTGTTTATTTTCTTTATTTTACAAAAGCACAATGTTTTGATTTGATTGTAAGTGGACACATACAAAAGTAGAAATATCACAGATTCTTTTTTTATATTTCTTTTTTCTGTATGACCATAAATGACGGAGTAATTTAAGTTTATAGTTCTACAAGATTGCAACAGATTACCTGCTGAATGCAAACAGAAAGTCAAACATTCTTTTTAAGAGACGATGTCAGTCGGATGACAACAGGACGAAAGCAAACTGTTACTCAGAAGAAGAAGAAAAAACAGAAACGTTTGCTAACTGACACAATGAAGAATCTGCACCAGAAGTTCCTTTCAGAAAATGAACATCAGGGCCCGTATCCCTAAAGATTCTGAGAATCCTCTCAGAGAGCTCCTAACTTAACCTAAAAATTCCTTGCCAGGAGTTTTAGCTTAGAAGTGATTCCAGAACATTTTCAGTGAACTCTGAGCAAGGAATGGATGGAAAATCCTATCTTAGCGAGGAGGTGTGGTTGACCCCGTTGCTAGGTATGAGTCATCATTTCAAAAGCCGTGATTGGTTGATCCTACAAGTTTGATGAAAATGAACTTTTGGTGATAATGAGCAAAGGATGTACCCTCAAATCAATAAACATAATTATACACTCTAATCTTATGCAGACTGTAATTGTAAATAATATTTCACTTTCAAGAAAATATCTGGAAAATGAATAGTAAGCTGTAGGGGTTATAGCCTAACATTAGAATCTAAAATATGTGAAAACTTAAGCTCATTACACCCTGTTCAAATAATGATTCGTGTCTTATTTGCTCATATTAATATCCTAGCTGGCATATTTTGTACTTTCACTCCCATATGGACCCCATTGAAAACAAGATGGCCTATCTCAAGGGGCTGTCCTTAATGAAGTAGAAATTGCAACGTTACAACTCAGTGTGGTCTTAACGAGGGTAACACGGCTCAGCTTTTATCAATGTCTGTGATTGCTGGCTGGTCTATTTATGAAGGCTTGTCAACAAATATCCTACAAACACATTTTGTGCAGCTGCTTAGGGGAACTCCTAAGCCACTAAAAGTCCTCTTCCCTGCTCTTAGCAGATCTCGCCTTGGGAGCCCTTTTAAGCGCTAGGAATCTTGAGAAATAGCTTTTATATTAACTGGGATTTTCGTGTCACTTTTAGGGGAAATTCTAAGAAAACGTCATGACTCTGAGAATTTTCTTAGAATTTGGCCGCTAGGAGCCACTTTTTGCACAAAAATTCTTTAGGGATACGGGCCCAGGTCTCTTACTCTTGTTTCTGCACCTTAAGACCATTTTGGGTTGTGATGCCCACAGAAGCTGATCGTGCTTCTGTGGGCAGAAAAGTCAGTGTAAAACTCATGAGAACTTACAGTTCATGTCCAATGCCCTGTACATCCAAGGTCTGTTAGGAACAAAAAACCTAGAGGAGATGGTAGATGCAACAATGTGCGATCCCAAATCTAAACTCTGTGCATATGGCAAATGTAATGATTGTCTCGTCTCAACACATACAATGCTGAGACCTGCCACTAACACAGAGATAGCCCAATGGTCTCTGGAAGACAATTCCAAAGTGAATGATGGAGAGGAGTCTGGAAAAAGGTCAACAATCACTGTGAAAAAAATTGTGATGACAACAGAGGATGCACTTCCAAGTGAATTCCATGACATGCTGTTCAGATTCAGGCGGCACATCTTTAATATCCGTTGGCAGTACAAGGCCTACAGACAGCTGAGAGAAAACTTGAAGAACAATGAATGTCTACTACATGTAGATTTCAGCGAGAACTATTCCTGTAAGTATTCTCAAAAAATTCAATCAGTCCATTTTGGAGGGTCGCACCAGCAAGCAACACTACATGCTGGAGTGCTGTACACTGCAGCTGAAGAGTCACCAGTGTCTTTCTGCTCCATCTCACCTTCCAAGCAGCACGATCCCCCGGCTATCTGGGCCCACCTCAGCCCTGTGTTAGATATGGTGAGGGTGCGATACCCTCTCATCAATTGCCTCCATGTCTTCAGTGACGACCCAGCTACTCAGTATAAACAAAAGAAAAACTTTTACCTACTGTCAAAAGAACCTTTCAAGAAAGGCTTCAAAGACATTAGCGGGAACTTCTTTGAGGCCAGCCATGGAAAGGGGGCTCCAGATGGTGTTGGGGGTACCCTTAAAAGATCAGCTGACAAAATTGTCCGCCATGGAGGAGATATCCCCAACGCAGAGGCCATGTTCCACCAGTTGAGGAATATCGGCACCTCTGTGAAACTTTTTTTTGTGGGAGAAGATGATGTTGAGAGGAAAGTCAATGAAATGATGGATGTGCCCCCGCTTGAGCCTGTCAAAGGAACAATGAAAATCCACCAAGTCATCAGTTTATCTACAGGAACAATCAAATACCGGGACATAACTTGCCTTTGTCAGGCAGACAAAGGTGTACTCGACTGTGCATGCTATCGGCTGAAGGAGGTTAGCCTGGGAGAAGAAGAAAGCCCACACTGCTTTAAAGAACCATCACGCCCTGAGGTCATCACAAAAGAAAACATTGGGCAGTGGTGCGTTGTCAATTATGATGGTGAACCCTACCCAGGAATAATCCAGGAGGTTGAAGAAGACATAAGTGTGAAATGCATGCACAAGAATGGGACCAACAAGTTCTTCTGGCCGAGTCCACGAGAGGACATTAGCTGGTACAGGGATGAGCAGATTGTGTGCCTGATGAAAGAGCCACAACCTTTAAACAAGATGTCCGTCCAGTTAGAGAAGAAAGTGTGGGATTTCATAGAAAAACACCTGGGATGCTGGTTTGTTCAGTAGTTTACTGTTGCTGTTACTGTTATCTGTAAAAATATGTTTAAGTGTGAATTTTAAGTTATCAGAATTTTTTTTAAGTTTGAATGTTGATGTGGACGTGTCTGTCTTCTTCAGGGGGTGCCAGGGTAAAGGAGTTGATGACATTTATTGTTGTTCAGTGGTGTGATGTCCACCCTGTTACCTCTGTTTTTTTTAAGTTAATAAAATAAGTTCAACAAATGTTATGCATATCTTTGTGGTTATTTTTAGGGAACGAAATGGCAAAATGAAATGATTTAAAAATGGGACAAAATTCTATTGAAATTCCATTGAGTCTTTTTATTCTAAAAGAAATTTGTTGAAATTACCACTGTGCCTTAAAATACAACAACTTTTTTCAAGATAATGTTTGTTGATGAACACTTTGTTAAAATACATTTGCAGGGTAAAGTGAGGGACATTTTAGCTCTTAGAAAATGTAAATATTTCAATAACTGTGAATTCAAACCATTTATTAATTGAGATGAGAATGTCCTGTAACAGGGTGGACATTTGGCCTTTGCATGTGTGAAGAATTTGGTCAAATTGATTAAAGAGTCATTTCCTGAGCTGGACCAATATATTTTTCTTGTAGTGTAAAAAGCCATTCTTCAGATAAAATGATTAAATCATGGAAATTGTAACTTTTTTGATAGAAATTTACCAAGCTGAAATAGCACCGAATAGTAGGAATGACCCACCAATATTTTTTAGGGTTGTTTTGGGTCAATTCATGTACCCCAGGGGGTAACACCTGGTTTCGGGGGAGAGGGGAGATATCTTTAAGAGACATCACCCAAAGAGGAGAACAGGTCTCCTAAGTTCTCAATCTTTCTCATAATACCAATAACTGCAATGAAATTAAGACCATTTTAACAATCGCACTGAGACATTTAAAATTATACCAAACATGAAAAGGAAAAACAACAGATTCACAAGATGCATCATATGTGATATATAGACATTCTTAGTGAACTTTTGGTGACTTGACTCAGGGAGAGAGGAAGGGATGAGAGAGGAGGGAGAGGGGAGATGCAGAGATAAGGAAGGAGAAAAGGTTGGACAAGACAATGTCCTGTGCTCTTTCTTTGAGATCTTCTGTCCAGGGTGTGTTTTATTGCTTTATTGTAGGGTGAGTTTTATCTCAGCTTTTGTCTTATCAAGAAAATCGGTTCTTACACCCTGATCAAATAGAGCCTTACTTTTTAAAAATGTCTACAGACCTGGGGCCGTATTCACAAAGAATTTTAAGGCTAAAAGTAGCTCCTAACTGGCGAATTTAGGAGCAACTCCTAAAAATAATGGGCGTGTCACTCGTAACTTTAGGACTCCTAATTTTTTTGACTAAGAGTAATTCACGAAGCATTTTAGCCCTAAAAGTTGCACCTAAGCCTGGGACAGCTATAATACAATAACGCCACCAACAACAACCAAAACTAGGCTACTCATTGCATGTAAACTAATTGTAACGTTTCATTGTGAATCAAATTAAAATGTTCTTCTCTTTGCAAACGTAGGCAGAGGCATATAGTGACAGATTAATTCAATAATGTTGCAAAGATATTGCATCAATCAGGGACGGACTGGGACTAAAAAACGGCCCTGGACTTTGACTAGGCCCGGCCCAACGCAATCGGCGCGCGGAAACTCGACAACAATAACAATAACACCTGGCATGAGTGTCACAAGACTTTGTGGCTCATGATACTATACCATCCAAATTATAGCAATAGCACTGATGTTGACTATATGTTGTGTTAAAAGCATACTATTAAAAAAAAAACATGTTTTATTCCAAGATAGCATGGAATAGATTATATAATATGCTGTTATTACAGCATATTATACAATCTATTCCATGCTGTCTTAAAATGAATTTATTACTTAATAATCTTAATTTATGCAGTAATTAATCTTACTGCACAAATAATAATACCACATCTAAATGAAAATACACCATTACAAATGTAACTTCTGTATTCAAAACCTTCAAAGTTTGTAAGCATTAACTGTAACGTTACCAACATTTTTAAAAGTAAAAGCACAACATATTTCTTAATATTAGTTACTGCATGTGGCATTTTACAGCTAAAATGTTGAAGTTTAGCTGTTTTAACCACTGTAATCATTCAAAATGTAGCAACCTGAATATCACTTCTTAACATCATCCCTAGCAAGTAACTCTCTTTCTCCTCTCATGTTCCATACTTACTTGCCCTGGATCTGCCTGTGGAACCAGCTCATCTTTCTGTCCCTCATCATCACTGGTGGCATGTTGCTGCACAGCTGTCTGGCTCACTTCTTCACTGCTGCTAATATTTAACTGCGAGGTGCTGCTGCTGGCTGTGCTGCTAAATATTTCAGTTAGTTTGCGACATTTAGCGGCTTCAATATCTAAATTCCGCAATTTTTTTTTCTCGCCTTCTCAGCCCCACCCTTTTCTTTCCGTTTTTTATATGCATATTGTTTGTTTGTTTCTATGCTTCTATCTAACGTTTTTGCTTCGTCTCCTCCTCCTCTTCCACTTCTTCTTTTCCTTACTTGGCGGCCACGGCCAGTGCAGCTGGCATCCAACTTAAAGGTGCATTGCTGCCACCTACAGTACTGGAGTGTGAAACAGATTAGTCGGGGGAAAAAACGCGTGGCGGGTGGTGGGCCGGCCCGCCGGCCGTCCTGGAGTACCGGCCGTTCTGTGATTCTCCAGATCACACAGATGGCCAGTCCGCCCCTGGCATCAATCCATATGTTTCATTAGGCTACTAGGCTATTTGTTTTGCCTTACTCTTTATTCATTTAGGCTATTTATTCAGTTATTCATCATCTTCCGTCCTTCGCACTACTTGTGTAGCGCACGCATTCTCAGACCTGTCACCTGTCACCAGTGTTGGTCAAGTTACTTGGAAAAAGTAATTAGTTACTGATTACTGATTACTTCTCCAAGAAAGTAATCCAGTTACTTTACTGATTACTTATTTTCAAAAGTAATTAGTTACTTTACTTTACTAGTTACTTTTGAAAAATGCCCTTTATAAAGGTTAAAATATCATAAATATGCCGATTTATATTTATGTTAAAGCTGACTGAACTGATGAGAATACTGATTCGGAATAAATTATATTTACAACACACACACAAAAAAATATTTTTTTTTTCCTGTTCTAACAAATGTTTTTACTTGGACAAGTGAATGACCGACCGAAGGACAAATGAAAAGGCTTAAATGTTGAGCCCTGGTATATATTTTTTATTATTATTAATTTATTTACCCATAAACCTGTCTTTAGGAAGCCATAAGTTACAGTGGCAAGAATAACTTTGTGAAACCTTTGGGGGTGGTGGACAGGGTTTACATTAAGACAGGAGTTTGCCTTAATCTAGTTGATCATGCATTTCTTTTCTTTTATTCCACAGCTGATGTGTGCAGTTTTTTTATTGCTTGCATTAAAATAATTTTCTCTTGTTTTGTTTTTTAATTGCAGTCTTTTTCTTCTGCCATTCATGCTTATCAGCTCCATGCAATCTTAAGGTTTTTCTTGGTTCAGCTGCACACAGTCTGAAAAGGTTTTTTGGCAGTTTGCTAAAATAAAAGACCCATTCTAAGAGCTGTTGACTTTTCTACCTTGGGAAAGAAAGTTAAACGAACAACTTAAAAAGGCATGACAAATCATGACATAAGACTGACATCACTCACAACGTACCAATGCATTATCCCTCATGAACAAATATAATGTCTGATGTCTGCACGTGCATACAGTTTACCATTACGACATCGTTCATGAATAAACAGGACGTCTGAACACGGACAAACGGTGCGTGTTGACGCGTCAAAATTCACGCGTTTCGTTTAAAGACTTTTGAACGCGATCGCTTGCCATAGTGTTTACCACTGACTTCGCGGCGCTCATGTCATTGTCACTCACGAGTCACGGCTCACGTCGCGAGACAGTCTCGCAGTATAACGCAGTAACGCAGCCTGCTTACGGGGAAGTAACAGTAATCTAATTACTGTTTTTGCAATTGTAATCCCTTACTTTACTCGTTACTTGAAAAAAGTAATCGGATTACAGTAACGCGTTACTTCTAACGCGTTACTGCCCATCAGTGCCTGTCACTCATCATCGTAGGGGAGGTGTTTGGAATCATTCCCGCGTTACAATCATCAGCCAATCAAGGTGGTCACTTCAGTCAAGCTCGTGCATGAGTAATGACGTCATCCATAGCAACGAAGACTCACTCTTAGTTTAGGAGTTGTCATTTTTCTTTACTAAGAGTAGGTCTGAAAGGCGTTGTGAATAACTTTTAAGAGAAAACTCCTAGCTAAAATCTTTTAGTGCGATTTAGGAGTACTCCTAGTGGTAAGATAAAATGCTTTGTGAATACGGCCCCTGATAGCGAGACCTATTGCTTCTATTTTTAATCTAAGTAGTGGTCTTATACCATGTTCCTGGAAGTCAGCAGTATTTGTCCATTATTGAAAGGTGGAGATTCTATTTCAAGATTGTCTGTTACGGCTTAAGTGTTTGAATCTCTGGTATACGAACAGTTAAAGCACTATTTGTCCACTAATAATATTTTGTAATAATAATATTACTAATAATATTAATAGCATGATTACTGCATTGGATGATAAAACAAACAAACATGTGTAGCACTTTTTATTGATTTATCCAACGGATTTGATTCTGTGGATCATGATCTTCTTTTGCAAAGGCTTAAATGTGTAGGTTTTAGTAGTACAGTGTTGAAGTGGTTTCACATTTTTGACTAGAAAAATTCATTGTGTGTCTATAGATAATTATATTTCTACTCCTTTTATAGTGAAGACAGGTCTTCTTCAAGGATCAATTTTGAGACCAATTTTATTTTCTATCTATATAAATGAACTTGGTGTAGGTTTAAAGCCAGTAAGTGTGCAGATTATACTATCATCTATACTATGGCTCCATCTTTAAAGTGGCAATCGACTCATTACAGAATGATTTTAATTCATTTCAGATTTTACGTGATAATCTAGAATTAGTGTTGAACACTAAAAAAACTAAATTCATGATTTTCACACACTCCAGATGATCACTTAATGACTTTATAATTAAAACTTCTGATGGTACTCGGCTTGAAAGGGTTGCATCCTACAAATATCTTGGTCTCTGGCTTGATGATAAACTTACTTTTAGTACTCATATTGATATCCTTTTACAGAAATTGAGACCAAGCATAGACCAAGCATTTTATTTGCATGTAAATTTTTTTTTTGCCTTTGTTGCTCTAAAACGATTGGTGGAAAGTACCTTTTTGTTAGCATTTGACTATGGTGATATATATATATATATATATATATATATATATATATATATATATATATATATATATATATATATATATATATATATATATATATATATATATATATATATTATACACATACACATGCGTTTTTGAATATTTTGAAAAAATTGGATGTAGTTTATCATGCTGCATTACCATTTGTTGATTTTGAATAAAATATTATATATATACATGGGCGTCAGTTTGGTTTGAAATGTGCTGGGGACAGAGATGCATTCAGAAGTGCATTTTCAGAAGTGCTGGGTACAATGATGCATTAATTTTTTTTCACTCTGTCGCGCAGGTCATGTTTTGAAAGACGATGTCCTGTAGCTTACTAATGTAAATAAATAAAAATGTATACAAAAATGTGATGATGTCCGACTCGTTTTATGAAGAAGAAAGCCGTAAATTTTCAAAAAGCATTAGACATATGATATATGACCCACTAATCTGCTACATAAGTACCATGTTGACAATATGACATGGCCATGACGTGGTTTAATGTACCTAAACAATGATTACCAAATTTCTCTCTCATGTTGCTCCTCATAACCACTGAAAACGGAAAAAAAAAAATCTAACCCAAAATCGGGCCTCGCTCTACATTATCCCACTTATTACATGGCTACCCACCAAATAAATCAATAATTGACACAAAATATAGATTTAAAAAGGTGTTTATTGATTTAAACACGATTGTATTGCTTCCGCTAAAGAAAATAGTCAGTTCCGTCTCTACGATTAGAATCCTGCCGCGTCCATAGCAACGCTCTGTTTTTCATGGCAACGGTGTTATACTTAGCAGCGGTCTGTTATCAAGAAATAACAGACTGAATTCTACAGTGGAATTCAACCAAGCCATGTAATAATTTGATTTAATTCCCAGTACAATTGACCATATCTACACACAACACAACTTAAGCACTACAAATTTTGCCAAGATTGAAAAAGCAAAAATACGTGTCGCACAGATGAACGCTATTGCCTATCACACCATGATCTGACTGCTCTCAATTCACAACAACATGCATCCATCCAATCTACATCAGGCATTTTGACCAAAACTTGAAAGCATCCAATCCTCATCATCATCATCATCACAACTATTCCAGAATTCAGCAATAGATTCAAGCAATAATTTAGGTATGATGACAAAATTTTCAAACACCCCTAAGATCAAAATGGATCACATGACTAGACAGAGCTGAAAATTCCCTTTACAATGACACCTGGATTGTGAGAATCAGTTGAGGATTGAGAAAGTTATGATATTTATAATATCGGGGATTAGATTAAAATATTATACATTAATTACAATAGAAGGCATGTGACCGAAAATGCTTATTATTCACATGTTTTTGCTTGTAACTTCCTCATTTTATCAGATATTTAAATGAAATTTTAACAGAAGGTAGAATTTTGTTAGCTCTTTCAAATGAAATCATGAACATTTACTGTTTTAGTTGGAATGGGCATCAGACCCATGGTAATGCACTGAAAACAATTCTAATCAATAAGCGTTCATTCATATTCATAAACATTTATTTTCAGAATACAAGCGAAGACAACTTTACACACCACTATTAATTGTGAATTCATATTTATACATTCTGAAATTGCAAATATACATTCATATTCATTATTTTTTTCATACTAACAATGAATGATTGCTACAACAAATATACAGGCTATCAGTATCTGTGTGATTGTGCTGGTTGACTCTTTTCGCTTTCCATACTAACAATGAATGATTGCTACAACAAATATACAGGCTATCAGTATCTGTGTGATTGTGCTGGTTGACTCTTTTCGCTTTCCATACTAACAATAAATGATTGCTACAACAAATATACAGGCTATCAGTATCTGTGTGATTGTGATGGTTGACTCTTTTCGCTTTCCATACTAACAATAAATGATTGCTACAACAAATATACAGGCTATCAGTATCTGTGTGATTGTGATGGTTTACTCTTTTTGCTTTCCATACTAACAATAAATGATTGCTACAACAAATATACAGGCTATCAGTATCTGTGTGATTGTGCTGGTTGACTCTTTTCGCTTTCCATACTAACAATAAATGATTGCTACAACAAATATACAGGCTATCAGTATCTGTGTGATTGTGCTGGTTGACTCTTTTCGCTTTCCATACTAACAATAAATGATTGCTACAACAAATATACAGGCTATCAGTATCTGTGTGATTGTGATGGTTTACTCTTTTTGCTTTCCATACTAACAATAAATGATTGCTACAACAAATATACAGGCTATCAGTATCTGTGTGATTGTGCTGGTTGACTCTTTTCGCTTTCCATACTAACAATAAATGATTGCTACAACAAATATACAGGCTATCAGTATCTGTGTGATTGTGCTGGTTTACTCTTTTCGCTTTCCATACTAACAATAAATGATTGCTACAACAAATATACAGGGTATCAGTATTTGTGTGATTGTGCTGGTTTACTCTTTTCGCTTTCCATACTAACAATAAATGATTGCTACAACAAAAATACAGGCTATCTGTGTGATTGTGCTGGTTGATCACTGGTTATTGACAGGCTATTGTACAACCAAGTCATCCAAGATGACATCTGCTGCCATCGCATAGATGGACACATCAGTGTCATGTGCATCGCATTCATACCCCTCCCCGCTCATGGCCCAATAGCCAACAGTGTATGTTTTTTTTTTTTAACATGAAAAGTTTCAATTTTCCCATTGAAAATTACTCTGTTGCCACCCAAATCCCACGCATGACATATAAATGCCCCCAACCCTCTGCCACCTAACAACTCCTTGATCAAGCTAATTTTTTCTTCTGGGAGTTCTAGAAATGCTTCCTCGATCTTGTCTGCACCTAATTCTTCAATCTTTTTCTCTAACACTTTCGGGTCTTGTTCACTTCTCTTCCTTTCTTTTGTGGCTTGACGTTTGTGCAATTCCTCCTGTAGCTCTCCTTGCTTCTTCCTCCTCTTTCGTCTTTGTATTACCCCCAGCCTCACTGCTTTCCTGATGACCAGCTCTTGTTTTTCCTTGTCTAAACTGTCCAAATAGTCCACAGTGTTGTTTTTCCGTGCTCGCATTTTACAGGACAACTAGCAGATGGTGGCATTTGGAGCTTTCTTCTTCAACGCACTAAACATCCCCATCAGCTCTTCAGCATCTATGTTATGTGATCTTGCTGAGGTTGTCTCTTGTTTTAGTTTCTCCGTCACTGTCCATGTATCAACAAAGTATTGTTGATACTGTCTTTCAAGTACTAAAATGACCGCTCTCAGACAGCTTTCCATCATTTGAGTGAACATGGCTGTGTCTTTTGGTGGTTGTTGCAATTTCTCAAGGATTTTGTCTGAAGCATTCAGCTGATTTCCAAAGAGGTCTGTTGTGCAAGTCAGGAATTCAGCAGGTGAGTGTAGTTGATCTTTCAGGTTCTGCACAGGTCTCTTTGATAATTTCAATACATTTAATGTAATCAATTTGGTCATCTGCACCAGTGTAGAATTTGGTCATCCAGGGTCCAGTCAGTAATTTCCCAAGCAAACCCAGAACTTGCATTTCAACCTGACCAGCTATAGAGTCGAAGTCTTCCAGTATGCTAGCACGCAGGCCTCCACAGGATGTTCCTCCACAGAGATATGACTTTAGTGCAGCGTGATGACTTGAGAATATCCCACATATATGGAAAAGAATGTGCAGTCGATTACCTCTGCAGCGTGGTATGAGGCCAAGAGGGAGATTGTTGTGATTCAGAAAGATCTTAAAGCCACGAGGGTCACCCTTGCCATCCATGTACCTCATTTTATTCATCTGAACCACAATATTGGCCCCAATGCAGTCTTTCCCCTTGATTTTCCCAGTAATCCCCATGGATTTCTCGATCTCCTTCAGAGCACTCTTTGTCTTTGAAGCGATTGTTTCCAGAGGATGAAGGTTGCAATTCAGCTCATTCAGGGCCTTGTTCCAAGACGCACAGACTAAACGAATGGCCGCATGATTGGCAGCACAGCGGTCAGTGAGTGTGTTTGATATATTCCCTATCATTTTTTGAAGAATGTTTTCGTAGTCTGCCTCAAAAAAATGACAGTAGACATTTGCAAGGTTACTTATGGAGTCACAAATATGGATCTGGTAATCCTCAGCAGAGCCTCCTGGAAATTCATCTACAGCAACAACATAACAGTTCTCTTTGGTGGTGAAATGTATGCTGTTCAAGTGGATTCCCTCTTGTGTGGTTGCATCAAAACCCAGGGTAGAGTGTGTGTTCGCTAAAAGTGCTTCAGCAGTCTGGAGGTCACTTATTGCCCCCAATTCTCTGGTCATGGCTTCCACAGTAGCCCTTTTTGGCACATCACTTAAACTAATGGTGAAGCGCAGCCCAAACTTTTTAATCAAATTGTGGATGTTGGCAGTGGGCACCTGATTGGATATTGCGTCAAACACCATCAATCGCATTTCATTTGAGTAGGACTTCGCGTCTGTTTTTGTAAGCTTTTTTCCACTTTCCAAATCCTGGATTTTTTCTCCTAAAAGAAGGTTTTCGACCTGAAGATCATGAATCTCACTGTTCATTGAATTAATTCTTTCTTTGAACTCGCAGCATCTTTGTTCCATATCATCAACAGAATTTGATTTGACCTCTCGCCTCATGTGTGTAAGGGATTTCTTCAGGCGCATATGACTTCTTGCTTTCACTTTGTATTTTTTTTTAATTTAGCAATGGTTTCAGCCTCATGCGATTTAACAGATTTTTCAAGTCGGATATTTGCTTTTCTTTCCTTTTCAGTTTCTGATTTAGTATTCTTATTGCTCCCTTCTTTTTCTGCTGTGCTATGAGTGTCTTAATTGCCAGGTACTTGCTTCTCTGCGTCTGCAGATGTTTCTGCTTCATGTTTTTCAGAGACTCCTTATATCTGGCACAAGAAGGACAATTGGCTCTAGCAACCTGTCTTGTCTTCAAAGGACTAAGTTTTGGAACTTGGTGTTCATCAGGAGACTTTGCGCGGGGAACTGTGGTGGTAGTGGAGATTCCACAAAATCTTTGGCTACATATCCTTTCAAACTTACTGAATTCTCGGTCATTAGTTAGTTTTCTGTATTTTGTTAAAGTTTTTTCAACAAGTAGTTTCACTTTATTTTTTGCCTGCTCTTCAGTCATTTCTGGTATGTTTCGTACTATTTCTCTTGCAGTTGCAGCTCTGCTGGATTCTGCTGTGACATAAAGAAATAGAATGTGTCCATTTTGGATCAAATGAGGAGATGGTAGATCACTGTACTTGTCCAGGAGGTGCTGTCTGGCTAGACCTGGCTGTGTATTTGGCCCCTTTCTTCTTTTCATAATTAGCTGTAAAGACATAACATCAAATATTAGTCTACATTGGACATTGGAAATTGGACATAAATGGACTAATCAACATGGCTTATGTGTTGAAGGATACTTTGAATAAAATAGTAAATGAAATTGATACAGACAACATGCAAGCATAACTTTTTGATCACATGATTTATTTAATAATTTATTTCCAACTGAACTTGGAAGTACAGAGAATATTTACTTATCTTGGAAATTTCAAGAAGAAAATGCCTGATAATTAAATGTTCAAATTAAGGAGATTAAATAAAATGATTTTCATTTAATAATAAGTTGTATTATGTTCTACTTTTGAAGAAACATCAACACGTATGAGTGAGGGGTAGGACAAAAAGGCTTAAAAGTTTGTTAGCATATTCATTTTTAGATAGAGTTACAGGTATGTAATGTAATTCGAAGTGATGTAAACTTAAAACTATTACTAATATATGTCAGGAAAACCATGAGATACATAATAAACTACATAGCATCAGTAATCATTTCAAGGAAACATGGTGAGAATGAGTTAAAATCGAGACAATGTTTTTTTTTTTAATTTTTAGAACGACGCCTGCAGTGCATCTGACAGGACGTTCGCTAATCTACCCACCACAATTGTGACTACCAAATTTCCGCGATTTAGTTAAATACATTCTCCTCCATGGATTTCGATGAAATTTCGTCAGTACCAAGATAAAAGGTATATATTCATGTCCACC
This sequence comes from Squalius cephalus, assembly GCA_022829025.1. NCBI lineage: Eukaryota > Metazoa > Chordata > Actinopteri > Cypriniformes > Leuciscidae > Squalius > Squalius cephalus. The sequence continues at coordinate 18,570,136 of CM040794.1, read as the reverse complement.
TACCTTTCATTCATGTCCAAAGCATAGATAAAGCCCGCCGACCGATTGAAAGCCACTCAAATCTTCCGAGAGTTGTGGTGAACTGAAAACACCTCAGGGATGAAAGCTCTAAATGTTTTACGCTTCCCGGGGTTGTACATGACGTAGTTACTGTCGTATTCAGGCAAAACATACTCCCACCAGGCGGCGAGGAGTGGATATTGCATAATATTAACAGTACCACGCAGTTTGGAACAAATTATTGAGACAGAATGTTCGCCGCGCGCGGTTGCTATGTCAACATACCTAAATAATTAAACAAGATACTGACTACTCCACGATCATCTCCACCAATGCTTGCTGTATGAACGCAAACCGTAACTAGCTAATTAAGTTGGTGGCTAAGGAAGGCTAACATTAATTGCAAGAGAAGAGTTAAAACAGCCGATCCCTTGTGTGCAAATGCACAAGACCTAGCCATAATACCAGCAAATCTTAATAAACATATCGCGTCTTACCTTTGTGTCAATGGTCTGCTAAATGCTAAAGGCTAAAATGACTTGCTCGTCTATGATACCTTGGCCAGAAATTCTGGCCAATCCCAGCAAAGACTAGGTAGCCTCGTTCCCGCTCGTTCACTGTCCATGCCAAACTGTCAGCTCATTTGAAAAACATTCTTTAAAAAAAGAAGCGCGATAGTCATATAGAGAGAATAATACCAGCATTATGTCAAAAAGAAGTGGACAGGACATCAGAGCTTTTTTTAAAGCCAAGCAGACATGCACAGTAAGTGCCGGTATCTTATTATCGGCTAAATGAATAACCCAACCTGTCACTCTTTTTGACAAACAATGTTGTTAGCTAGCTAGCTAGCTAGCAGTTACCGCAGCACACAGTTTGCTTAACCCTCAGGTGCTCTTCATTTGGGTGTACCACTTGTTAGCTTCCCGGTCAGAAGTGACCGGACACCTAAAAATGGTGCCATCTGTTGATAGAAAATTAAATAAAACTTGTTATTTCATGGGTTTACCATTAGATGCCTGTATAGCTCTCTATGGAAAGTTTTGTGAAATCTCTAGTTGTTTTTGAACCCAATTACTTACTTTTAAGATGTGGATTTGAATGTATTTTTTAGATAAATTCTCAAATAATACTTTTTGCCAAGGTTTATACATTTTTTTTAAATAAATTTGATGTGAAGTGTACACGTTTTTGCATTATTACTACAGTCAAACCTGAATACAGAGAAAGCATTTTGTTACAGGTAACATTACAATTCAATAAAAATAAAATAAAAAGTAATGCTTTATCACAGCTTATTATTATTATTAATAATAAACATTATATTAATTTTATAATTATATTAATTATAATTATTAATTATGTTATGTTTTTTACTATTGATGTTTTAAAGGGTCACCCCTTCATTGCTGAGCACTTTTTTTTCCTGCATCGAGGCCGATTTGTAGAGAATATTTGTGTTTTTGTCAATTTCCCATTCATTTCCTATGGTCGGTCGAAGAGCAAAAGTGTGACAAATTTTTGTGCGACCACTTAGTCTGCTCGAATCATGCCTTCAATTTCCAATTACTTAATATTAATTATTACATTTACGGTTTGGAGAAAAGAAGAGAAGATATTACAAGAACTGCTGTAGACTGTTGGGTGTACACCACATAAAACCACAATAAAAATGAAACAGGCCAAAATCAATGGAGTTATCAATCTTTTAAAATTTGTTTTATTAGGAACAGGAATTAAGTGAAAGGCAGGAACTGGTGGAAGACAGTGAAGAGGTGAGGTAGCACATTCAAAAACAGAAACAAAGTCCTAAAAGGAGAAATCCAGACATTATAAAAAAAAGTTTTTGTTTAAAAAAGCACAATAAAAATGAGACAGGGCAAAACCAGTCAAGTTACCATCCATCTTCACTGTATTGTTTACATAATTAGGGACAAGAACTTACTGAACGTCAGGAACTGGTGCACAATAGAGAGGTGAGGTCAACACAACTGAAAAAAAAAAATACAGGTACAGGTTAATGAACAAAAATAATGAAACACCAGTTACATTACATATGGTTTATATCAGGAACAGGTCCCAGGTCCATCTGAAAGAAAGACAGACAGGCAGGAACAGACCGATGAGCATGACGAGGTGAGGTCTGCATATATCTGGAGAAAAAACCTACAGTATACAATTCAAATAAACAGACAGCAACAATAATCGTAAAACAAGCAACATTACTGTTTGACAAAAATTATTCCACTTACTAAACTACTACATTATTTACACAAATAACTATTTACAAAAATGATGCCATTAACTAAACTACTACTCAATTACTCCTTCATTCATATCCAATGAACTAATTACATTTCAGGAGCAGCCAGCTACTTAAAATGAGGGGATCCACCTCAAACATCCTTTAGACTGCCCGCACCAGCCCAGTGCAAGGGATATTGAGCCACTTACCAAATCAAATCGGACACTAAGGTTCCAGGACAGCTGGTACAAAGCGTTCCCCTGGCTACACTACAGCCATCAAATAAAGGGGGTTTTGTGTATTCATTGCATGAATACCTTTGTGCAGAAAACCTCCACCTTGGCCAAAAGTGCTGAACCGACCTTCATATCGGCAGGTTTCAGAAACTGGAAAAAGGGTAGGGGTGCTTTCAGTAGGCATGAGATCAGCAAGGCACATATTATAGCTGTCAACACACATACACATCTACAAAATTCTGTAAGAATGCAATTATGCAGCCCATCAGCAAGCGCTCAAGAGGCAGCCAGATCTGCTCTCTTACAAATTGAAGGTGCTCTGAGGTATCTCTCCAAACAGGGCTTGGCTCTTAGAGGCCATTCAAACGAAGAGGGAAACTTCCAGACTTATCTCAGGGATAAGGCAGAGGATGACCCCAACCTGGCAAGCTGGCTGCAGAAGCATCACACCTACACCAGCCCTGAAATACAAAACGAAATGTTGAGCATTATGGGAAACACCATAATTAGGGGGGTTGCTGAAGAAATTTCTGCCTTACCTGTACTGCAGTACTCCCTCATAATGGATGGAACACAGGACATCAGTGGAACGGAGCAGATCTCCATCTGCCTCCGCTATGTCGACAAAGACCTGGAGCCAAGGGAGGAGTTTGTGGGGATGTACGAGGCCTCTTCCACAACTGGCACACATCTTTGGAAAATTGCCTCCGATGTGCTGCTCTGCCTCAACCTCCCACTCTCAGGTCTTCGTGGCCAAACATATGACGGAGCGGCAAACATGTCGGGGCACATATCTGGGATGCAAGCTTTGGTCCGCAGAGTACAGCCACTTGCCATTTTTGTCCACTGTGGGCCGCATTGTGTGAACCTGTCTCCTCATCCGCACCAGTTGTGAGTGATGCCCTCACATGGATCCATGACCTGGGTTGTTTGTTTGGCCAGTCTGGGAAGTTCAAGACCATCTTCAAACAGATAGCCATATCTGAAAATGGCTCGTTCACCACCATTAAGCCGTTGTCTGCCACAAGATGGACTGTGTGCACACCAGCCATCAAGTCGGTCCTCACACAGTATGAGGTGGTCCTGGCTGCACTGGAGGAGATTGCTTCAGATAAAGGGAGTGTCTCAGCTCCTCGAGCAAGAGGCCTTCTTGGCCATTTTCACAAAGGCACCACCGTCCTTGGCCTTGTAATGGGGCAGGATATCCTGCTGAAGCTGGAAGGTCTCAATAAAAGTTTGCAAGGGAGAGCAGTATCAATTGGCGGGATGTTACAGGCTGTGGATTGCACCAAGAAAGCCTTCATGGCGAAGAGAACAAGTGATTCATTTATGAGTCTTTACTCGAGAGCGGTAGAACTCGCCTCATCTTTTGATTTCGAGCCAATAAAGCTGCCACATATTAGGAAACCATCCAACCGATATGGTGGGCCAGCAAACAGTCACATCCCATCTTCTGCAGAGGAGTACTTCCAAGTACAGTTTTTCTGTGCCACCGATACAGCTGTCACTCAGCTGGATGACAGATTTAGCCAGGAGGGCCTTGGCCACCTGGCCAAGTTCGAGGAACACCTTCGGACAGGTGAGTCAAGTGAGGCAGTGGAGCTGTACCCGGAGTTGGACGCCGAGCTTCTGCAAATGCAACTGGCTATGCTGAAAGCAAGCTACCAGTTCCATTCTTGCCAGGAGGTCAGTCAGATCCTGAAGACCATGGTGCCAGAAGTGAGACAGCTGTTTCACCAAGTGGAGGCTCTGGTTAGGCTGTTGCTTGTGGTCCCTGTGTCTTCTTGCGAAGCTGAGCGGAGTTTCAGTGCCCTGCAACGTTTGAAGACCTGGCTCCGCTCCACAATGGCACAGTCGCGGCTCAACAGCGTATCAGTCTGCCAAGTCCACAGGGAGAAACTGCAAAAAATGGGCAGAAAAGAAATAGCTGTGGCCTTCATTGGAACATCCAAGAGGCGTTCACATCTCTTTGGAAAATTTTAGTAGAGTTTTTTCCAAATCCTGCTGAGATGTCCTTTAACCCTTTCTATATTTTTAAGCTGATAATAGGCTGACTTTTTAATTGTCTTTTAATCGTTCCTCTTTTGCTCCAAAAACGACCACCTCAGTTTTTTCATTTAATTTAAGAAAGTTCTGGTACATCCAGTTGTTAATTTGTTCAATGCATGTACTCAGTAGACAGTTGTCCAGCTTGTCACTCACACAAGTGCATTTTGTGTTCTGCTAGAGTACTTAATTTCTATTTTGCAATCATTAAAAAATCTGCTGAATTCACATGCACTTAATTTCTTTTTTTTCTTTTCTTTTTCTTTACAATCAATTACACACACACACACACACACACACACACACACACAGTGTTCTGTAATAGTAGTAGTAGTAGTAGCCTAATTAAAAAACAGCACTTAATTTCTGTTTAGCAAACAATTCGCATCAGTGACAGAAATATAGGCAATACACACAGCAATTAACCCGTCATAACAAGCTCTTATAAATCCTTCTCTCTCTCGCTTACATGTTTGAATCGACCGCCTGATCCTACCTGGTTTAAGTTAACCACTAATAATTCACTTTTTACATAAAATAACACGCAAATGCCGCAACTCCATAAATTTTACTTTGTTAAAAATACAACACATGGGAAGACTGGCAGAGGGTAGCGTAGATAATTCATTTTGAACTCCTGTGGTCTGACCTCCAAATAACGCTACACCGAAGATGCTTCAATGCTGCGAACTGCAGGGCTCTCAAGTGTCACGCATTGAGCGTGACAGTCACTCATTTCTGTCTTTTGTCACGCACTCCCGCCACACATTGTATTTCTCACGCGGAAAAACTATTTATGCCGCAGCGCCCAAAATTTCTCTGGCCGTGCCGATCTCACTATGGAACCGGCAGCGCGTCTCCCCTAGCCAAGCCTGCCACTTACAGTGAGGAAAATAAGTATTTGAACACCCTGCTATTTTGCAAGTTCTCCCACTTGGAAATCATGCAGGGGTCTGAAATTGTCATCGTAGGTGCATGTCCACTGTGAGAGACATAATCTAAAAAAAAAAATCCAGAAATCACAATATATGATTTTTTAACTATTTATTTGTATGATACAGCTGCAAATAAGTATTTGAACACCTGTCTATCAGCTAGAATTCTGACCCTCAAAGACCTGTTAGTCTGCCTTTAAAATGTCCACCTCCACTCCATTTATTATCCTAAATTAGATGCACCTGTTTGAGGTCGTTAGCTGCATAAAGACACCTGTCCACCCCATACAATCAGTAAGAATCCAACTACTAACATGGCCAAGACCAAAGAGCTGTCCAAAGACACTAGAGACAAAATTGTACACCTCCACAAGGCTGGAAAGGGCTACGGGGAAATTGCCAAGCAGCTTGGTGAAAAAAGGTCCACTGTTGGAGCAATCATTAGAAAATGGAAGAAGCTAAACATGACTGTCAATCTCCCTTGGACTGGGGCTCCATGCAAGATCTCACCTCGTGGGGTCTCAATGATCCTAAGAAAGGTGAGAAATCAGCCCAGAACTACACGGGAGGAGCTGGTCAATGACCTGAAAAGAGCTGGGACCACCGTTTCCAAGGTTACTGTTGGTAATACACTAAGACGTCATGGTTTGAAATCTTGCATGGCACGGAAGGTTCCCCTGCTTAAACCAGCACGTCAAGGCCTGTCTTAAGTTTGCCAGTGACCATTTGGATGATCCAGAGGAGTCATGGGAGAAAGTCATGTGGTCAGATGAGACCAAAATAGAACTTTTTGGTCATAATTCCACTAAACGTGTTTGGAGGAAGAAGAATGATGAGTACCATCCCAAGAACACCATCCCTACTGTGAAGCATGGGGGTGGTAGCATCATGCTTTGGGGGTGTTTTTCTGCACATGGGACAGGGCGACTGCACTGTATTAAGGAGAGGATGACCGGGGCCATGTATTGCGAGATTTTGGGGAACAACCTCCTTCCCTCAGTTAGAGCATTGAAGATGGGTCGAGGCTGGGTCTTCCAACATGACAATGACCCGAAGCACACAGCCAGGATAACCAAGGAGTGGCTCTGTAAGAAGCATATCAAGGTTCTGGCGTGGCCTAGCCAGTCTCCAGACCTAAACCCAATAGAGAATCTTTGGAGGGAGCTCAAACTCCGTGTTTCTCAGCGACAGCCCAGAAACCTGATTGATCTAGAGAAGATCTGTGTGGAGGAGTCGGCCAAAATCCCTCCTGCAGTGTGTGCAAACCTGGTGAAAAACTACGGGAAACATTTGACCTCTGTAATTGCAAACAAAGGCTACTGTAACAAATATTAACATTGATTTTCTCAGGTGTTCAAATACTTATTTGCAGCTGTATCATACAAATAAATAGTTAAAAAATCATACATTGTGATTTCTGGATTTTTTTTTCTGGATTTTTTTTTTTTAGATTATGTCTCTCACAGTGGACATGCACCTACGATGACAATTTCAGACCCCTCCATGATTTCTAAGTGGGAGAACTTGCAAAATAGCAGGGTGTTCAAATACTTATTTTCCTCACTGTATCAGCCAATCAAAAAAAAAGAAAGGGGCTACACAATAGCCAATCAGAAAATAGCACTATTGTATCTGGGTAAGATTTAACGCAACAACCAATGAAAAAAAGCACATCCTGGAATTGTTAACGTGATTCTGCTACGCGTCTTCGTTCAAAGTTTCGTTCACCCATAGAGGAAACCACTGGAGCTCTGAGCATCACTTTGAGCACAGAGTAAGTCATGATGATCTCATGTTTTAATGTTACAACAAATTCACAACTTGTTTGACACAAACAGTGACAACTTGACTGCTGTTAGAGAATGTTTCCCAGATAATTAGCATCAGTTTTTCGTGAGTGTCTAACTTAGCCAACAGTTTTACAGCCTGTTCACTGACAACATCTGCTCAGAACAAGTAGTCTAGGCCTTGTCATATTTTCGTTATCACACGATGACTGATATATTGTCACATTACTTTCTCTCTCTCTCTCCAAATAGGCTTAATAATTTTATTAGCACTAAATAAATTAAAGTGTATTGCATAGTTGATGTTATAGGTCACTTTTAAAATCATGTCATATTTTATAATTATATCCTGGCCATGGATGCATTAATCATTGCATCTGTCTTTCAAAGATGTCAGGTAAAAAGCAATTAAGCATCCTCTCATTTGCCCTGAGAGGAGAGTCCCCTAAAAAGGCCAGGTTAGAGGATGCTGTCCCAGAGAAGGTGGTGAAAAGGGTAGATCCATTAGAGGAGGAGACAAAGGGAGAGACAGTGCAGGTGGAAGGCAACAAGTCCAAAAAGGCAACAAACACTTTCAATAAACAACACCAGTCATAATCTCTCTCTCTCTCTCTCTCTCTCTCTCTTGTTTTGAGTTTTATATTGTGTAGGTCTCCTGCTAACTGGCTAACTCATGTTATCACTCTCTTACTGAAATACTTCTGCTGATCAGCTGTGGGCCACTATTACCTATAACTGTGTCTATTAATGCAGATTGTCTGTCGTTCTCACTACTTTGAGGAAATATTTGTTTTACTAACGTTTATGTTACATCAGATCATTCACTCTAGAGCTCGGCTAATGTACAGTATATTGTATACATGCACTGTTATTGATACAGTTTCCACGTGTTCACTGCAATATATAAGAAAAATACTCTGTAAATAAATTAGTACAAGTAAAATAATCGGTTTGTTGATGGACATGCACTTGTTAATGCTGATGGTGAGGAATTACAGTTGCAACATCTCATATAATGTACCTCAAATAATGTACCTCAAATTGAGTAGTGTATCACTGAGAAACACTGAGTCCTGCTCGAGTCGTCCGTGCGATGGAGGTTCGGGTTGAATAACTAGTTCTTCCAGTGTTTCATCATCGGACTCGCGCTCGCATTGATATTGTAAAATCAATGTCATTGTTCATTACTGTGTTTAGTTTACAGTGTAGGAAGCCTCAGGACAAGCAGAGCTGACATTTGTTATGGCAATGGACGGTTTTGTTTTCGACGCGCTGTACATGGTAGGCCAATCACAACAGACTGAGCTGTCTGGCCAATCAGAGCAGAGTATATCGCGGAAAGATGGGATTTAGAGAGATTGATTCATTTGACTAGTCGTTTGAGAGTTATTGAAAATGTGATGATGTGCAAATGTATATTATGAGGATTTTAAACTTCTTTTTTTTTTACCTTTGATGCATGTAAACATGTTGTAGGAGACTCCACAACAACATTAGGAAACTTTAAAATAGCATAATAGGGGCCCTTTAAAAGAAATTAATCATTGTTAAAGTTGTTTTGTTTTTTGATAATTAATGACATAGCAGATATTTTAAGGCTGCTGTCACTAAATGTACAGAACCAATGTACGAATGCACAAACCATGATGAAACGCATCCGATTTCTTTCTCAAGTTATTTCAACTGTTTAGGTTCACTCAAGACTTTATAACTGACAGTATACAAAAATACTTGTCGAGATGGGTATTTTGAGATAATTTTGTGTTTAATCAATTAAGTCTGTTTAAGCTCAAGGAGTTGTGAAACAGAGCTCAATTACATGTTCGCACGCCATCTGATAGGCGTCTCTGCGAGCGTGCACAGACGCGTTGCGAATGGTGAGGTCTGGTTCGTACGGATCACAGATCAACTACGATCAATTGCACCCCTAGAAGTAAATTACATCCCGGTTGCAAAAGACCAGAGGTAGTTGAGGCACTAATGAATAAAATATGTATCTAACAAAAGCAGCTGTTGTGATGGAAAATATCTGCTCACTTCTTTTTTCATAAGTTTTCAGAATATTGATTGTCACAACACTGCTGGATATCACTCTATATCATCACATGATCGGTAGCACAATATTGTGTTATATTAACCAGTTTCGGGAGGAGCTCATTCAGATAAACTAACCAATTAGTGCGAGAGGACGCATATATACACTACTGTGCAAAAGTCTTAGGCACGTTAGTATTTTCACCCAAAAAACATTTTTAAGCCAGTTATTTTCATCTTTTGCTGTAGTGTGTCAGTAGGAATCAATTAATATCAATTTACATTTCCAGACATCCTCCGTAAGACCAGGCCCTTCTCAAGCACAGGACTGAAGCAGTAGGCTATTAGCAAGCCTGGGCCACACTCCAGATTACCCCGGCGAAAAGCCTCACTCACCTAAACTCACCAAAAACCTGTTCATAGAATCTCTTAGAATGCAATTTGCATTTAGAAGGATGTGTCCTGCATCCTCAATAAACAAGCTACAGTTAGTCCAAAATGCAGCTGCTAGAGTTCTTACCAGGTCAAGAAAATGAGATCATATTATACCAATTTTATCATCTCTACACTGGTTACCTATTAAGTTCCATATTGATTACAAAGTATTGCTACTGACCTATAAGGCACTAAACGGTTTAGCTCCTGTGCATTTAACTGATATTCTGTCCCCCTACAATCCATCACACTCTTTAAGGTCACAAAACTCTGGGCTTCTGGTAGTACCTAGAATATCAAAGTCCACAAAGGAGGGAGAGTGTTTTCCCATTTGGCTCCTAAACTCTGGAATAGCCTTCCTGATAATGTTCGGGGCTCAGACTCACTCTCCCAGTTTAAATCTAGATTAAAGATCTCTTTAGCTAAGCATTCACATAATTCATCTCATAACCTTACAGAGTTATTTCAGATCAAATGCACATGATTATCCTTGATTAATGTTATGAACAGCAGCTATGCTAATTATTTGCTTCTCTGTTTTATCTTGGGATGCCCATCCTGAGGTAACTAAAGAGTGTGTCAGCTCCAGTTTGTATCCAGCCTATTATGAAGCCTTCAGATGCCTCAACACCTGTGAAGAGACGACTTTAATCAACATGCACCATTGATACATTTTCACAACTTGTAATAATTACTTTAATGAGCTCATTGTTACTGCCTATATTAGCTAATTGCGTGATTTGTATTACCTCAGAACTGTACATTTCTAAAATAAGGACATTACTTGGACTCAGTCACCTCTAAAAACAGATCACTCTAAATTGTAATGCAGAGGCATGCATTTTCTGTAAAGCTGCTTTGAAATGATATGCATTGTGAAAAATGCTTTACAAAATAAATGTGAATTGAATATTTAATTTAGAGTTTTATTCACATAAACATTCATCAACACACACATCAGTTATGGTAAACGGAAGCTCAAGCAAAACAAATGAGGTTCATTCTCATGTTACGCAGCACATTTGAGCTTCTGCAAGAACTAATGAGGTTTATTTGTGTTACGTTATACTTTTGAGCTTCATCAAGAACCAATGGGGTTCATCCTCGTGTTACGCTGCACGTTTGAGCTTCAGCAAGTCAAGTCAAGTCATCTTCATTTATATAGCACTTTTAACAATGTAGATTGTTTCAAAGCAGCTTTACAGAGATAAACGTATAATTTACGGTAACAGAGATTGTTTTGGCTTTATAGCGGTTCTTTAATAAAGTTACTTTCCAGCTAAAGTTAGTTTTGATTGATTCGCTTCCGTCGCAACGATCATTTGTTATTAAATTAGGGGCCGCCAAGATGACACCATTCTCTCTATACACTATACTCTACTCTATACTCTATACACATGGCGTTCACATGAGCATTAAGAATTGGTTCTATAGTTATGTGCGTTTGAATATATGTGCGCAGGTTTGTAATTCCCTACAAACTAAGCCTAAACAAAGTACTGGTCTTTCCTTATAAATTTTGTTGTTAAAATTTTTTAAATGTTGTAAATTTATCACTTCGGGGTAGGTACGCGACACGAATTTCCCAAAAACGCTTTATCTGTAGAGTGGTAAAGGGATCCTCCATAGGGAGAGACTAGTTGGCACTTCAGCACTGTGTTGTCATCGGGTCCAGGCGAAGGCCCTTCATCAGATCTGGATACGGCCATTCTTCTTATGATGTAACGAGTACATCAGGATTTATGGGAAGTGTTCCCGGTTCCAGCTGACCTAATCTATGCAGCCTAACATTGAATTATAGAAGTCTATAATGTATTATGTGAATGCTAGGTCAAAGAGATGTGTTTTTAGTCTAGCTTTGAACTGACAGAGTGTGTCTGCTTCCCGGACAATGTTAGGAAGACTGTTCCAAAGTTTTGGTGCTAAATAGGAGAAGGATCTACCGCCAGCAGTCGATTTAGTTATTCTAGGTATTATCAACTGGCCGGAATTTTGAGATCGCAATAGACGTGAAGGACTAAAATGCGTTAAGAGCTCGCTCAAGTACTGCGGAGCTAAACCATTTAGTGCTTTGTAAGTGATCAGCAATATTTTAAAATTTATACAATGTTTAATAGGGAGCCAATGCAGTTTTGACAGAACCGGGCTCATATGGTCATACTTCCTGGTTCTGGTAAGAACTCTAGTAGTTTGCTGTAGTTTGTTTATTAAGCGTGCAGGGCAACCACCCAGTAGAGCATTACAATAATCTAGCCTTGATGTCATGAAAGCATGAACTAATTGTTCCGCATTTGTCAATGAGAGCAAATGGCGTAATTTAGATATATTTTTGTGGTGAGCAGGACGAGGCCGAGGGCCATGAGAGGGCGGCACGAGGCCGGTGGCGTGATTGCTGATGAGCGACACCTGCGCAACGCACCGGTCTCAAATCTCTCACGGAGGAGCGGAAGCATAAAGGAGGAGCGACGACAGTGAAGAGGGAGAGAGGAACAGGCCTGAGTTTTATTTGATGTTTTGTTTCTGTTCTGTGTTGCCATCAGTCGTCCGCGTTCATTTTTGTATTTGTTTATTTATTTATTAAAATGTATTTTGAATGTCCGCCGGTTCCCGCCTACTTCTTCCCATAACATCTGAACTGCGTTACACTCCTCTCACGGCCCTCTTCATAAAGAACCAATGGGGTCCATTCTCGTGTTACGCAGCACGTTTGAGCTTCAGCAAGAAAAAATGAGATTAATTCACGTGTTACGCAGCACGTTTGAGCTTCTGCAAGAACCAGTGAGGTTCATTCTCGTGTGTTACGCAGCACGTTTGAGCTTCTGCAAGAACCAGTGAGGTTCATTCTCGTGTGTTACGCAGCACGTTTGAGCTTCTGCAAGAACCAGTGAGGTTCATTCTCGTGTTACGCAGCACATTTGAGCTTCCCCAAGAACCAATGAGGTTCATTCTCATGGTTTATTCGTGTTACACAGCACCCTTGAGCTTCATCAAGATCCAGCGAGGTTTATTCTCATGTTACGCAGCACATTTGAGCTTCCGCAAAAACCAATGAGGTTCATTCTTGTTACGCAGCACGTTTGAGCTTCTGCAAGATCCAGTGAGGTTCATTCTTATGTTATGCAGCACGTTTGAGTTTCTTCAAGAACCAATGAGGTTTATTCGTGTTACACAACACGTTTGAGCTTCAGCAAGAACCAATGAGATTAATTCACGTGTTACGCAGCACGTTTGAGCTTCTGCAAGAACCAATGAGGTTCATTCTTGTGTTACGCAGCACGTTTGAGCTTCAACAAGAACCAATGAGGTTCATTCTCGTGTTACGCATCACTTTTGAGCTTCAGCAAGAACCAATGAGGTTTATTTGTGTTACGCTACACTTTTGAGCTTAATCAAGAAAGTTCAATCTGTTCATCACATAAAAGCAATTGAGTCTCTTTAGAAAATACATACTAAACCACCATTCAAACAGATTTGTTTAATGATCTCTTTATGAACTTTTCGAAGCAACAAAAAGGTAGAAGCAGATACATATTTTCTAATGCCATCTTAAATTGCTGAGCCAGTTAAGCTTTAGAGTATTTTCCAAACACACACAAAAAGGAAAGAAATAGGGCCCCAAATCTGCATAACTTTTCATTTTTTTTTTTTTTTTTTTTCTCACTGAGGAACATTACAATTACTTTTCAGAATGAGTTGGCAATTGACGTTTCAAGTCTCTTTGATTTATCTGAAACACTGAAGACATGGTTAAGGGATCTCTCCAGTGTGAACTCAGAGGTAAGATGACATATGATGACATATATATAACAGTCCTTTCTTTAGTGAATTCTCATGTGGCAATTAAGGCTTACTTTAAATGTGAAACTCTTTCCACACTGTTGGCAGATAAAAGGCTTCTCTCCAGTGTGAATTCTCATGTGGACTTTAATGTTTCTTTTATCAGTGAAGCCCTTTCCACACAATTTGCAGGTAAAAGGCTTCTCTCCAGTGTGAATTCTCATGTGGACTTGAAGGCTTTCGTTTTGAGTAAATGTTTTTCCACACTGTTGGCAGATGAAGGGGGTCTCTCCAGTGTGAACTCTCATGTGTCTATTAAGGTTTCCCTTTCCTGGGAAACCTTTACCACACTGTTGGCAGGTAAAAGGCTTCTCTCCAGTGTGAATTTTCATGTGGCCTTTAAGGGGTCCTTTTCCAGAGAAACTCTTTCCACACTGTTGGCAGGTAAAAGGCTTCTCTCCAGTGTGAATTCTCATGTGGACTTTAATGTTTCTTTTATCAGTGAAGCCCTTTCCACACAATTTGCAGGTAAAAGGCTTCTCTCCGGTGTGAATTCTCATGTGGACTTTAAGGCTTTCGTTTTGAGTGAATGTTTTTCCACACTGTTGGCAGATGAAGGGGGTCTCTCCAGTGTGAATTCTCATGTGGACTTGAAGGCTTTCGTTTTGAGTGAATGTTTTTCCACACTGTTGGCAGGTGAACGGCTTCTCTCCAGTGTGAACTCTCATGTGTCTATTAAGGTTTCCCTTTCCTGGGAAACCTTTACCACACTGTTGGCAGGTAAAAGGCTTCTCTCCTGTGTGAATTTTCATGTGGCCTTTAAGGGGTCCTTTTCCAGAGAAACTCTTTCCACACTGTTGGCAGGTAAAAGGCTTCTCTCCAGTATGAATTCTCATGTGGACTTTATATCTTTCATGTTCAGTGAAACTCTTTCCACACTGTTGGCAGGTGTGAGGCTTCTCTCCAGTGTGAATTCTCATGTGGATTTTAAGATTCCATTTTTCAGTGAAACTCTTTTCACACTGTTGGCAGGTGTAAGGCTTCTCTCCAGTGTGTGTTCTCATGTGGACTTTAAGGTTTCCTTTATGAGTGAAACTCTTTCCACACTGTTGACAAGTGAAAGGCTTCTCTCCAGTGTGAACTCTCATGTGTCTTTTAAGGTCTTCATGTAGATTGAATCTCTTTCCACACTGAGAGCAGGTGAAAGTTCTAGTTCCTGTCTTCTGACCTCTTTTTAGTGTGGAAGTCTTTTTAGTCTCTGAGCAACTAAAAGATTTTTCTTCATTTAGGTCTTCATGATCTTTATCTTCCTTTTCATTCAATACTTGACTTTCCATTTTCAGCAGCATCATGCCTAAGGTGAACAGAGACAAATGCAAGTTAACTCCAGTTTAATGGCATTACATGACACATATAGCAACATTTATACCTATGTTTCACAAAGTGGTCCCATATTTCCCCCACTCATTATCCAGGTCCCTCACCAACCCAATGAAATAAAATGTAGTCTAATTGTTTATATTAATGTGGATTATTACTCTATTTTAAATTGAAAATCATGCATTCAATTGGCCAAAATAGAGAGTAAAGACATTTATACCATTATAAAAACTATATGTTTTAAATAAATGCTGTTCTACAATTTCTGTTCATCAAAGAATCCTGATAAAATCACATTATGAAATAAATGTTTTTCTCCAAAACACATTGGCCACAATTATTGATACCCCTAGAATTTTTTATGAATAAAATATCTCTGAAGTATATTCCCATTAATATTGACCTTTTTTAGCACACCTGGGGCCTGTACCATGATGGTAGTTGAACAAACTCAGGGTTACAGGATTGGTTTTGAGTCAACAAAACCAAACCGATGCAATCAGGCTTTATTGGTACCATGATGCAGCTCATCAACTTTCTCGGTCAACTCAGGCTTTGATCCTTAAGCTATGATTACTCCACACACACGCGTGCACATAAAAGAGTGACGTCGACACTGAACAACCAATCGTGTTCGATATGGATAGAGCGAGAGCTTCTTAACTTTGACTCCTTTCTAGGGGGGGGGTTCTGTGTGAGGGCCACCTCCTCAAGATTACACTGTGGCAGAGGAGTTGGCGCTGAGGCGATAAGGGGCGGCCGATTATGGATGGGATTGCAAGTGCTGTACAGTCTGACCCTGGTGCTGGCTCCTCTAAGCAAGTGACACTGGGTATGTGTGTGCAATAGGGTGGTCCTTATCAAGTCCATTTTCTTTCTTTTTTTTTGCAAAATGTTAGTGTCTTAACCTCTTAAACTGTTCCTTTTAACTTCAAAATTAGAAATATGCAAAAATGTTGACAAAAAAAAATTATATTTAGAGGTAGCTCAATCATGTGGAAGATTGCCTATGTTAAGCTGTGTGGTGTTATTGTGATATGCAAGTAATATTAAAAGTTTCTGCAAATGAACTACATTTTATTGAAATCAGAGCAACACTGACGTAACAACAATCTCAAAAAAAGCACACAGTTTTCAACAGTCCCTCATTTCTGATGCTCAGCAGCCAGTGTTGACTTTTTGCAGTCTGGATAGATCCGTCAGAGATCTTCCACCACATGAAGGAGAAACTGCAGTTGTTCTTCAGTGTGTGTGAGATAGCCATTGTATTCTTGAATCAGAGCCACTCCTCTCTCTGCGTGATCATTGACTACTTTCATTGCATGTATGGATGCCTGTGCCTCCTGATAATCTGCTTGATTCGGCCAAAGTTCCGGGTCAATGTCAAGGAACGTAATGTAATTTTTTAAACCAAAAAATGTGCTCTAAACCCAAACAATAACCAAGGTGATCATCAATAGAAATATGTATTGATTCCACCAGGAAAGGTAAATCTGCTAAACCGGGTCATGGATGGATTAATTTGGATTTAGTTTCTACAATAAGTAAACTGAGTATCTAAAATACATATTTAGGAATATATGGTGCATTAGATGCTTTTATGGAGATTTTTTTGGAATTTTACTAGCCAGGTACAATACCAATTCAAATGATCTGTTTTTTATGAAAATCATCAAAATCTCAGAAAGTTTAAAGCTATTGAGCTACCAGTAATTATGTTACTGCCATAAAAATTGGCATGCTGTATTTTCTTATATAAAGGAACAATTTGAAGGGTTAAGAGTATGAAAATTGGAGACTTTAAAAATAAGGACCACCCTAGTGTGCAATGCATTACTAATGTTTTTAAAAAAGTTAAATATGGCTGACTCTGTTCTGCAGTAGAGGGAAATACAGTGTCCCTGTTGAAGCCAGCACACATGCACACAGTCTCCTGCACAGAGGTCAGTATGCAGCAGACAGAACACCAAACATAACCTGCTTTACAACAGTTATGCTTTACATTGGCCTTTTATTTATTAGGGTGAACCAGTGGTGTAGTCTAGTTTTTTGTAGTGAGTATACTGTAATATGTGGTCAGATGAAACTAAAAAAAGAGCTTTTTGCCAGCAAACACGCTAGATGGATTTGGTGCACACAAGGATAAAAAGTACCCCATGTGTACAATTTAATATACCACTGGATCTTTAATGTTGTGGGCCTATTTTTCTGCTGGAGGTCCTGGACATCTTGTTCAGATACATGGCATCATGGACTATCAAATACCAACAGATAAAAAATCAAAACCTGTGAAGTAGATTACTGTAGGAGAGCTGTAAACTACTGGGGACCACAGCTGCCAGTATTTCCTGGTATTTTACAGCACAATCTAGGGGCTGGGCGATATGGACAAATATCGATAATTTTTCGATCGACAAATCACGATAATTTTTTTATATCAGTCAATATCGATAATTATCACGATAAATGTCAAATCTTTATTTCTTTCAAGTTTAAAGGCAGATTTTTGCTCCTAAGTGAAACAGGGTTTCTGCACATTTTTTAAAGTCAAATTTAAGACTTTTTAAGACCTTTTTAAGACCCGAAGAAATCAAAATTAATACCATGCATTAGGGGTGTGCAATATTGACAAAATATGTCTCGATCGATATTTTCAAAGTTTTGAGGGTAATAATTAGATAATAGTAACAAAAATTAACATTTTTTATTAAGGGGTAATATTTGCCATCTTAAATTGATTTCCAGTGGCATTTTCATCTCTATATTGACATTTGTAGATGTATGCATCACCTTTTATGTCAAATTCTAACATTTAAATTAAATTATATTAGAATAATTACACAATACCACTGTTACCAGTCAAATTAAATCATTAAATCAAAATCCACCTTTGCAGTGCAGAGATGACACAGTGGCGGCATCAGATCTGGCATTAATATATTTACACTGCATTTACAATTGCATAAATAAAGCTATGAGATTGTTAAATATGAACTGTGATTTCTAATTTTAACATTCTAATTAAAAAGTACTCTAAATGTGAAACTAAAGCTGCCAGTAGGTGGCGGCAAGTCACTGTTTTAATAAGTGAGTTGAGGGAGTCATTCATTCAACCAATTCGTTCAAACGGCTGATTCATTCGGGAAGCAAGTGACTGTTCATTGAATCATTAAATTGATTCGTTCAAAACGCGGATTCCAGTCAAAAACTCATCGCTGTCTGTTGCATTGAGGCTCTGCTATGGCTTCAATTTGAAATTCTCGTCAGCGAAATAAAGGGGAAACAAACAATATTGACAATAGGCTACTGTTTATAAAATTTAAATCACAATGTTAATTTATTGTTAATTACTGTTATATAAATAAATAAATAATCACATTTGCAATTGTGCACGGGAAAACGGAAGTCTTGCTGATGTGATATTGTAGGTCTATGATAACAACATAATATGATATGAGACAAAAACTCATGGGAACATAGCCTACCTAACGTTATAACTGCACTCATCACGCAGTGAGTACGAGACCAAAGCGATGTCAGCTCGCAGTACATCGTTAAAACAATGATTACAATATCATAATAATAGACAATACACATCGCACACCACTACGAACATAAAGACTGAACTTAGAACTGAACTGACGTTTACCAACTCACTTCTCATTCTCTCCTCCTGTTTCGCGCGTGCAGGTCTGCAGGAGATGGACGTAACGCTGCCGCGAATGACGCGAAATGTCACGTGAACCACAAAGAAAGAATAATAAATAAAAAAAGTACGCTAATTAGATGGTTCTAATTTAGAAAACATTTAGATATGTTTAAGTCAAATTGCCATCTAAAATTTAAGACCTTTCATAAGTAAAAATAAGACTTTTTAAGACTTTTAAAGGCCTTAAATTTTAAAAATCTAATTTAAGACTTTTTAAGACTTTTTAAGGATCCGCGGACACCCTGTGAAAGTAGTAGAAACCAGAGCGTTAATTGTGGTTTTAAACTACTCTTTATTGTCAGAACATATCAGTACAAACACTTGCCAAACTGGTGAACATTTCACAAATCTGAGGTA
Organism: Squalius cephalus; assembly: GCA_022829025.1. Taxonomy (NCBI): domain Eukaryota; kingdom Metazoa; phylum Chordata; class Actinopteri; order Cypriniformes; family Leuciscidae; genus Squalius; species Squalius cephalus. Next base: position 18,551,195 of record CM040794.1, on the reverse strand, counting down.
GAACAAGAAACATTTGTCATTTTTCCTTAACAAAATAAATATCTCAATAGAAAAATTAATTTCTTAGTTTCTGCATGTGCTAATTTTTTGTTGTTGTTGTTGTAAAATGTAATATTCTGACTGTTTGAGTTTTATTAAAATTAACCATTGGTCATCCAGTATCATGCATTTAGATCATGATAACCACAGATGAAACCAGGCATAGCCCATAGCACCTCACTACCATGGCAAAATGTAACTTTATGGCTTCTATGGTATTTGTATGAAAAACAGTAGCCTAAATACATTTTTAAATACTGTAATTATATTCCATTAGTCCTTTAATACATTGTCTACATCAATATGTGTATCCCACATTTCATGGTGCAGTTAATATTATTAGGCTAATGTTACAGTAAATCCATGGTAAATGATGGGAATTTGTAGACGGAAAAGCCTTCTGACTGTATCGTTGGGCACAGTGTTTCTCCTGTTTGTCAGCGCTGTTTCATCTGCCTTTAAACTGGTTTAAGTCACGGAGACATTGTGTTCTTCACTGGATTCAAGCACTTCTCACTGGATCTCATGACCGAGGCCGATCAGAGTAAATGCCTCTTGAGTTTGAGCCGAGCGGATAAATGGTCCGAACATTTATCGAACTCTTGATATCGTTTTATCGAGAAAAATAATATTGCGATAATTAGCGTTATCTTTTTATCGCCCAGCCCTAGCACAATCCTTTACAGTGTACAATTATTTTGTATAAATACAAACCTGCAGAAAAATCCAGCATTAACCAACATTAAAAATAAAAATCACACATTTGACACTTGTAAATAAATGGGTCAATGACGTGACGCCTACATTTTCTGTCCGATTCATCAAGGAACTACCATTTTGGGACTTTTATGTTCAAACACAGGAAGTTACATCATATACCAATTTACCAAGGACCCATGGAAGCAGCAAGCAGGTTTGTAATTCTCTCAAATTGGAAAAATAAAAATAAACCTTTGTAATGGTTGGTATGTAGTTACCACATTTGGATGTCATGTCATGTAGTATGACCCCCCAAAAATAATTAATATTAAAATTATTTCTAAAAATATATATTTTTATTTAAAATTTCATAGTGACCTTTTGTGGGAAGCTAGCTTGTTTTGTTTAGGTGGCCAATTCTGTGCCTGTAAATTTTGACTGAATTTGAAAATATCATGTGGTGCGACCACTGCAGACTGTTTTCCATGATAGATATATGTCCTAGAGTGGCAGGTTTTGTGCTTTTATATTCAATTGACTTAAATACAAAAAGTACTTTAATTTAGTATCATTTGGAATAGATTTTTATGCAATTTGGGATTTTTTTATTTATATTTCAGACGGTTTATGTTTACTCTTAATATGAGAAAAAATATGAGAAAAATGCAAAAAAAAAAAAAAAAAAAAAATTAGAGCATGTAATTTTAGTTTAGTAATTATGCATTTATTAGTAATGTATTTATTATTGCCTCTTTATTTATTTAAAACTATTTTAATCTATTTTACCAGATGCCACTGCCAAGCAAAGTAAAAATTCTGACCCTGCAGCAAGAGCGGAGTACCTTGCTAGGAGAAGAGTGAAATATTAATACAGTTTAAAGCAGCTGTTTTCTATGTGAATATATAGTAAAGTGTAATTTATTCCTGTGATCAAAGCTGAATTTTCAGCATCATTACTCCAGTCTTCAGTGTCACATGATCCTTCAGAAATCATTCTAATACGATGATTTGATGCTCAAGAAATATTTATGATTATTATCGATGCTGATCTAGATCTAACGATTTTAGTTATCCTATACTATTTTTATTACTATTGGAAATTGTGGAAACAGTGATACATTTTATGTCAGGATTATTTGATGAATAGAAAGTTTAAAAGAACAGCATTTATTTTAAATATAATCTTTTGTAACATTATAGCCTAAATATCTTTACTGTCACTTTTTATCAATTTAATGTGTCCTTGATTAATAAAAGTATTAATTATAAAAAAAAAAAATATTGACCCCAAATGTTACCTGTATACAATACTTGTATTTCTATAACATTATTATTTGTTAGAAATAAATTCTAAGTCAAGTTAAATGAAATGGTTTTTATTTAAAAAATGTTAATAAAATGTTTGTGTTCAGGAAAATTCTGTGATTTTTTATAAAATTTGGCTTAAATCTATTTTTTGTATAAAATGTATTGTTCATTGATCTCTTTAAATAGATTTTTAACTATATAAGGTCTTCGTTGTCATTTGGAGCGTCCACTCATGTGGTGCGACCAATAAAAGCAATCACTGTATAAAATTTAAAATAAAATATCTTATTTCTGTGGCTGAAATATGAATCACTAATACAGTATGCTTAAGTGAATGATATTTTTAAAACATTTTTATCAGTTTAATGTGATTTACAGGAAAAAATAAATCTGTTAACTAGATTTAAGAAGGCAACTCTGAAATTATAGAACAAAAAAATTAGATCATCATTTACAAAAGTTCAAAAGAAATGCAAATACTTCATTGCTAAACACTTTAATTATTAAAAACGTGTCAAAAAAAATGTCAAGCATGTTAAGGAAATTAATCAATTATAAGATAAATCACGGTCGCACCACATGACATTTTTTAGGGCTATGGCCAATTCATCTAGATGAAGAAACACTAAAATCACATTAATCAAATAATTTTTTTTTATATGAATTTACAGTGCTATGCATAAGTTTAGACACCCATGCTAAAGTTGACTAAAAAGAGGAATAAAAAATCATCTTTTGGAAATTGAACTTAATGCCTTAATTAAAAAAATTAGGAAAAATCCAACCTTTAAGGACACTAATTTTCTTTGTGAATGAATAATGTATCGTAAATAAATAAATGTTCTTCCTTAAAATACAGGGTGCATAAGTCTGGACACCCCTATGTTAAATTCCCATAGAGGCAGGCAGATTTTTATTTTTAAAGGCCAGTTACTTCATGGATCCAGGATACTATGCATCCTGATAAAGTTCCCTTGGCCTTTGGAATTAAAATAGCCGCACATGATCACATAGCCTTCACCATACCTAGAGATTGGCATGGTTTTATTTCAGTTAGCCTAATAGCTGGTTTGATTTGCATTGAGAGATGATGACACTTAATGTTTCTTATGGAAAGTACTCCATGCAAATCTCTATGTATGGTGAAGGCTATGTGATGATGTGGGGCTATTTTAATTTCCAAAAGATTATTTTTTTATTCCGCTTTTTAGTCAACTTTAGCATGGGTGTCTAAACTTAAGCATAGCACTGTATGTGTACACAACATCCTTAATGTTTGAACAATTGCAACAGGGTTTTTTTTTTTTTTTGGTATTTTAAAATTGGCCTGTCGAAAATCCTTATACGTCATTGACCCAAATTCGTTTTTTAAGTGTATATTTTTTAAAAGTACTATAATTTTATTAAAAAAAAAAAATCTGGAAAAATACATTTGTCTCGTCATGACTCACTTCAAAAATATAACACTTATTTCTGTAGAGCTGGACATTTTAATGAGGATCAAATGATTGAGTTCAGCTTTGAGAATGACACTGACCTGTTTGTTCCTCAGTTTCTTCTTGTTTCACACTGAATGTGTCTTCAATCTTGAAGTCTTCACTCTCCTCTTTAATATACACCATCTTTATATCTTCACTCTCCTCTTTAATATTCACCATCTTTATATCTTCACTCTCCTCTTTTATAAAAGCCATCTTTATAATAGTGTCACATGGATCTCAGTTGCTTCACCAGAAGTTTTTCCTGTATGAACACTTCGTCCTATTTAAGATGAGAATAATTAACAGAAAGAAAAACATTCAAAACTAATTCTCTGAGTGTGTCTCAAGCAGATCTAGTTCAGTAGTTCAGTTCACTGGTAAGAGTCAGTCAGAGAGAGAGAGAGAGAGTTAATGGGCTTAAATGATCTGATTAGACTAAAAACACTCAAAACTAACATTAGAAGATTAGTAGAAGTTATCATTATTGTTAGATAAAGCTTTAAATTGTTACATTCAACAATCAAACATTCATTTAACCGTTAAACCTATGAAATTGCGTGAATAGTTTGCACACAAGCCTTTCTTCTTCAGCCGAATCACAACAGATGCAGCGCAGCCTTATGACGTCATACACACAGACCAAAATAAAAGTCCTGTTCACACGCTGAAATCACAGATGTGCATAGAAATTGACATGCAAATATAAAAACTTTTATTCGGCGTTGAATTCTTGGTGAAATAAATATTTAAATGTTGGTTAATGAGGTGCTAAAAATAACTGCCAAGAAAGAGTTTGAACCACATCTAATATGTGTGATTCTGTTAATGGCTAAACACTAATGTTTGTGTGCAGAAACCATTTATACAAGGGGTCAGGAACTTTTTTCAATAACAAAACAAATTCAGTTTTCTTATAGAAAGAGCTTTAACAAAAACAAAAAATGTTTGCCAATATAATAAACCTTTTGTATGTCCACTGACTCAAAAAAACAACAAAAAAAGCATGCAATCATACATAATAATAGGTAAGTGTGGTGGAAAACTGAATATTATTTTTTCAATGAAAGTTTCTGTCTCTTAGTTTTCTGACATACCTCATTTCCACTTTTTCTTCAACATGAGCATTGCAATGTTTGAAGCGGATGTCATAAGAGATGTCAGTTTACCAGGACGGCTTTAAAACGAGTGGTTCATTTATAAATCCGCATGTTCACGCAGAGCTACCTCAGTTTAGTGCTTTGAAAATCTAGTCCTATTAAACGCATTTAAAGGTGAATCTAGTTTTAAGGGAAAGGGAATGCAATGTGCATTCTAAAAATCTAAATAATTTGGATAATAATGTATTCAGATCATATATAATATTATTGATTCATCCTTTCTCAACAACGGTTAAAATGTGAAGTTTTATCATTTTATAAAACTTTTTGTTTTGAGGATGTTACCATAGACATTTTTTTAGACAATATAAAAACATGAAACCGATAGACATCGTTTTTTTAAACACGTCGCTGCCTAAACATGAAGTTCTAATATAATAATTATCTGAAATAATTTGACGGCTGATTCTATTTCTATAAAATGTTAGTTGCTGCTATTATAGTTGGTAGAATGTCTAAAGTGGACTATCGAAATAAAGTGTTACCGTTTATTTTAGTCTAAACACATTTTTAACAGTCACTTGTCACCACCTGGTGGTGTAGGTTGTAACTGATACAATATGAAGGATCATGTTATTTTCAAAATGTGATTTACTCTATTTTGATCACTTCAGTGTTTATATCCAAACTATAAACATTTATCCCAGTACCTCTGTGACAATATGAATATTTGTAACCCAAATAACAATGTTGTTGAAAAGACTTTTGTGAAGCTGTAAGGACTTACACAGCCCCGTCCACTTTTTTCCAAAGAAGGTTGACCACAAAGCCAAAAATATGATACTGTGTGGTTGAAAAGACTTTGTGTTTCACACATAAACTGCTCTATCTGGCTCAGAACGGAGATCTGAATGTTAGCTGTGATTCTCAAATGTTTAATCTACAGAGCCAAATCGCGAATTTATGAGTAAGATTGGATGGGTGATCACAAGATCACAATCTTTTAATGATCAATCCTGCAATTTTATTGCACAATGTTTTTGTGCTGTAATCGTATCGCTTTCTTAGGCTTTTGAGACAATAAAAGCAAGAAGTTCAAATCCCTTTCATTTCCCTAAAAAATCGAACCAAAACTGGAAGTCCATCCCCCGTCGAAATTCACTCCCCGGACTCCGGTCAAATGTCCAATGTAGCAGCTCACCGATGCTCACGTTTGTCTATTTGACAAAACTGAGACAATACTCTAGGAAACAAAACAGTTTGAGGAGAGCATGGGGAGAGTTTGTGGTTCAGGTTCACTTGCAGGCCAGTTTCTGGTCACTGTCATCATCATGTCTGTAAAAAAAATAAAAAATAAAGCTAACATCTGTCAGCTGTAACGTTGTAGTCCGATGAAGATAATGAAGATCCCAAAAGGCTCAAATAACTGTAGTATTTATTAAATAAATCAAACACAGGTAAAGGCTGCAAGGAGCAACTTAAGTATACAATGATAATAACTAAAATGACAAACAGGGGTATTCATAGCATGAGTGTCCATGGCAACTAAAGCCTGGCGGGAGACTACAACAAAGGAACATAGGAAACGGGTAACTGCATCCATATTTTTTTCCAGTCTATGGGTTTCTCCCAGTTTGCTTAGTGTCCATGACGTCACCCGTAGGTTTCTGAAGAGCAATTTTTAAGCCATCTTGGTAGTGCATCACCGCGCGTGCCTCCCGGATAAACGAAAATGGGCAAAAAGGCGGGATTAGCTGAGGTGACGTGACGCTAACAGACAGCAGACAAACGGCTAGTAGTGACAGCAGCGGCAATCCACCTGTCACTCAAGTGGCCACGCCCTTAATTATGCAGAACTTTACGAATTAATATCATTTAAATGGATGAGATATAGAAAAAATTCACCCCCCTCACAATTGTCATGAAGGGCAAAATCAGCTATATGGACCAAAACCACTTTTTGCACCAGCCTGTAAATAGTTTTTCTGCTGTAAAGTTGGGCATTTTAACATGGGGGGTATTATGGGATTGACTCACTTTTGTGGCCAGTCAATGAATTACAGTTTAAGTCACTTTAGTGTTGGTTTCAAGAGAGAGACAGGAAATGTTGCCGCTTGGAGAAAACTAATCCAAAACTGAGCATAACTGTGACTTTACACCCCCTCCCGGAAGGTGCGTCCATATGCCGTAAACAAAGTCCAACTGAGGAGAGATGGCAGGGGCTCTGAAGGAAGATGAGGGGCAAGTGAAGGGCTGGAGACTAGAGGCGTTGGTGGCGGGTGAAACCAAAGTGGCAAAGATGGTGAGGAGCCAAGGAGGTGCGGTAGCAGGTGTAGCAAGATGGTGACCCAGACACCACCCAAGACGATAGCCAATGACGGAGTCGATGGAGAGATGAGCATGGTAGAGTCTTGACTGATGACACCGGGGGGGGGCAACTGCCAGTGATGTATCCAGGGTGCAAACGGAGAGCTGATGGAACGAACGACACAGATGGCTTTGGAGACCAAGGCGGAGCCACCGCGACAAACATCCGAGGTGGAGCCAGGGGACTGAGGTGGAGCCAGTGTGACTGATGACCAAGGAGGAGCCACCACGACGAGCATCCGAGGTGGAGCCAGGGAACTAAGGTGGAGCTAGTGTGACTGATGACCAAGGCGGAGCCGAAGGGGTGGAGGGAAGAAGCGTAGCTGAAGGCCCGTAAGTCTGTGGCATAGGCATGGTGACGTCTGACCAAGGAGGAGCCGAAGGGACGAGGGAATCTGGTGGAGCCGTGAGGACAATGGTCTCTGGTGGAGCAAAGGGAGGGAAGAGCCCAGACAGAGCCGAAAGGCAGAGGTGGAGTGATGGACACAGAAGCTGGAGGTGGAGTCAACCCTCTTGACTGAACGGAGCTGGAGACCGGCAGACCCAAAGCTTTATCCACACAAAAGAGTGGTGTAATAGAAGTCGAAGGGCTGAAGGGCAGATTTGAGCTCCCTGTCTGCGGTGGGCTCTGGGGTCGAATCCGTGCTGCGGGGTGAAGGCTAGCTTGGCTTGGCCGGGTGATGGGTGCAAGGTGAGGCTGGATGATGAATGCCTTATTACACAGTACATGAACAAATTTGTACATTTTATATTTAGCTTTACGGTTAATAAACTGTCCAGTTAATAAACAGTTAATAAACTGTCCAAAACAGACCAATGAAATCTTGTCTAAACACTCATTTACTTTTATAATATATTGCATACGTTATAAAGCATATAGCAAAATACATTTTAGATTTCAACATATTTCAGAGAATTAATTTGATGAAACTTGATGCATCTTATTGAGTTGATGTGGGCGTTGACTAATGGTGGAACGGATCACAAAATTCACGTTTCGGATCATCTACATTTTTTGAGCCACGGATCGCATATTTTTTTCGGATCGGCAAATTTTTTTTTTTAATAAATAATAATAATAACAAATATATATGGATGGGGGGGTGCAACTTAGCTTTTCCCTTATTACTTAAGCTCACTTGAAGTTCCTCGATACTACAGCAAAAACTACTAGCTTAACTGATAAAGTTCAAACACTATTAAAAACAAGTGAACAATCAGTAACTAGAAAAATGCATTTCCGGAGGAACTGCAAAGTGTGCTTGCTCGGGTGCAGTGCACTAACGTTAGGTAGTGGATAGATGCGAGATGCGAGAAAAAATGCGAGTATGCGAGAAAAAAGATGTAAATTGTATGTATGTATTTTTCACATTTATTGCGTTATTTGATTTTTAAAAAAGATAATAAAAACACTTGCTTGTCATATTTATTTACTTTTTACATTTATATGTGAAAATAAAAGAGAACAAAACACTACACAACACATTTTTTTTATTCAAATATAGATATAACGGTATATATAAATAAATAACCAGGCATCTGGTCTTATAAATGATTGTTTTCTAACTCGCGTGCACCGTTGCCATGGTGACATTTTTGTTTATTTTTGTCATGACAGAATACTGGAAACAATTGCAGGTGAATAATATTTATTGGAACTCAAACACAGAATAAGACAATTCAGGAATGAAAGTTCCTCTCAGGGTGCGGTCGCGATCTCGCGAACAGGAAACAGCTCCGGACGGTCCACACAGGGGGAAACGCTCAGACTCGGACACACAGGGACTTCGATGGTCTAGTGCTCGGTGCTGAGTGCTGGTGCTCGGTGATCTGTGCTCGGGTGCGGTGAAACAACAGGGATCCACTGAAGACACGACAACCCGGAAGACGACACGAACATTCACGCAGGAACAGCAAACAACGGATGGACACTGGAATGGAGAGATGAGTGAGTATAAATAGGGAACGGTAATGTGAATCAGCTGAGGTGGGGAATGAGATGATTGCGAACAGCTGGAGCACTGAACAAACACGTGAGCGGGACAACGCCCACTCCCGCAAACTCACAGACATGTAAACAACAATGACACGAGACACAGAGGAAACAATGAATTCACAACCGTGACAGTACCCCCTCTCCTAGGAATGCCTCACGGCATTCCCAGAACTCCTTACCTGTCGATTGTAATCATCGATAAGGGAGTGATCCAGGATGTCACGAGCAGGAACCCAACTTCTCTCCTCCGGACCGTAACCTTCCCAATCCACCAAGTACTGAAATCCGCGTCCCCTCCGCCTGGAATCCAGGATACGACGAACCGAATAGGACGGTTCCCCATCTACGAGTCGCGGCGGGGGGGGAACCGGGGCTGGCGGATTAATGCGTGCAAAAAAGACGGGCTTAATTTTAGACACATGGAAAACGGGATGAATCCTCCTGTACACTGGAGGAAGATTGAGGCGGACTGTCACTGGACTAATGATCTTAGTGACAGAAAACGGGCCAATGAATTTGGGTGCCAGTTTATTGGAAACGGAGCGGAGCGGAATGTCCTTAGTAGAAAGCCACACTTTGGAACCGACGACGTATACGGGAGGCCTTGACCGGTGGCGATCGGCCTTGGCCTTGGTGCGTTCCCGCACTTGGAGGAGAGTCTCTCGGGCCCTCGTCCAAGTACGGTGACACCTCTGGATGAAGGCGTGGGCGGAGGAGACCGCGACTTCGGACTCAGTACTAGGAAAAACAGGTGGTTGGTACCCTACACTACACTTAAACGGAGACAGGCCCGTGGATGACACTGGTAACGTATTGTGGGCGTACTCCACCATGGAAAGTTGTTGGCTCCAGGAGGAGGGATTCTTGGAGACCAAACATCGTAACGATCTTTCCAAATCTTGGTTGGCTCTCTCAGTTTGGCCATTGCTCTGGGGATGAAACCCAGAGGACAGACTGACCGTCGCCCCCAGTAATTTACAAAACTCTCGCCAAAATCTGGACACAAACTGGGGTCCCCTGTCAGAAACCACGTCTGTCGGGAGGCCATGTAACCGAAAGACGTGGTCAACGACTGCCACCGCTGTCTCCTTGGCTGAAGGTAATTTGGGCAAGGGAATAAAGTGGGCTGCCTTCGAGAATCGGTCCACCACGGTCAAAACTACCGTGTTACCCTGGGAGGGTGGGAGGGCGGTGATAAAATCTAGAGCGATGTGGGACCAAGGTCTCGAAGGCACCGACAGCGGTTGAAGTAACCCAGCTGGGGGTCGATTGGACGACTTACCAGTGGCACAACTAGAGCAAGCCAAAACAAAATTGTGAACATCACGAGCCATCAGGGGCCACCAGAATCGCTGCTTAACTAGAAATATGGTACGACTCACCCCTGGATGGCAAGCTAGACTGGAACTATGACCCCACTGGACGACGTCTGATCGTAATTCCTCCGGCACAAATAAGCGGTTAGGTGGGCACCGGATCGGAGGCGTTACCCCTTCTAAGGCCCTCTTGACCTTCGATTCGACCTCCCATGTGAGCGAAGAGATAATCAGGGTCTCAGGAAAAATGCGCTCAGGAGTAGCTTCGTGTTCGGGACGATCAAAAATACGCGACAAAGAATCGGGTTTGACGTTTTTGGAACCCGGACGATAGGAAAGTGTAAAATCGAAACGACCGAAAAAAAGTGCCCACCGAGCCTGCCTGGAGTTCAATCTCTTAGCGGTTCTAATGTACTCCAAATTCTTGTGATCAGTCCAGACTGTAAAGGGTACCCCTGAACCCTCTAACCAGTGACGCCATTCCTCCAAAGCTAACTTGACTGCCAACAACTCCCGGTTACCAATGTCATAATTACGTTCGGCAGGAGATAATCGATGTGACAAAAACGCGCAGGGATGCATTCTGTCGTCTGAAGGTGAACGTTGTGAAAGCACTGCACCTACCCCCACCTCCGACGCATCGACCTCTACCACAAACTGACGTGAAGCATCAGGGGCTATGAGAATAGGAGCTGAAACAAAGCGGCTCTTGAGTTTGGCAAACGCAGCCTCAGCTGCGTCTGACCACCTGAACGCAGTTTTGGGAGAGGTCAAGGCAGTCAGAGGTGCGGCTAGTTGGCTGAAATTGCGAATAAAACGCCGATAGAAGTTGGCGAATCCCAGAAACCGCTGCAGGGCCTTGCGGGAATCTGGGATTGGCCACTCTACCACAGCCTTAACTTTGTCAGGGTCCATAAGCATACCTTCAGACGACACGATGTGTCCCAGGAAAGGAACTGACTGTGCATGGAAAACGCATTTCTCCGCCTTGACAAAAAGCCCATTCTCTAGTAACCTTTGAAGCACTAGTCGTACGTGTTGCACATGTTCCTGGAGAGACGAAGAAAAAATCAATATGTCATCCAGGTAAACATATATGAATTGATCGATCATGTCTCGCAACACATCATTGACTAGTGCCTGGAAGACTGCGGGACTATTGGAAAGCCCAAAAGGCATAACCAAATATTCAAAATGCCCCCTAGGGGTGTTAAAAGCAGTCTTCCATTCGTCCCCCTCCCTGATGCGGACCAAATGATAAGCATTACGCAAGTCCAGTTTAGTGAAGAGAGACGCTCCCTGCAACCTCTCGAAGGCTGAAGACATCAACGGCAAAGGATAAGTATTCTTTACCGTGATGTTATTCAGTCCTCGGTAATCAATGCAAGGTCGCAGAGAACCATCCTTCTTCCCCACAAAAAAGAACCCCGCCCCCGCTGGAGAAGAGGAAGGGCGGATGAACCCGGTTGCTAGAGAATCAGAAATATATTTCTCCATAACCTCTCTCTCAGGAACTGAAAGTGAATAAATCTTGCCCTTAGGCGGAGACTTACCTGGCAATAAATCTATAGCACAGTCATAGGGACGATGCGGAGGGAGAGAAGCAGCTCTAGACTTACTGAACACTTCACTCAGGTCACGGTACTCCCCGGGCACGTTTGATAAATCCACTACTTCCTCCTGAAACACAGGGACAGAAACAACAGAACAAGCAGACACAAGACACGAATTGTGACACTCAGTGCTCCAAGCTGAGATGGTCCGTCTTTTCCAGTCGATACGTGGGTTGTGTAAACTGAGCCAGGGGTGTCCTAAAACTATGGGTGTGAGTTGAGAGTCCGTAATGTAAAATGATATAGTTTCAGCATGATTTCCAGAAGTGATGAGTGTAAGTTTCTCGGTGACCAAGGAGATGGTGGGTAAAGTCTGTCCATTCAGTGCGTTGACTGTGATCTTCTGGGAAAGTGTTCGAAGGGGAATCTGTAATTGTAGTGCAAACTGATGATCCAAAAAGTTACCTTCTGCCCCTGAGTCAATGAGTGCAGTGCAGTGGTGATCCAGAGTAGACCATCTCAGTCTTACCGGGAGGATGGTGGAAGTGGATGAGGTCTTTCCTGCGGAGATCCCACCCGATAGTAGCCTCAAACTTACTATCGGGCTGGGCCTTTTACTGGACAACTATAGGCATAATGTCCGTTGCCACCACAATAGAGACAGAGGCCCTGGGATCTCCGCCTTTCTTTCTCCTCCCGGGAAAGCCGAGCTCGCCCCACCTGCATGGGCTCGGGATCGTGGGAGCCGAACGTGTCCAGGCCGCTGGACCGCTGGTTCTCACTCCGACTCTGAACTGGGTTGGTGGGTGTTCTCTGCCCAATCCTGGACAGACGGGCGTCCACTCTCAGGGCCAGGTCGATGAGTCCATTAAGAGTTGAAGGAAGGTCCAGGGCGTAGATCTCCCTCTGGACACGTTCGGCCAGCCCATGCAGGAAATGGTCCCACTGCGCCTCCTCGTTCCAGCGACACCCGGCCGCCAGGGTCTTAAACTCGATGGAGTAGTCAGATACCGATCGGTCACCTTGGCGTAGGTCAGTCAAGACCCTGGCAGCCTCCTTCCCCTCGACGGCTCGGTCGAAGACACGTCTCATCTCCGCCGAGAGGGCTTGGAACGAGGAGCAGCACTGGTCTCGATTCTCCCACACTGCAGTTCCCCAAAGCGCCGCTCTCCCAGTCAGTAGCGTCAGAACGAAGGCTACTTTCGCCTCCTCCTTTTCAAAAGTTCTGGGCTGTAATGAGAAATGCATACTGCAACGTGTCAGAAAAGGACGGCAGAAATTCGGCTCACCAGAGTATAATTCAGGCGTGGGCAGTCTGGGTTCCGACTGGGAGAGAGGCACAGGTGGTGTGGGGGGAACTGCAAGTGCTGCTGGAGGTGCTGGCGCAGTGGGGGGTTGTAGCTGATGAAAACGCTGGGTGAGCTCGGACACCTGTGTGACCAGAGTCTGGATAACGCGTCCTGTCTCCCCCTGACTGCGCTCCTGTGCATCCATCCGGCCGATGCATACTCGAATGAAATCCTCCAGTGAAGCAGATGAATCACCTGCTGCTCCCATCGTTTGGTCCATCCGTTCTGTCATGACAGAATACTGGAAACAATTGCAGGTGAATAATATTTATTGGAACTCAAACACAGAATAAGACAATTCAGGAATGAAAGTTCCTCTCAGGGTGCGGTCGCGATCTCGCGAACAGGAAACAGCTCCGGACGGTCCACACAGGGGGAAACGCTCAGACTCGGACACACAGGGACTTCGATGGTCTAGTGCTCGGTGCTGAGTGCTGGTGCTCGGTGATCTGTGCTCGGGTGCGGTGAAACAACAGGGATCCACTGAAGACACGACAACCCGGAAGACGACACGAACATTCACGCAGGAACAGCAAACAACGGATGGACACTGGAATGGAGAGATGAGTGAGTATAAATAGGGAACGGTAATGTGAATCAGCTGAGGTGGGGAATGAGATGATTGCGAACAGCTGGAGCACTGAACAAACACGTGAGCGGGACAACGCCCACTCCCGCAAACTCACAGACATGTAAACAACAATGACACGAGACACAGAGGAAACAATGAATTCACAACCGTGACAATTTTTCATTCGCGCTCTATCGCCTTATCGTGTTGGATTGTGGGAAATAGTAGTGTCTCAGCAAGTGTACATGTACACTCGAATTCAGAGAGGATTGTGGGTAAAAGTAGTGAAGAATGTAGGGAATGATGTCGTTCACTCAGAATTCGGACACCACTACAAAATGGCCGACACCCTAAATAGTGCACTATATAGTGGATAGGGAGCGATTTCAGACACAGCTCTTGTCATCATGGAGAGCGCGGTTCACGGTTGCATAGCAACGACAGACGCCACAGGAGAACAAGCGCTTGTGGAAAGGAGACAGCGGCGCGCTCGCGCTTTCCACTTGTTTTTACACATCTAATGTGCGTTCCATTCGACAGGGTCCATACGCAGTGTTCACTGCTCCCCTACTCCCTGAGCACAGTATATCAGTTGAAGTGGACTTCACTGACAATAACCGCTCATTTGAAACGCCCTGCAAATGTCATCAAAGAAAGTCAACGACGGAGTCGCGCAGATTATGAAATAACATAAATATATATAGGACTACATTCATATTTTAATTTTTATTATTATATTATATATTTACAATTATATTGCACTATTTTACAACTACCTAAAATAAAATCACTTTACTTCACAAACTAGCTAAGCTGGCTGCATTCACTGAGGTAAATTATAATCATCAAAAATAGTATATGTAATATTCACAACAATAACCTTTAAAATACTGTCATTTGTATAACAATGGCGAAATGTATGAATACTTACACACATACGTAAACTCCTCCATCGTTAGTTATGACCGTTCTGACTGGTGATGACGTGGTGCGCGAAATAACATTTCGGTGATCATCGCTCTCCACTTCCTGTGAAGTGATGTATCGATGTTCCCTTATTCCCTATGCCGTGCGCAGTGCCCTTCGAACTGAACATGTTCGCTCCCTTTGGATTAGAATCTCACTTAAGATGGCGGAATACCCTGTGAAGTCCACTTCGCAGTCCACAACGCACCTCTAGAGCGACGTTGTTGATTGTTTGAGCATGTGACTGCGCGTTTCTCCTTGTTTTCTATTGTTATGCGCAGCATATTTCCCGTGCGCACAAACACAGCCACAGACAATGAATCGTTTGTTCTGTTAGCGAAGAAGAGCATGATGTATTTTGTATAAAGTGTTGTTTTGTTTTTTTGTTATTAACTGCTTTGAGAACTGGAAATGCACAATACATGCATACAAATCTGTATATATTAATAAATACAGATGATGATTAAATTAGACCAATGCAAAAAACGAAATTCATGCCTGCATTTATTAAGACAAACCTAGTAAAAACGAATACAGTATACACTGACTTGGCAGCTCTGTGAAATGTAATACAACAGTGCCACCTACTGTCTAAATGCATTAACATTAAAAGTGTGAGGAAACTCTTGCATAGACATAGGTAAATGGGTTTGTCTATTAGCCTGAAAAAAAAAAAAAAAAATTTAAATTCTGATCTTGTGCTTCCTCACATTGGAGTCCCGAGTTCATGTATAAAGTTTGGTTTCGATACGTGACAGAGTTCCTGAGATATGGACGACTTCCTGTTTGGCGACTACGCCGCTGATTTCGTTTGGCTGTGACGGGCAAACGCTTCCGAAAATCAAAAATCCTTCTAGTAACTTTTGTGAGGCTTGGTCCAAGGATCATGTACGTTTAGTTTCGTGAAGTTCGGACCAAATTTGTGACCTGTGAAAATTTAGTTTGGCTTTCTGTTCAATCCAGTGTGGCGGACAAACGACATGGACTCGTGATGTCATCTTCGCGAGCAACTTAATCCGGTACTGACCGTACGTTTTAAAGTTGGAACGGTGTCTCTGTCTCAAAGGGCCTAGGCGCAGGAGCTGGCCAAAATTTTTCTCCCCCCGGGAATAATAATAATAATAATAATAATAATAATAATAATAATAAGAAAACTTAAGAAGAACAATAAGTGTGCGCTTTCAGCAAGCACACTTAATAATAATAATAAGAAAACTTAAGAACAATAAGTGTGCGCTTTGTAAATATCAAATTTACAAAGTATAACAGTAGTATTTAGGCAAAAAAATTTATAATTAAGCCTAAATGTAAATAAGACTTTGATCACAGTAAAAATTAAATATAGTTTTATCTTTGTTAAAGCTGTATTTTGTTGTTTTATTAACATTAATGACACAGACAACAGTAGGAATATTAGGTGTCAGCTGTCAATTTAAGGCTGACTGCACGGACCGAAAAAAACTGACAAACATCCAGTTTCTTTCTCAACTGTTCACTTATGACATAAACGAGAGAATAGCAAGATGGGTATTTTGACATAATTTTGTGTTTATGTGTCCGTCCAAGGGCAAGGAAACGTGCCGATCTCTCTTCTCTCTCTCTACGTTTGCACGCACAGTCCGGATTTTCGCCTCTTCTTCTGTAAATTGGCAAGTCAAAACAAGTCCAAATTAAGAACTTTCACTCTATGATGGTTAAATTTAGAAGTGAATCTGCAAATCACATGCGTGGCAAACCGTGGGGCCTGGT
Organism: Squalius cephalus; assembly: GCA_022829025.1. Classification (NCBI taxonomy): domain Eukaryota; kingdom Metazoa; phylum Chordata; class Actinopteri; order Cypriniformes; family Leuciscidae; genus Squalius; species Squalius cephalus. Next base: position 18,534,704 of record CM040794.1, on the reverse strand, counting down.
CCGTACGGATCACGGATCAACTGTGATCCGTTCCACCCCTAGCGTTGACTCTGTTTGCATGGATTGCCTCAGATCAAAACCATAAGAATAGTATGCGCTGTCCTGTGAGCTAACACAAGAACGACTGGATATCTTTCTCTTTTCATACAGAATACATAAACAGAATAATTGTTTTTGTTTTGTATTAAATTTAAAAGCAGGCACTTAAATGTTTCTATAGATTTATTGTTCATGTCTGTGTGACAAGTATTCACTGAGTTTTGTTAAGTTTTTGTGAAGCGCTACAGAAAAAAGTTCACAGAGACAGTTTGTTTTCTTTATTTTACAAAAGCACAATGTTATGTTTTGACTGTAAGTGGACACTAAAAGAATAAAAGAAGACCATTTTTATCTGAAAGACCATAAATGCCAGAGTACTGTAAGTAGATTTTGCTACTACGTGAAAAAGAAAAAAGAAAAAGAAAAACAGCAGAATGCCTTTTTGGTGTCCGTTTAGAAAAAATTTCCACACATCATGAGTGAATTCTCAAGTGGCAATTAAGGGTTACTTTATGTTTGAAACTCTTTCCACACTGATCACATGTGAAAGGCTTCTCTCCATTGTGAATTCTTATGTGGACTTTAAGGTTTCCTTTATCAGTGAAGCTCTTTCCACACAATATGCAGGTAAAAGGCTTCTCTCCAGTGTGAATTCTCATGTGGCCTTTAAGATGTCCCTTTTGAGTGAAACTCTTTCCACACTGTTGGCAGGTGAACGCCTTCTCCCCATTGTGAATTCTCATGTGTTTTTTAAGGTTTCCTTTATCAGTGAAGCTCTTTCCACACAATTTGCAGGGAAAAGGCTTCTCTCCAGTGTGAATTCTCATGTGGCTTTTAAGATGTTCTTTTTGAGTGAAGCTCTTTCCACACTGTTGGCAGGTGAACGCCTTCTCTCCAGTGTGAATTCTCATGTGTTTTGTAACATTTCCTTTATCAGTGAAGCTCTTTCCACACAATTTGCAGGTAAAAGGCTTCTCTCCGGTGTGAATATTCATGTGGGTTTTAAGGTGTCCTTTTTCAGCAAAGCTCTTTCCACACTGTTGGCAGGTGTGAGGCTTCTCTCCAGTGTGAATATTCATGTGGGTTTTAAGGTGTCCCTTTTCAGTAAAGCTCTTTCCACACTGTTGGCAGGTGTGAGGCTTCTCTCCAGTGTGAATTCTCATGTGGCCTTTAAGGTGATATCTATCATTGAAGCTCTTTCCACACAGTTGGCAGCTGTAAGGCTTCTCTCCAGTGTGAATGTTTACATGCCTGTTAAGGCCATTTTTTTTGGTGAAACTCTTTCCACACTGATTACATTTGTATCGCTTTGCTCCAGTATGAATTTTCATGTGGAATTTAAGGTGTCGTTTTTCGGTGAAACTCGTTTTTTGTGAGGAAATCTTTTCAGTCTGTGAGCAACTAAAAGAGTTTTCTCCATTTATGAAATCATGATGTTTCCAATACTGATCTTTCTCTTCCATTTTATTTAGTTCTTGACTCTCCACTTTCAGTGCCATCAGATCTAAAATAGACAAATACAAGTTAACCCCAGATTAATGGCACAACAACAACAACATACATCAATACATTTACACATTTAAGGCATTAAAACTAAACGCATGTATGCTAGATCCTATACCCACTAAGCTACTGAAAGAGGTGGTTCAGAAAATTCTCTAAATATTCGTAACCCTTTTCTTACTTTAGGACACATTCCAAAAATTTTTTTTTTTCAATGATGTTTGGATTCTACGTGTTCAGGAAACTGCCAAAGGTATTATGGAAGTGGTTTGGAATGTGAGTAATGCACTGGTAAAACGTTAAAGTCATTATTCTAATCATGTGCTTTAGACTATGAAGTTCTACAAGGAGAAAATCCAGTCTTCCATTTCATTTAATTCTTGACTCTCAAGAGACAAATACAAGTTAACCCCAGTTTAATGGCACCAAACAACAAACAAAGACATTGACACATATAAAGCATAAATACCAAAAACATCTATGCTAGATTTTATACCCACTAAGCTACTGTAAGGAGTTGTTACCAGTAATCTCAGAATGAATTTTTTCTCATTATTTATAACCCTTTGCTACCTTTAGGACACATTCCAAAATCTTTTTCCACTGCCAAAGGTATTTTGGAAGTGGTTTGGAATGTGAGTAATGCACTGGTAAAATGTTTAAGTCACTGTTCTAACCATGTCCTTTAGACTATGAAAATGAATTCTACAAGGAGAAAGAAGGGTGGACCAAACTGTGTGTGCCACCTTTGCTGTCAACAGCCAATCACAGCACTGGAAGTGAAAAGCACCAAACTGTAATCCTCCTCATCGGATGGGGATAAATGTACCCTTTCAAGAGACACTCCCCGTTCTGAGTCTCCAGTCATTCCATTAGGATAATAACAGAATAGGATTTGACTATGAAGAAATGTTCCCACCGGTTAATCGCTGTTTGTCAACACCAGTAATACCGGTCTCAATGCAATTTTTGCATTTCTATCCTGACAGAGAACAAGACATTAACAGATAGTCAAGTCACGTTGATTTAAATAGCGCTTTATACATATAGCTTTAAAACAGCTGTACAGTGATGAACAAGAAAATGATTCGATGATCCTAAGGTGGGATTTATATCTATGGTGGGACTCATCTCTTCACCACACCGACAACATCGTCCATCGCCATGGGAGTTTTTTGATCAACAAGTCTCAGCTGTCCCCCGTCAGCCCCTCTGTTGTTCCTCCTCCTCCCCCTCATACTGACATGGATACACCCCTGGCCTTTCGTGAGCCAGATACTCCTGGGCATGTGGATCTCATGGCTCCGCCTCCGGCCGCTGATCCTGTTGCTTCGCCTTGGCCCCTCCCTCTCTCGACTCCACCAGGGACCATTGGGCTTACGGCTCCACCTCAGTCGGACATCGCCCATCATGCGCCACGGACCTATGAACCGTCTCTCCACCCCTACGGCTCCATTACGCCTACACCTCAGCCCTCCAGTACCACCTAAGGGGGTCGGTACTGCAACTCTGTCGCAACCTCAGAAGCCTTCGGAGTCGCCCGATTCCATTGGCTCTCCATCTGCACCTGGGGCGCTACCACCATCAGTACTGTCACCATCAATCGTCACCATGAACACATCAAAGAAATCTCCGCCATGGCTTCTCCCTCCTTCTTCACCACTGTGTTTACATCCTGGCAGGACTCTGGGATTGCACCTGGCTTCCCCCACTCCTCCCTGGCTCCTCCCACCTTCTACACCACCCAGGTTTCTTCAGTTGTCACCTCATCTGGTTTTCCGTCCTCCACCAGAACCTCCTATTTCCTCTGTTGGCGCGAGCTCGCGCCTTTCCGGGAGGTAGGGTACTGTCACGCAGTGATCAAGTATAATTTTAGCCTACGTGATAATCAAGCATTAATAAGCATATAAATCAAAGCTTTTTAACATTACTGAATGAGATCTCGAAACCAAGAAGAGTTAAGACAGTGCACGCTTTGGTGTTGTTGATAGAAGCAAACTACTCAAACTGTGTTTTGATCACTGTTCTGAATCTGATCCAGACATAGCCTTTGTTAAAAACACAATTTCCACAAAAAATGTAGATTTTTTTTTAAATGAAACTTACCCAGATTCAGGTGTTGATAAAAAGAATGCATGAAGCTCAAATAAAATGTTAACAAAAAAAAAAAAGAGCAGAGGGTCCGTTTATTATTTTGACATATATTCAGATATTCATTCATCAAAATGTTCTGAGGGCCATAAAGGTTTTGTGAAACTCCTCAAAAACGCTGGCGGGAAAAGATTTAAGGGGGACCTAAAGCGCACTGCTTGAAATGAAAGGAACGGAATGTGGAAATTCACATGCTTCAGTAATATATTTATGTTATTTGCATCACATTTTTTAAGCATTTTGAATTAATCGCATGCATTAATGTTGGCAGCCCTAATATATACAAAGTTTTTCATGTATGTTAAATGTGCAGCAGCATGTCTGTGAATGTACTGGCAGTAGCCAAGTCTCTGTACCTGCTCTGCAGAAGCAGCAGCATAGATCTATTCCACCAAGACCAAATACATTAAAATTGCCATATTCATTACCATGCAAATGTCTCCAAGAATTGACATAACACACACATATTATATATATATACACCATAGACTGTAAAAAAATATGGACGTAGTGTCCGTGATGTCACCCGTAGGTGACTATATATATTATCCCTTCGTTAATAATTCGTTACACAGAACTTTATTATATTAAAATATTAATCAAAAATGATTCACACCTTCACAAAATCCAAACATTCAGTGTAAGATTAAAAAAATGACATAACATTATTTACAGTAAGTTTATTTGATTCACAGCTTATTTAGAGTTTTGACCTCGACAACCCAACTGCATTTACCGCAAACAGTCTAAACTAAAAGATTATTTTGGTAATTGTTCTACACATTGTCATATAGCCTCGATAACCTGAAAATACAGTAGTTTATTAAGGTTAAATCTTGCTAACCATTCTTACTAAAAAAAATGGGGTAAGCACACTTACACTCATTTTAAGAGGTGTTAACAGCTGTATTTTTATTGTTACTTCACACAGTACAGCAAACTAATGTTAACAAATACAACTTTTGATTTACATAATGTAGGCTAGCCTAGTAAAGGGTGAAATTAACATTAATTAAGATTAATAAATGCTGTAGAAGTGCAGTTTATTAATAGTTAATGTTAACTAATGTAGTTAACTAGAGTTTATTAAATGGAACCTTATTGTAAAGTGTTACCGATTTGTTACACCGATTCAGTGTTGGACAGATCAGTTGTTTTAACCATTCATTAAATGGAATCGGTTCAAAGGAGTCATTAGTTCGCGAATCGGACGTGTCATTAGCGGACTTGTACGCGTTATGCGATTAACCCGGCAGTTTTAGGACATCGCACAAGATTTGTCAACACAGAAAACATTTCATCATTGGATAGGTTTTGTTTTGTTTATTGAAAGTGTTTTTTATGTCAGCTGAATGGGTGGACGCTTTTCAGAGAAGATAAGGCAACGTGAAAAAGTTTTTTTTTTTTTTTTTTTAGCACAATTCACACCCGGCAGTAATTCAGGATAAAAATATCCAAATGCTCCACGTGAAACTTCGGTGTTCCGATCTTTTACCATCGTGTCAATTCTCAATTGATTTTGATTAATATGTGCGAGGGAGCGAGAGAGAGTGACAATCTACTGAGAAAAAAAACTCATGCACACTTCACTTCACAATTCACTTATTAGAGTCCCTTACTAAACTCTGTACCTCAGGGCTTTAAGTCCACAACTGTGCTCATTTGGAGAAAAACGTATGGATTCTCATGTTAATATCACATTTTTCTAGAAAGGAGTTTTTTTTTTTATTTCTATTTTTACCCAAATAGGCCTTTTTCACGTAAGTTAGAACGCACATCCGGTTCAGCGTTTGTTGTGTAAAGTGACTTCCGGTCGAAACAGCAATGGCTGAAGCAACATCGAGGTGTCACTGTAGCATCCCTCATTGCTCAAATAATAATCAGTGACAACCATATTTGAGTTTTAATGCTTTTCCAAGCGATGACTGTCTGACAAAGAAGTGGATGCATGCTATTTGACACGTAGAAGTCCCGACGTTTAAGATCGCTAGAAGTAGCACGTTTGTTAGCCGATGCTAATTACACTGCCGCTACTGGCAGTAGCCTACTAAGTTTATATATATATATATATATATATATTAGGGGTGTAACGGTACGTGTATTCGTACCGGACCGTTTCGGTACAGGGCTTTCGGTTCGGTGCACGTGTGTACCGAATGACTGAATGCAATATTTTGTGTGCGGAACATAGGTACATTTTCGTGTTTCCAGACGAACATATTAAGTGGCGGAAGTCTCCGCGTTCAGCGCAAATCCCGCCCTGCTGCAGCTGATTCTAATGTTTTACCGTCGTCACTGTAACCTAAACCAGAGCCCGTCTGCCTAAACCAATGAAATAGACTGCAGAAAAAAAGCTTTTCCGCTCCGTGTGCGCCGCCGCACTCTCCGTTCTCTCTGTGTGTGTGCGTGTGCGTGTGTGTGTGTGTCGGCCCGCTGCGCTCTCTGCTCAATGTTCGAGTCCGTGTTTGCGCTGCGCGTTCTGCTCTGTGGTTAACGGCCCAAACACTCCAATCATGTACCGATCACGCACTGGAAAAGCAAAGTCCGCTCAAATAAGGTGAAATTTCTCAGTAGTAGCCTACACTTCTATTTGCTGAGCTGGTATAGTTATGCTGGCAACAATGGTAAAATGACCTGCTCTGATGATGATCACATGCTCTGGTAATAATAGCTTTGGACTATAGCTTTGGACTATATTTTATTTTGATAATTATTAAAAAAGTGGAGCAGGCCTACAAGCTGGGATTGGTAATGCTGCACTGTAATCATAGTTATGTATTTACATTTTTCATTATATTTTATTATGTGATATTGGTTTGAGACTGAGAGTATTTTATTTTAGTGGAGAACTTTGCAGCAGTATTTTATTTCTTATTCTTTTTTTTATTTTATATCTATTTTATTATATTTTATTAAAAGGTGTTTAAAAAAAGTGTAAACAAATTGTTAAAAAAAAGTTTATAGTAATAAACAACCTGCAGTTTAATGTTTGCATTTCTTTCCCTTACTGTACCGAAAATAAACCGAACCGTGACTTTAAAACCGAGGTACGTACCGAACCATGATTTTTGTGTACCGTTACACCCCTAATATATATATATATATATATATATTTATTACATGGCTTGGCTGAATTCCAATGTAGAATGCGGTCTGTTATTTCTTGATAACAGACCGCTGCGAAGTATAACAGACCGTTGCCATGAAAAACAGCGCGTTGCTATGGACGCGGAACGGACTATTTTCTTTGGCGGAAGCAATACAATCGTTTTTAAATCAATAAACTCCTTTTTAAATCAATAATTCGTGGCAAATTATTTATTTATTTTGTAGGTAGCCATGTAATAAGCGGGATAATGTATAGAGAGGCGGTCGTTATAGCGAATAACAACCCCTTCAGGCTGATTCAAGACCCCTCCGCTTCGCGTCGGGGTCCTGTTCAGCCTGTCGGGGTTGTTATTCGCTATAACGACCGCCTCTCTATACATTATCCCTTACATATATAATACTAGATTTACTTTTTGTTAATAGGCTATCTTCATTAGGTTACCTAGAGATATAAGAGATATAATTAAACAAAGTATTAAACAAGTTAAATTAAACAAGTAGCCTAGTCAAAACACATCTAACAGAACAATGTTTATATTTTACATTGTGTTCTTATTTTTTATTTTTATTTTTATTAACGAAATGTCAATTTTCGTCTTTATAACAGAAGATACAATACAAAAATCTTCAAGATAGCCTACAATCTTCAAATGTATAACGGATTGTCACCTTATAAACAGTCCTTTGTGTGGTGGAATATGCAATGATAGGCTATATTGAAATATATGGTTAGCATCTTATTTTAAACTTTATTTTATTAGTTCATTAACTAGGCTATGCCAACTCAACTAATGCAATGTAAAGAGCTGGATACTAATTACTAATTAAATAATGTCAACTATTAAATGTAGGCTATTGATAAGAGTTGCCATAGACTAAAGATTTTTTCTAGTAGTCATTCATTTAATTAAGCAATTATCGCACGTTTATATTCAATCCTTGGTATAGGCTATAGCATAGGCTATTATGCGCTCAAGCGCATACATATTGCCGCAAAAGTAGGCTAATGATAATAAATTTGTCTGAAAAAATAACGAAGCATTTTAATTGTTTATTAATAAACTGGTGTTTTCTAAATCAGTGTCGACTGAAAACATCTCCATACATCTCCGCTGTAAAGTAGAAGCACCTTTCATCGGACAGGATTACATCATCAAATAATAGCCTACCGTACGTATTTGCTTTTAATTGGATTTTTTTTTTTTTTTTCGTTATTGAACATTTCAAGCTTTATAGATATATTTATCTTGTCTGTGAGGCTAGTGATACGCTGTTTTTTCAGTTCATTTTTGAGACGCGTCCTGTTTCTTTTATTTTACAAAAGCACAACGTTTTCTTGTTGTTGTGAGTTTACACAAATAAAAGTAGTTGTGACTAATGTATTATTGTTTTCTGTATGACCAGAAATGAATGGATTATTTTAAGTTGTTACCGCACTGTTAGGAAAATGCGAGTAATGGCACCGGCGCCTGCAGTGCGCGCTCCGCACTCTGCACAAACACTTGGGTAGGGCGAGCGGCCATGCCAGACGGATAAGTCCTCTTCATGTTTAACAAATTAAATCATGAATTTTCTACGGCGAGTAAGCGCTGTACCAGTGTGCGCTGGGCGGCTGAAACACAACAAGGAAGGCCTGTATCCTATTTTTCCTATTTTCTGTCGGGTCGGATTTTTCGCGCGCTGTCTGCGGATGTGACGTCAAGCGCGTTCATGTTAAACGTTTCAGATCACTCTGCCACCACCGCTAGTCAGCAATTATGTATTTGACTGTTCTTACCTCTGTAAACATAATGTTGACTTCTTTGCAGCGGATGACTTGTGAAGTGTGCACGTACGAGCGGCGAGCGCGCACTGCGAGAGCGAGCAGAAAGGAAGAGCAGTTCCGTTTTCTGGCCACAGGTGTCAGTCGCGAGTTTAAATTTCAGAAAATTGCATGTAGCCTCTTTAACTAAAAACAACCTAAACATAAACCCATTATAATAAATGTCACATTTACCTGTGGCCTTCCTACCTGTCTAACAGGAAGGAACTATACAGAAATTGAATAAAGTTATCAAACACTTTACAGTCTTCACTGCATAAATTATAAATGAAATATAGATTAATCCTTATTAAAGTTAAAATTTTCTCTGTTACCTTTGTTCTTTGATTAACATTAATGACATCACAAAAACTGGTGTATTAGGCTGCTGTTACTTTAAGAGCTGCCGCTGCCGCACATGACACAGATCTGAGGCGCATCTCATTTTGTCACACCCCTAAGTTCATTTAAGAATTTTTTTGAACTCATTTAAGACGGCTCTTCAAGAGGATACTCGACAAAAGGGCATTTTGGCATAATTCTGTGTGTTATTGTTTGTTCAAACTCGAAAGAGAACTCGATACAAGGGATGCACCGATTGAGCGGTTATAAATCGGAAACCGGTTGGTTTTTGCTTCTAACGCGCAATCGTTTTTTTAAAAAATTTTTTATACCGGAAGTGCACCCGCATGCACAGACTACTTTGGAATCCTTCGCGATCTGCCGCACAAGCCCTGAAACGTGAATCCAAAGAGTATCGATCGATTTTTCAAAGATAGTTTCTGTCATTTACTGTAGTTTTTAATCACACTGATGTAAGTTTGTTTTTAGTTAGTTATTTGATGCGGTGGTGTGACGTCTTGATTGACAGCTGTGATTGACAGATTCTCTGAGCGAAGTAGTCACTGAAGCACCAACAGTCTTCTTTTCAGGATCTTCGAAGGACTGAGGAGATTGGAGCTTTAAATTTAATATCTAAATTTCTATAATTAATTGAAAAAAGTGCAGGAGCATGTGCTTGCGATTGATTCTGCGAGAGTGAGGGCGGGGCGTTGATTTCGTGGCTTTACTTCCTGCTCACTACTGCGCAGACTCAGTCTATGAGTACATGTACATATACAGTCTATGGTGTGCAGCCATTAGTGCAGTAGCCGCTTTCCTGCGCTCGCTGAAGTTGCGCGAGAATACCTGTGCGCGCCCTGCACTAGCGTAGACAGTGAACGTTTGTGTGTTCAGCTCAGCTTCTCACGTGTTGATCAGAAACGAAACAGACTAACATGTGACCAAGTAATAAAAACATAACATTCCAATGAATCAAGAGTGGATGACAGATAAATCATTATAATGTGTTGAGTTTAATAAATACCACAGAAATCTCATCACGGTAAAACGCAATGAACGTGCGTCACTTTTTTACTTTCGTTTTCAACAACGTAATTCACTTCAGGGAAACCAATCAAAGAAAACATATCAGGGCTCGACATTAACGCTTGTCCGGGACACACGTTTTTTTTTTTTTTGAAGGGACAAGTGAGAGAGAATTGTACTTGCCGAACGGGACAAATGCCCTGATTAAAATGCCAATATCAAAAAATAAAAAATAAAAATAACAAGGGAATCACAGAAAACGCGAGGATGACTCTGATTTTATTTAATTTAATGTAAGTGGTGATTGATAGCCTACAGTTGATAATAATATAAATGTCTTACCGTGTTTCCCAACGTTTTGATTGTTAACAGCCTAGTGTCTTATTCTAATTGAATGTATTGATCAAATTGAAGAATTTGAAATGAAAGATGGAGCATACATTTAATAAAATTAGGGAAAAAAATGCCCTTTATAAAGGTAACAAAAATGTATTCTGATAAGAGTGTTTTCCAACAGTGATGTACTGAAACATTGACAATTTAAGTTTGAAGGGAGTAAAGCCTCTGTTGAGGCTATTAAGGAAATGTAATTTTGCCAAAAGAAGAACTTTTATTTAAAGGGTACATAACATGCACAGTTTCACCTAATCTCATGTTAATCTTGAGTACCTATAGAGTAGTAGTGCATCCTTCATATCTCCAAAAAGTGTTTAGTTTTATTATAATTTTAAAAGAAAAAACAGCTTTCCGATTCTCTCCGGAAAAAGCCGAGGTCCTGGAGGCGGAGCTATAGAGTCAAGCGGTAGTGCTGATTTCCAGCAAAAGACAGAAATCTGATCCAGTTGTACTTACTTGAATGGGGTCTTTTATCACTGGGACCGCTCCACGTTTTAATAGCAAACGATTTGCAAATCCAGCGTCGACCTGAGCCTTGTTAATAAAACATTCGTCACTGAAACGACCAGAACACACAACCGCACTTGGTAAACTCCGTTGCTGCCCCGGAAAAACAAACTGCATCCACTGTTCCTGTAACACTGGGTTCTTTGGAAAGCTGAACACGGTAAGCTTTCCCTCACATCCAAAAACACACTTTTTTGGAGACATTCTTGAACAAATCCTATGCAGCGCTGCCGATGATTTCCTGTTGAAGCGCGTTGATGTGCGCGGTCTCACTCTCCTCTAGTCTTTCCGAGAGAAATGCTCATATAAGGAGTTGCACTCTGGTCTACGTCATTAGATCCACGATCGAAAAAAAACCAGCCGAAACTTGCACCAACCCGGAAGTAAGATTTTCGGCACAGAAATTCTCCGTTATTCGTCCAAAATATATTTTTTAAACTTTGCCCATGTTTAGCATGAGAATCCATCTCTTTAACAGTATAAACAACTCTGAATACATGAAACACCATTGTACCCCCCCCTTTAAAATAAATGTTCATTTTAAATCAGCCTATTTCAGTGTGATATGATGCCATATTATCATGCTTAACACTGATCATTTGAGAGGCATCAAGGTCCACCCACAAAAATACCGTGGGAAACATAGTAGGCTATACGATGGTCTATGAAAAATACTAATTTAATTATCTTACTATTAAAATACATGATCAAGAATTGACCACCCCTGCCTCGCTTAGAGCTAGGAAAAACCCTGTTATTTGATTTAACATTTTAGAATAATTATTATTTTTTGGTTTTGTTTAGTTTCACTGGTGAAGACCTTTTTTCTTTACAATGAATTTAAAAACAAAAACAAATGCCGAATGCTGATTAAATAGCCAAACATCTTTGTTTGGATTGATGAATGTGTGTTGACTGTGTAGTGAACTGTGCAGTTGTTGCCGTTAATTTCAGATGGTTTTAACAGCCAAAAGCAAGTTTGGCCTGTTAAATACCAAGTTAACATCTTGTTTATGTATACTTATATTCTTTCTTGTTTGTTGAAAAACAACAACACAGAAATCGGTATCGGCCAGTATGCTTGTAAAAACACGAATCGGCCATGAAAAATCATGATCGGTGCATTACTACTCGATACTGGCATATTAATTTGTGTATTATTATTAATCCCACCCTCTTGTTATTGTTTTACTTTAACCTCTTTTTCCTGCACTCTAGACAATGCAATGCTCTGGTTTAAATATTTTATATAAAGGGAATGTGCTGACGCTCCTAGTGCATTTACATATTTCACACTTGTATGTATATTCCCAATAAATATATCTTAACATAAAAATTAAGTAGATATTGTGTTGAATGTTACTCAAAATAATATATGTTTAGGCTACCTCTGTATTATTTTGCCTAATTTTATGTGTGACGTCGAAATGTCCAACAACGAATGTCCAACATGGAAGTCGGGTCTTCTCAGGTTGAAATAGCATTAGTATTTGTCTGGTCATGTGATCTCAACATGTGGTGACCCACTCAGTGTCAAATAAAACCACTTTAATTAGGACACTCTTCAAAATGATATCACTCATTTCTGTAGAGCTGCACATTTTAATAAGGATCAAATGACTGAGTTCAGCTTTGAGAATGAAACTGACCTGTTTGTTCCTCAGTTTCTTCTTGTTTCACACAGAATGTGTCTTCAATCTTGAAGTCTTCACTCTCCTCTTTAATAAACGCCATCTTTATAATAGTTAGGTGGATCTCAGTCGCTTCACCAGGAGTTTTTCTGTGTGTTTGGACAGTCTGTCCTGTTTAATATGAGAAACAATTAACAGAAAGAAAAATAATTGCAAACTAAATCTCTGAGTGCGTCTCAATCAGATCTAGTTCAGTAGTTCAGTTCACTGGTAAGAGAGTCAGTCAGAGAGAGAGTTAATGGACTTAAATGACCTGATTAGAAGAAGAAGAAAAAAAAGAAGAAAAAACACTCCAAACTAGCACTAAAAAAATAATAACAAAAAATACATAGTTGGTTTATATTTAGACAATATAATTTTTAAAATATTTATTTCTTTGTAGATTACATTTAATAGATTAAAACATTTGCAGCTGGTTAGTAAAATTTGTCATTACTTGTTTGTTGTTCTCGTTGTATTTACACTGTTTGACCAGCAGGAGTCGTCCGTGTTTGAGGAGATTCGAGCGAGTCGACACAGTGAATCATTCTGTGTAGCTTTGATTGATTCAGTTGACCCTTGAGTTTCAAAAGCTCCGTTTCTCTCATCACTACTTGCAAGTAGCGGGATTCATGTTTATAATAAATTAATTCACGATGTAGGGAGCGAAATGAGACACACCTTTTCTGCTACTCATGTATGGATTTGCTTTAATTGCACAAAAAAACGTTCAATAATGTTAGATAACTCATTATAATGTTACATTCAATATGAATTACCTTATTTTACATATCCTGTAAAAGATATTAAATTGATTCAACAGTTTGCATTCATTTTAACACTTTAAAATGCTTTAAACAAACCTTTCTTCAGCCGAATCACAACATATGCAGGAGCGCGGCGCAGCCTTATGACGTCACATCTCCTCTCCAAAATAAAAGTCCTGAAAACAAAAGCGGCGTTGGTAAAATACACATTTAAATTAATCTTAATCACTAATAACTACCACTTAAAAAGTCTAAACTACATAGAATATGTGAGATTCTGTAAATGCCACTGTAACACTAATGTTTGTGTGCAGAAGTGGGGAACTTTTTTCAATAACAAACCAATTATAGATTGATGCATTTTTTTGTGTATGTGGAAAGATTGACAAACCGTTATTGTTTTTGATAAAACTCTAATAAAAATAAAAAAAACTTCTGGGCCACGGACTAACAACATTGACAACTAACAACCATTGGGTAACATTTTGCAATATGTTATCAATTGTGCAAAATTAATGCAAATGTGATAAATTAATTGATAAAAATTATTTATTTTTAATTAAATTGATTGTGTGTGCCCTGGATGAGTGTGGTGGAAATCTCTCACTGTTTTAAACACATGAACAACATTTATATTATTATAATATTATTATATTATTTTTTGATAACACTTTACAATAAGGTTTTATTTGTTACATTAGTTAACTACTTTAGTTAACATGAACTAAGAATGAACAATAATCTTAGTTAATATTAATTTCAACATTCTTAGAATCAAATGTTGTATTTTTTAACATTAATGCACTGTGAACTAACATGAACAAACAATGAACAGCTGTATTGTTAATAAACAACATTAACAAAGATTAATAAATACTGTACAGGCTCTGCACCTCCTCACAAATCCAAGTTTGTCTGCGAGCTGACATGAGGCTCAGGTGCTTAAGTGTAAACTGTCAACAAACATCCCATAATGCACAGCGCAGCTGACTATGGCAGCTGGTTTAGTCCAAAAATGCACAGTTCTTTAGGCAGTTGGGTCTGTTCGACCACTTCTTCAAGGAGGTCTCGGTATGCTTGTTTGGTCCTTTTGGTTTGATTCACACCTGCTTGCCTGCATACAATGGCTGTTATGTTATATAAGGTAGTATTCCCAGTTATGGCTGACATAGTTTCTGCAGCCTAACGAAGAAGAGTGTGTTGTCGCTCTCCCATCAATTCCTGGGGGTGGTTTGGGACTCGATTACGATGCGGGCACAAATGTCTCCTGCACGTATCGAGTCCACCCTGGCCATGGTGACCAGGATAAAGCTAGGCTGTGCCATTACTGTAAAACAGTTTCAGAGGCTGTTAGGGCTAGGGATGTCCCGATACCTCTTTTTCACTTCCGATACCGATACCGATGGCGCAGCTTTGGCTATTTGCCGATACCGATATCAATCCGATATTTTTATTTTATTCTTGAACTAATACTAATAATAATAATAATAAAACATATGGAAGCACTTTGCTCAATTAGCCACCTAAAAACATCTCACTCAAATGGAGAACAAATACTTCTCCAGTATATAGTCCACAACAACAGTTGATTATGAAAGACTGCCACCCTTTATTCAAACACTACAAAAAAATACAAAAATACAAAAAATACAGGTACTCTCTCTCTCACACACACACCAAATTCCATACAGGGGTATGAGGGTTTCTCTCTCTCTCTCTCTCTCTCTCTCTCTCTCTCTCTCTCTCTCTCTCTCTCTCTCTCTCTCTCTCTCTCTCTCTCTCTCTCACATTTATTTTATGTTATTAAAGTCTTTCAATGTTCGCCGGTTCCCGCCCCCTTCTTCCCATAACAACGAACTGCATTACACTGGTGCAGAAACCCGGGAAGGAAGGAGTCGGGAACCGGCGAACATTTAACGAAAGTAAAAGACAGCAGCCCCTCACGGACAACTGCTGTCACATAATAAAACATAAAAAACCACAACATAACTCCAGGCCTGTCCTCTCTCGCTCTTCACTGTCGTCGCTACTCCTTTATGCTTCTGCTCCTCCATGAGAGATACGAGACCGGTGCATTGCGCAGGTGTCGCTCATCAGTAATCACGCTCGTCCTGCTCGCCACACTAATATTCAAGCATTTAGGCGATGGTTTAAGCTAGATTTCCCCATGGTTTGTGTTGGATAGGTATCGGATCATATTTTTTTCTCCCTGGCCTATCAGGTGTGCAGTCTGCCTTCACCTTTGACATAAAATAAATCAACAACAAAACGAAAGTAAAAGACAGCAGCCCCTCACGGACGACTGCTGTCACACTATAACGCATTATAGTCCTTCACGTCTATTGCGATCTCAAAATTAAGGCCAGTTGATAATACCTAGAATATCAAAATCGACTGCTGGCGGTAGATCCTTCTCCTATTTAGCACCAAAACTTTGGAACAATCTTCCTAACATTGTCCGGGAAGCAGACACACTCTGTCAGTTCAAAGCTAGACTAAAAACACATCTCTTTGACCTAGCTTTCACATAATACATTATAGACTTCTATAATTCAATGTTAGGCTGCATAGATTAGGTCAGCCGGAACCGGGAACACTTCCCATAAATCCTGATGTACTCGTTACATCATAAGAAGAATGGCGTCTACGCTAATATTAGTGTCTTTGTTTATACCGAGGTTTACCGCAGTCTGCTGGATCCAGGCCGTATCCAGATCTGATGAAGGACCAGCGCCTGGACGCGACGACAACGCAGTGCTGAAGTGTCAACCAGTCTCTGAACTGAAGTGAGGTGGACCCCGGCCGTATCCAGATCAGATGTTGGATCTGCACCTGGACCCAACCATGACGCATCCTTAAGTGCCAGCCTCATCAGCCCTGTGAAGGCCTCATTGACATGACCAATCTGACTTCTGACCTGTAATGCTGCCTGGATCATAATCATACACTGTTCGCTCGTTGGCCAGAGGAGAACTGAGCGACTGAGCCTGGGTTCTCCCAAGGTTTGTTTCTCCATTCTGTCACCTGATGGAGTTTTGGTTCCTTGCCACTGTTGCCTTGGCTTTTGGCTTGCTTAGTTGGGGACATTTAATATTCAATAATATTATTGATCTGACTTATTTAGGGTGGACGATGATGCAATTTTCTTCTAGAAACAAACTTTGTTGTATTATTTTCATATTATCAATGTGAAGCTGCTTTGATACAATCTGTATTGTAACAAGCGCTATATAAATAAAGGTGACTTCACCTTTGGCACCTTTGCCACACCTTTCCAAGAGGTCTGTGATGTGGCTGGCTAGGCCACTGCACACATTCACAAGATTTTACAGTCTGGACCTCCCCTTCTACGTCGGGTGCACGATTGCTCTCATCTTAAGTTGTGCCTGAGACAGTTTCACACTAGGGCAGGCAGGGATCATTGTGGCATAGAGGGTATTTGTTCCCCAAAGTGTCGTTATCGACACAGAGTTCCCTCGAAAGGGAAGGTCTCACATTAAGACTAACCCTTGATCTCTGAGAAGGGAACGAGACACTGCGTCCCTTTGCCATGCCTCCCCCTGCCTGGGAGCGACTTGCTTCATCGAAGAAGCTAACTCTGTTTTGTGCCGGCGTCCCTTTATAGCTTCCGTTTATGCCTTCACACATTACGTCATGACTCAGCGCCAATCAGGATTGGATTAGTTTCATTCATACTTCCGCTGGGGCATTCCCCAACGTTCCCTTCTCAGTGCCTATTATCAATCAGAATTTAATTAATTAATAAATCCTTTGACCGTTTATATTGACCATAACTGTTTATATATTTATATATATATATAATTGTAACAGTCTCCAAAATTTTTTTAAGGAGGCAAGCTACATGATAAATTTAAGGGAGGGACCCACCGACCAGACTTTCAATCAACCCTAGTGCTAAAACTCTAACTTAGAAACTTCATGGTGGAAACACCATATGCAGAATTTGTGGGCCTAGCTTCCACTGTCCTCAGTCTGCTCCTTTTTGGTAGGTTGATAGCGTCTTTAGAGCTCTCAAGCTCCAGGCCAACAAGTTGGCCAGCAGCATAATATAAAGCCAGACAGTGAAGAAAGGGTGTATACAGTACTGTGCAAAAGTCTTAGGCATGTCATTACATGAAGAAACAGAAAAAACTGAGACAGACTAAATCCAGAAGAACGGCAGGAACGTCTCCAAGATGCTTGAAGAAACCTTCCTGCAAAGCTACCTGAAAAACTATGTGCAAGTGTACCTGGACAAAAGCCGTTTTTAACGCAAAGGGTCGTTACACCATATATTGATTTGAATTAGTTAATAGAAGTTAAATCATAAATAAATTGAATTTGTGATTTTATTTTTGAAAGCATTCTCACTTTACAGCATTTTAACACAAGTGCCAGTACTTTTCACAGTACTGTATCTTTGCAGGAAGGTTTCCTCAAGCATCTTGGAGACGTTCCCGCAGTTCTTCTGGATTTAGTAGTTATTCTTCATGTAATCACAGACGGACTCGATGATGGTGAGATCAGATCATACCGGCTGTTGTCAGACTCCTTGTGCATACAGAAATCTCACTGGATTATTACAATTAATGGCAAAAAGATGGTTTGGAAATGTAAACTGATATTTCCTACTGACACACTACAGCAAAAGATATAAATAACTGACTTACCTTTTTTGGGGTGGGGTGGGGGGGATATTAACATGCCTAAGACTTTTGCACAGTACTGTATATAAAGAGTTCTTCTACAATAAAACATACAGGCTAGCATTAGCATGCTACCTACAAACAAACCAATACAAAAAGACATGGGAAACAAAACAGAGCTAACAGAGAATTAACCATGACAAACTAAACAGAAAACACTTGACTGAGCTTGAAACCACAGTTTCTAAATCAGGACTCCTGAGCAGTTTGGTAAACACAAGAGACGACCATGCTTCCCTTTCACAAAACTAACAACTTCTCTCCACTCACCTGGCTATATACAAGAGAAGGAATGCAACATAGAGCCCCCTAGATGCATGGTAGTGACATTACCCTTAAAAACCACAGTAGCCAAGTTCTGGACGGTTACAAATGGTTATCAGGAAGCAACTTAATATGCACATGAAGACAGGGAGGTGACGGCAGTGCATAAATCGAGTTACCCCTCCCACTTCTGCTAGCTTTACTGACATTTCTTATCCCGTCCGAACTGGCCATTAATATTACAGATGTCCTGTGGTAAAATGGCATTACTTCATCTACCCTTGTAAAACTAATTCCGTTCGAATAGGGCTTAATCTAACAAAAAGCAGAAATTGATGCTAAATCTTTTGGTGTCTTTTAGTCATTTTAAAACACTTATGTGTGCACTAGAGAACAATTTAGTGATTTGCAAATGCTTCTAAGACTGTACTTTTATTGATATTTTATCGTGTTGTAGAGTTGTCAAAAAGTACGGACTTCGGTACCAAGTCTGTACTGAAATTTAAATTTTTTATTTTTTTGCATTTGCGCATTTACATCTGCGACTCTGGCGCAGACGCCACTGTAATATCTGAGAAAATCTAGAGTCTAAAGAACAAAATACCACTGAGCAAAACAAACGTCATACTGCACAGTCCTGGTGGCAAGCTGGAGTGTATGGGCCAACTGAGAACAAAAGTAAGAGTGAAAAAAAAAATGTATCTGATGAATGCTATTGTGGTGAGAGGAGCTCATGTTGGAAATCTGCTGGGACGCAGTACTGCAATTCAAATGGGGCTAATAAAAAGAATAGATGAAATAAGAGAGAGCGTGTTTAGGTCTTTGGGACTGATGCATTGCAAACCAGTTAAAATAATGCTCAAAAGTTCAGCTGAGCCATACAGTGTTCATGTAGCTCGTAGAGTACCAATCCCAATGCCCCAAATCAAACAACAACTGGATAGAATGGAGCAGCTGGGCTTAATTGAAGAGGTTTCCGAGCCCACCCTATGGTGTGCCCCAATGGTACCAGTCACCAAAAGGAATGGAGACATTAGGATATGTGTCGACCTCAAACTACTGAACGAAGCCGTCATTCGCGAAAAGTATGTTCTGCCAACCTTGGATGACATCACTTCTAAACTGGGAAGTTTTTTTCCAGTCTGGACGCGGCCAGTGGTTTCTGGCAGATTCTGCTAGATGACGCCAGCAAGAGGTTGACTACTTTCATTACCCCCTTTAAGAGGTACTGCTTTTGTCGTTTGCTGTTCGGCATAACTAGTGCTCCAGAGATATTCAGAATCACATGGCTGAGCTACTTCGGAATGTCAAGGGAGTATGCTGCTACATGGATGACATCTTGGTATATGGTCATGCGCATAAAGAACAGGACTATAGACTTGATGAAGTACTGAAGGCCATTCATGCCTCAGGGCTGAAGCTAAAGAAGGAAAAATGCATCTTTGGTCAAAAGGAACTGGGTTTTGTGGGACATAGTCTCAGTCAAGAGGGCATCAGGCCCAACCCGGACAAGGACTGTGCTATTCGGGACCTCAACGAACCCCAAAATTTGACAGAGTTAAAGCGGATGCTGGGTATGATTAATTACCTTTGCTGTTACCTGCCACACAGCGCTACTGTGCTACAGCCATTGAATGAGCTACTAAGAGCCAATGCAGTGAGGAGATGGGATAAGAGTCAATAGGAGGCGTTAGCAAAAGTGAAAGAAATGTTGGTTGCGGCCCCAGTGCTGGCATATTACGACGTGAACAAGCCAACAGTTGTGACTGCCAATGCTAGCAGTTCTGGAATAGGGGGCGCACTGCTTCAAGAGCATGATGGGAAGATGCTTCCAGTGGCCTTTTGCTCCCGTACTCTCACAGCTGTGGAGAAGCACTACGCCCAAATTGAAAAGGAGTGTTTGGCTTCGGTTTGGACATGTGAAAAGCTGTCACGATATCTCTGTGGTTTGGATTCCTTCACTGATGACAAACCTCTAGTTCCATTGATGAACCAGAAAAAACATGACGAGGTCCCCATTCGCTGTCAGCAACTCCTAATTAGGATGATGCGCTTCAACCCAGTGGCAGTGTATACCCCGGGAAAGTCTCTGCTTTTAGCAGACACGCTGTCCAGACAACCCTGGCCAACTCAGAACCCTCAGACCTC
The DNA here is from genome assembly GCA_022829025.1 of Squalius cephalus. NCBI lineage: Eukaryota > Metazoa > Chordata > Actinopteri > Cypriniformes > Leuciscidae > Squalius > Squalius cephalus. The sequence continues at coordinate 18,514,276 of CM040794.1, read as the reverse complement.
GAAGAGGAAGTCGAGGCCTACATAGCTGGAGTTGAGAAGCACTTGCCAGCTTCTTCTCAGAAGCTACAGCAGATAGCTGATGCTATGAAAGCAGATGAGGAGCTGCAAAGTGTGCTTAAATATGTTCGGCAAGGGTGGCCTAAACATGTAAAAGTGGTGCCTGTCGATTTGCGAGTCTACCTTAGCCAACAGGGTTTTTTGAGCGAGTCGACAGGGCTTCTCTTGCACGGGTCAAGAATCATGATCCCAATAAAAATGAGAGATGAAGTACTCGCTCGCATTCATGAAGGCCACCAAGGACTTTGCAAGTGTTGTGAGCGGGCTCGTCTGTCAGTATGGTGGCTGGGCATTAGCACTGATCTAAAACGCAATGTGAGTCAATGTCAGTTGTGTCAGATTAATAGGCCAACTCAACGAAAGGAGCCATTGCTGGTGACAAAGTTACCCCCAGGTCCATGGAGATACCTTGGAGAGAGGGCTGTTCAGACAGCAAAGATGATTCTGAAGCAGGATGACCCTTTCTTGGCCCTTCTCGCATATAGGGCAACTCCAATAGCAGCTACAGGGTGCAGTCCATCGTAACTTCTCATGGGTAGGCACCTCAGTACTACAGTTCCAGTGACAGCAAGTAGCTTGACCCCAGAATGGCCTGACTTGCAAAGAGTGAAAGCTAAGGATCACAGAGTGAAGGAATCTTACAGATACTTCTATAATCGATGACTTGGTGCTAGATCCTTTTCGCCACTACGTCCTGGGGACTCTGTGCGCCTAAAGTTGGATGGTGAAAAGGAGTGGACAACAAAAGGGATTGTAAGTCATCAAGCTGAACAGCCGAGGTCATACTATGTGTCAACTGACCATGGAGAACTTTGCAGGAATCGCAAACATCTCCAAGCCATTCCAGGGAGTACAGCTACTCAACATGAACAAGATCTACCGACTGTACAACGGATGCTGAGGAAGGTAACCTGCCCGTGGTTCCAATTGATCAATTATCCGAGGCAAATCAGGAAACATCTGTTCCTTCCTTAGAACCTTCTGCTGCTATGCCCCATACTCCACAACACATTATGTCGCCCTAGATGACACGCTGTGGGTGTGTGATAAGAAAGCCTTAGCATTACCAGTCATAATACAGAATCAAAGTACAGAAAGTGTTTGATGAGTGCATCACAGAGACTTTATATGTGGAAAATATTGTTTGCATAATTTTTTTTAAGTTTATGATGTTCACAGCAGTGTGCCTGAACTTGTGTTTTAATTTTGCTTTTGTTAAAAACAATAGTATTTGAGTTAGTAACAAGTTTTCTCATTGGTCATTATGTATGTGCATGTACGTTCAAGGAAGTGTTCAGTAAAAACAGTCGAAACATGCAAGGTCTAGTGTGGTTTCTGCATGAAACCAAAGTACAGTATTCAATACATTTTGAGAACTCTAGTGTGTTTTTGTTTTATTTCTTATAGCCTATGTGCATTTGTATATCTGGGCCACATATCCATAGGCCAGGACACACCTGTAAAAGAGATTTTTAATCTCATTGAGGTCTTCTAATAAAATTAAGGCTAAATAAAATTAAATATGCGTTGACAATTTTTATGGATCACCTCACATCATTGCCATATGAATAGCGTGCGCTGTCCGTAGGTGTTCACATTAGCAGTAATGAGCTAACACAAGAATGACTGGAAATCTCTCTTTTTTAATACAGATTGCATAAAAAGAGAATAATTGTTTTCAATTGAATTAGATAATTCTAAAGTAGACGTGAATATTTCTATATATATATTGTTCATGTCTGTGTGACAAGTATTCGCTGAGTTTTGTTTAGTTTTTGTGACACGCACCAGAAAAAAAGTTCACAGAGACAGCAGAAAGCACACTCAGTTTTGTTTATTTTACAAAAGCACAATGTTTTGTTTTGATTGTTGGTGAACACATAAAAAAAGACCCTTTACAGTTTCGCATGAAGTATTGCTTTTATCTGTATGACCATAAATGCCAGAGTACTTTAAGTCGATTTTGCTGCTATGTGAAAAAGTCCAGCAGAATGCTCTGGCGTGTTATTCAACCCCAAAGGATTCAAGTGTCCTTTTAGGTGTCAGTTTAGACTGAAATTTTTTCAACATTTCATGAGTGAATTCTCAAGTGGTAGTTAAGGGTTCCTTTATGTTTGAAGCTCTTTCCACACTGATCACATGTGAACGGCTTTTCTCCGGTGTGAATGTTCATGTGATACTCAAGGTTTGTTTCTGTGGTGAAGCTCTTTCCACACTGATCACATGTGAAAGGCCTCTCTCCGTTGTGAATTCTCATGTGGACTTTAAGGTTTCCTTTTTGAGTGAAACTCTTTCCACACTCTTGACAGTAGAAAATCTTCCCTCCAGTGTGAATTCTCATGTGGCCTTTAAGATGTCCTTTTTGAGTGAAACTCTTTCCACACTGTTGGCAGGTGAACGCCTTCTCTCCAGTGTGAATTCTCATGTGTTTTTTAAGGTTTCCTTTATCAGTGAAGCTCTTTCCACACAATTTGCAGTTAAAAGGCTTCTCTCCGGTGTGAATTCTCATGTGGCCTTTAAGATGTTCTTTTTGAGTGAAACTCTTTCCACACTGTTGGCAGATGAACGCCTTCTCTCCAGTGTGAATTCTCATGTGGACTTTAATGTTTCCTTTATCAGTGAAGCCCTTTCCACACAATTTGCAGGCAAAAGGCTTCCCTCCAATGTGAGTACTCATGTGGGTCCTAAGGTGTCCTTTTTCATCAAAGCTCATTCCACACTGTTGGCAGGTGTGAGGCTTCTCTCCGGTGTGAATTTTCATGTGGACTGTAAGATGTCCCTTTTCTGTAAAGCTCTTTTCACACAGTTGGCAGCTGTAAGGCTTCTCTCCAGTGTGAATTTTTACATGTCTGTTACGGCCGTTTATTTTGGTGAAACTCTTTCCACACTGATTACATTTGAATGGCTTTGCTCCAGTATGAATTTTCATGTGGACTTTGTGTTGTTTTTCAGTGAAACTCTTTCCAGTCTTTTGAGGGACTTTTTGTGAGGAAATCTTTTCAGTCTGTGAGCAACTAAAAGAGTTTTCTCCATTTATGAAATCATGATGTTTCCCATACTGATCTTTCTCTTCCATTTCATTTAGTTCTTGACCCTCCAATTTAAATGCCGTCAGATCTAAAAGAGACAAATACAAGTTAACCAGAGTTTAATGCCACAAAACAACAGACATCAAGACATTAACACATTTAAGGCATCAAAACCAAAAACATGTATCCTAAATCCTAAACCCACTAGGCTACTGAAAGAGGTGTTACCTGTAATCTCAATATTTGTTACTCTTTGCTTTCTTTAGGGCAAATTTCAAAATCTTTTTCCATCATGTTTGGATTTTATGTGTTCACGAGAATACTTTTTGTGCGTCAATAAAACAAAATAACGACTTTATTCAACAATTTCTTCTCTTCCATATCAGTCTCCGACGCGCATTCACGAGAGCACCACGACACATGCGTTACCTCGCATGCATCTTCCTCTGCTTGAAAACACAGCCCTGCATTTCCAGGTCATATATCAGAACGCATCATCAACACACGTATTGATGACACACATGGTGCTCTCTTGAACACACGTCGGAGACTGATACGGAAGAGAAGAACTTGTTGAATAAAATCGTTATTTATTTTTTTGTGGCACACAAAAATTATTCTCGTCGCTTCATAAAATTAAGGTTGAAACACTGTAGTCAAATTGACTATTTTAACGATTTATTTCCTGCCTTTCTAGACCTTCAAAGTGTTAATAAAAATGGTGTCAAAGATGAAGATCTTACAGGTTTGGATCGACATGAGGTTGAGTAATAACTGACAGAATTGATCTATCCCTTTAACAATTATCCCTAAAAAAATTGCCTTTATAAATGGGTAAATATCAAAACTGCAGATTTAAAGGGTAACTCTCGCCAAAATGCAACCTAGGGTCTTTTTGTTAATCTACCCGAGGCAAACTTTCATTTAAAAATAATAATTAGAATGGAAACGCCACTTTTAAGTTTGACCATATTTTTATTTGAGGATAAAATGCCTTGTGAATGGGGCACTTTTATGATAGCATCAAAAATCACTATTTTTAAAACACTAAGGAGGCTCGATACAACATGAAACTTTGCTCAAAGTATCACCAGGGGCTCTACACATGAACTCTGGCTGAAATAGAGCCCGTGCATCAGGGCAATTGGGTGATGGTGAGACGCTGTAGTCGCAGGTCAAAACACCGCTCTTCCGTTATGATTACAACTTCAAATAGATTCTCCCCGCTCAGTGAAACACCCACTGTGAATCCTGTTGAATGTGCCCTAGTTATTGGCCATTCTATTACACGGAACGTGAAAATAGAGACACCAGCCACCATAGTCACATGTTTGCTGGGAGCCAGAGCACCTGACATCAAAGCAAATTTAAAAAGGCTGGCTAATGCTAATCGTAAATTCTCTAAGATCATTATTCATGTTGACACAAATTATGTTCGACTCAGCCAGTCGGAGATCACTAAAATTAATGTTAAAGAGGTGTGTGAACTCGCAAGTATGATATCAGGCACATTAATTTGCTCTCAGGGATTAAAGTTCTCTGTCGCTACGACGGATTTCCGTTAATTGCATGAAGTCTATGACGGATTTCCATCAATTGCAGGGTTCCAGTCTGTCCTTAAAGTCTTAAATTCACTTTTCATAATTTTAAGGCCGTAAATAGGCTTTCATTTCTCAAATAGTGTAATAAATATCTTAATTTTAGTTTGAATAGGTCTTAAATTAAGGAAAGACGAGGTGTATTCACCCTGCTGAGGGGGATGTGATCAAAGCCTGGAGTGGAGCAAAAGCACGTTCCTCTCTCCACTCTAAGCACTCTGTAATCACTTCGCTCATGGTCCACTCCGGGTTTTCAATTACAGCTCACGGAAAGTGCATGTCAGGCTACAGCTGAGCGCTGAGGTAGAACTATATTTCAGTGACACACTTATAATGCAGGTAGGGCTGGGCGATATATATCGATATAACAAATATATCGATATATTTTTGAAATGCGATATGGAATTAGACCATATCGCATATATCGATATAGTTCAAATTTGCGCTGTGATCCTTGCTCCCCGCGCCCCCGCTCCTCCTATTCCACTCTGCGCGCGTGTTTAGAGCATGTTATGTTATGAGAGGCGAATCATGACTACTTCAGAAAACCCAGCACAATAGGAACTACCAGGCAGTGACATAAGTGTACGCTGAAATAAAGTTTTTCACCTCAGAAAAACTGACTTTCTTGTCCTGTCAGCCGTTATCCTGTTCTCGTAGCGCACACTCAATTGCACGCCTCACTGATCAAGTGCAAAAGAAACTATGAGCATGCACCGCCGTTACGTTGTAAATTACACAAAATAAAAGTAATGCAGGTATGATTCTCATTCTATTCACCAGGAACAGTTTCCATGTTTCATTAACAGTTATTGTTAATATTGTGTATTCACCATGGTGACTGTCGTTTCCATATTAACTGCAAAATGCCACTATTTTTCTTTGTGTTATTTTTTTATATTTTAAAATTACTGTAGTGGCTCATACCAACATTGTATTAACTTTGACATTAGGATACGTACCAAACTTTTAAGCTGGCTATGATTAAACCGCTTGTTAAAAAAACGCAACTTGATCCTACAGAATTAGTCAATTACAGGGTGATCTCGAATCTACCTTTTCTGTCAAAGATACTAGAAAAGGCAGTATCCTCACAATTATGTCCCTTTTTAGAAAGAAATGATATCTGCGAGGATTTCCAGTCAGGATTTAGACCGTACCATAGTACTGAGACTGCACTCGTTAGAGTCACAAATGATTTGCTCTTATCATCAATGATTTGCTCTATATATCTCGCTATTAGTGTTACTCGATCTTAGTGCCGCATTTGACACCATTGACCACAACATTCTTTTAAATAGACTCGAAAATTATGTTGGCATTAGTGGAATTGCATTAACATGGTTTAAATCATACTTATCTGACCATTATCAGTTCATAGCAGTAAATGAAGAGATGTCTTATCAATCACAAGTTCAGAATGGCGTACCACAAGGCTCAGTACTAGGACCGCTGCTGTTCACTCTGTACATGCTACCATTAGGAGATATCATTAGGAAGCATGGCATTAGTTTTCACTGTTATGCTGACGACACTCAGCTGTATATTTCTTCACGCCCTGACGAAACTTACCAATTCACAAAATTAACGGAATGTATAGGTGATATAAAAATTGGATGACTAGTAATGATGACTAGACTATTTGCTACTACTTAATTCTGAAAAAACAGAGATTCTAATTATTGGACAAAAAACTTCCTCACGTAATAACCTAGAATACTGTCTAACACTTGATGGCTGCTCTGTCAAGTCTTCGTCGTCGGTTAGGAACCTGGGTGTGCTCTTTGAGACCAATCTTTCATTTGAAAGTCACGTGTCTAGTATCTGTAAAACTGCATTTTTCCATCTTAAAAATATATCTAAATTACGCCATATGCTCTCAATGACAAATGCGGAACAATTAGTTCATGCGTTCATGACCTCAAGGCTAGATTATTATAATGCTCTACTGGGTGGTTGCCCTGCACGCTTAATAAACAAACTACAGCTAGTTCAAAACGCAGCAGCTCGAGTTCTTACCAGAACCAGGAAGTATGACCATATTAGCCCTGTTCTGTCAAAACTGCATTGGCTCCCTATTAAACATCGCATAAACTTTAAAATATTGCTGATTACTCAACAAAGCACTAAATGGTTTAGCTCTGCAGTACTTGAGCGAGCTCTTAACGCATTATAGTCCGTCACGTCTATTGCGATCTCAAAATTCCGGCCAGCTGATACCTAGAATATCAAAATCAACTGCTGGCGGTAGATCCTTTTCCTATTTAGCACCAAAACTCTGGAATAGTCTTCCTAACATTGTCCGGGAAGCAGACACACTCTGTCAGTTCAAATCTAGACTAAAAACACATCTCTTTGACCTAGCATACACATAATACATTATAGACTTCTATAATTCAATGTTAGTCTGCATAGATTAGGTCAGCTGGAACCGGGAACACTTCCCATAAATCCTGATGTACTCGTTACATCATAAGAAGAATGGCATCTACGCTAATATTAGTCTCTCTGTTTATACCGAGGTTTACCGCAGTCTGCCGGATCCAGGCTGTATCCAGATCTGATGAAGGACCTGTGCCTGGACACGACAACAGCGCAGTCCTGAAATGTCAACTAGGCTCTTCCCTGTGAAGGCCTCCCTCCCCTCACCTCTCTACAGATAAAGCGTTGTCGGGATAATTCCGGTTCGCGTGGCTACGTGGAAGCGATAAAAATTCTGTATTTATTTTAAGGCCAGACAAGTAGTATGTTGAGGGTTGATTTGTAGGGAGGGACCGTGCGCCTGCGCACATGTGTTCACGGTCACATGCCTGTAGACTGAACTCGTAATACGCATGTGCACGCCATCGGTGTTCTCACAGGTTCACGTTTTTGAAGTTTGTGCAGAAAGAACTTAAGAGTTTTCTGTTAAAACGGTGTCATGTTAGCTAAGTTAATAACTAATGATTGTTGCGACGGAAGTGAATCAATCAAACTAACTTTATCTGGACAATAACTCAATTCTAGAGCTACTATAAAGCCAAAACACTTTACTTTAATTTCCTGTTATCAATGTAAAGCTGCTTTGGAACAATCTACATTGTTAAAAGCGCTATATAAATGAAGATGACTTGACTGAAGTACGAGCACAGAGGCGCCTCTCACATGCATGCGATTGTGAATTCAGCTCTCTTTCACAGCTACACACACAATTATGTCAAAATGCACATCATGTGGACTATTCAATTGTGGAGTATTCAATATTAACAGAGTCTATCAAGTCCTACATAAACAAAGACAAATGGGAGAAAATCGGATGTGTCAGTTATAAAACCACTCATTAAGAAATCACAATTAGATCATAATAACCTAGCAAATGATAGACCCATTTCAAATCTTCCATTTATGTCTAAAATATTAGAAAAAGTGATGTCCGCTCCACTGGGCTCTTTCTTGCAAGAAAATTACATCTATGAAAAGTTTCAGTCTGGATTCAGGCCACATCATAGCACTGAAACTGAGCTCGTTAAAATCACAAATGATTTACTTTTAGCTTCTGACCAAGGCTGTATCTCAATACTAGTTTTACTTGATCTTAGTGCTGCGTTCGTTACTATAGATCACACAATACTCTTAGATCGACTACAAAATTATACTGGTGTTCAAGGACAAGCATTAAGCTGGTTTAGATCGTATTTATCTGACCGCTACCATTTTGTTTATTTAAATGGAGAAAAATCGATCATAACTCCAGTAAACTATGGAGTGCCGCAGGGATCTGTGTTAGGCCCTCTATTATTCTCAATATATATGCTGCCACTTGGAAATATTATAAGGAAACATGGAATTAGTTTCCATTGTTATGCTGATGACACTCAAATCTATATTTCATCACGGCCGGATGAAAACGCTAAATTATCTAAATTGACAGAGTGTGTTAAAGATATAAAAGATTGGATGACGCGTAATTTTCTTTTATTAAATCCAGACAAGACAGAGGTACTACTTATCGGTTCAAAAAACCACCCACAAAACCTCTCACAATACAACTTTAACATAGTAGGATGTCCTGTTACTTTATCCTCTACAGTAAAAGACCTGGGTGTTATACTAGACTGCAACCTGTCTTTTGAAAATCATATTTCATATACAAGAACAGCCTTTTTCCACCTTAGAAACATTGCTAAGCTACGTAACATGCTATCAGTTTCTGATGCAGAAAAGTTAGTTCATGCATTCATGACCTCGAGACTAGATTACTGTAATGCTTTATTAGCTGGTTGTCTTGCATCCTCAATAAACAAGCTACAGTTAGTCCAAAATGCCGCCGCTAGAGTACTTACTAGATCAAGAAAATATGATCATATAACACCGATTTTAACATCACTACATTGGTTACCTATAAAGTTCCGTATTAATTACAAGGTATTGCTACTGACTTATAAAGCCCTAAACGGCTTAGCTCCAGTCTATTTAACGGATCTTCTATCGCCCTATAATCCATCGCGCTCTTTAAGATCACTAAATTCGAGGCGTTTGGTCATACCTAGGATATCCAGATCCACCAAAGGAGGGAGAGCATTTTCACATTTAGCTCCAAAACTCTGGAATAGCCTTCCTGATACTGTTCGTTGCTCAGACTCGCTCTCCCAGTTTAAAACTAGATTAAAGACGCATCTCTTCAGCCAGGCATTCATATAATTTTCTTAATCTTACAGTTCAAACTACAATCCGGCCTCTAGTTCATAAACGCCAGAGGAGAACTGGCCCCCGACTGAGCCTGGGTTCTCCCAAGGTTTTTTTTCTCCATTAGGTCATCTGATGGAGTTTTTTCGGTTCCTTGCCACTGTTGCCTTTGGCTTGCTCAGTTGGGGATATTTTGGGAATATTTAATTTAATTTTATCAATCAATAAATTTCACTAGAAACAAACCTTGTTGTATTATTTTAATTTAATACTGTGAAGCTGCTTTGATACAATCTGTATTGTGAAAAGTGCTATACAAATATACTTGACTTGACTTGTGTAACCGAATCCGTGCATTCATTCTTAAAGGGACAGCTGCCTCATAAACTGTTGCCATAAGTTTCATTAATGGTAATAAAAAACAACCATTCAATAAAAAAAACGTTGGACCAATATATCGGGCCTTACATGAGGTACCAAAAGATTCCCACCCCTATAATCGACCCTCTGAGACGGTTGGCATCGTAGTAGTAATTAGTGCAATACAGTTTCTTTCAAACTACTGCAATTAAAAAATGCATAGCCTATATTATATATAAATTCAACCCGTAAAATAGGAGTGACTGCGTTACACGTGACGTCACTGCTGAAATCCACCCGCATTGGTGTGTGTTAATGTCAAGACTTGTATATAAAGTAAACCATCAGATTGAACAATTTAATTTCAATTGATTTTCAAAACTAAGATGCAGCGCAACTTATTCTGTCTTGTAAGGTCAGCTTATTTTTCTAGTCGACAAAAAATCACTGAACAGTACTGCACTGTCTTTACTATTTGGATTAAATATAGGCCTACACTAAAGTTACTAAAGTTGTTCAGTCAAAAGCAGCAAGCAATTTCTGAGTTTTGTTGTTTGATTAAAGGAACACTCCACCGTTTTTTGAAATAGGGCTTATTCACCTTCTTTCCTACATTTAGATAGGTGGGCAAACCACTGATCTATATAGAATGACTGGATAGCTCATGACGTCGTAAACAGTGAAGCCACCGCGCCGCCATATTGGTATTCCCTAGTGAGCTCACACATTCTATTGAATCAATAGGAAATTTTATGATTTGACTTTAAAAACATTGCCTAACGAGACACAGTTTTTAAATCTAACATCTCCCTGTACATTCTCACAACGCAAACATCCTAAGCATTTAAATGGGTATTTGTTTAAAGTCGGAAATTTTTCCTGCTTATTAAAAAACAGCAATTTCTTTGCAAAAGGAATAAAAAGCTGTATGAGAACACTAGTCGGCCTTCACTGAAGAGCTATCTTCACAGGTAAGAAAAACAGTTTGATACTATTAATTAAATAGTGAATGCTAAAGACCTATATTTTTGTGAATTGGTGAATATTCAGGTGAATATTGTTTCGTGGCCACGAATTAATAATACCTCAGCAGGTTCATTTGTTCCCTCGTTTTACTATATTGTGGCCACGTTGTAATTCGTTAAATCAAAATGAGGGAGGGAATTAGTTCAACGTGTCCACGATTTATTAAAACGAGGGAACAAATAAGTCGTCGTAACAACGAATTATTTAGATCAGTGGACAGGGCGCATAAGAACAAGCAGAGAGAGAGAGAGAGAGACCCGGCCGCGCGCGCACTCTCTCCGTCTTCAGACAACACGAGCGCTGTATGCTCTCTCTCCCTCGCGCATATCAACATCAATTGACACAATAGTAAAAGGTCGGAAGACCGATTGTGTTTTATAGATTAGTAGTTTGTTCATATGAAGTGTTTGATTAGCAAGTACATGTTCAGGAAATGCAGAATACAAATTGTATGGGTTAATGTAGCGGTAAACGGACTCTGCACGAAGCTCTTTTGAAGCTGTCAAATGGTGTCGCTATTGGACACTTAATTGTGATTATTGCTGCCCTGAGGTTTCTTATAGGCTACTGTTGACTGTTTTATCGTTGTTTTTTGAAGAAGCAACAGCATTAGGCTACTCTTGCCTCGGAGAAAACAACACGGGCATAGCGACAATTTTTCATATAAATTACTACTTACAGGGCTTGAATTACAACCTGTGGGCAGTTTTTCTACATCCTTTTGTGAACGTCGTTTTACACTTGTTTACTGCACAGCGGGTCATCTTAAAAGTGCCGTCGGAGTGACCAATCTCTGTATAACGGGCGTTGGAGCCCTCTGCTGGTAGGGAATCGTAAGATGGCCGCTCGAACACTTCCGGTGGCTTCACTACCCTCTAGCAGTTTAGAATGTCATGAGCTATCCAGTCATTATATAGCCTAGATCAGTGGGGCAAACGCATTTTTGTCTCAGTGTATACATCGTTTTAGTTTGGAAGTGCCACCGCTAGCTTAGCTTAGCATAATGAATGGAATCCTTTGTTGCCAGCTAGCATGTCCTGAGTAAAAGTGATTAAAAAAATGAATTCCTTCTTGTGGCCTGCGTATTCACAACGAGTAGTAATAACAATGCAGATTAACACTAGGTGATTTCCTAGGCAGATATTGACATGGGACTATATTGGGGGGGAAGCACAGGTGAAGCACTGCTACTTGGGCGCAGAGATAAATAGGTAGATATTGTGTTGAATGTTACTCAAAATAATTGTTTTTAGGCTACTTATGTATTATTTCGCCTAATTTAATGTTTGGCGTTGGAATAACGAATGTCCAACATGGAAGTCGGATCTTCTCAGGATGAAGTAGCATTAGTATTTGTCTGGTCATGTGATCTCAACATGTCTGTCCACATGAGGCGACCCGCTCCGTGTCAAATAAAACCACTTTAATTAGGACACTCTTCAAAAATATGTCACTCATTTCTGTAGAGCTGGACATTTTAATAAGGATCAAATGACTGAGTTTAGCTTTGAGAATGAAACTGACCTGTTTGTTCCTCAGTTTCTTCTTGTTTCACACTGAATGTGTCTTCAATCTTGAAGTCTTCACTCTCCTCTTTAATAAACGGCATCTTTATAATAGATCTCAGTCGCTTCACCTGGAGTTTTTCTGTTCAGTAGTTCAGTTCTCTGGTAAGAAAGTCAGTCAGTCAGAGAGTTAATGGACTTAAATGATCTGATTAGAAAAAAAAAGAAAGGAAAAAAAAACACTCCAAACTAGCACTACATTTTTTTTAAATAACACAAATTACACAGTTGGTTTATATTTAGACAATATAATATATAAAAAAAATCTTTGTAGATTACATTTAATAGATTAAAACATTTGCAGCTGGTTAGTAAAATTTGTCATTACTTGTTTGTTGTTCTCGTTGTATTTACACTGTTTGACCAGCAGGAGTCGTCCGTGTTTGAGGAGATTCGAGCGAGTCGACACAGTGAATCATTCTGTGTAGCTTTGATTGATTCAGTTGACCCTTGAGTTTCAAAAGCTCCGTTTCTCTCATCACTACTTGCAAGTAGCGGATTCATGTTTATGATAAATTAATTCACGATGTAGGGAGCGAAATGAGACACACCTTTTCTGCTACTCATGTATGGATTTGCTTAACTTGCACAAAAAACGTTCAATAATGTTAGATAACTCACTTTAATGTTACATTCAATATGAATTAACCTATTTTACATAACCTGTAAAAGATATTAAATTGATTCACCAGTTTGCATTCATTTTAACACTTTAAAATGCTTTAAACAAACCTTTCTTCAGCCGAATCACAACATATGCAGGAGCGCGGCGCGGCCTTATGACGTCACATCTCCTCTCCAAAATAAAAGTCCTGAAAACAAAAGCGGCGTTGGTAAAATACACATTTAAATTAATCTTAATCACTAATAACTACCACTTAAAAAGTCTAAACTACATCGAGTCATCGACTATGTGAGATTCTGTAAATGGCACTAATAACACTAATGTTTGAGAGCAGAAAACATTTACAAAGAGTGGGCAACTGTTTTCAATAACAAACCAATTATTTCTTGATGCATTTTGTGTGTGTGTGTAAATTAAAGATTGACAAACCGTTATTGTTTTTGATAAAACTCTAATTAAAAAAAAAAAAATCTGGGCCACGGACTAAAAAAAATGCAACAACCATTGGGTAACATTTTATCAATTGTTATCAACGTTATCAATTGTGCAAAATTAATGCAATTGTGCACAATTACATAACAAAAATAATTTATTTTTAATTAAATTGATTGTGTGTGTCTGCTTTATTTTCCTTATAGTGGATGAGTGTGGTGGAAATCTCTCACTGTTTTACACACATGAACAACATTTATATTATTTTTTGGCAACACTTTACAATAAGGTTTTATTAGTTACATTCAGGGCTTGACATTAACTTTTTTGCTTACTAGCCAATGTGGCAAGTGGTTTTCCAAAGTTACTAGCCACACAGCATTTTTACTAGCCACATTTTTGTTGTTGTGAAATAACCTGATAAAAGTTGACTATGGCGTGCTAAAATTTACTTGAACTAGATTTACAACCCTTTTAAATGTAAAACCACTGTACACACCCAAATCAAGACTACATAAATGTATAACAATAACAAACGAAGCACAGACGAAGCACAAACGATCGAGCCTATTTGGGTTGAATTTGGAGTGCCCTGAGGGCTGAGTGCCCTGAGTGCCAACAGAATGACCAAATTTTTAATATTTTAGATTAGCTCAGTTCACAACGACAAAACGCACAGATCACTTTGGTCTTGTCAATTGAACCATTTGGCCACTTTTTTAAAATTAAACTTTCCATTCAGAATCTTAATGGCATCCATTTCGGCATCTCACGCTCATCATTCATCCACTCAAAACGTAACGTTAAAGGGGGTCGCACACTGGATGAGAAGCGAAGCGCAGCGCCTCGTATTTAAAATTCGAAATCATTATTCTCTATGAGTGAACACACACCGGCGGCGATGTGCGATACAAGTTGTCCTAGACACGGCTTCTCGTCCACTCTTTGGCCGGCTCACAAGCCCAAACAAGTGTGTGCGGCGTCCCTGTTGTTTTGTTTCCGGTCTAGCTAGATCTGGTGGTGTTGTTGCAAAAGTATGTGAAAAAAAATTACAAAGTTTGCTAGGCGTTAATCGCGCGATAAAAAAATTGACGCCGTTAAAATGGGTTTGCGTTAACGCCGTTAATAACGCGTTAACTGACAGCCCTAAATATGAATATTACTATTATAATAAAATCATTTGAATTATTACATGTTTATTTTAACTTCTTCAAGGTTGGGCCATTTCTAGGCTTTTCCCCCCGACATTGCACTGTGCCTACTTCAGAGATCACTGTTCCCACCTATTTTGGCCTACCATCAAATGCCTGACCTTTTTAGAAAGCTGAGACCCTGTAGTTTCTTAGGAAACAATCACATAATTGTGTGAAGTACAGAGTTATAGAGGCTAGAATAATGTTTTTTCTTTCTCCCGGATAACAAGCATCTCTGAACTGACCACATTTCAGCCCTCTAGGTCACTTGATATGACTTTAGAAAGACAACTGAGCCCTAGCACCAGGTCTTGTGAAGCTGTGTGCAAAAGCAGATCAATATAGAATGAAGTATGAGTACTTTAGACCATTATTTGCCAAGGTATGCTCAAGCGTTTAGTAAAATGCCCTATAGAAACTCCCATAGGACTTTTGGTTACCCAAAATGCATACTGACAATAAAAGGCTAACTGTGTGGCAACCTCTTGGTGTAGAAGCATAATCCTGGTCTCAAAGGAGAGGTAACACTCTGAAGTTTCTTGTAGACTATTTGGATTGTATGTCAGGGGTTCTGATATAGAATGACTACACAAAATATGGAATAATTACACAAAAGTCTCTATTTTTGCATTTTCTTTGTTGGTTCAATGGGTGTGTATAAGATGGACCATACATCTGCACAACTAATATTGGATAAAACATTGAATATTTAATTTCTATAGATTCCTGTGAATATTTCAAGCAGAAGAGGGGGGGGGGAGGGCATTTTTTACTCAATTTAATTGAGACATAGTAAGATTAATCTGACAATGTAAAGCACTATACAGATTGTTAGTGATGGGGACGAGACCGCCTATGCCGAGTCAGAGTCAAGACCGAGTCTTTGAAGGGTCGAGTCCGAGTCGAGACCGAGTCCGTTGGTTAACATGGGAGGATTTGAACTTGAAACACGGAGTGTACTGACGCCGTGGTTAAAACAACATGGCTTCTTATGTTTGTTCATGTTTATTTGAGGCTATAAATTAACTAGAAGGAAGAGATGATCGGTTCACGAGCAGCTTTAACTGATGCTCTACAGCGATCTGTCACTACACATTTAAGAGCCACAAAACGGTATTTATTGTTTAAATTTCTTTTAAAAAATGACCAAATTTGAAAGGCGAGACTTTGTTTAATATGTTTAATATCAAAAGTAACCGAAAAGTAACCTGGTCTGTCCTGTCTGTCAGCTTGTTGTCAGTCTCCTCTCTGCTCCGCGATGTTTTTTTCACTGCGTGAGAACATGGTGTGGCGTGAGAACGGTGTAGCTTGTCGGACATAGCGACAGTAACTAAGGGGGGCGGGTCTTTGCGAACAGTCAATTAAAATTTTCTAGTGGTATGTATTCTAGTGGACTAGTGATGGGACGAGACCGCCTATGCCGAGTCCGAGTCAAGACCGAGTCTTTGAAGGGTCGTGTCCGAGTCAAGACCGAGTCTTTGTAAGAACAAGTCCGAGTCGAGTCCGAGAAAGCAGAAATCGGTCTCGAGACAGCAAGCTCCTCATATCGGCAGGTACAAAAAGAGAGCGTCGCTTCTAGCGCTCCCCCTATAGGAGCTTAGGGCCACAGGTCCCTTTCCCGAAGCCCTCTTAGCTTGAAGGATGGTCCTCAGATCGACCTTCTTTTCAGAAGACTTCGGGTGAAAGAGTTGCCTGTGCCCCTAAGCTCTAATAGGGGGAGTGCTAGAAGCGACGCTCTCTTTTTGTACCTACCGATATGAGGAGCTTGCTGACGGCTGAGGCTGCCCACTGGAGTAAGCGTTCTTAGATCTCGAGCGGCGAGGGAGATATTGTTTGAAGGCTGCATTTCAATGATCAGAGTTATGCGCAGATGCCTTAATTCCCTGTCTATATGGAAGATACCTTGGTTCCTGTTCCAAGGCCCAGTGTTGGGAGCACCATGTTGCCAAAAAATCGTTTTGACAGATGCATCACTCACGGGCTGTGGTGCGAAAACGGAAGGCATGTTTGCGAGAGGCCTTTGGCAGGACCATCATCGTTCCTGGCACACAAATTGATTGATTGATTCCGTGCTTCCGGTTTGAGTGCACACTGGCGCGCCTAGTTGCCGCTACTCACCGGTGAATTTTTAATGTTTTAATGTTTTAATGTTTTGATTGTCTACTTGCATTACTGGACTGTGGATTTTCACTTATCCAACCATTAATACTTAGTTTATTTTGCTCTACCGTGAGAGAACACGTATTTACCTCCGGCTTCTACTCTGCTCTGCTTCTGTAACTGCTTACTATGTGGACCAACGCTATTCACGTTTGGTCTGCACTCATCTGGACTCTATCAATAGTCCTCCACCAACCTGTTGCTGGTCTGCACCAGTACACAGCCGCCGAGCTCCTCTGGATCCGCCACCTACCTGGATCTCGACTGGCTTCACTACACCTCGATCCGGACAGCGCTCATCTTTTCCGCCGGAGATACATCCATCGCGGGTCACGTAGGAACTTTCACTACGAAAACTCCACTGCAATTAAATCCTTTTGGTCCACCTCTCGCCGTCGTCCTCACAGGAATTCCAGCCGGGCAGCTGATCAATCCTCGTTGGCCAGCCTAGCCAGGTCGGCTAACACCACTAATGGATGTGGCAACACTACCGTCAACTTTGGCTTCCTCAATATCCGCTCTCTCACTGGAAAGGGTCATTTCATCCACGCTCTTATCAAAGATCGTGACCTTGACTTCATGTGCTCATCTGAAACTTGGCAACAGCCAAATGACTTCTCCCAAGTTAATGACGCTACTCCTCCGGGGCTTGTTTACCTCTGCAAACCACGCGGTTCTCGCGGAGGAGGTCTCGCGATAATTCATCGCGAGAAGTGGAAAGTCTTGCCGGTGTCTGTTCCTGATTTTAATTCATTTGAGTATTTGGTTTTTAAATTACACGTACCACCCCCAGCGATCATCACATCAGTCTACCGTCCCCCTAAGCCACACAAGGACTTTCTGCTTGAATTCTCAACATTACTCACTCACCTATCTACACTCTCATCAAATGTAATAGTGCTTGGGGACTTTAACATACATTTGGACATTAGTAATCTTCTTCTCACCAAAGACTTCTCATCCTGTCTGGACAGCTTTGGATTTAATCAATACATTAACTGTGCAACTCATTCCAAAGGCCACTGCCTTTGATTTACTGTGCTGCTCTGGACTTACCCCTCTTAATTGTGCAGTTGATGATCTCCTTATCAGCGATCACTTCTTCATTTCTTTCAGTGTCACACTTCAGCTTTCCTCAACCAAACCAACCAGGCCTATCTCCTTCAGGAATATTAAGGACATTAACCCTGATACCCTCTCCTCCTGCATTGATAATATTCACCTACTGGACAATAACTCTCTACCTGATGACCTGGTTGTTCACTATAATGATCAATTAGCTCTCATTCTAAACTCCCTTGCTCCAGTTAAAACTCGTTCTGTCTCTTTCACTCAGTCTGCTCCCTGGTTCACCCCTCAACTCCGGACTCTGAAAACTAAATCCGTAAGTCAAAGCCTTCTACCTGTCTGTTAGACCCCCTTCCCACTAATCTGGTTAAATCTTGCCTCCCCTCTCTGCTCCCCCTTATCTCCATCATCATACATGCATCTCTTACCACCGGTATTGTTCCTTCCCTTTTCAAAACTGCTGCAGTCACTCCAATACTTAAAAAGCCTGGTTCAGATCCAAACATTTTTAATAATTTTCGTCCCATTTCTAATCTACCCTTCATCTCCAAAATTTTAGAAAAAATAGTTGCTGCCCAGCTCCACATTCACCTCACCCACAACTCCCTCTATGAACCCTTCCAGTCTGGTTTCCGTCCACTCCATAGCACAGAAACTGCCCTCCTTAAAATAACTAACGATCTTCTCATTGCAGCTGATTCTGGTTTATTATCCATCCTGGTTCTCCTTGATCTAAATGCGGCCTTTGATACAATTTCTCATTCCATCCTCCTCCATAGGTTATCCTCCATCGGCATTGTTAACACCCCTTTTCATTGGTTTCAGTCATACCTATCAGGCCGCACTCAGTTCATCACTATCAAATCCTTCCGCTCCCAGCCGTCTCCAGTCACCTCTGGAGTGCCCCAGGGCTCTGTCCTGGGGCCCCTCCTCTTCATCACATACATCCCCTTGGCAATATTTTACGCAAATTTAACATTCAATTTCACTGTTTCGCGGATGACACCCAGCTTTACCTTTCCAGCAAACCAAACTCCACACTTCCTCCCCTCCTCCCTCACCACCTGCCTACAAGAAATAAAATCTTGGTTCAGTTCAAATTTCCTAAAATTAAACACATAAAACAGAACTTCTTGTCATCGGCACCAAAAACACCCTCCCTAAATTTGACAGTTTTTCTCTCCTCATTGATGATACCTTAGATTCCCCCTCCCCTCAGGTCAAGTGTCTGGGTGTCGTCCTCGACAGTACACTATCTTTTCAATCTCACATTAATAGCATCACACGGTCAGCTTATTTCCATCTCCGTAATATCAACCGTCTCCGCCCCTCCCTTACCATTTACTCTGCTTCCATCCTTGTTCACAGCCTGGTTACATCGCGCATTGACTACTGTAATTCTCTCCTTTTTGGCCTCCCTCACAAAACCCCTCGTAAGCTCCAGTTGGTTCAGAATTCAGCAGCACGTGTTATAATCAAAACTCCCTTTTCCCACCACATCTCGCCTATTCTTCAACAACTACACTGGCTACCAGTTCAATACAGAATTGAGTTTAAAATTCTCCTGCTCACCTACAAGGCCATCCATAACCTCGCCCCTCCTTACATGTCAGATCTCCTCCATGTTGTCACCCCATCCCGCTCTCTCAGATCCTCCTCCTCCACCCATCTCTCTGTTCCCTCTGTCCGCTTCAGTACCATGGGGAGCAGAGCCTTCTGCTGCTCTGCACCCAAACTCTGGAACTCTCTTCCGCCTCACATCAGGAACATTAACTCGCTCACAGAATTCAAATCCATACTCAAAACTCACCTGTTTAAAATATCTCACTTATTGTGAAACACACATTGTCCTGTTTACTTGTATTTGTGCCATGTTTTATTTTTATTTTATTTGCTTGTTTTTTTTGTTTTTTTATATATTCTTGTGTTTTTATTTTGTACAGCGACCTTGAGTGTCCAGAAAGGCACTTTTAAATAAAATGCATTATTATTATTAAATTGCCTAGAGATGTTGGCTATTTTCAGGGAGAGCTTCATCCCAGGCCTCAGGGGCCATCACGTTCTTGTACGGACAGACAACGCGTCGATTGCCTAAGAGCAATGTACATCCCCGGGGACCAGAATCGGGGCCCGTGGAATGGAGACTTCATCACAAGGTGGTGAGGTCAATATGCGAGAGGTTCGGCCCAGTGGAACTGGAACTTTTTGCTTCTCAAGAGACGACCCACTGTCCTCTGTGGTTCTCTTTAACCCATCCAGCCCCACTGGTGCAGGCATAGCAGATGCGGCACCTGTACGCATTTCCGCCGATTGTTCTGCTCCCGGGAGTCCTGAAAAGGGTCTGAAAGGATGGGGTCAGTCTACTTCTAGTAGCCCAGATTTGGCCCGAGTATGGTTCACAGACATAGTATTGCTCCTGGAGGGCGGGAGATGGTGGGAGAGATGCCCATCAGGAGGGACCTGCTTTCTCAGGCGGAGGGCTCATATTCCACCCTTTTCCAGAGCTGTGGGTCTGGCCCCTGAGGGGGCCCAGTACCTAGAAGCTGGTCTGTCAGCAGTGGTTGAGACCATACTCAGCTCCAGAGCTCCATCCACAAGGAAATTGTATGGCCTGAAATGGAGGGTTTTCACCAACTGGTGTAGAGAGTGTGCTGTGGACCCAGAATCACTTCTCTGCTGGTCTTACCACGTCCACTCTTAAGGTGTACGTGGCTGCCATTGTGGCTTTCCACACTCTTAAGTGACAGACCCTTGGGGATGCACCAGCTGGTTGTATTGGTTCTTCCATGGTGCATGGTGAATGAGGTCTGCGACTCCAACCAGAGTCCCCACATGGGATCTGGCAGTGGTTCTCGAAGGGCTGGCTCTGGCCCCCTTCAAACCTCTGTAGTCAGCTGCAGCCAAGAACCTCACACTCAAGCTAGCATTTATCCTAGCCATCCCTTTGCTTAAAAGAGTAGGAGATCTCCAGCTCCTCTCTATATCTCCTGAATGCTTGGAGTTTGCTCCTGGTAGAGTTAAGGCTATCTTGCATCCCAGACTGGACTATGTGCCTAAGGTGCCTTCTAACATGCCACGGCCTATGGTTCTGCAGGCTTTTCATCCTCCACCTCATGTGACGGTGAAAGATTAGAGACTTCAGCTGCTCTGCCCTAGCCTGACGTCGTCATACTCAGCTTCTAGTCAGAATATGAGTCTGATACTGCTCCATTGGGCTGTGATTATGGGGCGCGTTTCAACCGAACCAGGAAAGAAAATGCCATGGCACTCAATTGGATAGACCTACAACCAGAGCAACAAAGTAAGCGACGTATGTTCTTCATTCATGTTTCCGATCGACAAATGCCTTGATTGAGGTTCTCTGTTCCTCTTTTAATTTCCTCTTTAAATTAATGCGCTATCAATATCTTCTATAACAGATACGATGGCGGAATCTACACATAATGTTTTATAAACAAAGTTGGGGAGGAGCACGTTCAAATAATCAATCCAATCAACTTGTCATCAAACAATTACCGTCTACCCTATCAGCATGAGAGGAAGCATATATTTATTCACTCTGTCAACTCACCTAACATTCCTTGACAGTTTTCAGCATCCCTCCACTCACTCTCGACTTGTTCTTCCACAGCCAGGAATACAGGGGGATTACTTTGGGTTCTCCAGCGGCAGTCACCTTTGTTGTAAACAAATTCAACCCAAGCACTCTTTGGTGAGGTGGATGATTACATTACTGGTGATCATCTGTCCATCATCGTATAAAGCCCACCCTGACAATTCGATTGGTCCGAACAGCTTTTGTTCGGGCATAATAGCTCCTCAACGGATCAAGTCCAGACCGAACTTCCCGACCTAAAAATTATGTGGGCGGGGCTAAGTTCGGCTGGCATCCAGGATAGCTCTGCCCTGTCAGAGCACTTAATATCTACATTCAGAAGTCATCTCAGTGGAGGAAGTCAGATCAGTTGTTGGTGTGTTTCGGGTCACCTAGGAAGGTGTTCCCTGCTTCTAAGCATAGCATCAGCAATTGGATAGTTCAAGCTATTTCTCAGGTTTCTTGCAGTCTGCCTTCACCTTTGGCACCTTTGCCACACCTATCCAAGAGGTCTGTGATGCAGCTGGCTAGGCCACTGCACACATTCACAAGATTTTACAGTCTGGACCTCCCCTTCTATGTCGGGTGCACGAGTGCTCTCCTCCTAAGTTGTGCCTGAGATAGTTTCACATTAGGGCAGGCAGGGATCATTGTGGCATAGAGGGTATTCGTTCCCCAAAGTGTCGTCATCGACGCAGTGCGAGTTCCCTCGAAAGGGAATGTCTCCGGGTTAAGACTAACCCTTGATCTCTGAGAAGGGAACGAGACACTGAGTCCCTTTGCCATGCCTCCCCCTGCCTGGGAGCGACTTGCTTCATCACAGAAGCTAACTCTGTTGTGTGCCGCTTCCCTTTATAGCTTCCGTGTATGCCTTCGCACATTACGTCATGACGCAGCACCAATCAGGATTGGATTAGTTTCATTCATACTTCCGCGTTACGCTGGGGGCATTCCCCAAAGTGTCATCATCAGTGCAGTGTCTCATTCCCTTCTCAGGAAACAAGGGTCACAGTTGTAACTAGTGTTGTAATGGTGTACCAGTATGGTTTAAAAATTTAAACCAGATCTCATCTGCGCATATGCAACTTCTTTCCACTTGACTGCTTAGACTCCACCCATACATGTGCAGCGGAGAAAATGTCTGAGACAGAGGCTGCGAATTCTATCACGACCGGAAAGAAATCTGTAGTGTGGGAAATCTGGGAATACTTTGGGTATCTGAAAAACGAACGCGGTTTTCCTTGAGTGGCTTTTATTGTGGCCAGCCTAAGGCACACCTGTGCAATAATCATGCTGTCTAATCAGTATCTTGATATGCCACACCTGTGAGGTGGATGGATTATATCTGCAAAGGAGAAGTGCTCACTAACACAGATTTAGACAGATTTGTGAACAATATTTGAGAAAAATGGGCCTTTTATGTACTTAGAAAAAGTCTTAGATCTTTGAGTTCAGCTCATGAAAAATGGGGGCAAAAACAAAAGTGTTGCGTTTATAATTTTGTTCAGTGTCAGCAAGCAACTTAATATGCACATGACGACAGGGAGGTGACGGCAGTGGATAAATCGAGTTACCCCTCCCACTTCTGTTAGCTTTACTGACATTTCTTTTCCCGTGCGAATTGGCCATTAATATTACAGACGTCCTGTGGTAAAATGACATTACTCCATCTACCCTTGTAAAACTAATTCCATCCGAATAGGGCTTAATATAACAAAAAGCAGAAATTGAGGCTAAATCTTTTCGTGTCTTTTAGTAATTTTAAAACAATTATGTGTGCACTAGAGAAAGATTTAGTGATTTGCAAATGTTTATAAGCCTGTACTTTTATTGATATTTTATCGTTTTGTAGAGTTGTCAAAAAGTACGGACTTTGGAACCAAGTTTGTACTGAAATTTAAAAATTGTGATGCTTTGAGTGCTGTTGAGCAGAATCGGACACACCTCTGATTGACCATTGTGTTCATGTGCTCATCGCATATGTCTGTGATTGGATACAATGATCAACGCACGGGAGCGTTTGAGAGCACACGGAAGTGTTTGAAAGCATTTAAAAAAACAGGACTGGGAGCATTTGAAAACACAAGCAGGTTTCTATCGTCTGTATCTGTGTAAGGGCTCAGTGAAGAGCGTCATTGATATGTATTTACATCGTTTTTGAAGTGCTGATAATTGTAGCCAATTACAGACAAATCCAATGAGTGCGTGAGTACAATAGGCAATAGGCTTTGGTAACTGCATATGTGGAAATTGCCAACAATGTAACTTCACTTATAAAACTAAAACATTCAAACATCCGCACACTGCTAAAATGTTCAATATAAGAGGCACAATTTCATGCAAAACAGCTAATGTAATTTACATGTTGCGCTGCCCTTGTGGCCTGTGCTATGTGGGCAAAACGAGTAGATCTTCAAAAACCTGCATTACAGAACATCGTTGCGCTATCAGAAATCAAGATTTCAAAAGTCCGGTCGCTCAGCATTTTGCTACTTTTAAACAATCTGTTTCTACCTTACAATACCTAGGTGTAGAATTTGTGAAGTGCCCACGGCGCGGAGGGGACATCAATAATTTCCTTCTAAAACACGAAACCTTCTGTCTTCTCAGTCCGACCTCCTGGAGAACAGTTGCTTTTCGATTCCAAGCATCCTGGTCTTTAATACGCACTACATCATCTTTGGCAAGTGGTCTGAGTGTTTTGGTTGACTTGTCATAACGCTGTTTTTGTTTCCATTTTGTATTCTCCAGTTTTGTCTGTGTCTCAGCATTCTCCTTGATGTCTTTATAAGAAGGTAGGGTTGTGCGCAACCTGCGATTCATCAACAGTTCTGCTGGGGATAAACCAAATTCAAGCGGGGCCGTTCTGTAGCTTAGTAAAGCTAAATAAGGATCCGACTTGCTGTCTGTGGCTTTTTTGAAAAGCTGTTTGATGATATGCACGCCTTTTTCAGCTTTGCCATTTGCCTGTGCATGTTGTGGACTTGAAGTGACATGGCGAAATCCATAATGCCTTGCAAACTGTTGCCATTCCTTGCTATTATAACAAGGACCGTTGTCACTCACTACAGTCTCTGGTATCCCATGCCGGGCAAAAATGGACTTGACATGAGTAATGACACTGTTGGATGTTGCACTGGTGAGTAGAGCAATTTCAGGAAAGTTTGAATAGTAGTCTATCACTAGCAGATAGTCTTTACCATTACAGTGAAACAAATCTGTTCCAACTTTCTCCCAAGGAGAAATGGGAAGATCTTACACCAACATAGGCTCCCTTGCCTGTTTGCTCTGGTACTTGTTGCAGGTTTCACATTTTCCTATCATGTTTTCAATTTCTTTGTTGATTCCTGGCCAATACACGGCGTTCCTGGCTCTCCTTTTACATTTCTCAATGCCAAGATGCCCCTCGTGTATCCTACAAAGTATCTCTGGCCTCAGGCTGTGTGGAATGACAATTCTACTGTCTCTCAATAACAGTCCATTTGCGACACTTAGTTCTGATCTAATGTGATAATATTTCTGACAGGACCCCTTGGGCCAGCCACTGTGAATGTTTTCCATCATTGTTTGTAGCTCTTTGTCTTTGAATGTTTCGTCACTAATCTCTTTTGCTTTAACGTGAGATACAGGTAGAGACTCAACGATCATGTTGACATGATTTTCAATGTCATTTTCAGTGGAGCAAGCAGTACTCATCTCTGGTGCTCGTGATAGCGCATCTGCCAGCACTAAGTGCTTGCCTGGTGTGTATATAAGCTCGAAGTCATACCGTTGCAGTTTCATGATGAGCCGCTGTATCCTCGGTGACATCTCATTGAGACTTTTTTTTATGATTGCCACAAGGGGGCGATGATCTGTCTCAACTGTGAATGTTGGAAGCCCATAGACATAGCAATGAAAGATTTGTAATCCATAAGCTAGTCCAAGACATTCTTTCTCAATTTGAGCGTATCTTGTTTCAGTCTTAGTCATGGATCTAGAAGCGTAAGCAACTGGCTTCCAGCTATCTCCTTCTGCCTGCAACAAGACAGCTCCAAGTCCGTCCTTCGACGCATTTGTTGAAATCTTCTGCCTTTTGTTGGGATCGTAATATGCAAGCACGGGTGCATTTGTCAGTGTTATCTTTAGAGCATTCCATTCTCGCTCATTTCTCGATGTCCACTTGAACTCATTGGAGTCATGGAGAAGTTCTCTCAATGCTGATGTTTTCACTGATAGGTTGGGAATAAACTTTCCAATAAAATTGATCATCCCCATTATTCTGAGCACCCCTTTTTTGTCTGTGGGTCGCGGCATGCCCAAAATGGCTTTTATTTTATTTTCATCAGGCTCTATCCCTTGAGAAGAAAGTTTGTCTCCAAGAAATGTTATTTCTTGCACACCGAATTGGCATTTAGCACGGTTTAACTTTATTCCATTTTCACGCACCCTTTGGAACACTTTTGTCAGCCTTTCATTGTGCTCAAGTAGCGTGGATCCCCAGATCACCACATCATCTACATAGCAACGAACCCCTTCTAGGCCCTCTAGCATATTGTCCATTGCTCTATGATATATTTCAGATGCTGATATTATGCCAAACGGCATTCTCAGGAATCTATACCTCCCAAAAGGTGTATTGAATGTGCAGAATCTTGAGCTCTCGTCGTCCAGCTTGATTTGCCAGAAACCCTGTGCTGCATCTAGCTTGGAGAAATACTTCGCTCCTGCCATCTCACTTGCAATTTCCTCCCGTTTTGGTATCTGGTAGTGCTCACGTTTTATGTTTTGATTTAAATCTCCTGGATCCATGCATATTCTCAGTTCTTTTCTTGCATTCTTTTTGTCAACGCATACCATTGAGTTGACCCACTCTGTCGGTTCTTCTACTTTTGTGATGACTTTTAACTGACACATCCTTTCCAGTTCCTTTTTGAGGCGCTCTCGAAGTGGAGCTGGAACTCGCCTTGGAGCATGGATAACTGGAGTTGCATCCTCTTTGAGTTTGATTTTGTATGTGCACGGAAGGCATCCTAGTCCTTTAAAAACGTCAGAGTAACGATGCATAATGGCCTTAACTGTTCCTGTGTGAGCAGTTACTGCTTCTGAGCATTTGATGTGGTAGACTCTTCTTACCAGGTTCAATTTCTTTGAAGATACACCACCGGATCAGTGACTCTCGGCCCTCAGGTACAACAAAGAACAGTACATTGTGGCTTTTGTCCTTTACCGTTACTCTCAGTCTGCACTGGCCTTTGCTTTCTATGTCTTTTCCATTGTAGTCTTTCAGTTGCACTGGTTTCTTGGTTATTTTAGGCTTTTCTTTCATGTCCTTTATCTCTGTCATGCTTATCAAGCTTGCTTGTGCGCCTGTGTCAATCCTTAGTGCCACTAAAGCGCCATTAATTGGCAATGACACAATCCATGTATCCTCATTTTCCAAGTGTTTAACATTTTCCTCTGTGGTATCATTTTTTACATCGTCAGATGACACCATGCCAACAAAGAAAGTCTCACTCAGGTCAGTATCTTCAACTAGCCTCACTGACTTGGGCTTGTCTTTTGATAAGCATTGTCTTGCAAAATGTTTTTTTCCATTGCATTTCGAACATCTTTTGCCATAGGCAGGGCACTGCCGGGGCTCATGTCTGCTACCACAACGTTTGCAGAAATATGCTGCTAAATCTTCTCTGTTCTTCTTTTGTGGAGTAAACTTTCTCGTCTTATTTTTTATGACAGCTACATTGGCACTGTCATGTACTGCCGTGGCATTCACTTCATTAAACGTCTTTGCATGCTGTTGGGCTAATTCACTTGCATGACACAGTCTCTCTGCTTCTTCCAGAGTCAGTTTAGCATCCCTTAAAAGCCTCTCCCTTATCCTTTTATCTTGGATTCCATAGACTATCTGATCGCGGATCATAGAATCTTTCAGGTCTCCAAAATCACATGACTGCGCTTTAAGCTTCAAATCAGTCACAAAGCAATCAAAAGTTTCGTCGTGCAGTTGCATCCGTGACCGGAACACATACCTTTCATACACGATGTTCTTTTGTGGAGAGCAGTATGCACTGAATTTTTCCAGTACGGTGTCGTACTTTTCTTTGTCTTCACCTTCGCCAAACTCGAATGTATTAAATACTTCAATGGCTTGGGGCCCGCTACTGTAAGTAGTAAAGCAATCTTCCTGGCGTCAGGTTTATTGTCCAGTCCTATGGAAGCCATATACAACTGAAATTGTTGCTTAAAAGACCGCCAATTACTGTCCACATTACCCACCAGTTTAAGTCCCTCCGGAGGCTTCAAAACATCCATTTTACGTGTTAAACTGAAGCTTGACAAATCGGTTTACTCCTGGTACCATGTGTTGTTTGTGTCAGAATAAATAAAACTTGATATTATTGCTCATTGAGCTTGTGCTCAAACTTTAATGTCCGAACCAATATCATCACAACAAGAACTGTCTTCTTCACATGCTCACCCCCTGCATCCTATCTCTTGCTAGTTCCCTCTGCTGGTCTCCTCAAGTATTACAGTTTATTCATTGCATATCAACACAACTCCCAAAAGCTGTCAACTCTGAATGTAAATTCCCATTGTAGCAGATGTTTCCATGTGAAAGAAGTTTCTGTCTATATAATGAAATGCAACAAGAGGATCAGGGCGATTCTGTAACCCAGATCAGCCCGTGATGCGAAGTGTAAGCAAAACACTTCGCATCATGTATTTAAAAATGCCAAGGTATTGAATCTTCTCATGAAATGAGAAGATTCTTTGAAATTCTATGAAATTGACCTGATACATTTACCTGACATAATAAATTGTAAACATTGATTTTATTCTAATGGACTCTAACAGACATTATTTTCAGTAAAGAGTTAAAAAGAATCGTCAAACATTCGCTCACATTTAATGATGCACAAATATCATTAAAACCTTTTCATTTATGGAGTCAGATGAAATAATGAGAGAATTCACATGAGAAAATGTATTTCATTTAATCAAATTACTTTGCCATGAGAAAAGACAGTAACATGCAGAGACCTTCCCCGCTGATTGGATGCCTCCATTGGGCCGATTGAGCGTGGGCTTACAGGCTTCTCTCCGTTGTGAATTCTCATGTGGACAATAAGGTTTCCTTTTGGAGTGAAACTTTTTCCACACTCTTGGCAGTAGAAAGTCTTACCCCTCCAGTGTGAATTCTCATGTGGCCTTTAAGATGTTCTTTTTGAGTGAAACTCTTTCCACACTGTTGGCAGGTGAACGCCTTCTCTCCATTGTGAATTCGTGTGTGTTTTTTAAGGTTTCCTTTATCAGTGAAGCTCTTTCCACACAATTTGCAGGTAAAAGGCTTCTCTCCAGAGTGAATTATCATGTGGCCTTTAAGATGTCCTTTTTGAGTGAAACTCTTTTCACACTGTTGGCAAGTGTAAGGCTTCTCTCCAGTGTGAATTCTCATGTGGACTTTAATGTTTCGTTTATCAGTGAAGCTCTTTCCACACAATTTGCAGGTAAAAGGCTTCCCTCCATTGTGAATTCTTGTGTGTTTTTTAAGGTTTCCTTTATTAGTGAAGCTCTTTCCACACAATTTGCAATTAAAAGGCTTCTCTCCAGTGTGAATTCTCATGTGGCCTTTAAGATGTTCTTTTTGAGTGAAACTCTTTCCACACTGTTGGCAGGTGTAAGCCTTCTCTCCAGTGTGAATTCTCATGTGGCCTTTAAGATGTCCTTTTTGAGTGAAGCTCTTTCCACACTGTTGGCAGGTGTAAGCCTTCTCTCCAGTGTGAATTCTCATGTGGACTTTAATGTTTCGTTTATCAGTGAAGCTCTTTCCACACAATTTGCAGGTAAAAGGCTTCTCTCCAGTGTGAATACTCATGTGGATTCTAAGATGTCCCTTTTCTGTAAAGCTCTTTCCACACAGTTGGCAGCTGTAAGGCTTCTCTCCAGTGTGAATTTTTACATGTCTGTTATGGCCGCTTTTTCTTGTGAAACTCTTTTCACACTGATTACATTTGAATGGCTTTGCTCCAGTATGAATTTTCATATGGACTTTGTTTCGTTTTTCAGTGAAACTCTTTCCAGTCTTTTGAGGGACTTTTTGTAAGGAAATCTTTTCAGTCTGTGAGCAACTAAAAGATTTTTCTCCATTTTTGCAATCATGATGTTTCCCATACTGATCCTTCTCTTCCATTTCACTTTCCAATTTAAATGCCGTCAGATCTAAAAGAGACAAATACAAGTTAACCAAAGTTTAATGCCACAAAACAACAGACATCAAGACATTAACACATTTAAGGCATCAAAACCAAAAACATGTATCCTAGATCCTTGTGGCAAGCAGGACGAGGCCGAAGGCCTTGAGAGAACGGTATCTCTCACGGAGGAGCGTAAGCATAAAGGAGGAGCGACGACAGTGAAGAGCGAGACAGGAACAGGCCTGAGTTTGAGTTGTGTTTTGTTTTATTGTGACAGCAGTCGTCCGTGAGGGGCTGCTGTCTTTTACTTTCATTTTGTATTTGTTTTATTTAATTATTTAATTAAATTATAAGACTCGAGTACGGTTTGCGGGTGCGCACCCGAGTTCGTAAGACAGCGTTCACATCATCCAAACGAACCGAAATCTGATGTCATTCGAACCCGGGTGCGCACCAAAAGTGCTAGTGTGAAAGCGTCCTTAGAGAATAGAGAATAGCCATAGTCTTGCTCAATTTGTGAAAATGCAGAAATATATCTCTGAGGTGGAGAATGTTAAGAGTCATAATGATTATGCACCATTTCTTACAGAAAGGACCTTCTGTCTTTGCCTAGCTCTGAGAAGACTGTTCCTGTTTGTGTCCATCGAGATACGGGAGCCTCGCAGTCTTTGTTTTTGGAAGGACTTCTGCCTTTGTCTGATAGTATTGCTACTGGAACTCATGTATTGGTTAGAGGGTTTGAGATGGGGTTTATGGAAGTTCCTCTACACTGCACCCTCCAAGATCTGTTTTCTTTGGTGAATGAAGAAGGAGGTGACCAGAACTGATTAAAAACAACCTATGCGTTCTGACATTTTACTAGATCCTAGGATCCAAATTGTGGTTCCTGTTTCTTTTCATCAAGCCATCCTGCAGCTGTCTCATGAGGGCGTCGCTGGTCATATGGGTGTACGAAACGCCTATGACAGGGTTTTGAGAGAATTCTTTTGACCTAGGGTCAAATGTGATTTGATTAATTATACACGCTCCTGTCATACATGTCAAATGACCGGGAAGCCAAACCAGAAAATTCCGTTGGCTCCTTTATAGCCTATTACTGCGTGTCACAACTCCTTTTGAACATTTGATAATTGATTGCGTTGGTCTTTTACCACGATCTAAGGCTGGACATGCTTATTTACTTACTGTCCTGCAGCCTACCCCTTGAGATCCATTACTACTAAATCGATTTTAAAGGCATTCAGAAAATTTTTCAGTCTGATGGAGGGTCAAACTTCATGTCTCGACAACTTAAAGTCACACATAACATCAAGTGTTTATCATCCTCAGAGTCAGGGGGTGCTAGAAAGATTCCATCAGACTCTTAAGTCACTTTTGAGATCTTATTTTGTTGAACTTGACTGTGACTGGGAAGAGGGACTTCCTTGGATGTTATTAGCTATCCGTGAAGTCGTAGAAGAGAGCATAGGTTTCAGTCCTAATGAGTTAGTGTTTGGACACACTGTCAGGGGCCCTATTGCTGTCTTGGCAGATGAATGGAAGACTTTTGTTTCGCCGGAAAATGTTTTAGATTATGCAAGTAGTTTTCGTTTCCGACTCTGGCATTGTTACCAGTTTTGACTAGTCCTTTCCAGGCTAGGTTTATTGGACCTTATACGAATGCAAAATGTTTTCCCAATAACAACTATCTATTAAACACGCCTGACCGCCGAAAGAAACTATAGGTTTGTCATATTAATTGATTAAAACCTTATATGACTCTTGTGACTTCTCTGTCTGTTGATATTGTGTCAACTACTGCAACTGTTGGTCAGAGCACTTCAGAGGTATCTGAGAAGATGGTGGAAAATTCGGGTCCAATAGCTACGGATGAAATTAACGTCCTTCTCGAGGAGTAGAGGAAGGGCGACTCCACAATTCTGAACTTCTTGCTAATTTGACTGCTTATTTGTCTCAATCAGAGAAGACGGATATTATTAAGTTGTTAAGTTCATTTTCCTCTCTCTTTTCTTATGTCCCTACCCGAACTCGTGACATTGAGCATGACATTGACGTTGGTATGGCTCAACCTGTAAAACAACATGCATATCGACCCTGTAAAAAGGGGGTTGCTTCAGAAAGAGGTAAGTTACTTGCTCATAATTTAGCAGAACCCAGTTTAAGATCTTGGCGCTCTCCTTGTATCCCGATAATTATTATCGTGACTACTGGAAGCTTACAACCTTTTATATATCATATTTATATATGATAATAGAATATTGAACAGGTTGTGCGATTATTCTCTAAAATAAAATCTCCATGTTTTAAGGTGCTAATGTGGTGACGTGTTCATGTAACCGGAGGGTTACGCTACCAATAACGCACATAATAGCTGTCACAAAGAACCGGCAAAAGTAATGATTATGAATGTGTCAAATATATCAATGAGACATTTTAATTATTTATTAAAAAACTAGTGTTTTCTGTGTCAATGTCGGGCTGCAAAGATGAAGTTGACGATGCTGACTTGTTATCTTCGCAGTGAGAACTACACATTTCATACGGATTAGCCTACATAAGCAGAGAGTATAGTAGATTTCTTTTCCTTTTGAATTGTTTTGTTTAAAAGTAGATATTTCAAGCTTTCTATATAGAATAACTAATGGAATATTGTTAAATTCGCTAATAATTGGGTAACCAGATCACAAACCAGAATTCAAAGCCGACAAAGATTAAATTTATGGGCTCACGCACAACTCTCTCATTTGTCGTGACGTTATAACATTTCGTCTCATCTCGTTTTGGTCAATGAAAATGAAGAGACATTTTAGCATAGTTTTTATTTTGTAAACCACATTTAGACTCAGTTTTTATTCGTCAACAATATTGCATTATACATTTAATTATATTCATCGTCACATGACCAGCATTTACGTAGTGTCTCGTTTTTGTCAGGTGATAAAGGTTTGTTGACGACATTTAGTCATAATTTTCATTGACGAAAGCAACACTAGTTCTGAGCCACTCCCCCATGTTAATTGCTAATTAGTGCATTGCGTAAAACATTACCCAGACAGCAAGCCAACATTGAATAACCCCCTGAGGTCGGCTATCGCGCCGGCGCGATAGGCTCGTTTTTTTCCTTATCAGTGAAAACAAATAAATAAAATAAAATATTACTTTTTATCTTATATGCTTGTGTTATACATCAATCGATTCTGTTAAATGTGTATTATTTTTGTGTATACTCACAATAAAAACAAAGTGTTGTGCTTTTCGCCAAATAAAGAAAAATAAACATGATGCGAGTTCTGCTTTCTCTCTGTCAGTGTAGTTCATTCTAAAACGCGTCCGAAAATGGACCATAACTCAGCGAATACTCAGTCAAACAGACATACAGACACACAGGCATGAAGCTTGAATTCTCTTCTTTTAATTGAAGTAATTTATATAAAAAACAAATATTCTCATCTTGTGAAATCTGCATTAAAAGAGAGCGATTCCAGTCGAGCTAATTAGAGCTCATTCAGATGTAATGTGACCCCGCCCACGGAGAGCGCGTGCTATTCAAACGCAAATGTCTGAGGCAATCCACGCAAACTGTGAACGCCCCCATCAGCTCGAGAAAACACATCAGATCATTGTACTTGTTTACACAGTCTCGCAGCGCTGTGAGGAATAATACTATAATGGAAAATTTACCTCAGAAGTACGAGGAGCAACAGATCCGAGGCTATGGAATAATGTAGTAAGTTTTTTTTTTCATTCTCAAGTGCGACGCGTTTCTGTGCATGAATGAATGAATGAACGGCAGAGATGCCGCTGTTTACCACAACTGGTAAAAGACGGTTTAAATTTGAATCGTTTCTGTCTGTGAATGTTTCGCTTTTAGCAAACTGTATTGCTATAGGCTACTGAGTAAAAATCGAGTGAAATATGTTGAAATAAAATGTATTTGTATAAGCAACGTATTAAACTGCAAATTAACATTTATATTTCTTATAATAAAAACGAAAGTTACTATGTTACAGACATATGAAAGACAACATTTCATTGATTAGTTTTGGATAGATTATACATTTTTACTGTAAAATATCTGCCACCTCAAATAAGTTTTTGTTTGCCAATTTTTGCTCATATGTTAAATATAGTATGGTTTGTCAAAAATAATCAAATAATATGTTATAGTGTTTATTCCAATGTAGCCTAGGCTATATTCAAGTAATGAATCCTTAACTTTGAAATATGTATGATAAAATGTATACTTTAGTTTTTACAAAGAAAGATTACACTTGAATTGTTGTAATTGTAACCTTTGTAATAAATAAAAAAATACAAGGTAGATGTAAACAAACTATTAAAAGGTAAATATAAGCCTTTTCTTTAAAATAATTTTTTATTGTGTTTTATTAGTGACAAATTTGGGGAGAGGATAAATATTCCAAAACTGAAAATACAGTATGAGAATTAACTGCACAATTACTAGACATGTTTTCCTTTTGATATTATAGGCCAATTTGCAAGCACAATTTGTGGAAAAATAAAAAAAACATGAGATGCTTCCAACTGTTGCTCTTGCATTCTTTCTTGTGACACACCTGAATGAATGGCTCATTAAGTATGCGGGCCCCATTGTCTCCAGGTGCGAACCACTAAATATGCATGATCGTTGACGCCCACTCCGCATATTGCCTTTCCAGACAGAAAGTGTTTTGCAAAATTTAAATCAATGTATCGTTTTATGTGAATGATTAGGCAGGATGATTTTCACATCATTTTGAAGAAAAAACTCTAGGCGATGACATCCATTAGTCAAAAGTCTTATTGACACATATTTAGAATGTGTTTTATGGCCTTATTTCAGAAACTTTAGTTTTTAGTTTTTTCAATAACCATGCATAAACATTATTCTCTCAAAAATACAAACATGTACATGCATGGTGCTCACATATGATGGTAGCCCTGTTTGTGCTATATAGAGTGAATTTACACCTTTTCCATTAATATGTTTATAAGCAACTGAAAAAAGCAAAAATGTCAGGGCATGTCAGAACATCTCAAGGACCCCAAAAACACCTTAGACCCCAGAGGGTTAAACATTGTTTTTCCATCTGAATCATCATTATGGTTGAAAGTCAATGATTTATAGTTGACCGGGAAACGACGCTGTTGTTGAAGAGTCATCGGCATATAGTTGACCGGGAAATATGATTGAAAATGCATCGATATATAGTTGACCGGGAAATATGATTGAAAATCCATCGATTTTTGGTTGACCGGGAGATCAACACCAACGTACTGCACCGGACACAGCTCATTTCTGGACCTTGGCACAAGCGTACAGGTAAGCTTGCTTAATGTTCGATATGAATGAATTGTACCAAATCAAATACTGTTAGGTTGATCGTTAACATGATGGTTAATGTAGTAACCGACGCAGTGCTGCAGTCACTGAAATAGATTTTTGTTTTACCAATGTGTCAAAATCTGCCAAAAGTACTATGTGGTTCTCTTCTAGGTTATAAAGTTAGCAAAACCTCATTGGTCCAGTCTATTTTTGTGACAGCTAGCTCAAAATACATGTCTGTACCCATTGCTAGTGTCGTGAAATCTATTAACACAGCACCGCTATTTCTTCTGACCGCCGGAGAACACCGGCGGAACCAACGCTAGCATAGTGCTCTATCTAGCGCTATACCCACAGCAGTGACCGCGGCGGGCCAGAATTACACAAAAGACATGGTTTACCTTTACTTTATTCAATGCAGAACTGTCTCGAGTTGTAACGTTAACTGGAAATGCCGATTAGACCATCTCGTCATAATAGCCTACAAATCCAAAATATGAATAATCCTCAAGCAGGCCTGCGATATGCGTGCGATACAGTTTTGTAACTCCATTGTGTTTGTTTTCAGAAATGATAACAGTCGTTTTATACTAGTGCTTATGCGATATCACGATTTTTTATGATCTTCTGCACCTTTTCTGAGCGCGGGGAAGCGCGCGCACTGTTATTATACAGCGCCTGACAACCAGGCCTGGCGTCAAGGGGGGCCCCACATACTTCATTTAGAAACAATTAAAATGCCTCGTTAATTTTAAAGACATAGCCTTATTATTAGCCTGTTTTTGCGGTGAGATTTATGCATATTCCTCCATGCACCCAGTATTTAAGCAGAAATGAATGTGCAATGTAGTCAACCAGAAAAATCTTTTGTCTATGGTAACTCTAATCAATACATTTACTATTTAATTAGTTATAAGTATCCAGTTATTTATATTTAATTTGTTGAGTTAACAATTAGTTCTGATTTAATAAAATAATAAACATGATTTTTTTTAGAGTCACTTGGCCTCATAAATTGTCCTTATGAAAGACGGCAAACACCTATGACTTCGCTCAAGCTGTACAGAAGTGGCTGCGCTACGCCCCAGACTGAGCGGGAGGAGCTGGAAGACAGACGCAGCAGGAGTTAGCACGTTAAAAGAAAAAAAAATGAAATAATACAATAAAAATGATTGTTTAATTTTTAAAGAATGCGTGGGGTGTCATTTGTGCTAGTCTAGGTTATAGCCTAAAGGTATAGTTTCTATTTTCTATATTTTGCTAGCCCATCCTGGCTGTCGATAAAGCAGGATTATAGCCTAATAATAATGTTTTTAATATTATATTAAAATTACAGACCTTCAGATTAAACCTGTGGTATACTAAAACACCATTGAAGTTTTGTTGATATGCTGGGATTTCAACATTGTTTCAATATCCATTGTAATCGAAATACCATTGAAATTCTGTTGATCTCTGATTCAATGACTCAATGACTTTATCGTTGACAGCAGGATGTTGATTTAACATAGTTTCAATTACTATTTGCTATCTGGGTAGTATTTGTAAAAAATATGATGGATTTGCTTGAGCGCCATGACAGTCTGATACAAGCTGTGAAACGGTTCCAGTGCTGAGAGCCCTTTTCTTGATGCCTTACCCCTGTTAGACACTGATGACTGACTAATTTATGTATTATTATTATTATCTTTTTATTGTTTTACTTCTAGACTTTGTTATTTTTATTTACGACTTGTCTTTTATTATTGTATTTGTATGTTTAACCGTGCTCAATAATTGTCCATTTCATTTACTTAATATATTGTTTTTTTTCTCTTTCATGTTCTTGTGAATTGTTACGATGAGAAAAGGGAATGTGCTAATACTCCAAGTGCATTTACATATATCAGACTTTTATATACATTCCCAATAAATATATCTTTACATAAAAAGAAGTAGATATTGATTTTAATGTTACTCAAAAAAATTCTTGAAATAAAGCATGTCCAAAATGGAAGTCGGATCTTCTCAGGATGAAGTAGCATTAGTATTTGTCTGGTCATGTGATCTCAACATGTCTGTCCACGAGGCGACCCGCTCAATGTCAAATAAAACCACTTTAATTAGGACACTCTTCAAAATTATATCACTCATTTCTGTAGAACTGGACTTTTTAATAAGGGTCAAATGACTGAGTTCAGCTTTGAGAATGAAACTGACCTGTTTGTTCCTCAGTTTCTTCTTGTTTCACACTGAATGTTTCTTCAATCTTCACGTCTTCATTCTCCTCTTTAATAAACTCCATCTTCATGTCTTCAATCTCCTCTTTTATAAAAGCCATCTTAATAATAGTGTGTCACGTGGATCTCAGTTGCTACACCATGAGTTTTTCTTCTGTTTATGAACACTTTGTCCTATTTAAGATGAGAATAATTACCAGAAAGAAAAATAAATGCAAACTAATTCTCTGAGTGTGTCTCAATCAGATCTAGTTCAGTTCACTGGTAAGAGAGTCAGTCAGAGAGAGAGTTAATGGACTTAAATGATCTGATTAGACTAAAAACTCATAAAATACTCATAATAGTATTACAAATTATTACATGATCACACATTAGGTTCATATGAATTAGAAATTCTATGCAACATTTATTGATTTGTAGATTACATAGATATACACTTAGTAAAATTTGTCATCACATGTTTGTGTTGTTTGACCAACAGAAGACCAGCAAGAGACAAAAAAATAATTTATTTGGCATAGCTTGTAAAAACGATTTTGAAATTGCCTAACCACTTTGCATTGATTTAAACACTTTAAAAGCTTAAAACACAAACCTTTCTTCAGCAGAATCACAACAGATGCAGGAGATCGGCGCTGCCTTGTGACGTCATACCTCCACTCCAAAATAAAAGTCCTGTTCACACACTAAAATCAGAAATGTGCAATTCTCACACAAATAATAAAACATGTATCAGCGGCGTTCAGAGTTGAATTCTTGGTGAAATACATATTTAAATGAATGTTGATCAGTGATATCTGAACTACATCTAATATGCGAGATTCTGTAAATGGCTAAACTAATGTTTCTGTGCAGAAACAATTTAAGGGGTTCGAGAAAAACTTTTTTCAATAACAAACCAAATTTAGTTTGATGTTTTGTTTTTTTAAGAGTTTATCAAAAACAATAAAGGTATGACACTCTAATTAAAAAATTTGTAGGGCCACCAACTCGAAAAAAACAATGTTATTAAAAAGTGCATAAAAATGGAGTTATGCAATAAAACAATTATAATGTGTTCATTACTCCCACCCACACACTAACCTTGGGTTTAATCGCTGTTATAGGCTAATTATGAGGGGTCCTTGAAAAATGTCCTACCTTATAAGTGGTCCATGGCCCCAAAAAAGTTTGAGAAAGTTTGGTTTAGATGAAGTAGGAGAAATAACAGGAGCACACTTGGCTGATTCCGGGATGACAGAGATTGACTCGGCAGACTCAAGACGCTGGAATTGACTGAAAGATGACAGTGGTTGACTTGACTGGCTCTGGGGTGGCAGGATCCTGATATCTATTCTGCTGAGTTCAGTTTTGGCCTGATCATGATGAAATATTAATAATAAAAATTTTAGTTTTAAATTTTTAAAATTAGTTACCAGTGAACCTTAATGTAAAGTGGACACCTGTGAATTTTTCATTTATGACTAACAAACATTAATAACCTGTGAAAGTGAACCTTAATGTAAAGTGGACACCTGTGAACCATTTTTTCATTAGATACAATCATTAATCATAATACAATCAATAACCTGTAAAAGTTAACTTTAATATCCACATGGTAAATCCACACATAGAACAGCAAGCAAACACAACCATTCGTAAACTAGACCGGACAATGTGCTGAACATGTCAGAGTGCAGTGTTGTGTTCAGACAATTATCTGATAAAGACATGACATGGCTAAATAAATAACAAGGGCTTCTCTCCAGTGTGACACCTCAAGGGGACTTTTAAGTGTCCATTTTGACTGAAGCTTTTCCCACATTTCTTGAGTCAATTCTCAAGTGGCAATTAAGGGTACCTTTATGTTTGAAACTCTTTCTACACTGATCACATGTAAACAGCTTCTCTTCAGTGTGAATGTTCCCCCTTAGCTGTTCTAAATCCACTGTAAAACATGGCTTTTCAGGGCTTATTGCTTAAATAAACCTTGGTTATTCTTAAAATAAACACCAGCAACAAAAAATATAACATTATAACACATTTATTCCTCCGCCAAGCAATGTAGTTCCAAAGAGGTTGCTAAGCAACACATGCAGCAACAAAGACAGTGAAAAACATGTTTAAAGATTGGGTTGTTGATTGGGTTGAGAAAGATTGGGTTGGGTTGGGTTGGGTTGGGTTGGGTTGAGAAAGATTGGGTTGGGTTGATTAACATTTATAATGGAAAACACCATTAATTGTGCAATTGCTGAAGCATCGATCAAATAAGTTAGCACTCTTTGCTGGATGAGGAGTTTTTAACGCCATACAGGTGCGCTTTAATTGTGGATATTGCTCCAGCATCATCTCTCCTTGTAGTTTGGGCGCCAGTAAGATTAAAGTGACAGCTTCGCAAGCAGTGGTTGGTGTAGATTGTCTCAGTGCCAGCTGCTTTACAAATCCCTGGCATCATAGAACCAAGGAAGTTCACCCCCATAGGCTCTCTAGTGTACCTAATTAGGAGAAAGAAAAAATGTTGCCTTGTAACCTGTTGCATTGTAGCTGTTGTTACTAGCAAATGTCTTTTTCTTGTTACAGTGTAGAGTACTCAAGCAAAAAATATATTGCTGGCAAATGACAGTATGACTACAGAAAGGTGTGCACAATATGCAACAAATAATAAAGTAAACTAAAGTTTAACTTACCATACATCTTTGGTGTAGTCTGTCCGCTTCGGATGGAAAAGAAAGGCCGGTGGATTGGCTGGCAGCAACAAGAGGTATTTCTCCAATGAGGCGACAGGACACAGATGATTCCCTGACTGTTCAAACAAATCCACATAGGCTTTTTTTGTTTCTTTTGCCAGCATCTTTGTGTTTTTTTGTGCATTCGTTGAATGACAGTGTTGCATACTTCTGACCGTTCTCGTCCTGGCCGATGATAAATTACTCAGGCTTCAGTTGCCGGTTGCCCTCTTTAGCTCTGCGTCCCATTTGCAGCAACTTTGTTGACAAGACCCTCAGGTGAATTTGGATTCAGTGCTGCAGGCTGCTTGATTTTCTGAAAGTCTGCCTCCGTTAACGCAGGATGGTGGGATGTTTCGTCATGTCCTTCTCGGCGAAGATTTTTCACCAAGTTTTTATTTTAGTGATAAACTCGGGATCTTTCAACAGACACCAGATCGGGTGATCGGTGGTCCATGGGGGTGAAGCAAACATCACAACATTGCCACAAACCGTAGGAACTATACCAACTATGATGCATATCTTCGTCCGAGATGATACTCCTTGGAGCATCCACGTTGTTGGAACCCTTCTGCATCGTCAGCAGGGATCTCACGGTCTCAGGTGTTTCGCCCCTTAACCTGAACACCTCGCCTGAGTGGGGCAGCGAAGACTGACTAGCCTTCACCTGCAGAAGGGTTCCAACTGTGGGCTCTCTTCAGCCACAGCCATCTTGAGCTGGACTCGGCTGCTGTAGCTATGTCCCTGGTGGCTTTCTTCAGCTGTTTAGACTCCAGACCCACCCTCTGGAGGAAGTAGCGCACCGATTTTGCTGGGAACCCGCGGCAGCCGACTTCAATGCAGTGGCTGGTTGCATGCCACCCCTTTAAATAGGCTTCGTAGACCAGGTCTTGGCTTTTTTCAGGAAGTGGGACATGGCTAGTCTCTCTTCCTAGGGCACCGTGAGCTCAACAACTATGATGGTTTTCGTGCTCCTGGATAGCAGGACCATATCTGGCCGAAGGGAGGTCACTGCCACGTTCTGTGGGAAGATAAGCTTCCTCTTCAGGTCCACTCTCAGCTCCCAGTCAGAGGCTCGTTGCAAGATAGAGAACGTTGCTGCTAGAGATAAATGGGATCTTTCAACAGGCACCAGGATCGGGTGATCGGTGGATCATTTATGTAACGGTTACGCCCTGCACGTAGGCCGACATAACAGCTGAAACCGTAGGGTTCACCATTCCCATTTTTCACGGTGGCATAAAACTGACGCAGAGTCTGGTTTAGGTCAATTTTGGTTATTGTTTTGAAATCAATAGCCAGATCTTTCTCAGCACACCAATTCTGAAAACAGCGAACAGACCACATAATCTGTTTAACCGTCCCAGTTTCATTTCTTGACTTTTCCAACTCTTCAATTTCTCTCTCATTAATTCCAGAGTTTCTGCTTTGTTTTTTTATCTTCTTTCTCTGTCCTGTCCATCTGTTTCCACCACTCATCAATGCTTAGACCACCCATTAAGTCAAAATTGACAACAAAATCTGTCATTTTGAATCAATTTGGCACAGTAATACTGAATTGTTTTACAGAATCACAAACGGCAGTTGCGCAGTAATACAAATGTAATAACGTTAAAACACATTCCTTCGCCAAGCAAGGTAGTTCCAAAGAGGTTGCCAAGTAACACATGCAGCAACAAAGAATCACAAACGGCAGTTGCGCAGCGCGCAGTAATACTATAAAATACAGTCACATTTGTATGTTTGTTGAGCAATTAACAATGGCTTCGAACACAGCTCAACCAATCAGAATCAA
The DNA here is from genome assembly GCA_022829025.1 of Squalius cephalus. Taxonomy (NCBI): domain Eukaryota; kingdom Metazoa; phylum Chordata; class Actinopteri; order Cypriniformes; family Leuciscidae; genus Squalius; species Squalius cephalus. The sequence continues at coordinate 18,472,681 of CM040794.1, read as the reverse complement.
GGACCAGAACTATCCGTTTTATAATTCTGTGTTTATGTCACACTTTTGGCAGGTGTAAGCTTTTCTCCATTGTGAATTGACATGTGCCTTTTAAGGTTTCCTTTTTGAGCAAAACTCTTTCCACACTTTTGGCAAGTAAATGCCTTCTCTCCAGTGTGAATTCTCATGTGTTTTTTAAGGTTTCCTTTATCAGTGTGGCTCTTTCCACACAATGTGCATGTGAAAGGCTTCTCTCCAGTGTGAATTCTCATGTGGCCTTTAAGATGTCCTTTTTGAATGAAACTCTTTCCACACTGTTGGCAAGTGAAGGCCTTCTCTCCAGTGTGAATTCTCATGTGATTCTCAAGTCTTCCTTTTTGAGTGAAACTCTTTCCACACTGTTGGCATGTGAAAGTCTTCTCTTCAGAATGAATTCTCATGTGGCCTGTAAGATGTCCTTTTTGAATGAAACTCTTTCCACACAATTTGCAGGTTAAAGGCGTCTCTCCATTGTGCATTCTCCTCATGTGATCCTCAAGGTTTGCTTTTTTGATAAAACTCTTTTCACACTGTTGGCAGGTGAAAGGTTTCTCTCCAGTGTGAACTCTTATGTGGACTTTAAGGTGTCCTTTTTCAGTAAAGCTCTTTCCACACAATTTGCAGGTGAAAGGTTTCTCTCCAGTGTGAATTCTAACATGCCTGTTAAGGACTACTTCTTGAGTGAAACTCTTTCCACACTGTTGGCAGGTGTAAGGCTTCTCTCCCGTGTGAATTCTCATGTGTATTTTAAGGATTCCTTTATCAGTGAAACTTTTTCCACACTGTTGGCAGGTGAAAGGCTTTTCTCCAGAGTGAATTCTCATGTGCTTGTTAAGGTTTCCTTTTTGAGTGAAACTCTTTCCACACTGATTACATTTAAATGGCTTTGCTCCAGTGCTCAATTTTTCTCCAATTATGAAATCATGATGTTCCCCATACTGATCTTTCTCTTCCATTTCATTTAGTTCTTGACTCTTCACTTTCAGTGCCATCAGATCTAAAAAAGACAAATACTATTAAACCTATGTGCTATATTAAATGATAATGCAACTAAGAATGCGCTCAGGGTTTCTAGGTCAATCGTTCCTGGGCCAAAAATGGCCTTTGGTGGTGGCTATATATATTAGGGCTGGGGGAATTAACGTGTTAATCTTTGCGATTAATTTGATACGTTTAACGCATTTAAAAAACAATAACGCAATTTGCGCAGCACCTTTTTTGGCCTCGTTTTGATGAATTCCTGTTGCGGCTGCTATTGAAAAGGCCGAAAATATAAGCCGAAAATATGCCGCCCCACTCCTCCGTGTTCGGCAATCAGGTTTCATTCTCTCGCAGCTTATTTAAACGTACAAACACCTAATTAAATATTAAATATTATAAGGAAAAATGTCCTCACAAATTGGACAGAAAATAGCCCTATATTAAAATAATGTTAAACATCAATATATCAATATATTATTCTTCATTCAGTTCTATGCAACATACTCAAATTTAACAGATTTATTTTTTGACTAATTATCAAAATAAAGTATAGTCCTACAAAGCTATTATTACCAGAGCATGTGATCAGAGCAGGTCATTTTACCATTGTTGCCTAGCATGGCTATACCAGCTCAGCAAACAGAAGTCTACTACTGAGAAATTTCACGTTATTTGAGCTGACTTTGCTTTTCCAGTGCGTGATCGGTACATGATTGGAGCGTTTGGGCCGTGAACGACAGAGCAGAACACGCAGCACAAACACGGAGTGGAACATTGAGCAGAGAGCGCCGACACACACACACACGGAACGGAGAGCGCAGCGCAAACACGGAGCAGAACATTGAGCAGAGAGCGCCGACACACACACACACGGAACGGAGAGCGCAGCGCAAACACGGAGCGGAAAAAACCCGCTCGTGAAGTTTGGGGGAAATGCGATTAATTACGATTAATCACAGCAAATTGTGCAATTAATTAGTTCATTTTTTAATCGATTCCCAGCCCTAATATATATATACACTGAACAAAATTATAAATGCAACACTTTTGTTTTTGCCCCCATTTTTCATGAGCTGAACTCAAAGATCTAAGACTTTTTCTATGTACACAAAAGGCCTATTTCTCTCAAATATTGTTCACAAATCTGTGTAAATCTGTGTTAGTGAGCACTTCTCCTTTGCCGAGATAATCCAACCACCTCACAGGTGTGGCATATCAAGATGCTGATTAGACAGCATGATTATTGCACAGGTGTGCCTTAGGCTGGCCACAATAAAAGGCCACTCTAAAATGTGCAGTTTTACTGTATTGGGGGGTCCAAGGTTTTTTTTTCACTAAATTTTCACTCAGGGCGACTAAATAATGTCTATCATAACCCATTGGCTAATAAACTCCTAGAGTTTACTCACCAGTGTGTGTGTTAGAGGCTAAGTATAAGTTTAACATAGATATATTTTCACTCGCTCAATACTCTGACTGAGCGCTTAAGAATTTCGCTCTCCGTCATGCAATCTGTACTATTTCAATTCACCTCAATAGTAGGAATGGGCAAGAGTGATTGAGTACTCATTAGTGACAGCGATGATCGATCATGAAAACGATGATCGCCCTGACTTTTAAAAAAAAAATCTCTTTTTCTGATTGGATATTGTGGCAATTTGGGGCAGTTCCTGCGATCTGATTTGTCAGTTAGACAGCACGCCTTCCAGACCAGGCAGCGAAATAAAGTTAAACTGGATTGGAAAGCACGCACTGCAGTAATGCCTGGAATCACTTTGATCATTAAATGCAGTTAAGTGCAAGATGTGCAGTGCCAATCTATGATATGCATAACATTTTAATGAGAACACGATTTTAATAGAATGTTGTAATTTCTCTGTGCTTTAGTTATTCAGCGTGCTTTTAAAGGAAGAGTGCTTTCATGTGTTATACATCAGACTAGCGTGGTCAAGTTCATGTGCACATTCGCGTCCTTTTGTGCAGATGTAAATTGCAAGATTACTTTTATATTGTCTATATTTGATTAATCTCAAATAAGACATGTTTGGTTGAGTTTAATAACCAGTTAGCAAAATGCTACATTTTACCGACCGTACATTCACTCTTCAGTTTCAGCTCATATGCAATGTCTGACATTACTGACTGGGTTATTTGAGATGTTCATATTCCTTTTAGATAGCCTATTTCTTTTTCAAAATCATTGATGATATGAATAATGCAGCAGTGTTATTTTGAATAGATTTTTTAACAATAAACCTGTTTTATTTAAGGTTGTTTCTAGTTACCTCAGTGATGACTGTCACTTACTATCATGGAAAATAAAATTAAGAGCAAGATGTGCAGCTTCAATATATATACGTCATATTCAGCATTTTAATGAGAACAGGATTGTGATAGAATGTTGTAAATTATCTGTGCTTTAGTTGCCCGTGTATTAGTGCACTGTTAAGAGAAGAGAGCATCAAGAATTTACCTTTCTACATGTAAATATATTGCACGCTCAAGTTCACATGCGCATTCGTGTCCTTTTTTGCAGATGAGAGTTGTAATGTTACATTTACTTTATGCATCTAGGATTTCTGATTATTAATCTCATAGGATGTGTCATAGAATGGGCTTCAGTTTACTGGGATCATTTACTCTTCAGCTTTACCTCAAGCCGCTATTCCTTTAAGATGTTTCTTTTTTGATAACATTGATGCATCATAATCTAGCTCTTTTCTAGTCATACGTTCATGTCTTCATAGACATGTCTTGATGTCATATTTTTATTTGTCAACATAAATTTTCGTAACAGTCTTTCATGTAACATTTCATAACATTTTCATGACGGACAAGCCATGCCCACCGAGTACTCGTTTTTTGAGACCTGTCAATTATCGAAATGAGAAATTTACAAAAATGGCCATCCCTACACAAAAGATGCGCAGCATACCTGTATTTGACGTACCGTGAACTCGAAAAACGCGCCGTCGCTTTTCTGAGGGCACTGTTTCTCACAAACGCAAAGAGTGAGAGAAAACCAGTCAATATCTGGTGTGACCACCATTTGCCTCACACAGTGCAACACATCTCCTTTGCATAGATTAATAGATAGTTTTAGATAATTTTGTTAAGTGTATTTCATACTTGTATGTAGTATATTCCCAATAAACAAATCTTTACATAAAAAAAAGAAGTAGATATTGGGTTTAGCCTAATGTTACTCAAAATAATAGACTACTTCTCTATTATTTTACCTAATTTAACTGTCAAATAAAACCACTTTAATTCGGACACTCTTCAAAAATATAATTCATTTCTGTAGAGCTGGACATTTTAATAAGGATCAAATGACTGAGTTCAGCTTTGAGAATGAAACTGACCTGTTTGTTCCTCAGTTTCTTCTTGTTTCACACTGAATGTTTCTTCAATCTTCACGTCTTCACTCTCCTCTTTAATAAACACCATCTTTGTTTGTGTCTCAGTATCTTCACATTTCATTTGGATTGTTTCTTCAATCTTTATGTCTTCGCTCTCCTCTTTAATAAACACCATCTTTGTTTGTGTCTCAGTATCTTCATGTTTCACTCTGAACGTTTCTCCAATCTTCATGTCTTTACTCTCCTCTTTAATAAACACCATCTCGGTTTGTGTCTCAGTATCTTCGTGTTTCACTCTGAATGTTTCTTCAATCTTCTTGTCTTCACTCTTTTCTTTAAATTCCATCTTTATAATAGTGTCACATGGACCTCAGTTCCTTCACCAGGAGTTTTTCTGTGTGTTTGGACACAGTCCTGTTTAAAATGAGAATAAGTAACAGAAAGAAAAACACATCAAAACTGATTCTCTCCTAAATCAGCAGTTCCCTTTCGAGGGAACTTGTGTTGCGTTGAAGACGACACTTTGGGGAACACCTCCAGCGTAATAGCGTCTGAAGCACGTGTGGAACTAGTCCAACATTTATTAGTAACTGAGTAACTGAAATTATTACAATATAAAAATATTTTTTAAAATCTGGTGTTTTTAATCACGATTAATCATTATTAATACAGGACAAATTTGTGATTAATTAGTTGATATTTTAAATCGATTCAGAGCACTAATATTATATATTAGAGATGCGCATATCGATATCTGCCAATAATGGTAATTTTTAATGTTTTTGTTATCGATCTAAGGGTGTACTCACACTAGGTACGGTTGCCATGAACCGGGCCCGAGTACGATTGTCCCCCCTCCCCACTCCCCCACTGGCCTGCACTCACATAGGGTTTCAGCATTCGTGCCGGAGCACGCTTACGTCATTATGGTGTGACGATTTCGGGATAAACAGGAAGAGCGGCGCATCGCTCTGAGTCCATCGCTCTGTTTACTTTGTGGATAATTTTGAGTCGTTTGGTCCACAGCCCTCTCACAGCCTGTTGTTAAACAGATCTATCGCCTTTGTGGCACGAAAATTTTCACGTAATCGTGCTGCTCGTATGAGGAGGTTTGCGTCACGCGTCCTGTTCCGTGCTCCAGCACGGTTAGCGCTCACACTGCATGCGAACCGCGCCCGAGTCCAACTGAACCGTGCTCTGGCCCACCTCTTCCAACCGGGCCAGGGCCGGCTAATCGAGCCGCGCCCGGGCACGGTTCGGAGCACTCACACTAGTCAAACGAACCGCGCTTTGGTGGTCAAACGCACTCGGGCACGGTTCAAACTGGCTAGTGTGAGTACACCCTAATAAGAAAATTAGGCCAATATATTAAATTTGATAGATAATGTATTTATCCTTTAGCTGAGACACTGTTCGCCATGATGGTTTTGAATAGCTTGATATGAAAGGAAATGGATATGGCTGATATGGCTGAAAGGAAGAAACCGTTCAGTGCAACATGTGCAGCACAAATCTGTCGTATTGGTTCCCGACTGTAAACATTGTAATATTATGCTTATTTTGTGTGCAGTGTTTCCCCTACAATGTATTAAGCGGCGGCGATTTTCAGCGCCGCTGCAAAATCTTCATATGATCAGTAATATCACGACATTCACTTACACACCTAAAAACACTGAAACATGGCAACCGGCGGCGCTGCTAATGTGATGGCTCTGAATCCACTTGTTGACAAAGGAGGAAAGAGCAAATGGAAATATTTTTGATTAGGCTAATGTCACGTTGCCATAAGGGGCCGTTCACTTCACATTCACGTGTGAAACAAATGATATACAGTCCCGGAGTCATGCTGCAACCAGGAGATGAAGGAGAGCTGAGATCCACATCAAAGCTAGGGGTGCACCGATCCGATATTAGGATCGGATATCGGCCGCAATACTGTTAACATAGCTGGATCGGGGATCGGAAAAAATAACAGATCCACGGGCCGATCCAGGTTTTTTTTTTTTTTTTTTTTTTTCGTCGTCGCAGCAGAACCTACGTCATTCGTCAGCTTCACGTGTGTCGCATGCTAGAAGCAACATGGAGCGAGCCAGAGGCCGTTTCTCAATACCAAGTACGCAAACTTCGGACTTGCGTCCTTGGTAGTTCGGACTTGCCAAGTTCGACTCAGGAGAACGAACTCCCGAGGACGAGAGGACGCGAGTCCGGTTATTCTGCAAATGAAACAGCAGCGCTCTTGATCGCGTCACTCAGCTCGCTCTGGCTACTCCGGTAATCTCTTTATGTATATTTTAGCCAACAATAAAACGAAGTATGTTATAAAACACCACTCTGCCTCTTTTCATTTAAAAAAAAAATCTTAAACATATTAATGGCCACATAAATGTGGTTCAGGCAAACGCATAGGCTACATTGATTATCTTTACTGCATATTATAACAACACGAAATATAAAACACAACCCTGCTTCTTATTGTTTTCATTTTTAAAAATATGAAACATAATGATCATTAAAACTGACATTTAAATTTGCCATTGCTAATTAAGTGAGCATTCACAGGTCATGTTTGTGATGGTGGTGTGACACTGCACTACATTACAATGTTTGGTTATTATTATTTGTATGTGTGATCAAGTTGTTGTTTGACCAACTTTTTTTTATTTTTTTATTCTCAGGTTCAGCTGCTATGTTGCAGTTTAAATTCTTGTTTGCAGGACTTTATATTTTTACATGTTTACAATTTTTGGAAACTGTCAGTTTACTATGTTTGACCAATACACTGTTTTTTTTTGTTTCCACTGCTACTTTTTATTTTTTTACATTTATTTAAAGAAGTTTGATTATTTTCTATTTTCGATTTGAATGCACAATTGTTTTTTTAAATAAATAAGAATTCAATACATTACATACATCTGTTATTTTGTCTTAGTTATGTTTAGTTAGTAAAGTCTGGTGCCTTTAGTCTCTTCAAGGAAGGTATGGTGGAAGGTATACAGTTTATTATTAATTCAACTATAGTATCGGATCGGTATCGGGTATCGACAGATACACAAAGCCCAGGCATCGGTATCGGTATCGGGACTGAAAAAGTCGGATCGGTGCACCCCTAATCAAAGCCACCCCAGAATGCTAGCGCCGTTGCTTGGAGGGCGCCTCCAGCGCACAAAGTTCACAAAGCGAAGAAATGTTGAGCGCACAAATCCTAGTGTATATCTGTCTAACAGTGTATACATTGATGTGGATCTCAGCTCTCCTTCATCTCCTGGTTGCAGCATGACTCCGAGACTGTATATCATTTGTTTCACAGTCTTAAATTCCAGTTATTGTGCGTTTGATGCCGATTCATAGTCCGTGTGATGTGTGTGATCTAACAAGCACACGGTAGTGAGTCGTTTCAAAACAGCAACAAACTCCAACAAAATAAAGTAATTTTATGCAAATCCACAGCCTTTTATCTACAGATCAAGCATTATAATGTGAATATATCATATTGGAGAGAGTTTTACCGTGCATCCAGCCGGAAGAGGCGCGCGCGCGCTGTTTGAATACTGCTGGAGAATGATTGACAGCCGCAAAGGAGGGAAAACGAGTTTCCGTATACTTTAATGATGTAAACAGACTTCTGTCCCTCACATTAAGCTATGGAATGACTTCAGATGACTTTGTCACCCGAACTGACATGAAAAAGCGGGAGGCGCGGAAAAGCGCGCTGTTTGCATCCCTGTTTGTCAAAACGTGTCAAAGACACATCAAAAAGCTGCTGTAACAGTATACTGTAACCATATGGCACTTAAAAAGCACATGTCACGACACATAATTCCCCGTCTTCTTTTACTAAAGAATATTTTTTACTTATTTACTTACCGGTAGTCTTCTTTCTTAACTTCTTTTGAAATGCTACTAAAATTTATACTGGCCAGTGGGGTGAAAGCCCAATGGCGCCACCGCCACCCCTGGCCACCCCCTGGTGGCGCCATTGAGTGGATGATAGCCCTGAAGACGCCTAGCAATGATATACCTTTAGTGGTAGTATACCTTTAATTAAGTTATAACTTAAGAGTCTTCGTAGCGCGCTAAGAGACAACGCTATTGGGAAACACAGCCCAGGTATGATGCATAATGGAGATTCCAAAGCGCTCTTCTTTGGTCAGAACCATGGAGAGCGATCGCTGATAGGTCCGTCCTATGCACCGAACATTTTTACAATGCAACAAAATATTTAAAGAGCATCAAGCTATTAAAACCTATATTATGTATACGCACAGGCTCACCCACATTGGTCTGGCCCATCCCAAACTGGAATCCTGGCGCCATGCCTGCTGTAGCTTACTTAAATTAAGATACAATTAATATAAATCGAAATTCACTTTAAAGAAAGGCAGCTGTTCTGTTTGAGGTCTCTGTGGAAGTTTTAAAGCAGTCTTTTAGTGGCGCTTTCAGAGCGCTCACATCCGTAACCAAGAACGTTGGTTACCGGACGCTAACACGTTGTTTTTTCCCTCATAAATGCGAACACGAAAAATAAAATAAAATTAATATTATAATGGATTTTTGTTAGGTCAGACAATGATTACCAAACTTCTTCAAAAAATCGAACCAAAAGTCAAATTATTATGGACGGAAGTTAAAAGTGATGGGTACAAAATGACTCATGACGAAATGTGGTACCACACCGTCACCGAAATCGACGCCTGTGAAAACATCCCCCCCCCCCCCCCCTCTGTTTTTTTTTACAAATCGCACCCTGTATATATATATCAGGGTTGCCAACTCTCACGCATCTGGCGTGACAGTCACGCATTCAACCTCAATCTCACGCTCTCACGCTTAACAAAGAATTCTCACGCTAAATTAGACATTCTTCTGTGCCGTATTTTTTTTTTTCACTCATGTGCACTAAATTTCAGAATTACTACAATTCAGGCTCTTAACTACTGGATGGACCACTATTTATGGCGCAAATTAGTTAAAATCTCCCGGAATCTAGAGCGAGCACGCATGCGAGACAGAGACTAAACCGTAGCGCACGCACGGCGTACGGCAGCGTTGAGCATTGTAGCCAATCACTGACATGTCTGTTGAACGCATCGGCCAATCAGAGGCGTTTAAATGAGTCGCTGTGCTGAAGATGTGTTTTGCGCGAGCTCATCGAGTTCTACACTTTCGCAAACCTGTCATTATTATTGCCTATAAACTTAAGATGCAAATAAAAGATTCACTGCAATGTATTTGATATTCTTGATGCTGTTCTGATGCGCTCCATTACGCACCGCTCTCTGTTTGGTGTTAGGATGACTAAAAGTTCAGCGGTTTAGCTCTTCAATGTCAGAATGATTAAAGAAGTGAACGAATGCCTGGCAAAATTTAAGTGGAAAACATTTAATATTTGACTGTTTTACAATAGAAATGTTCAACTACCGACAGTATCCGGTGACGCGAATTACTCAACTTTTTTTATTTATTTACTAAATTTAGCCTTTTTGAATTGAAAATATGCTATAATTTCTTTGATTCATTTAGAGAGAAGCATGCATAATTAAAAATAAAATATTATTTGCAAATAGTTACAATTATTTCACTAATACAATAAGCTTTTTTTTTCTTTATTCCCTTAAATCGCTTTTATAATTAATTCCTTTAAATAAAAATACCCCAAAAAAATTGGGGTTGGAATAACCCCCATCCCCATCCCCATCCCCATCATCATATATATATATATATATATATATATGATTAATCTCATATAGGATGCGTTTGGTTGAGTTAATGAACGATGCAGTAAAGCGATTCACATTGAACGGTGATCATGTTTATCTTTAGTGCACACAGCTCAAACAGCACTGCACATTAATAACTATGATTGGGACTGCCTATACACGGCATTATAATGAGGATACTACTGTAATAAATCGTTGTGAATTATCTGGGTTTAGTTGCCGTTTCTTTCAGCGAGTTGTCCAGAACAGGGGTTTTACTCACTCTGAGCAACACAGTCAAATAGCAGTCATTAATGTTAGATAACCTATTATAATGTTACATTCAATATTAAGTATTTTATTTTACATAGCTTGTAAAAACGATTAAATCGATTTAACAGTATATTTTAATTTAAACACTTTTAATGCTTAAAACACAAACCTTTCTTTAGCAGTATCACAACAGATGCAGGAGAGCGGCGCAGCCTTATGACGTCATCTTTCCACTCCAAAATAAAAGTCTTATTCATACACTAAAATCTGAAATGTGCGAAGAAATTCACATACAAATAATACACCAAATATCAACTGCGTTCGAAGTTAAATTCTTGGTGAAATACATATTTAAATGAATGTTGATCATTGATAGTTACCCATTAAAGAGTCTGAACAACATCTAATATGTGAGATTTTGTTAATGGCTAAATACTCATTGGTGTGCAAAAACCAGTATACACTTAATACAAGTGGTCGGGAACTTTTTTCAATAACTAACCAAATTTAGTTTGATGCAGTTATAAAAAAAAATTTTAAAAAAAAATTAAAACTCATTTAGAGCCACAGACTCAAAAAAACTTTTTTTTTTTTTTTTTTTTACAATGAATACGTAACATTATTCAATATGTTATGAATTGTGCAAAATATACTAAGTGTGTGTGTGTATGTGTGTGTGTATCCTCTGATTTTTTTTTTCCTTATAGTGGATGAGTGTGGTGGAAAACTCTCACTGTTAAACACACATAAACAACTTTTTTTTTTTTTTTTTTTTTTCACGTTTTATGGTATACTGGAAAACAATTAGGATTTCCTAAGTTGTAAAAGCTTTTGTTGGAAAGATATAGTCAAATATTCTGAGTTAGTGGATTCTATCTTAAATGCTTCTGATTGGCCATTGCTGTTCAAGAAATCAACACATATGTCTGTGATTGGCTACAAAATATGTTAGAAATAGAAACTCTGCTTGTAAATCGTTTTTATTTTGTTTTAGCTGTTCTTGTTGCTTTTGTGCAACAGATGAATAACAATTTATTTGTTTTTAGATCATTGTTTTTGTATCATTTCAGAACTAAGTTAAAGTATAAGAAATGTCCTGACGGATTAACAAAAAAGGAACATTAAAAGTAATATGTATATAGAGTATATAATATATATATATATATATATATATATATATATATATATATATATATATATATATGTGAGTGAGTGTGTGTGTGTTTTAAATGTATTTAATGGCAATACACAATCCTTAGACTGTCAACTTTACTTGCCTGTTTTTTTATTCATGCAAAATGAATGACTAGCATCCGTGAAAGTAAAATTACATCATTCCAAAAGAGCATCTAGATTACAATCTGCTAATTTTTCTACATAGCATTCATGTAACAAGCTGTTAGGCAAAATTATACAGGTGTGTGTCGTACATCATATGAAGAAAGAAGATGAAGAACACTTTTAAGCTAAAGTCTAGTCGTAGTAATTGTAGATGAAGGGTTAAAGATTCATTTGAACAGATAATTCTTTACATTACTGAACAGGATTCTTTTTTTGCTGTTGCGAGTTTGTATGCTTCCCAATCTTCTGGAAGCACTCCTCCCGTGGAAACCTTATTGATGATCTCTGCCTTCTTCCTGACGCCCATTAAAGACTGAATGCGATCTTGAAACCCAGGCTTGGCTTCTTGTTTCTCAGACTCGATCATCAGATCAATGTAGTCCGGGGTGGACAGAGGATTGGGCTTCAGGGCGATTTCCTGCAGACGCTCCAAGGACATTTGAGATTTTCCAATTAGTCTGGTCACAATATCCTGGACAACCTGAAACTCCTTTTCAAGCTCTTCAAAGATCTTTTCTTTTGACATGACCTGTCCATGTGCAGCCTTATATCACTTTTTAAACTCCTGATAGGTTCCCTTTTTCTTTTCTAGGACATAAGTCCATTTGTATTTCTGATTAAAGTGCACATCCCAGGCACACTTTCCTGGACAGACCGTACACACTCCAGCGTTCATAGCACAGCACAAGTGTTTATCACTGTCGTTTGCATAAGCACAATTGTCATGACATGTATGGTGACAAGTTTGGCAGTTGGTTAAAAAGAAGCCTGATGTGTTTTCGGTCTGTTTTGGGATATTTTCTTCAAATTCATATTCAAAATCCTTGTTTGCATCCATTTCAGCCTTGTGCTGCTCCAGTGCAGCTTTTGTCTTCTTGATTTCATCCATTTTTGTCAGACCATTATTGATTTGGGGCTGAAGGCCTTCCACAAGCACTTCTAGATGTTGGCGCTCTTTCAGGACTTCCCGTGTCAGAGACAAGCTCTTGGCTTGCATCTTGTTAAGGGATGTGAAGAACTTTCTCATGCTAGAAAATCCCAGCTTCCAGTACATTTTGTCAAAGTTTTCACAGTCAGAGTCCTCATCCTCTGCAGATTTCTTATTGGTAGCAAACAGAACAGAGTTGTTGAACTTGAAGTGAAGCGGCTCTCCAGACTCATTGGTAGAGCAGGGCACCTCAGCCACTTTGATGGCCTCGAGAACAGGAGGTTTTTTCCCATCTGCAAAAGTGACCAGCACAAGGATGTTTTCAGCAATATCCTTCCCAAATATGGAAAGAATGGAGTCAAAGATGTATTTCTGTGTGTGCGTCAGGCGAGGAAGTGAAGACTGTACTACAAAACACACAGCATTAATGCAGTCGATCCCTCCTGGTTTAGAAAAGAACTCCTGAATCTTCTTTGTGATCTTCTGGTCATGTGAAATTCCTCTGGTATCACCGAAGCCTGGTGTGTCCACAATGGTCAGAGAATACGAAACCCGGTCATCATCCATGTGATTTATTTGATATGCCGTGATCTCCGAAGTTTGACTTTGAGCCTGGGATTTCTGCTTCCCTTCATCTATCAGCACAAACCGGAAGTCATCTTCCCATTGCACTCCCAGGATGTAGTTGATCATGTTGTTAATCAGAGTGGTTTTTCCTGCACCTGTGGCTCCGATCATCATGATGGTCTTGTTCTCTTTTGTGATGTTTTTCCCAAACGTGCTTCTTCTGCAGAATCCATCTCTATTCTGCCTTGTTTCATTCAGGTGGAGTTTAAACATGGAAAGGTTTTCATTGCTTCCATTTGGTATTTTTCTGCTCCAGCTGTTCTTTATAACATGTGCAACTCCAAATCCCTTATCATTGCTTAGGTCTTTTGTCATGTTTCTGCTGCTTGAGTTTTCTCTTGACATTTTTTGGTTGTTTTTATCAGCAAACTGGCAAAAAAATAGGTTTCTGACTTTCCCAGCTCTGTTGGATAAAGGAAAAGGAAATAATTGTTTGTACAATAATTTATAAAAACAGTATACAAAAGAAGTATAACTCTGTGCAATATCAATAAAATTATCATCTCTCAGAAATTAAATCATTTTCAAGTTGACAGGTTAAGTATTCCCTCTTGTAAAGAATCAAAATCAAATAAACAAGAAAGACTATATTGAAAATATAAGCCCCAAAGTAGTGGAACAAAAGTGAATACACCTTTGATCACTCCCACTGCGCAATATGATGTCGGAGTGACGTCTTTTTCATGTAATTTTTGGACGTCCAAATTCGGTCCACTGAAGGGGTTGTTTTGTGATGCCAGGCGACGTCTTTTTTCTACGTCTTCCGCACGTCTAATGTTGACGTCTGTCCACAAAAGTTTGTTTGTGGAAAGAAGGAAGGAGATGGCGTCGGCTTGCTGTGGATCGTGTGTTTTATTAAGTCTTTTCCAAACAATAATCGCGCTCAGTGCGCTCTCTCACACACTCTTCAATAACTTTCTCCTCAAACAAAACAGCGGCTTCTTTAGGCTTCTCCTCGTGAGACGACACGCACGCACACACTTTCTCCTGTCACAGAGCTCGCTGAACCACACTTTTTTAAGTGTCTCCAGTTATCACCTGATGCTGAGACGATCAAATACTGTAGAGTTTTTGGAAAATGATCTTAAATAATTATAAATAATCTGTATTCATATGTATTAATCATGTTGATAATAACAATGTTGATATTTGTAAATAAAAAAAAATATTCATGTAAATTTCCTGCACCTGTCATAGACATCCAAATGACGTCCAAAAAATTACCCAGTTCAAAGGTCCAATGTTGAACATCAATATGTGACCCTGGATCACAAAACCAGTCTTATGTTGCACGGGTATATTTGTGGAAATAGCCAACAAAACATTGTATGGGTCAAAATTATAGATTTTTCTTTTATGCCAAAAATTATTAGGATATTAAGTAAAGATCATGTTCCATGAAGATATGTAGTAAATTACCCACCTTAAATATATAAAACATTTATTTTTGTGAATGGATGCAGCACTATCGCCAATAGAAATGGACAACTTTAAAGGTGATTTTCTCAATATTTCAATTTTTCTGTACCCTCAGATTCCAGATTTCCAAATAGTTGTATCTCGGCCAAATATTGTCCTATCCTAACAAACCATACATCAATGGAAAGATTATGTATTCAGTTTTCAGATGATGTATAAATCTCAATTTTAAAAAAATGACACATAAGACTGGTTTTGTGGTCCAGGGTCACATATGACGTCCAAGTTGGGTCATGGTTGGATGTCCAAATAGTGGACCTAGTTTGGACGTCGAATAGATGTCCAGAATTGGTCATGGACCGACGGACCCAATATAGACATGATCTGCACGTCTATCCGACGTCCAATGTTTAGTGGGCTGAGAGAGAGATAGTGAGCAAGAGGGAGATTTGAAGAAGGAATGTAGACAGAGAGATGGCTTGGAGACATTACAAAAGAGAAAAGCTCAGATATGTATCACTAAAAATAGAACGGTTATGATCAGGCAAAAGCTTTAGGACCTGTGTTAGTATTAGAACATCTTTCCAGCGCTGGAGAGACCTAAGCAGGAAGGACTGAAAACGGACCCCGAGTTGCGTTGTTTCTGCTCCGTATGTGAGTAACATTGGTTCCTATCAGTCAGTCACTTTCAATGTATGTGGATTCAAAGTGGATTGGCCTCTCTCTAGCAAGATTCTATTAGTCGGTGTACGACATATGTCTCCATTCCCTCCTTCAGGGAACGAGGGTTACCATATGTAACCAAGACATTTTGCTAATCTTTACAGAACCAAAATATGCTGTATTGCTGTTGTTTTAATGTTAGCTATAGTAAGGGACTGTTCGTTTTTTATTTAAGGGGCCACCGGAGGAGTTTTGAGATCTGTTGTCAAAAAAGACATGACCCTCCCTTCGCCAGCAAAATTTTTTCTATGACCCTCCAAAATGATTGTGAAAAAAGGCATGACCCTCCCTGATAATTTATTGATTAGCCTACTTCTGTACTGGTTTGCGCTTGGCAAAGATGTTCAGATAGCTATTGTTTTTTTGTTTTTTTTGTTTTTTAAACCATAAACTCTTGCTTTCTCATCTTACTAGGGCTGTAACGATAGACCAAACCTACGATTTGGTTCGTATTACGATTTTTGATTTTAGATTTGAAAAAAATCATGTTTTCGGTGCTGATGCGGTGTGACTCGTTCAACATGTGGGTGGCGTTGCCAATAAAGCATCTAAAAGCTGTCACAAAGAACCGGCAAAAGTAATGATTATTAATATGTCAAATATAGCAAGGAGACATTTTAATTGTTTATTAATAAACAAGTGTTTTCTGTGTCGACTGCAAAGATGAAGTTGACGATGCGTCGCGATCTTCGCAGAACGCGCCAGAGAGAAATGCACATTTCATAAGCAGAAAGCAGTCTGTTTTCCTTCGTTTTGAATTGTTCTGTTTAAAAGTAGACATTTCAAGCTTTCTATATATTTCTCAGGTCTGTGAAGTAGCATACCTTACGCTGAGTTTCGGTTCATTTATGAGACAAGAGTCCAGTTCACTCGCCCGCGCCTCCGTGTCATGATCATCTATTTTATACTATATACTTCTTATTTATTAAATCCAGATGAAACATTGATTAAAATTAAGATACAATTAATAAAAAAAACGAAATTCACTTTAAAGAAAGGCTTTGTGCTTTCTGTTTGAGGTCTCTGTGAAATTTTTAAAGTCGCTTTCAGAGCAGTCATGTCCGTAATGGAGAACTGTCACGCCCGTAACATTGTTTTTTTTTGTTTTTTTTTTCACATAAAAATGCGAACACGAAAAATAAAATAAAAATAATATTTGATGTTCTGTGGAGGCCGATCTTTATTCATCCGGTGGGTATATATCTTTTGGTTTGCACACTGCACAGTGTAATTCATAGAATTACTAAAAAATATTTTGCCACCTAAAAGTTAAAGATTTTTTGTGTCACGTCACATGTGTATTTCCCTCATATTAAATATAAAACGCATGTGTAGACTGATATTTTTCTAATGTCTTGACTCCTTAAGGGAGTATGGATATATTAACAGACGTTTCAAAATATTGGTATTAAATGCATTTTTTGAGAATTCATATTTCAAGTTTTGACTGCAAATCGCACACTGTAATCGGCCAATTTTAACGATTTTATCCTCAACTACTATTTGTGGTGTAGCAGGTCTACGTATTTTATTATGTTAACTTAAATAATACTAATAGTAATTTAAAGATGTGGTAGCCCTACATCTTACACATCGTGGAAACAAAATAAGAATGGAAACTAAAATATGGTAGTATCGCCCTACAGCGCACATTCTATCAGCAGTTCTGGCGCCTCAGTCCCAATACTGTAAAACTCGACGTACATTCACATCACATGTTAATGCAGCGGTAGAGTTACACTCACAGGACACTGTGCACTTATTCGCAATCACAAAAGTTCATTATTTGCTCGTGCTTTAAAGCTTTGCCGGGTAAACATTTCATTGGCATTCTGTTCTGACATGATGCACTTTTTCTGAGCGCGAACTGAAGTGCCAAACTGGATTTTTGTTGGGTCAGACCCATCTGATATCGAAGGGGGGCTGA
Source organism: Squalius cephalus (assembly GCA_022829025.1). Lineage (NCBI taxonomy): Eukaryota > Metazoa > Chordata > Actinopteri > Cypriniformes > Leuciscidae > Squalius > Squalius cephalus. The sequence continues at coordinate 18,455,386 of CM040794.1, read as the reverse complement.
TAACGCGAGATCAACATGGAGCTAAATGCAGGGGTGATAGTAGAAAAAAATCCTGAGCCTGAACTTTTTTCCCTGGGAGGTAAGCGGGCCCCTAAGCCAAGATATGCCCTGATTAACATAATTGTCAAGCGGGATCCAGGGGTGTGCTCCCCTATGAGAACATTTTGATAAATAGTCCCTTAAATGATAGAGTCTTGTGACTTTTGTGGATAAATGGACATCATTCAGACATGAGATGAACAAACCCAATACAAGCCTATATTACAGTCGCAGGTTTCAGTAAGTCAAATTTAAGACCATTTTAAGACATTTTAAGACCATAAAGATTGAAATTTAAGACCTACGACACATTGCCAAAAAAAATCGAAGAATTCATTTTATTTCAATGAATTCAGTCATTGAAAACGCATTAATTTAATTTACAGATAAAGCAATCACATTAGTAACCTTCCACAACCAACAACGCGTGTCAGAGAAAAGAACAGAATCAGATATATATAAAAAAAAAAAATGTGTTTTTTTTTTTTATAGAAAATTGTACTTTGCATATTATACTGTAAAAAACACATAATTAGTTGATTTCAGTTGATCATAACTAGAGATGAAATGGCATGAACATTTCATTTCATGATTATAGTGACAAAAATTATGACGGTTATCACTGAATCCTGTACAAAAAGTACTAATACTACACAATGAAATCAATTCACCAAGTTTTATGTCGAAAACTAGCAAATAACAAATAAAATAAGCATCAATATGCACTTTTTGTTTACATAAACATTAAAATAATAGCATTAAAAATGATAGCCAGATTTTAAAAGTGTCTTGCAACATGTTATACTAACATGTACAAGTTCAAAAGTTTTGACAAAAATTTTTTTTATAAAAAGATAAACCTCACATATTTCAGACTTTAAATGATTATTTATGAAAAGAATGAGTCAAAAAAAAAGATAAATTACTGACATTAACAATGCACTTTAGCTTATCTTTTATTATTAATAGTAAAATTAGGTCCGATTTTCCCGTGGCGTCTGCGCTCTCCACAACGACAAAAAAGTTTGAGTGACTAATGGATTTTCACCGCCAAAAAACATGGAAAAACCGACCGCGTCGCTTCATTTATGAGCGCGCTTATTACCGCTTACCGCGCGCCTACATTTGAATGAACTTGAGCGCGCAAAAGACGCGATATATGAACGGTCTGTTGGCGAGCTACCTCAAATCAGGGCACGATAATTTTTTCATCAAGTTTGATCTACCTTTATCGACAAGTTTGGTGTCTTCCCCTGGCTTCTTAAAGTTGCACTCCATGACTTTGGCTATGTTTCGCGCTGCCAGTGTGAGAAACACATTTGTAGTGTATGGGAAACACAAAACAAATTCGCACGTGGAGTGACTGCTGAATCAATCTGATTGGCCAAAACCCAAGACCAGCCCCTGCCTACCCTATTACCGATTGGCTGAAGTAGGCTTACTGGTGTGGTTTAGTGAAAGCAAAGCGCCTCTCACGCGAACGCGAACCTGATTTTTTTTTTTTTTTTTCGCAGACACGTCTGTACGCCGGAAATAGCGCTGGCGCCGGAGCGCTATCAGGCCTGTAATTGGAAAAAAATAGCACCAAACAAGCCACTTTGAAATGTTGCTGTTTTCATGAATATAAAAGTTGGGTGACCCTCCCCCTAGACTAAAAAAAGTTGGATGACCCTCTCCTCAACAAAGAATAAAAAGACATGACCCTCCCCTATTTTCCTCCGGTGGTCCTTTCCATAAATACCGAACGGTCCCTAACAGGTCAGTTTTGTCTGGAGCTGGTGTGCTGCTGGAGTCTAACATCGGACTTTTGCTTGTACTGTATGTTCATTTTATTTCTTCCTTGTCGTTCGTTCATCATCTTCAATGTATTTTGCGTGAAACATTATTTTGCTCTGCATCACCTTGGATAAAGAAACATTCACTCTTGCACTGCGTGTTTGTGCATTTTGGGGGCGGAGCAATGAAGGGAGGGGCGTGTTTGTTTGGGCTGATGTCAAATACCAACAGTGTTTCTCAGAAATCTCCAATTGCACCTTTAACTTCCATATTGATAACAAAGTGTTGCTACTGATTCCAAGGCCCTAAATGGTTTAGCTCCTGTGTATTTAATGTTAATCAAACAGCACAAGTAAAAGAGAAAATCGCTCACTTTTGACTGAATAACTTTTTTTGCTTTAATAAGGATTAGGGATGTCCCGATCCGATCACGTGATCGGAAATCGGGCCCGATCACATGGTTTCAGACTCGATCGGAATCGGACGTTACCTCCCGATCAGGACTCGGATATGTATATATATTCTCATTATTTTTTAACACATCTATAGTTATGCGGTGGCACAGAGTTACGCCGGTTTCACACTGCACGCGTTAGCAGAGCGTAAGCAGCGCAGGAGCAGTGCATATGGTGAGCGGGAGCAGGACGCGCGTTTTGCTTTCACACTGGCAGCGTTTGTCACGCGCGGCTGAACCGCGGCTTGTGTACAGACAGAGTAGGCTACTCTATAATGGATAAGTTGGCATTGCTTTATTTCGTTTTCAAATACATTTAAGAGAAAAGACTTGTCAAGAAGCTTATTTTATTAATAATTTCATTTATATAACTTTTGGTTCATCTTTGTTTTTATTGTTCTGGCAACAAGTTTGTTTTTGGACATTTGTTTTCTTTTTAAATTGCTGTTGGTCATTTGATCGACTGTTTAAAACACAATAGATATCAAGCAGCACTTTTTGGATAAAACTGCGGTGTATTTTGGCCATGATCAATGCATTGTCACTTTAATTCAGCGTAAGCGGCGCAGCAAAAATAGACTCGGCGCCGAAACGATCGTGGCACTGCTGCTTCTGCTCTGCTCTTGCTACGCGCTGCCGCGCCGCCTCTGCGTGCGGTGTGAATGCTCTAATCTGTTAACATGGGCGCCGAAAAAAATACGCGCTGCACGCTCTGCTAACGCGTGCAGTGTGAAACCGGCGAGTGGAGTTCCTAAAAGCACATTACTGGCTTTGCAAACACGGTGGCACTTTTTTTTTTTGTTTGTTTGTTTACATGCCTGCTGGGTATTTTAAGTAAGGTGCTATTTGTTTATATATTAGATTTTTTTTATATTTACTGTTGCACTAAGTCCAAAAGTGAAGAATTTATGTTATTTATTACTTAATTGTTCAAGCTACCTCACAGAAGTGCTCTGTTTGTTAACAGAGTTGTTGAATGTTAAAATAAGGTGAATTAAATAAAAAATAAGGAACATCCTGGATCTGTTTTTCGCTCTTCTTTATTCTTTTTTTATGTATTATAGAAGTATCGGATCGGGACTCGGTATCGGTAGATACTCAAAATCAAATGACTCGGACTTGGACTCGAGGGCAAAAAAACCTGATCGGGACATCCCTAATAAGGATTAAGGCCCTTTCACACTTGACGCGATTTTGACGCACGAATAATTCGCGCGATGGGTTTATTTTTTGATCAGCTGTTTGTGTAATGAGTGCTTCCACACCGAACGCGAATGTGTTGCGGCGAAAAAACAACTTTTCTTTTTTTTCGCTTCGATGTCGATTTTTTTTTACTTTTGCGGCGACAGAAAAGGCTTCAGCCAATCACATACTACAAGGACAACGATTTGAAAGACAATGTGTGGCGTAGCATTGCCAACCAACTCGGTTATCACGACTGAGTATGTTGTGTGATAGTAGTCGTTGTATAGTCCTGTGCTGTGTAGGCTAGCAGGCTAAACTACATTTGGGATAGAAAGCTAGCACTATTATCATCAAAGATAGAGACAGAGACCATGTTTACTTTGAAAATGTAACAAAAATGTAGTGAGACTATTTAGGGCTGCTTTTAGTATACTATACATTTTTTGTGTGATATCTACAGTTTCTAGTCGAATGATTTTAACTTGTTACTTCGTGTGTTATATGTAATGTGTATTGACATTACAAAACGCACTGTGTTTAGTTGAAGACGCAAAAAAACTGTGGCAAAACCTCAGGGACACCTATGTGAGAAAAAGGAGAGAGGAAAAGGAAACTAAAAGTGGACATTAGCATAATGTAGATTGGGTGCACCCAAAACCTTCTTTTCTGTCTTTTAAAGAAAATGAAAGGCTCGTCTTCACTGGATGATGATGATGATGAAGAGTCCATGTTTTCTCAGCTATCGTCGCGAAAGTTTTGGAATGTTGAAGCTCTCTGAACGTCACAGACGTCGCAAACTCGCGTCTCCAGCTGATGTGAATGGTTTTGACGCGAACTATTCACTTTTTCGTTTCGCTTTTTCATTTCGCGTCCGGTGTGAAAGGGCCTTTAGTCTGTATTTAATTTAAAAAATACTATGGATTTACATTTGATTACAATTTGATTTCAATTTCTGTACCTAAATAGAGCTGAAAAACTTTGATTAAACACTGATTATTTCATTTGTATTTTTGTCCAGTTGTATTTATTTGTGCTATTGCTAATGCATTCTTATTGTATTACTTGTCTTTAATAATGTTTGAAATTTATACTAGTTAGTCCAGTTGTTTTTGCTGTTGTATGAGTTCCTCATGCAAGTGTTCTGTAGGCTGCTGATTTTTGATCATGGTATTCAGCTTCAATGAAATATTTTCCAAAAAGACACAGAATAAGGGTACGTCTACACAACAACGATAGGCTTAAAACGGAGAGGTTTTCCTTTGAGCTTTCTGCGTACAGATGACACCACTGTCAAAACAATCCCCATTCACACGGATCCATGAAAATGGCTAAACCCCTGTATTCTGCTGCCAGCCCATTAGATGGTGATGAAACACTATAGACTGAACACGTAATACGCATGTGCATAACGTCATTGGTTTCACAGATTTGTGTTTTTGTTCTTTACACAGAGACCGTTTTCAAAAACTTGCACTTCATTTGGTGACGTGACACGGTTAGATTAAAAAAAAATCACCATATTTATAAAGAAACCATTAAAAATTTTATTAATCATATAATGAAATATCATATTATTTATTGTTGCTGATGTAAAGTCATATTACATTTTTTGTGGGATCACCTTCAAAGCTTTGAGAATCTTTAGTCTTAATCTTTTTTTTTTATGAACATATTTTAATGACAGTATATTTATTAATCAACATTAAATTATGCATTGTCTATATGACTTTAGATAAATGTATCAATACTGGGGGCCTTTTGCCCTGTCCTGACGAGCCTCAGGGTGAGTGTGGGGTAAAAGGCCCCCTTCGCCACCTCATACATTCATATGATTTGTATTCATCAATATATAATAAAAACCTATTTTCTGAAGTCATACGTACATTATGGAAGTAGTGAAAAGCACATTTTCTTTGAGATGTGCCTCTAGCCCTGTCATAATCTATTTTCAGCTTATTCATCATTAAGTATTCAGAATTCACATTAAGGCTGTACTGTACCTATACAAAGCAGATCATTCTCACTAGTAGGTGAGGACTTTGTACAATGCAACTAAAAATGTTTCAGGAAAAATGCTGCAAGAACACCAGATTGTTTCATTAATAGTAGATGCATGTTCTATACATTTTGGACATGCTTTTGAATATGATTTAATAACTCTGACCCTACCTTCAATCCCCATTTTGTTTTTAACCTAGCCTGGAAATCCAGACCTAAATCTGAAAGATTAATGGTCTGGCATTGACTAATGAAAATCGGCCAGCTCGAGGGGCGGTTGTGATTGGTGCAGCTCGGATACAAGGGCATATTTAATGAGCATCATTACTCGACGCCAGAGTAAAACTCACTGAACAAATGCTTTCGCGAGAACTCTGGATTTACAGGGTATGTTTAACCTTAATTCTCCTCAATCATGTTTGTTTTGTTTTTTCAAAATTTCTGTTTAATGCAAAGTCACATTAAAGATGGCAAATTACAGGGTGTACAGTACAGACTGTCAGAACAACAGTTCTTGCGAGAACGTTAGGCCTCTATACCCAAGTCAATGCATAATCCTTTCCTTTTTGTATTAGTGTTTAAAGAATATTTGATTTACAACCAATATAATCATTTATATCTTAATTTAATATTTCGTAAGTGAATTTATGTCTACACAGAAGAAAGCCCTGTCTAGGCTCTCCCCCGCTGTACGGTTTGAGATTGAATATTAAGAAAAACGAAAAATATGAGAAAAAAAAAAAAAGAAAAAAATGGTACACCGATTCTCCAGTTTTCAGTGTCACATGATCATTCAGAAATAATTTTAATATGCTGATCAATAATCAGAAATGTTTCTTATCACAGCTGAACATGCTGATAATAAGTGTGGAAACTACAATATAATTATTTTTTTCAGGATGCTGTGTTGAACAAAGTTTGAAGAACATAATTATTTTTTATAGAAAGTCAGAGTGAATACAACATTTTGAACAGTAGTGTTAGTTGGGGGCCTTAAGCACATTTTCGCGCAAATTCATCTAAAAGCGCCAAATTTGGCACAGATGTAGCTCAGGTCATACCGAAATGATTTAGCTAGGGCGCCGGAGCCAGCGACCCTCGGGGCCAAGATGGCGGCCAAATCCATTATGGCCGCCGCCCGAAAAGGGTTCCGGCTTTAACTTTTGAACCACATGAGTTACAAATACAAACTTGATATGTTTTTCAGCTTAATTGATCATGAGAAACACATAGGAATGTTTATATTTATGACCCAGTATATCTGTACCCCTCGATCCTCCAATTCCAATATGGCCACTGTCCAAAAAAGCAGTTTGGGCTGTAGTATGGGGCCTTACACACCATTGTTCGCGCAAATGCATCTACAAGCACCAAATTTGGCACAGATGTAGCTGAGGGGATACTGAAATGATTTAGCCAGGGCGCCCGAGCCAATGGTCCCTGAGACCAAGATGGCGGCCAAATCCAATATGGCCGCCGCCTGAAAGGGTTTCGGCTATAGCTTTTGAGCCAGATGAGATACAAATACAAACTTGATGTCTATTTTACCTTCTTTGACCATGGGAAACCCATAGGAATACTTACATTTATGATTGGGTATATCAGGACCCCCCAAATTCCCTAAATTCAATATGGCTGCTGTCCGAAAAACGGTTTTGGCTACAAATTTTGAACCAAATGCGCTACAAATGAGGATGTGGTGTCTATTTTATGTTTATTGACCACAGGAAGTCCATTGGCATATTTATATTTATGCTTGTGTAAGTCTGGAACCTGTATTCTTTTCAAGACTGTGGTTGAAAATCCTTTTTTTTACCACAACTTTGAAGGTTATTCTCAATGTTGATTCATTTCCTTATAAAAGTGAAATGGTTTTCAGTTTACCACAGGTGAATACATTTCAAAGTGTAATCATATAAGAAAGAATAAGACACAATTATTATTGCAAGGCAATATTTATATTATGTTAAATTGTTTAAGTAATAATATAGTCAATTTTTCCAAAACTCTTAAAGGTTTGCTTAGCATAACAAAAAAACAGCAATAACATAAACAACAGTGAATTCTCATGGTCTCTCACATGAATTATCATTATCACTCACAATCACCGGATCTCTCATTGTCTTCACCATCATTGTTTGTACAAGCACCCTCACATGCACATATAGAAGTGCAACGAACTCCAGCTTTACAGAACTTACAGTGCCCTCTACATGCTGTCTTGCAGCCACAGTGGAGGAGAATGGTGCAGGCTTTACTGGCGTCGCCGAGATTAGTCCAGTAAGGTTCCCAAGTCTTGCTCGTAGAGTCCCGAAACCATCCCCATGCATTAACCTGTTAAGCTGCAACCCCACTTTTGAAAAATCCCCAGAAATGACATACCCAAACTGAAACAGATACAGTTCATGAACCCTTTGCACTAAAAGCACAAGTATGATCTCATTTGAAAGCTGACACCTGGTAGTTTATTGTAAATGTAGAATTAATTATTGTCATAATGATTTTTTTTTTTTTAAATAGCTTCAAAGTTTTGTAAAGTTATTAGAATTTTTTTTTTATGAAACATATTAATGAAAATAAAATTGAAGTTGGCACTGGAGCAATCTAGAAATGCACTACAGCTAAAGCCACATGTCTGACCATGTTATATTTAAAATATGAAGATAATAAGTCTAAAACTCTGTATTTAGTTAAATGTTTTTCAAGATCATGTCATGACTTTATTTTGATTAGGCTACTCTAAAAATGCTACTGATGTTTAGTCGTCGTCTAAGCATCCATTCAGTCTTTTGTCTCTATTGTTTTGTGGTGCAAACGAGCCCCATTCAGTCTCAGTCTCCCCCTGCACACATTCACACCTCTCCAGCCTGGTTATGGCTCGAAATATGCATTTCTTTTGTCTGCATTATAGTTACTAACGACTGGCTATTCACAGGGTTTTAATCCCTAATTTCTTTTATCAAAGTTCTCACTTCACATTTGAAGTGCACTAAATAGTGGTCAAATGCACTAAAACATATCAGTAAGCATTCTTATTTAGAACAAAATTCATAAAAGAATAACCCCTGGTGGCAGGTGCACCTGGGCTAGCTAGCATGTTAGCTTAGCACACCATCAATACACGACCATTTATGAGATTAAAACCATGTTTGTGCTCCAAACTTACTTCATAACGCAATCGAGTGTTTTAAATAATCTTCTGTGATATAATTTGGCTTCAGATAAAAAAAAAATCAGACAGAAAACATTATTTATAGTTTTATGCACGATGATAAAGTCTATATCGATTAGCATTACATTATAAATATAATATAAAATATAAAATACCTGGCATGGCTTGAAGAACACAGGCAAATCAAATATCATAGCAAACATGTTTATTGTCTTCAAAACATCTTTTATCTGCATATTACAGCGATCTCTGTAGCTTTGTGTGTAGCAGTGACGTCCTGGAATGTCACATGATTATGGCTCTTCTTCATGTCCCATATATGGATTATTTTTTGTGCATATAGCGCCCTCAGGCTATTGGTATGAATTGAAAACACTGCACATCTCAGTAAGAAGCGATCATAATGATTACATCGACGCATTTGGGTATAAATTCAATAAATATTATTCCTGTCTTTAGAAATATGACGTGAATCTATGAGAATATATCAATATTTCTCCAAGTTTGCACATTTTTGAGCTAAAAGCCCTGAAGGACGTTGTTTGGTGTATCGCTGTCATGACGACAGCACGGGAGTTTTTTATGAATGGAAGCGACTGACGCGCATAATTCATATTAAAGGTATGGACTCATTTTTTCATTTCATAACTCCTGACACAAATTAAGACATAACTGTCACTATAACTTTCTCAGAATACAATAGTGGTCAAATACTGAAACTTGAGTATTATATCTTTTTAATGATGTATAGTTTGTCAAGGTATAACATTAAATCTGATAGTAACTTTGAACTATATAAATAAAAAAACGCTTCAGTGCGCCCACGCACTGGTGAAGCTTAACAGGTTAAACTCTGGGATATCTTGCTGGACAGCGGTTGCCTGATTCCAGTAGAAGCTGGCCTGCAGCAGTGCTCTTTTGATGTGCTGAATCAATGCAGCTTGGGTGGGTGGCAGGTTCTCGAGAGACTTGGTACCATTCGAGAAAGGGTGATGTCTAGCTTCATCTACACGGCTGGAACCACAGCTCTTGCTGTACATGATGAGCTCATGTGACAGATTCATAGCTCATGGTCCAAATGGTCCGGCCAACTACTGAAAAAACATTCCATGACTACGTTAACACCAATATTGCTGGGTTTGTGAGGTCACACATGAGCTATGAATCTGTCACGTGATTGGATATTGTGTTTGACACATATCCAGAGGAGAACCTCAAAACACAAACTCACCAACGCAGAGGAACCGGATCAAGAACTAAAGTAGATAGGAGAACTCCAATTCCAAAACGTAACTGGATATATCTATTATATACAGTATATACTGGATATATTGTTATATATCTAACTATTTGGATAAATCAGTGAAGAGATAACCAAGCATTACATGTCAGGTAAACTCCTCCTTTCCACCAAGAAAGATGCTGTACTCTCCAACAGACCAGGGTATGACATGTCTGCCCTTCAGCCTTGTTATCATCCAGAAGCACTAGAATAATCCTGCATCTTGCACATGCTGGGGCCAATGGCCATAAAAAGGCATTTGTCCAGACTGTCGACAGCGATGTTGTCATCCTTGCCATCCGCTTCTTCAACACACTCGGCCTCACAGAGCTCTGGATCGGCTTTGCAGGTGGAAAAAACTATAGGGACATTCCTGCTCATGAAATCAGCAAGGATCTTGGTCCCCAGAAGTCACTAGCCTTACCACTCTTCCACGCTTTAACAGGCTGTGACACAACCTCAGCCTTCCTGTGCCATGGGAAAAAGAGTGCATGGGCAGCTTGGGAGGCAACACCAGATCTCACAGAATCTCTGGTTACCCTCACCTTGGAGCCTGAACAGATCAACAATGACGTCCATGTCCAAAGACTGGAGCGTATGGTCGTCATCATGTACAGCAAGAGCTGTGGTTCCAGCCGTGTAGATGAAGCTAGACATCACCTTTTCTCGAATGGTACCAAGTCTCTCGAGAACCTGCCACCCACCCAAGCTGCATTGATTCAGCACATCAAAAGAGCACTGCTGCAGGCCAGCTTCTACTGGAATCAGGCAACCGCTGTCCAGCAAGATATCCCAGAGTTCAATGCATGGGGATGGTATCGGGACTCTACGAGCAAGACTTGGGAACCTTACTGGACTAATCTCGGCGACGCCAGTAAAGCCTGCACCATTCTCCTCCACTGTGGCTGCAAGACAGCATGTAGAGGGCACTGTAAGTGCTGTAAAGCCGGAGTTCGTTGCACTTCTATATGTGCATGTGAGGGTGCTTGTACAAACAATGATGGTGAAGACAATGAGAGATCCAGTGATTGTGAGTGATAATGATAATTCATGTGAGAGACCATGAGAATTCAATGTTGTTTTTTATTTTATTGCTGTTTTTTTGTTATGCTAAGCAAACCTTTAAGAGTTTTGGAAAAATTGACTATATTATTATTTTAACAATTTGATATAATATAAATATTGCCTTGCAATAATACTTGTCTTATTCTTTCTTATATGATTACACTTTGAAATGTATTCACCTGTGGTAAACTGAAAACCATTTCACTTTTATAAGGAAATGAATCAACATTGAGAATAACCTTCAAAGTTGTGGTAAAAAAAAGGATTTTCAACCACAGTCTTGAAAAGAATACAGGTTCCAGACTTACACAAGCATAAATATAAATATGCCAATGGACTTCCTGTGGTCAATAAACATAAAATAGACACCACATCCTCATTTGTAGCGCATTTGGTTCAAAATTTGTAGCCAAAACCGTTTTTCGGACAGCAGCCATATTGAATTTAGGGAATTTGGGGGGTCCTGATATACCCAATCATAAATGTAAGTATTCCTATGGGTTTCCCATGGTCAAAGAAGGTAAAATAGACATCAAGTTTGTATTTGTATCTCATCTGGCCCAAAAGCTATAGCCGAAACCCTTTCAGGCGGCGGCCATATTGGATTTGGCCGCCATCTTGGTCTCAGGGACCATTGGCTCGGGCGCCCTGGCTAAATCATTTCAGTATCCCCTCAGCTACATCTGTGCCAAATTTGGTGCTTGTAGATGCATTTGCGCGAACAATGGTGTGTAAGGCCCCATACTACAGCCCAAACTGCTTTTTTGGACAGTGGCCATATTGGAATTGGAGGATCGAGGGGTACAGATATACTGGGTCATAAATATAAACATTCCTATGTGTTTCTCATGATCAATTAAGCTGAAAAACATATCAAGTTTGTATTTGTAACTCATGTGGTTCAAAAGTTAAAGCCGGAACCCTTTTCGGGCGGCGGCCATATTGGATTTGGCCGCCATCTTGGCCCCGAGGGTCGCTGGCTCCGGCGCCCTAGCTAAATCATTTCGGTATGACCTGAGCTACATCTGTGCCAAATTTGGTGCTTTTAGATGAATTTGCGCGAAATTACCTGTTTATGTGCTTAAGGCCCCCAACTATGTCTATTGCAATTAAACACACAAACAATATGTGGTTTATAATTATTCCCAATTAGGATTTTGGCAATAATATATTATACATAGGAGATTTGTTTAAATAACCTGTACAGTCTTAATATTCTACACAGTGTTGTTATTTTTGTAAATGTTATTTGTATAATTATTATTATTATTATTATTATTATTATTATTTTTAGATATATTTACTGGAAAACAAGTAATAAAAAGTTAATTAAAACTTTTTTTGTGTTTAAATTTATTCATCTGGCTTTAATGACATTCATCACACTTAAATTCTAAATAAACTATTGTAAAAAAAAACAAACAAAAAAAACACCATTTGCTATTGAATATATTCTAGTCTATATTCTGATAATGTACTCACCTGGACAATGCCCTGTTTCTTTCTATAATACCAGCCGGTGACTATTTGTCTTGAAAAATGATTGAAAAAGAAAGGTTTGTTATTATTGAATATTAGTCAAATTATTAAAAACACAATAAAAATGCACATTGTTTTTTGTGCATTCTATATTATACTTTACAATTTGGCCTTTGAATCTACCATCTGCAACTACCGCTATGCTGAAAAAATAATTCAATTTACTTTTTTTTTTATGAAAAATTTGTTAGAATCAGATTTGTTCAACTTTTTAATTTTTTTATAAAGTTTAAAAATACAGGGAGAGTGCACATTAATAAACATTTATGTAAATGTTCCAGTTTAGCCAATTTGGATAATTTTCAACTGTAGTCCCTGGGCAGGTTTGATGTCAGATGAAATACATTAAAACAATCAACAATACTTATACATACATTAAAGGGTAACTAAACCCTAAACCAACTTTTTTTAGTGAATGATCTGTAAGAATGGGGCTTTATTAGTGCTGTTCATTGATTCAAGTAATTTTTTTGACATTTGTGTTTAAAGTATTTAAATTTTACTAAATATGGTGTAAAAACGTCTGAGTGCTGCCCTCTTCAGGTTGAACAGTGGCTACTGCAGTTGAATTTTCCAATTGGAAGTTGTGGTACACTCTGATGTCAGAGGGTACCAGCTAACCACACCCTTGCCTGCAGAGAGATACATCTCAGATGCACGCCCCCTCTCCACTGGGCTCTGCCTACTTTTCCAGCATTTTTCAAATATTGCCAGTGGGTGGAGTCAGGCTCTGACCAGGGGTTTAGTTACCCTTTAAATCACATTTCATAAAAATACATAAAGTACATTAAAACAAGGACAACAAAACATAAAACAAGGACTTTTTAGATTTAAATATCTGTGCAGAATCAGCAGGATCTATTTTTCAATCTTTTTTCAGTCAAATATTACAAATCTACAAGTCTTTGTAAATCTATTTGTATTATACTAGGACTTACTGTTATTTGGGTTTCCTCTTGAATCTGCTTCTCATCTGCAGCTGCAGAAAGCCTCTGCATGGGTTTTTTATAGTGTCCAACTGCTGCTCCTCCCCATAAAGTAAAAAAACAACAAAAAAACAGCTTTGAATGTTTTACTTTCATTTGTTTATTCCAGTAAATGTTAGGCTTTATAAGAAGTGGCCAGGCATCAGCTGACCACTGAGGTGCAACAATGTCACATCTATAAGAAAATTCTAAACGGACGAGATTATTAAATAACATCACTATTCAAATAATGAAATAATTGAATATATTACTGTAAGAATTGAGAAATTAGGAGATGCCGGACAGTCTGGTTGAGCAACCAGACCCTGAGAGGACAAAGGACCTCTCTGGAAATTAACATTTGAACTAGCCCTCGTGCACTATCGAGACAAAAGTCTCACCTCAGAGTCATCCTAATCTACATCTCTTTCACAAAGTTCACATCTAGCCAAGTACAGGTCCAATCCCCAGATGTGTTCTTGATCCGTCCCTTTTATGCATCGAGAGGTGACTTGTGCGGACTTGAGACAGCCAGGTATCCCAGAATGCATCTCTTTAGGCCTGATAGCGCTCTGGCGCCACGCCGGATTTCCGGCGTACAGATGTGTCTGCAAAAAAAATGAATAAATAAATAAATAAATAAAATCAGGTTTGCGTTCGCGTGATCTGACAATTCCCAAGATCTGAGAGGCGCTTTCACTAAACCACACCAGTAAGCCTACTTCAGCCAATCGGTAATAAGAGGCTGGTCTTGGGTTTTGGCCAATCAGATTGATTCAGCAGTCACTCCACGTGCGAATTTGTTTTGTGTTTCCCATACACTACAAATGTGTTTCTCACACTGGCAGCGCGAAACGTAGCCAAAGTCATGGAGTGCAATTTTATGAAGCCAGGGGAAGACACCAAACTTGTCGATAAAGGCATAAAGAATAAATGGCGCTGGTCTTGGATAGAGGAGGTGGGTAGAGACGAAAAGTTGATGAAAAACTACAAAGCGGATCTCTAGAGCAGGGGTCTCCAACACGTCGCTAAGCGAGCTCCAGTAGCTTGTGGCCTGATTTGAGGTAGCTCGCCAACAGGCCGTTCACATATCGCGTGTTTTAATTCGTTCAAATGGCGCGCGGTAAGCGGTAATAAGCACGCTCATAATTGAAGCGACACGCTCGTTTTTTCCATCCATTTTTCGGTGGTGGAAATCCATTAGCCACTAAAACTTTTTTGTCATTGTGGAGAGCGCAGCGCATGGTTGCATAGCAACAACAGACGCCACGGAAAACACGGACCTAATTTTACTATTAATAATAAAATATAAGCTAAAGTGCATTGTAAATGTCAGTAATTTATCTTTTTTTGACTAAAAAAATAATTTAAAGTCTGAAATATGTGAGGTTTATCTTTTTATAAAAAACTTTTTTTGTCAAAACTTTATTTGAACTTGTACATGTTAGTATATAACATGTTGCAAGACACTTTTAAAATCTGGCTATCATTTTTAATGGTATTATTTTAATGTTTATGTAAACAAAAAGTGCATATTGATGCTAATTTTATTTGTTATTTGCTGGTTTATTTGTTAAAACCTGGTGAATTGATTTCATTGTGTAGTATTAGTACTTTTTGAACAGGATTCTGTGATAACCGTGATCATTTTTGTCACTATAATCATGAAATGAAATGTCCATGCGATTTCATCTCTAGTTATGATCAACTAAAATCAACTAATTATGTGTTTTTTTACAGTATAATATGCAAAGTACAATTTTCTCTAAAAAAAAAATATCTGATTCTGTTCTTTCCTCTGACACGCGTTGTTGGGTGTGGAAGGTTACTAATGTGATTGCTTTATCTGTAAATTAAATTAATGCTTTTTCAATTACTGAATTCATTGAAATAAAATTAATTCTTTGATTTGAATATTTTTTTGGCAATGCCAATGTAGGTCTTAAATTTCAATCTTTATGGTCTTAAAATGTCTTAAAAAGGTCGTAAATTTGACTTACTGAAACCTGCTACTGTAATATAGGCTTGAATTGGGTTTGTTCATCTCATGTCTGAATGATGTCCATTTATATCCACAAAAGTCACCAGAATCTATCATTTATCAAACACACAATCCAGCACACCCCTGGATCCCACTTGACAATTATGTTGATCAGGGCATATATCTTCACTTACCTCCCAGGGAAAAAAGTTCAGGCTCAGGATTTTTTTCTACTATCACCCCTGCATCTTGCACCAACCAACAATAGTCAATAGCAGAGGAGATAACCCACGAAATTTAAAAATAATACTCAAAATTAGTTTTACGAGTTTTTCCGACGAGAATGTGGTTGTTTAAAGCTCAGATCTGTGGATTATTTATAAAGATAGCACCTATTTAAAAAAAAAAAAATTCTAAAAAAGATTTTGAAGTTGTGAGATCCAGGCGTTCAGCGCTCATGTATCCCAACTAGAACAACCTTTTCTTCTGACATTTGCCGCTGGCTCTGATGTCTCTGTAGTGGTTAAACATGAAATATAATTCGTCTTGTGTTTATTTAACGAGTGATCTTTGATCTCATGAATCCATAATTTGCTCCTGGGCATAATGAGGGCTCAGAGGTGGAAAATCTAGGTTCAGAAAGTAAAAGTCCTCCTCAGTATTTTGTTCCAATCACCTGGATTTGCTAATTAGCACAGTTTTTCAGCCAGGAGATACTAGCTAATTAGAACTAACTAGTGAAATCAGCTGGCTAAGTTCGTGGGTGGAATAAACATATGGCAGGACTTTTACTTTCTGACCCCTGGACTTTACACCTCTGTGAGGGCTGAGGGCAAAGTTAAGGCAGGCATACACTGTGCGATGTCTGTGCGATTTCAGCAAGGTACCTACTCCCACCGAACGAGTAGATCGCATGCGATGTAAAGCCAAAGCTCAGGATTTATGTGCTCACACTGTACGGTCCGATCGCCGAGCTGCGACTTCACTGCTCACACTATACGTGTGAAATATGCGCAAATCAGCACGATAAACCCTTGTGCCGGGTTGCAAATCAGCACGATAAACCCTTGTGCCGGGTTGCGCTATCATGAAGATATCATGTACCCAGAGACATTGTCAAAATAAGCATCAGCTATCAATATCAAGATGATTTAGCATTTTCAATTTATGTATTAAATTATTATTATTATTATTATTATTATTATTATTATTATTATTATTAGGGATGGCCTAGGCTACTTTTATTATTAAATTGATAGGCTATTATAATTAAATTGCCAAGCAATAATTTCATAGCACATCACCGGAAAACCAACGCACTGTGGGGATAATAAAATATTACATAGAAGCTTACTCCTCCTCATTGAAAATTGTCTAAAACATTTAGGTCGATTACAATGAATTATAGGCATATAATTATTAACAGTCTATATGTCCAAACACTGCAATAATTCATCAATGAAAATTTAAAAACAGCTTTATTTCAAAAACATTTAACAAATTAATAAAAGAGGCAACGTGTACATCGCAGGTGGCCTGGAAGACGTGGGTGGTTAATCCATTTTGCAACAACTACAGAACTTAAAGATCTCCCTCTTTTCGTTTTTTTTTTTTGTTGTTGTTATTGCTGCAAATGAAACTTCTGTTTTCACGCAGGCGCAGTGAGGGAAAAACACTGAGTTTAGGGCAATCGGTTCGTAGCTCTGTTCGTGACTCGCTATAGTCACGAGGAGCGACACAAATTTCTAACATGCCAGAAATTCATCCGACTGTCGGTCAGGAGAGGTTAATCGCCTCTCGTTTCCCCCTGTACACTGCACGACAAACGGCGCATGACAAAGCTCGACCCGAAAAGAGTCGCACGAGTCAGAATTTGGCTCAAAATCGGATGAAAATCGCACAGTGTATGCCCACCTTTAAGTTTCATAACTTTGTATATTTATATATACCATTGTAAAGTGACCCATAGGTTTTCATTTTATTTTATTTTATGAAAACAAAAAGAGGCAGGGTTGTGTTGTCTCATCAATGGCAGGGAAATAATTAATATCAATATATTATATTTTAGAATGTTTCGCTTTCACATTTCTTTTCCTGTAAATACAAAGCTTTATAAGAACTGATTAACTGTCAATAGGCTTTTCACTTTCACTTTCCTGTTCCAGTAAATGGGAGACTTTTTATGCAATGGCTTACAACCAACTGGCTGTTAGATCCCGACCCTGGTACTGGAGTTACCCAACAGCACACATTTTTGATGTCTCAACTGTAGAGTGTGATTTAGCCAATGTGTTGCTATTTTAACTACATAAAAACATACACTCTAAAGTTGTGTGGGGTGGGGTTAAGTTAAGGCACTTGAAGTCCACTTTTCCTGCAGAGTTTCAGAGTTAATATATATATAAGTTTTTGAATGTTTTTATCTTTTGAACATTTTTATATTGAACAAACAAAAACAGTCATAATGCACCTCTGGTACCGTGGAAACTAGTGAGAAAGTTACACATTCTACATTGATTAAAAAATAAAATGTGTTTTTAACGGTAGTATTATTTTATACAGAAACAAATTATAATTCAGATGAGAATAAAGTTAGTGTTAATTCAAATTTTAAGGAAAACAAATATATTGATCTGAAATATAGCAAAATAATTTTCAATTCATTCAGGTACAGTTACCAAACATCTCAAGATCTTTGTCTTTTTATTAATTTAATTAATAAACTAATTATATAAAACTATTGTCAATGCACTACAAAATAAACTGGTTATATGCTTTTACTTTATTAATAAAACTAGGCTTAAGACATTTATTTTCCTTTGGTGGTACAGCCTAAGACATGCACAATAATAATAAAAAAATAATAATAACCTTCTACATTTGTTTTGTTTTTTCCTCCATTGTACCAAACTCGTACCGAACCGAGGTATGAACTGATCTGTGACTTCTGTGTACCGTTCCACCCATAATACATATACATACAGTGAAGATAATCAGAGTATATGCACATAGTGTCAGGTTTTGTATAGACGAAGCAGGCAAGATGGTAAGTTTAAATGCTTTAATTTGCAGAATGGATCGGTACAGCGTAACAGGTGAGTAAACAGTAAGTTGAATATCAGATGATAGCTTAAAGGGTTAGTTCACCCAAAAATGAAAATTCTGTCAGTAATTACTCACCCTCATGTTGTTCCAACCCCGTAAGACCTTCGTTCATCTTCGGAACATAAATTAAGATATTTTTGATTAAATCTGAGAGCTGGATCACTTCTCCATAGGCTTCTAGGTGACCGAAACTTGCTGGCCCAGAAAAGTTATTAAAGAGATCGTTAATATAGTCCAAGTGACTACAGTGGCTCAATCTTAAGTTTATCAAGCGACGAGAATACTTTTTGTGCGCAAAAACAAACAAAAATAACTACTTTATTCCACTATTAATTTCCTTCTCTCTGGGCCTCGTAGTGTTTTTGCGCTGCGCGTCTGTGTTGCACGTCATCACGCATCACACACGTGACCAGCTTCGGCCAATTGTGAGCCTACGTGGTGACGTGTAACACAGACGCGGTACGCAAAAACACTACGTGAACCAACTAGAGGCCCAGAGAGAAGGAAATGAATAGTGGAATAAAGTCGTTATTTTTGTTTGTTTTTGCGCACAAAAAGTATTCTCGTCGCTTGATATACTTAAGATTAAGCCACTGTAGTCACTTGGACTATATTAACGATCTCTTTAATAACTTTTCTGGGCCAGCAAGTTTCGGTCACCTAGAAGCCTATGGAGAAGTGATCCAGCTCTCAGATTTAATCAAAAATATCTTAATTTATGTTCCGAAGATGAACGAAGGTCTTACGCGGTTGGAACAACATGAGGGTGAGTAATTACTGACAGAATTTTCATTTTTGGGTGAACTAACCCTTTAACTGAATGATAAAGTCTCTCTTTCTCTTGCAGATGCAGATGATGAAGATTCTCTTGAAGATGGACTGAAGAAGATCAGGATCGACAGTAAGAATGCAGGTAGGTGAAGTAGAGAGTCTGTGAGTCATGAATAGACATGTATTGACGAGACCAGACGAGGATTGAAGGGAGAGTGCTGAATATATAGGGCTTGTTAACGAGGGAGTGCAGGTGATGATGATGATGGCTGATAGAGTGCAGGTGTCAATGGCAGGGAAATAATTAATATAAATATATTATATTTTAGAATGTTTCGCTTTCACTTTTCTTTTCCTGTAAATACAAAGCTTTATAAGAACTGATTAACTGTCAATATGCTTTTCACTTTCACTTTCCTGTTCCAGTAAATGGGAGACTTTATATGCAATGGCTTACAACCAACTGGCTGTTAGATCCCGACCCTGGTACTGCAGTTACCCAACAGCACACATTTTTGATGTCTCCTTTATCTGATACAATCATTTCAGGGGCCGTATGTATAAAGCCACTCAGAGTAAAATGTTAGTTTTAAGTCTTTAAGTCAAAATTTTAAGAATGACGTCATTTTACTCTTATTCCTAGACTTAAGAATAAGTGAGATTCATAAAGGTTCCTAAGTGACAAGACTAGGTCTCAGCTCCTGAAGTATTTAAGAGAGCTGGAGAGGTCTCCTATAGTTAGGAGTAACAAGATGGAGGAGAGAGGAGGAGGCCACACACTTTTCAGCGAAAATATGATGTATTGGAGTTAATCGATGACAATAAAAGTTTGATCATCAAGGTATTCTTTTTGTAACTGACCTTAAAGAAATTTTATAGCAATGAAATGAAAGGAAAGTAATAATTACATTGTTGTCGACTGGAAAAAAGCAGCAGTGCACCGGTGATGACTTGAGCTCATCAGTCCACAGTACGCAGGGTCTCAATAGCACTATTGTGGCACTGACCACATCAAATACAGTAGTGGCTAAAAGGGATGTGCAGAGTTTTTATTTTATTTATTTTTTATGACACTGCAAGTTTGCTTAAACCATCAAAATATTAGGAAAATAGTTTTTTGTTCCTCCCTCATATTTTAAAATATTTAAAATATATAAATATAAAAATAAACGTAGTGAAGATATTTATCTGGCAAAATTCAAGTCGCTTTTTACAATACAGATTGTTTCAAAGCAGCTTTACAGTGAGAACAGGAAAATAATGCAACAAAGTTATTTTTGGCTGTACAGCAGCTCTAGAAGAAAATAGTGTCATTGTCCAGCTTAAGTATAAGTTCGATGATGATTCATTTCCATTGTAAAAAATCATTAGTCATCTATTTAGTTCATTATACAGCCGATCTGGAGAAAACAGTGATGTCATCGTTCAGCTCAGTTCAGTTCTCAGACAATGGTGTCAATGCAGGGTAGATCAATAAAATTGTTGAAAAAATGGCAAACTACAGCTACAGGAGAAAAATAATCATACATTGTCTGCAACATAGTCAGTTATTAATATTTCATTGTTCTCTCTTGTTCATTTGTTTGACAGCCTGGCTAAAAATTATGTCTGTACAATTTGGCATGTTTCATTGTGTTATCACAAATAATACATATGACTCCAAGCAGAACTACACAAGTACGCACACAAAATCTTTAACACATTTTTAATACTATTTGAATAAAGGGTGAATCTGTCAATTTTCCTTTGCCTCACTTTTGGCCACTACTGAATGGCAGGTCATTGACTTTCCAATTGACCTTCAAATCTCGCAGCAAAATAAAGCCACTTTTATGAGTATTTCGGGCTTTCTTGAGTTGTTGGATCCATTGATGGAACTCGTGTTTGCATAATTGCTCCAACTGTAAATGTGGAGACACACTTCGATAGAAAAGGATTCCGCAGCATAAATACTAATTTGTGATAATTTTGCACAATGCAAAGCATTTTTTAAAATAAATTTAAATATTTAAGCTTCAGTGTTTTAATTAAATTATTTTATTATAATGCATTAAATGATTGGTGTCATGCTGCAGTGTCATGCTCACTCTTGCAGGCTCACTATTGGCTGATTCAGAGGTTGAGGGCGGAAATTTTGGGCTGACATCATTGTAGTCCTTAGTTTACAACACTTAAGAATCAGTCTTATACTTTACTGAAAGTTGCTTTTAGCTTCTTTATAAAAGTCTCCTACTCTTAGAGAAGTCCTACTTTTTACTAAGATTTTTTTGACACTTAAGTCATAGCTTAAGACTATTCTTAAGACCAATTCTTAGAAATTTTATACATACGGGCCCAGGTATTAAAGGTACAATATGCAAGATTTTCTGATGTCTTCTCGACCACCAAAATAACAACACAAAAGTAATGAAATGTAAGATGCGTTTTATTCTTTAGGTTTTTTCCTCAAGCTTAATTTCAAAAATACAAATTTAATAATACCTAAAAAGCTGACATCTCAGTTCATTGCAATCTCACAAAGCTCTTTTATGATCAGTGAAGCTGACTGCATAATGAATCTTTCATAATATCTGCACTTTGTTTGTTATAATCAGAGGATTTGCCAGCATGCAGAATTCAGCACTGAACAAAAACTCAGTTTTGAGCGGTGAGTGGATTCAATCTTAAATGCTTCTGATTGGCCATTGCGTTCAAGAAATCAACACATATGTCTGTGATTGGCTACATTGCACAATGTTACAAAATATGTTAGACATAGAAACTCTGCTTGTAAATCGTTTTAATTTTGTTTTAGCTGTTCTTGTTGCAGATGAATAACAATTTATTGTTTTTTTGATGTTTTATTTTTTAGATATTTCTATTTTGCAGGAGTCCCCCAAATCGTTTTATTCTCCCGCAACCCACACACACACATGAGAATCGAAAGCCAAATGGTTCAGAATTTGCATGCCGTATCAATATTAAAACACCGTCTTCATAACTCCGCTAGGCTTTAAATAAGCACCGTCAGGCGATAAGTTAACGTCACATGCCGCCACGCGCTAAAATAACGCCACTCGCTGATAGATGTGAAATTGACGCCACATGCCGCTCAAAATGAAGATTTATGAGCTCATCTACATGGCCCCTCCTCTACTGAGTTTGAGGACTCTATGGCAAGTCGGAGAGAACAATCCAGTTTGGAAGAGCGCGAAAATGGCAAGGAGAGGATTTGTTTTGCGGTGTAAACACACTGTAAATGACTGTGAAGTGTAAATGTAAATTAATTTTATTCAAGAAAAAAAAAAAAATTAAAGAAAAAGGTCTGGATTAAGATCCAGCGCAGCAACGGATGTAGTCTGGCTCGTACCTCCCGTTATCTGAGACCAGAGAAATGTCTGTAGAGTCAAATCATTTCAGAAGACGTCTAACTGCGTTTAGGGATCGCATAAATGCCCAGCTTGATAGTTTGCTGGAAACATCGCCACAAGGGCATGGGGAACAAAGTCTCGTAGACAGGTAGGTAAGGAACAGAGGGTCCTGCAGAGTTTATCTCCAACCCCACTGAAACACACCTGAACCAGCTAACGTTAGACACTTCCGGGCAGGTGTGTTGAGACAAGTTGGAGCTACACTCTGCAGGACAGTGGCCCTCCAGGGCCAACTTTTATGAAGGTAAAAGAGTAGCAAAACTCGGGAGTATGTAGAGGTGAATTTTAGAACTTGTACGCAAAAATGTACTTTATAAAATAAATTTACTGTAGAATTTGGTACCATTCTGGGCATTATTAGTGAGGCAATTTACGGGATACATCCTTGGATCCATTAACGCCTGCACTAAGCCATTTGGCTGATATCTCTGAATAAGCTCTAACTTTAATAATGTTTGACCAAGGGAAAAAGGCTGGGGTGTGTTTGGCTCGAGGTCATGGTGCAAAGGACCCTAGGTTGATTTTACTCCGAACCATCCCTTTAAGTTCTGATCTGTCTTGAGGCTGCCAATCCATGAGAGTTATGAATTGTTCAGGGAAAGTATGGAAAGAGGCATTTTGGAGTAATGTAGACATTGTTTTAAATACGTTAATGTTTGGATGTTATATTATGGACATTTTTGATGTTTGTTGGTATTGCTGAGTTTTGTCCTTTTCTTCAGTTATGATATGTCTTGTGATATCTATAATCTGTGTGTACATATGAAAGTGTTCAGATTGCACAAAATGAAATTCATCAAAATACCAGTAAAAATTTATTGATGTCACTATCGATGTGATTTATGTTGTGATATATTATACATGTTATTGTACTGAGAAAAGCCCAGGGATATGACAAAAAAAAAAAAAAACCACAAAAAAAACAACCTTTTCTCCACCTTATTCCTGGGGGCGCTGCTGTAGAAATGATTATGGGTGAAACTTCTGGTTAGACAGTGGAAGCAGAAGTAAACTAGTTAGTCCCAGTGGCTATGGTGCGTGGC
Organism: Squalius cephalus; assembly: GCA_022829025.1. Lineage (NCBI taxonomy): Eukaryota > Metazoa > Chordata > Actinopteri > Cypriniformes > Leuciscidae > Squalius > Squalius cephalus. Next base: position 18,431,601 of record CM040794.1, on the reverse strand, counting down.
TAACCGTTATAAGTCTTTCTAGATTAAAAAATAACTGCAATTTGACAAATACTGTTTTATTTTGTTTTTATTATTTTGTGTTTTATTATTGTACACTGTCATCGCGGAGCTCTGGTACCTGTTGCGCTGTTCACGGCTGTACTAACAACTCAGTACACAGTTTGTTGAGAGTAGAAAAAATGCTGATGGAGTTTTGATAGAGAGAAACAAGAAACAATTCGGAAGAGATGGATTGAGATGAGGAGCCGTGCTCTACATTAAAGCCCTCCTGTGATGCCCAAACACAGTGGTCAGACCCAGAGATGGAGGACCACACCTGTTCAAAAGGGCCAACCATCACCTGCAGAGCGAGCACTACACCATCCCCAGAATTATCATGCCCTGTTGCAGATAGTGTTTTGAAGAGTGATGCAGACTCCCTCTTGTATACAGGGATTCCACTCATTGCGTTTCACACCCTTGTAACCTGCCTACAACCATTTGCTCCTACTTATTCATCCATGCCTGTTGTGGACCAAATCCTAATGACCTTAATGAAACTAAGGCTAAACTTTGTCATGGCTGATTTAGCACGACGATTTAAAGCGTTGCAAGGTCAGGTCAGCAAGACTGTTGGAATCTGGATAGACATAATGTCTGAACACACCAAGGATCTTGTCATCTGGTTGCCTCGTGAAACAATCAAAGCTATGTTGCCCGAAGCTTTTAAAGAACACTTTTCAAACACAACCTGTGTAATCGACTGCTCAGAGACTGTCTTACAGAAAGCCAAAAACCTGGACTCTAGAAGTGAATCATACAGCCACTATGCCAACAACACTGTAAAATATTTAGTGGCAATTTCTCCCTCTGGAATAATCATGTTCATTTCAGATGCTTATGGTGGCAAATGCAGTGACAGGTACATCACACAGAACTCAGGGTTTCTGGACTATTTGCGTGCTGGAGATGAGGTGATGGGAGATCGTGGTTTCACAATCAGGGATTTGCTGGAGGAGCGTAGAGTGAACTTAATCATTCCAGCATTTAAACGCAAAGGATGCCAGCTGACCAACGAGGAGGTAACGCATACACAGCGCATTGCTCACGCCCGCATTCATGTTGAACGGGCAATAAGGCGTCTGAAGGTGTTGTAGCGACAATGCCTGACATGCGGTCACATGCTGTTCCAATTAGTAATTCCTTGTTTCCAAACACATCCTTCGTTGTCTTTTTAGACAACGGGTCTGTCCACGGCGTCGCTAAGTCTGCTTGGACATGTCAAAATTGCAATCTGGTGCTCCCCAGAGGGACATTTTAGTCACAAAAGGAAACCTGTTCTGGACAATCTCCTCTAAAACCCCCATTTCAGCATGGACTCCCTGTGACTTTACAACCTCATGACCCACACACACACACACACACACACACACCCCACACACACACACAAAACCTCCTTTGAGTACAATTTCATGTAGAAATATGTCTCTTGAATGTATACCTGCCGATAGGATATGTGTGTGATTAGCTTTGCTTTATAATAGAGATGTGGGTTGCTAAGAGTAAAATCTTTAATTCTAAATGTTCACTGAAAGAAGTTCCTCAATAGTGTCTTGTGGTAACCCTACCTCAGACCATAAAACTTTACGACTGAGGAAAGCAGAACATTCCAAGCGAGCCACGTCCAGATTTTCCATTGACTTACCCACATAGGACATTACCAAAATGTTGATATGTATTCCTATGTTTCTCAAGTGTCTTCACATGCCATAACGGAAATACTGACCATTTCATTGTGTGTTTAATCAAACTTTATTTGTGTGTAATTATGCATATAAATGTAACGTTATGTTTCCCCAATCTTTACCTGTCATAATGGATATCTATGTAATCCTCTCCATCTCACGGAGACGAATCTTGACTGCAAAGTACAATAATATGCATTTGTTCCAGGAAATATCATATTTCTAAGTATGAATCCTTTCCCTCATAAGACATATGGTAAAAGGGGGCGTGTTGTTCTTCACACAAAGAAGACGTCTTCCCGCTACAGATCAGAAGTTTTGATTCGCTCTGTCACAAAACAAGGCGTAAACAGATTGTCTGTTAAAAGGAAGAGACCCCCACTCTTCACTCTCTTCTCTCATCGACCCTCTCTTCCTCGCTGCTCCGGTCCCTGACCTCCTCCTCCTTCTCCACGTGCAGCGCTGCTCCAGCTGGACAGGCCTCGCCTTGGCCTCTGGGACGCAAACCCCGCGTCATGTAAAAGCCTGCCGTCTTTGCAACCAAGACTTTAAACCTCTCCCATCCCGGGAGATGAAACTTATTTTCCTGTAATATTATATTCAGTGAGCCTTTTTAAACTTCGCGGCACTGGAAGACCCAGCAGAAACAGGACACCTCCGCGCTGTCCGCTTCCCGCTTCCTGCATCAGCTTCAGCCTGACCAGAAAGAGCACAGAAACTCGCAAGTACATTGTCTGATAAAAGCTGTTCCAGGTGTTTCGCGAACTTAGGTTTCTGTATGTAATAATTACTAATTTTCCCTTCTCCCTACTTCTCTTTCTTTCTTTCATTTCGTTTCATTCTGATCACTTATGTTATTGTTTGGTTATATGTTTGTTTGTTTATTGTTTGCATTTTTACGTACGTTTATATTCGTAGCTCAAAAATTGCATTTATTAAAATTCATAAATACTTCTCACTGTCTCCGTGTTTGAAAACCCACCATTCTAAAGTCAATGAAACAAAAGATCTTAAGCTACAAGCTCGATATTAGACTACCTTCAGTAGTTTTAATTAATAAACTCAATAAAGTTTAATGTTCGTGGCCAGGACATAAACTTCCTTGAAGTTTGTGAATACCCCCTTCTTAACTGTACTGACCTTACATCTACTCGCTGGCCGAGTTAAAGGTTGGTCAGACCAGTTACAGAACAAGGTAATCTCGATAATTGATAAAATAAATGTACATGCGACTTATGAATTATGACCATGAGTCATAAATATTAATATTCCCAGAATTCCCCATATTCTTGAGCTAATTCATATTTACCCAGAGTCGTATTCGTTACAGTGTACAAGATTCTTTCGCAAACAGTGCCAATTAGCTTGGTCCCAAAAATTGATAAAGATCTGTGCTGGTCTAGTGAATTTAAGAGGTGAGCTTATTTCAAGTGAAAAGTGAGAACGAGAAGACATTTATTATTGCACTCCAACACACATGCACACACACATTCATTTCACATTTTTTTTATGATACAATGTATTATCTAACTTTTGTATCTAACACATGTAATATACCTTTCTAATGCCTTGCATTTTTAATTCTTTTTTCTTGTTTTTTATTTTAACTACATTTTTGTTTTCCTATTGATGCTTTCATTCAGTACTCTTGATGTTTGTGGTGTGTACAAGTTATAACACCTGGTATCTGCTTACTGTATTTTCAAAAGATCCAGGTATTTAGGGCAGAGCTTCAATTTCTTTGCAACAAAATCATCCACTAATCTTGGAAGCATGTGTGAAAAATAAAGATTCTGCAGGTGTTTCATGTGTGTGCATCTGTATATTTTTTTGTCAAACTCCAGGTGCTCAGTTGATGTCCAGATAACCAGCTTGCAGCTCTGCAGCCCCAGGCACATCATTGTCAGCTGGATCTGGAAGAATAAATGTAAAATAAAATGGCTTACATTTTGTTATAATGAGTATCAACAAGTATCTCTCCCATTAGTTCAAATCTTTAAAAAAAAAAAAAAAAAATAAAAAAAAATTCACCCACCTGGAGGTAGTCCACTTTGCCCATTGGGAAGGATGAGATACTTCCCATCACTTAAACATCTGATGTCACCATTTGGCAGACTAAGAAATTCTGCAAGTGACATGGCACTCTTTAGGGGACACTTTATCTCAAGAAGCTGTGTTGAGTCCAAAACTCCACCTGGGCCGGCTCCAAACCAGCGATGGTCAGGACACACCACCAGGCCTTTCCTCTCCACAGTGCGCCCATGAGCCTCCATGAGCTGTATGGCTATGTCCTCATTTTCTTTTCCATATTTAGTTGCAGTATTGCCAGTGAAGGTGGGATGCAAGTGTTCATTCAGGAATTTTTGTGGGTTAGTAGTGCTCCGTTTGGGGGCTCTCTTTGCTGTGCTCGCAGTCAATCGCAGCTTCCTTGCATCATGCCACAGTTGTGATGCACTCTGTACCTGTGTCTCTTCAGTCAACTTCTCCATATGAGCAGGGCTTAGTTGAATATAGGTCTCATAAAAAGTGAGACACTTCTTACAGGTTAGTGCTGTTCCATGTTCTGTATGTGGTATCTGTAGATCACACTGGCTCTGAGAAGACTCATTATTCTCTACATCTAATCTGTAACACAGCTGAAGGAGACCATTCGTCTGTAGATTAAATAGTGGGGCCATCACAGAAGAACTGACATAAGTTTTAAATTCTGAGTGATCCTTGAAAAGTTTGGGGGGTGCTTTTGTGGATGACACACTTAGGGGATCTGGTGCTGATGAGCCTGGATGAATGTGGTCTGGTTTGTGACGTTTGAAATTAATGTGCTTCACCTTTTTCTGCTCTACATTCTGCCTTGTGCCTGCATTCCACTTCCTCTGCACATCATTACATGCTATCCCTGTCTTTCCCTGTCTGACTGCATTCTCAACCTACATTAGAAAATGCTCCATTATAAAACACACTCAGCAGTTGCAAGCTGATTCAATTAAATTTACATTTATTTGTATGTAAAATCCACATTTATTAAGAAAAGAGCACAAAAATATAGAATTGAATGGGAAAATGAATACCCGTGGCTGGAATGCGTGAGGGACAATGAATACTGTAGTATTTATTTTTCTTCAAATGCAGTCTAAGCCGATGAGTTTTGAATGTTATATGTTGTATTTGTTTAAGTTAAAAATAAAACGTATTATAAACTAAACAAATCCATGGTTCATTGTTGGCAAAATGATCATGATAGCCTTTATATTTCACATCTATGTGGTTCAGTCTTGTATATTGATTAGGCCTACTTTGCTATTCTATAAATATATAGGCCTAATAAGCTGTATAATTTGTATTATAATATGCTATAATGTATGAAATATATTTATCTAAATGTATCAATTAGTTTCCACAATATCTCCCCTCCCCTCCCCTCCCCTCCCCCCCTTATTCCTTATTTCCATTTCAGAAAGTTGGCAACCCTACCTACTATTCACACAGTTAGCTAATAATGTATTAATCTAATGCAGAGACTGAGCTCATTGAAGTAATGAATACATGTTTGTTAACGAATAGGTTATAACAGGCAAACTGACATTACAAAACTATCCGAAGTATCAACATTTTACCTTCCAAAGTATTGCAGCTGCGTGGCTGCAAGATCGCCCTGGTCCCGCAACACATGAACACCCTGCCGTTTGTATTTCACCTGACGATGAAACTAAAACCCAGGCCTGGTGATGTGTAACTTTAAGGCTCTGACTAGGCTCTATGTCTGCTTTAAGATAGACAAGATTATGTCCCACCTCCTTTAACAAAACGCGACCGACTTTATTGCTGTGGAAGTACTGATAAGCCTCGGAGCTTTTCAGATTGTTCATTGCTTCACCGTCCATAGCAACGGAGTCAATAAAGAAGCTAAAGAGGCCACTTCTTCAGGTCGTCCTCCCAGCCCCCAACAGTAGAAGGCAGAGGTATAATAACATTATTCTGTTTGAGGTGTAACAAGCTGTGTTCCCACATGTTTAAGTTACCGCTTATGACCGTAACCATGGAAAACGCCGGTTCCGGTTCAGTGACAGTACGCGCCAGAAGTCGCGCCCATAATTCGCGCAAAGCGTCATGGGCCGTAGGAATAGTGTGGATATTTGCATATAAAAAAAAAATCCAGTGAATTTTGGCATTAAGAATTGTAATATCTTTATTGTCCACCGAGGTGGAAAATTGTCTTTGGCTCACCAGCCATTCAAATAAATATACAAACAATAATAAGAAACAGAGACATAAAACAGACAGATCGCATTTCATAAGAAATAAATAAATAATCACATTTCATGCTAAAATTATTTGGATTTTCAGTTACTTGCAGAGTTGAGAATTTTAACAGCATTTGGAATAAAAGACCTCTTAAACACATTTTTATTTGCTAGAGGGATTCTATAGCTTCTACCCGATTTCATGGGCTCAAATTGACTGAAGAGAGGATGAGAACTATCTGCAAGAATAGTCCTTGCCTTCTTCTTCGCCCTTTCAGCATAGAGCTGTACTAATGGCCTCTGTTGTCTGCCAACTATTCTGCTTGCCATTGTCACAATTCTGGCAAGTTTGTCCTTAGATCTGCAGTTTAATTGATCATACCATGCTGTGAGATGAAAAGTTAGTACAGATTTGTACACAAGTTCTAAAATATGCTGACTAACTCCAAGGCCACTAAGTTGTCTAAGAAGAAATAAACGTTGCGAACACTTTTTAAAAAGGTAGTCTGAATTATCAACAAAATTCATGTGTGAATCAAGAATTGAGCCTAAATGTTTAAACTTCTCCACAATTTCAACTTGTTGACCCACAAGTGAAATTGGCTGGATTTGTCACGGAAAGTCAAAAGTGAAGCGAGGATTCAAGTGCAGGTAAGGAATTTATTAAATAATAAACAAAATCAAACTACAAACAAAAACTCCCCATGGGGGAAAACAAGGCAGGCATAAATCAGGAACATAACACAGGAGGGAAACATAGACAACGATCCACACAGACTGCAAACAAGAGGGAACTAATAAAGGGAAACTAATCAAGGGGGAACAGGTGAAAGAACTCAAACAATAATCAGATAACAAGGGGGAGGGACCAGACAATGACATGAGCACATGGCCCAAAATAACAAAAACACCCATGTGCAGCATAAGACAGGACAAGCATGTGACATTACCCCCTCCCTACGGAGCGGCTACCAGACGCTCCATCAGACCAGGGGCGGGGAACGGGAGGGATAGACCAGGGCGGGGCGGGAGTGACAGACCAGGGCGGGGCGGGAGGGACAGACCAGGGCGGGGCGGGAGGGACAGACCAGGGCGGGGCGGGAGGGACAGACCAGGGAGGGACAGACCAGGGCGGGACGGGAGGGACAGACCAGGGCGGGACGGGAGGGACAGACCAGGGCGGGACGGGAGGGACAGACCAGGGCGGGACGGGAGGGACAGACCAGGGCAGAGACAGTCCAACGGCCGGCCTGGACAGAGGAGACGACCCCTCGGGCGGCCAGGGCGGAGACGACCCCTCGGGCGGCCAGGGCGGCAACGACCCCTCGGGCGGCCAGGGCGGAGACGACCCCTCGGGCAGTGTAACTGGCACCAACGGCTCCGGCTCTGGAACTGGCGACACGGGCTCCGGCTCTGGAACTGGCGACACGGGCTCCGGCTCTGGAACTGGCGACACGGGCTCCGGCTCTGGAACTGGCGACACGGGCTCCGGCTCTGGAACTGGCGACACGGGCTCCGGCTCTGGAACTGGCGACACGGGCTCCGGCTCTGGAACTGGCGACACGGGCTCCGGCTCTGGAACTGGCGACACGGGCTCCGGCTCTGGAACAGGCGACACGGGCTCCGGCTCTGGAACAGACACGGGCTCCGGCTCAGGAACAGACACGGGCTCCGGCTCAGGAACAGACAACACCGGCTCAGGAACTGGAGCAGGCACCACCGGCTCAGAAACAGACAACACTGGTTCAGGTTCAGGTTCAGGAACAGACACCACCGGCTCAGGAACCGGAACAGACATCACCGGCTCAGGAACAGACACCACCGGCTCAGGAACAGACACCACCGGCTCAGGAACAGACACCACCGGCTCAAGTGTGTGCGTAGCCCACACACACCACATGGCTGTGGCGATAATGGCCAGTGTCGCGGTCACTGAGGGCTCAGGCTCAGGAACAGACACCACCGGCTCAGGAACAGACACCACCGGCTCAAGTGTGTGCATAGCCCACACACACCACATGGCTGTGGCCATAATGGCCAGTGTCGCAGTCACTGAGGGCTCAGGCTCAGGAACAGACACCACCGGCTCAGACACAGGCTCGACGGCGGTCATCTTGTCCGGGGACACAGGCTCGGCAGGCGTTACGTGAACAGGCTCGGCGGCGGCCATCTTGTCCGAAGACACAGGCTCGGCAGGCGTGACGTGAACAGGCTCGGCGGCGGCCATCTTGTCCGAAGACACAGGCTCGGCAGGCGTGACGTGAACAGGCTCGGCGGCAGCGACGACCATCTTGTCCGAAGACATAGGTTCAGGAACAGTCTCTGGCTGGGCAGACGTGACGTGAACAGTCTCTGGCTGGGCAGACGTGACGTGAACAGTCTCTGGCTGGGCAGACGTGACGTGAACAGTCTCTGGCTGGGCAGACGTGACGTGAACAGTATCTGGCTGGGTGGAACTCATGTGCTTCCTCCTCCTCCGCTTCCGAGAGCGTGGTGTGGGAGTAACCGTCTCCGTCGCAGATTCTACGGCTACCTCTGGGGGATCTGCAACTTCCCCAGCTGGTGGATTCTCTTGACGCTCTACGTAATTTAAGAATCTCTCAAAAGTCAGACGTTCCAGACCGATCATTGTCCAGTAACTTCTGGGCTCATCAAGGGCATAATTAAATAGGTCCTTAAGTGCTGAATCCCCAAGCCCGAGTCCTTCCGCTGCCGCGCTGAATATCAGGGCGAAATCCTTCATTTTGGTCCCCTGTTGTCGGAGAGAAGCCAAATTACTGAATCTCATGATGCGCTCATAGTGAGGGCAGGAAACAGGAGCAATCGGTGGTTGGCGGGAGTCCTTCTGCTGAATCCTCATATTGGTGGATCGTTCTGTCACGGAAAGTCAAAAGTGAAGCGAGGATTCAAGTGCAGGTAAGGAATTTATTAAATAATAAACAAAATCAAACTACAAACAAAAACTCCCCATGGGGGAAAACAAGGCAGGCATAAATCAGGAACATAACACAGGAGGGAAACATAGACAACGATCCACACAGACTGCAAACAAGAGGGAACTAATAAAGGGAAACTAATCAAGGGGGAACAGGTGAAAGAACTCAAACAATAATCAGATAACAAGGGGGAGGGACCAGACAATGACATGAGCACATGGCCCAAAATAACAAAAACACCCATGTGCAGCACAAGACAGGACAAGCATGTGACAGGATTGACATATCTACTTTTGGGCAAATAATCAATTCTTTTGTCTTTGCCACGTTAACACTTTTTTGAGGTTTGAACTGGTTTGGAAGTAAAGTAACCCGTTCAGGCCAAAGCACATGAGGTACATCTGACCCAGAGCGACCCTCACCACCAACTTGTTCTGCTGGATTACTCTCTCCTCCACTGGAGCCTGAGGGTCTTGCTGCAAATATCTCCCGCACTGCAGTACTCGGCTGCCTCTGTTGTGCCAGGCAACCCCGGACAAAAATTTGCAGGGGCGACTGATGTCTCTCGGTTCGCAAACCATGATTGTTCCACTGGCGTGAGAAATTTGTCAAGTCTTTATTAATTCTTGGGATGTAGACATGATACAGAGCCCATATATGCATTTCATTATCTACATCCACAATGCCCTCACTCTCAAGAAAACTGAAAAGGTCATAGTACACATCTGACACCCCACGTCACAGATCGACCCAAAGTCTTTCAATCCTTTGATTGTGTGTACTCCTTCCTCTAAGAGCACTACCTTGGCCCGTGCCTCTGAACAAGTTCATGAACAGGCACACGGAGTTGTTCTCTCCACCATGGTCAGTCCTTACTCTGGAAGGGACTCCATATTTGGAAATGGCATCCAAGAAACAATCCATGACAGTGCTGCTACGATTGTGTTTGGCAGCACGGAGAAAGGTGATGAGACGACTATTATAGCCATCAATGGCACCATGAATTACTATCCTCCATCTAATCAACACAAATACATAATTACTTAGTTGAACATAACAACTGCTGTAGACAACAACAAAATATACTACCAGGTTGTGATTTTGACGTGCTACATAAGCATTGTTTTACATCCATTAATGGGCATTTAACTAAATCTAAACAATCTGTTTTAGCAATCATATAAACTTACATTAATGAATTGCTCAATTCTTAAGTTTAAACTTTTAAAACTTATTTACTTAAAATTTTAATTATAAGTATGGCAAAAAAAGTGTTTATCTAAAAAGACAAAAGAATAGAGATATTAAAGATAAAGTAACATGAAAAAAACCTACCTTATTAGTTTGTGGTTTCCATCGAGATGCCATAAAGAATTAGGTCCTGCGACACGATAGGACCTTCTACGTAGTCGCTGAGACATTGCTCTGAGAGCTGCAGCCCTTGGGTTGACACTACGCATACTGCTCCTCACTCTGCATCTCTGAACCAGAAGTCCCTCTGCCCTCAGTTGTGCTCGAACTGCCTCTGATCCAAGTTGCTCATTTCCAGCCACTAAGTCCCTGATCTTTTTGTCCAAGTCTACATCAGATATGTCCGAGAATGAAGCAGACTGCAACAGATTGAAGCACCTGAAAAGATGTATCCCCAGTATTTTAACATTTACTAGGAGTTCTAAAATAAATCAAAAGATGCACTCAGCATTTTTCATTTGATTATGATCAAATGAGATGAGGTCACCTGCCCAATCTTGACATAAATACATTTATTATGGTCAATGTATCACTTATTAGTGTAAAACTGTGGTAAAGCATTGATGCTTGGGTTTTAAATCTTTAGGGTAAACAACAAGAATGCCAACAAACGGCCACTCTTATCATGTTCATTTTGCGATCTCACTAGTTTCCAGTGATTTCTTTCTGATTAGTTTTCTGATAAAACTTCATTTGTTGGTGAAATGATGGGCTTGTGTTCCAGAGAGAGGTGTGTTTTAGTGAAGCGCTGCAGAGCTTCTGGCCCGACGGTGGAAACACAGTGTGATTTGGGGCTCGGTGCTACAGGCCCGAGGCTTTTAGCGTTTAAAGCCCTGGCTCGACAGTGGAAAAGCGGCTATTCATTTCTGTAGAGCTGGACATTTTAATAAGGATATAATGACTGAGTTCAGCTTTGAGAATGAAACCAACCTGTTTGTTCCTCAGTTACTTCATGTTTCACTCTGGACATTTCTTTAATCTTCACGTCTTCACTCTCCACTCGCCATCTTTAAGATGAGTAAAGTAAAATACTCAAAACTAAATCTCTGAGTGTGTTTCAGTCAGCTCTAGTTCAGTAGTTCAGTTCACTGGTAAGAGAGTCAGTCAGAGAGAGTGATTTAATGGACTTAAATGACCTGATTAGACTAAAAGCATTATAACAGACATTTAATATTTAGTTCTAATAACTTTTAAATGACATTTAATAGATTACACTTAGCAAAAGTTGTCATTACACCTGTTTCTGTTTGTTGTTCTCGTTGTATTTACACGGTTTGACCAGCAGGAGTCATCAGTGTTTGAGGAGATTCGAGCACTTTGCAAATTAATCATCTTGCAAAACATTTGGTTTAATTGAGTCAGTTTCAAAAATCTCAGTTTCTCTCAAAACTACTTATCAGTGATCAACTTTTGTTTATAATGAACTGATTCACAATATAGGGATTGAAATGAGACGCATCTTTTCTGTAACTGGTAAGTGGATGCGCTTTACTCACAAAAAAATAATGTTACATTCAATAAAACATCAAACATTTTAACATCGCTTGTAAAAACTAAAAAAGTGATTGAACCATTTAAACTCATTAAATGCTTAAAAACACAAACATTTCTTCAGCCAAATCACAACATTGCAAGAGCACGACGCAACATGATGACGTCACATCACCACACCAAAATAAAAGTCCAGATCAAACGTGCATAGAAACATCCATAAAATCACAGTCCATAGAAATTCACATACAATTTATAAAACATATCAATGGCGTTTAAAGTTGAAATCTAGTGCTGAATAATAAAAAAAACACATATATTATATATATATATATAATAATAATAATTATATATATATATATATGTATATGTGAGATTCTGTCTAAATGACAAAACATGAATCACCTTTTTTTCATTTTTGTTTTATATTTTTTTTTTAAACAGCTTTTATCAAAAAACTATTATTTTGCTACTATACAATAAACAAAGTTCAATAAAATTATAAGGGCAAAAATACAAAAAAATGCAACAATCAATAACATTGTGTAGTATATATTTTGTTATACATACACACTCATAAAGTATATTCATTTATACATGTTGTATTCAGAAAATATACAAGCAGTTTATCAGTGTGTCTCGGTTTCAACACTGTCAGTTCTTACTGGTCAATTCCAGACATCCCACCTCTCCCTTAAATTCAGGGATTCTCACTATTCCTTAATCCCTCCCTATTCTATCTTGAACGATGATTGAAACTTTGGATTAATAGCACTTCTCCTGTTTATTGCCTCTTTAGATGACTTACTTCATTTGAATTACTCAACTGTAAGTCATTTTGGATAAAAGCTAAATGTAAATGTAGAAAAAAGAGAATTGAAACAAGGAACGTTACAATATTTTGTCTTTATTTTCTGAGTTGACAGGGTAAAACAGCATTTGTTGTCTCTTTCTCAGCATAATATGAATCCAAAATCCCTTTTAATATTTCACTCTCATCAAACAGGGGAAATACATTCAAATACAATATGATCTGTAGTAGAAACTGTTCCAAAGCTGTATTTCATTGCATATGTTTACTGATACTGATCACTACTGATGAAAAGCCAAACAACCAGCAGCTTAATACTTTTTCTAATAAAATGTTAGGTAACATTTGCCAAATTAACATGTACAGTATGTCTTTACACAGATATCATCAAATGATAAGGTTGAGTTTAATTGCATGAAGTTTCTTCAGACTTATTGGAGTCGCAGTCATCGTTTCTGGTCAAGATCAGTCTTTCCCCACCACCTGCCTCATTCTTTCCAAAAGGGATCCGGTTCATATTCAGATGCAGAAAGTGTTCTTTGAATGATGCTGTCTATGGCCTCGGCAGCAAGGGACGCACACAGCTGATCGCATCGTTGAAGTTGTACGGCCCATAGCTGGGAATTCGATCGCCAGGGAAACCAATAAGCTGGGCACCCCGACGATTGGTGTGCTCGTACAGCACCCAGACTCCACCTTTCACTTTGTGGGAAGAAGCATCGTCATTGAAATTAATTCCGGGAAGGTCAGTTTCTTTGTTTAGAGTCACACATCTTCCTCCATAGTTAGAGTGCTCAAACAGCTTGATTTCAGGGTTGGCCAGGTCAGCTGAGACCATCTTGAAGGAGGAAAACCTGCCTCTGTCATCAAGGGTGGCGTACTCTCCGTCCTCAAACACCCGCATCCTTCCAGCAAAATCCTTGTCATAATACGCCACCCATGGTTTGCCAATGACTTTTATGGAGGCGATGGAGTTGTTGAAGCCCGTCTCTCCTAAGTCGCCGACATCTTGGTTGAATTCAGCTGATGGGCCCCTGAAGCCGTCTTGGCTATAAACAATGATCTTGCTCATTTTGAATGATGACTCGAGGAGAGAGAGGCTGGAGAAGGCAAGTGTTTCTGAAGCAGCTTCCAGTGGTTCTGCTGGGAACAGTGACTTACTTGGTGTGCAGAGCTGCCTTTTAAAGCACAAAAACACACCAAAGTGGGCGTTGACTGGGTCTTGACAGGACATGTAAGTGTGGAAGCTGAGAAACATGCCTAAACTTCTGCTCAGTATCGACATACATGTAACCTAATACAAGTTTCAAAACCTGACTGGGGAAAACAAAAAAACATTGTATTGTTGTTCACTTTGACGGCTGCTTAGCTCTCAGATACGAGTTGCAAGTGATAATGTCAGAATAATCTTAAATAATGTTAATTGACTCACTTCATTAATTTCTTTCAATTATAAGATGCATCTTAACCGAGTTCTCCCTCCTAAAGCAATCCAAGAGAAAATGCACCAAAAGAATCTGCTAACCCACACGGCCGGTAATGAATGCATTCGGAAACAGTGTCAGGCCGTTGATTTTTTTTTTTTGACAATAAATTTGTTTGTTTTTTTAAATATCTTTGCTGGCTAAAATGTATTCACACTTGTGTTTATTTGTATGGAAAGGTGTCTTGTACAACACGAATTCCGGTACGTTGGTACGTTCTTTAAATTTGAATAAAATGAAAACTAAAAGACTTTCAAATCACATGAGCCAACATTTTATTCACAATAAAACATAGATAACATAAATGTTTAAACAGAGATATTTTACACTTTTATCTACTAAATGAGCTCATTTCAAATTTTAACTTCCATGGGAAGTTAGCTGTGGGACTCCACCCTTGTGGCCGACCCAAGCTCCGCTTTAAGGATGTCGTCAAGCTGGACAAGAATGTCTTTTACATCAACACTGACCGATGGCATCACCTCGCGGAAGATCGGGCAGCTTGCCGGTCTGCGCTGACAGAGGGCACGACTCGGTCCTGTCATGCTTATACCAGCTTTTGGACAGAAAGACAGTTAGACACCGCTCAGATCGGCACTTGCGCTGAAAAAGACCTTGATAATGAACATGAATAGCTATATTAGAGAGGCAGAGTCTCTCAGAAGTAAAGATGGGCAGAGGCTCTCCAATCTGTGAAAGACTGCATAAAAAAGATTGTGGAATACTTTAAAAACAATGTTCCTCAACGTCAAATTGCAAAGGCTTTGCAAATCTCATCATCTACAGTGCATAACATCATCAAAAGATTCAGAGAAGCTGGAGAAATCTCTGTGCGTAAGGGACAAGGCTGAAGACCTTTATTAGATGCCCGTGGTCTTCGGGCCCTTAGGCGACACTGCATCACTCATCGGAATGATTGTGTCAATGACATTACTAAATGGGCCCAGGAATACTTCCAGAAACCACTGTCAGTAAACACAAATACAATGCTGAATTGGCATGATCTTTCACCTATAGAGAACATTTGGCGCATCGTTAAACAAACAATACGCCAAAGACGGCCCACAAACTGTTCAACAGCTGGAAACCTAAATAAGGCAAGAATGGGACCAAATTCCAACACCAAAACTCCAGACACTCATAACCTCGATGCCCAGACATCTTCAAACTGTTTTGAAAAGAAGAGGAGATGCTATAACATGGTAAACATGCCCCTGTCCCAACTTTTTTGAGACCTGTAGCAAGCATCAAATTTGAAATGAGCTCATTTTGTGCATAAAATTGAAAGATTTCTCCATTTAAACATTTATTATGTTATCTATGTTCTATTGTGAATAAAATACTGGTTCATGTGATTTGAAAGTCTTTTAGTTTTCATATTATTCAAATTGAAAAAACTTCCCAACTTTTCTGGAATTGGGTTGTGTATTGATCTCTGTAGCCCTACAATAACATTTTGTGAGGAACAGAGTGATAATCTTTCCGCTCCGTGAACACGGCCTCATCCAACTCATAAATAAATCTGAATATTAGCATGTGGCAATCGGCCACAAGACCCAATGGCTTTTTAATGATGAAATTGACGTAATGCTTCTTCAGATGACGATTTGTGAATGTGTGCAAGATTGGAGCGTTACGGTGGATGGAGACTGTGATCAGTTTCGGGTTTGTTGCTTAAAGCAATCGTCTGGCCGCGGAAGACTCTAAATATTTGTTATTTTTGGATCAGTTATTGTGACTTTACTTTTATCTGCCTGTTGTGTGTTTTATATTGAGAAATTGTTAGGTTTAGGGCTATATAGGATATCAGACACCTTGGGAATGTCTCACACCTTCTCTGTGGCAGTTATAGCTGGAGGGGTACTAAAATGTTGATTAAATTCTTCTTAACCTTCACACACACATTAGCATGGATAAACAGACAACAGTATAAGCTAGGCTGCTTCCTAGGTGCGGACTACGCGACCCTGGGGCCGCTTTCCAGGGAAACGCCCTTCACATTAGAGCAAGGCTCAGAGGTTTGTTTACGGCTGAGTCAGTTATAAGACATAGGTTAAGTAAAAGCAATAGAAAACTTTATTTGAAAACAAAAATATCCAACTTTTTTTAACACACAAAAACACCAACAAGTCAAAGAAACAAGATAAAATTCACACTAATGACACATGGATTGTACTACTTCAGAATTGGGTACTGGCCCTCCTAAACAGGAAGGACACAGCAATCATACGTGCACACTCACACCACAGCACAGCATTCAGGCGAAGAACACAGCCACCACAACACAGGGAGACGCTGATCCTCTACAGCTGACCGCCTTCATTCTGAAGAAACAAAAAAACATATATATAACACAGAATGAAACAAACACACGCATACACTAAACCAGTTATTTAAAAAAAAAAAACATTAATCGGAGCGGCATGTGTTTCACACAACAGTTTTAAAAAGAGTTCACCACGTCAGTTCTGCCCATCTGATCGAAGCGTGTCCGGCCACGACGACGACAACCATTTTGCTGACGGACTGAAACAGGCAAAAGCAGCCAAAAATATTACAAATAGAGACACATACAATAGAACAACCTCAAGTCAAGAAAATAAAATAAATAAACAAAGACATGCCACTTTAGACTTTGATTCAAGTTGGTTACTCGTGGTACATTTACAATCGATGGTGAAGTAACGCTGCCAATGTAAACAGAAAGATAATGAACAGGCACTGTGTGCGCAAACACACAAGCTGAAACAAACGAGTTCATAGCGCTGGTCTGCCGGTCCAATCCAGCAGCGAAATAGTGCAATCCCTTCTCCCTCATTTCCCAGAAACAGGATAACAGTCACAGTAGTAAGTCCGAAGCAGACAGTAAAACAGGCATCCAAACAGAAGTCAAGATGAGACCCAAAGCCCACTGTAACGTCCCTTGCACGTTGGCCCGCACCTTAAATGTGAAGTACAGCACACACTTGCAACTAGACTGTTGTCTCGGAATGGTCAACTTAGCACTTAACCAGTGGACATGTATGCTATATTGCTCATAAACTAGGACTTTGATCGGCATACATGGTGGTGGCCATCTTGAACTGAGAAAAATAAGAAGATACCAAGTGTGGTGGGAAAGGGATGTGAATTTTTTTTATGAGGTTATTGCTCTTGACTTTCTATAATTATTGTTGAAATTAAGTTAATATGTTGTGTTGTGCAATTTATATTTGTGTATTGAAGAAATGGTTTATTTTATTTTGATATTATTTCTGTGAGATGGTTGTACCCATGTGTTCAAATTCTCACCCAATGAAGCAGTCAAGTGAGTCTATAACAGGGGCACGTTCAAGTTCAAAACGATGCGCAACGCTTTGCTACGGTTTCCGGGTTGAACGTCATGTTTCCTGGAAATGGCGTGCACCGGGGTTTGAGATACGTTTTCTCTTGTTTGGTGGGTGTGTCAGAACTGCAGTCCAATCAGCAGCAACATGTATAAAGCATGCGGTATTAAAGTGAACTCGCACAATGGGTTCAAGGAAAGTAATTTACAAATGTGTTCGATGCAGCTCGGTATACGCAACAGCTGAGGATATTAGAAGACATGTTTGTAAGTTTTAATGTAAAAATATAGGATATCAACATAATGATGTAGGCTAGTTGTTTATATTTTTAGCTTCATTGCAAGTTTATGACATTTGGTATAGAAATAAACAATGGTAATTAAGTGTTAAGTGCTTTTCCTAAAAATGAGAAAGAAAATACAGGGTATTAAAACAGTATGAACTACAAATAAAGTCAGTATGTGAGGCTAAATAGATGTGTTTTAGTCTGAATTAGGTAAGATGTGCTTCCATTTCAGTTTCAGCAATCCCTTCACTCGATTGGGATGTTCTCTTTTGTTCTGGGCGGCAAGTGCAGTAACATCGGGCATATTTTGTAGTATTAAACACATATTTATACCGACTTCATCAGGCTCCGAAAATTCTTCACAAAGAACACAAAGATTGGCCTTCTCAGCTGCCATAGTTGCAACTCTTGCGTCATCAGAACAGTGTGTTCAACGCATCACCGTTTCTGTTTAAGAAATGTTGTGCAACGTTTTGTCGGGGCTGAACGCAGCCCTGGTGTTCAGTGAGTGCAGTAACTGTTGAGGAGTACTCTGATTGAATTATTGTTATATCTGATCCAAAGTTTTATATATATATATATATATATATATATATATATATATATATATATATATATATATATATATTCATGGTATATGAATGTGTGCAAGATTGGAGCGTTACAGTCGATGGAGTCAAAATATATCAAGATATCAAAATATCTACGGTCAAAATATCTGATATTTTTGAATAAATTATTGTGACCATACTTTCATTTTCATGTTGAGAAATGGTTAGATTTAGATGCTTTTGGCATCTGTGTAGTGTCACGCACATTTGTCTTGGAAACGTGGTGATATTGGACACCTTGGGAATGAGAAGCCGTTGTCTCACAGCTTTTTAACTGACCAAAAAATTACATCAGTTTTTCATCAGCCAAGTTAAATCAGAAATCGGTGTAGCAATGGCACTATTCATGATCTTGGCAACTGTAATAGTAAAATATATCAAATGAGTTTCAGGTGTAATACTTATTTCATATGCAACGATATTACTTAATCACAGAAGTCTTAAATGAGACACAAAATCTTAAAATGTTTAAATCAGAGTGCTAAAATCAGGGTAGAAAATGACCTATGTATAAATTATGACCGTTTTGATGTAATTCTACTAAAATTACAAGAACAACATGGAAAAATAAATATTGATGCGTGATCTTTTAACATGAAGATACAAAAATGAGTGAACTGAGAAAATGTACAGGACAAAAATATTTATTACTAGCCATTACCAGCCATCTGGAAGCGAACATGACTACACTCAGCCGTATCGAAGAGTTTTTTGAGTGCTTTGAAATCTCGCAAAAGTTCAGTTCATAATATATAGGCCTATTAAATGAAAAAAAATTATAAACAATACTAGGAGAATAGTTACAACGTGGTTTATTGGATAGTGTGCAAACTTTTCATACAACATGCTAAGCTTATTATATGGTTATCAGCATTAAAAGTTAAATATCAATGCTGCTTTTTTGCAGTGCAAATTTAGTTTGGAAAGATGAAAATAACGGTATGTTTTTGTCAGTTATTTTATCTACAGGTCGTTACATTTCTTACAGATTTCTGCTCATTCGAAATCAGATACAGATGAAGTAGCACTGTAAGATTACATTTGTTTGAATGCATTAGCGAGAGAGCGATTGCGTGTGAATAAGTGCCAGGCCCGGACTGGCCATCGGAAGCACCCATTTTTTAATTATTATTGTTATTTTTTTATACTAGTGTAGCTGGTCGATTTAGACAATTGAGTTTAATTTGATTTTTTTTTTTTTATGGGTAAGGAGAAATGTTGTATAAAATGTTAACTTCAGCAAAACTTGTTTTCAATGTTCTATTTTCAATGGTTCCAATCGGGAGTTCCTATCAATTGTTGTATGTGGGGCCTTAATTAGTGGGACACCAAGGGAAAATATACCGCGGCTGCGTCCGAAATCGCATACTTTGTGAGTAGGTACTACATTTAAATTAGAACGTACTTCGCGACCGTTAAAAAAGTACGTTCTATATAGTATGAATACGGGTAGTATGAATGGAGTCCGGACGTACTACATGCGCCATGTTGGTATTGTCACGTAACATGCGCGGTCACATCAGCGCGAAAATTTAAAGAGCCCGTTCCACTGACTGCACCAACATAACATTTTTAGTTCTTCTTTCCGCTTTCGTCTGCGTTTTTACGTCGTTCGTGCTCACAATTCAGAGTCGTCGGTCAGTTGCTCGCACACACACAAACCTGTGAACAATGGCAGAGGTTGATTTTTGGTAAGGAAAAAGTAATTTATTTGCTTGTGATAGTGCATCAATGAATAAACATGAATGAATCAATAATATGCGTGTGTTTATCTCTGTCGATTCATTCATGGATGGCAATATCACAGTGTGTGTGTGTGTGTGTGTGTGTGTGTATATATATATATATATATATATATATATATATATATATATATATATATATATATATATATATACACACACACACACACAGTGAACAATAGGGTAACACACTGAGGTCAGATACAATACACACACACATTCATTCATGTATGAAGACTTAAGAGACGTAAAAGAAAAGGATTCTTCTAAAATGAGCATTTTTATCAAACTTGTATTATTTAGGTTCAGTAATTTCACTTTAATGACAATTAATATGTCCTTTTCATTGCCATTAAAGTGAAATAACTGAACATAAACATACAAGCTTGATAAAAATAATCAAACTAAAAGAAAATTCCAGATGGCACTTTAGAGGCTTTTACATCTTAAGTATTCATATATATATATATATATGTGTGTGTGTGTGTGTATATATATATATATACACACACACATATAAGAAATGGATCATATACATATAATACATATACATATAAATAATCCAACACAGAAAACAAGTGTCTTGTCGATTCAAATCGTATTTTAAAATAAACTATGAACACGTTACAGATTGTGAGCCCTACAACGCCAATTCTTCATCTATATTTTAAAGATGGAGCTGACCTCCACCCCTCACGGTAGTCCATCCAGTCACTGATTGCGACCATGAGTGGAAAAAAAGGACATCGAGGTGCTGGTGTTCTAGCTACATATCACATATTTGAGCTTAATTTTTTACAAATTATTTACTTTAAATTTAGGTAGGAAAAATTCAAGTGGAAATCCAAAAATTGCCCAGGGTGTAAAGTTCTCATCTTGTACACATGCTTTTAAAGAAACAGATTTTAAATTATTTTAAAGTGATGCCCAACAAATGAGATTGTTAGTAAGAAAGTCCCTTTAGATCTTTAGAAACCTGTGAAGGTTACCTTACTGAAGCTGCTGAAGTTCATTTTCTTCCCTCAAGATGACACTTTAATAAAAAAAAGTTTTGCCAAAGTTTTGTGATTTTGTTTTAAACTTTTGTATTCTGTATCCATTTAAAGGGGACATATCATGCTAAATCCACTTTTTTAGCCCTTAAATGCATTTTGTTGTATATTTGGAGTGTTTAGAAGTACAGAAAAGTTGAAATTATTCTCTTCAGGTGCTTCGTTGATATCTTTATATTCTGTTTTGGTCATATTTTTCAACCTGTTCAGATTTTTCTGTTATCTATGACGTTTTGTGAACAATCACGTCACAGTATTTGCAGCGGAACTGCCAAATAAGGACATTGACTTCCGGCCCAACACTTCGAGCAATCCGCCATTTTTTATTTCTCGCTGCAATTTTGTAGTCCAAGCTAAAAGATGCAGAAGTTACGAGAGGGTAAGTTAAAATGTTCGGTTGTTGGATGTAGTAACCCATACGCTTCATTACACCGTCTAATGTAGATGAACTGCCGCGCTTATGACAGTGCGCATGTTAAACTGAAAGAACGAGCAGAGAGAGAGTGAGACCCGGTCGCGCGCGCGTTCACTCTCTCTCTTCAGACCCTGGCGAAAGTGTAAACCTTCTCCATACTAGACGCTGTCTTGCTCTCTCTCCCTCGCACATATTAATCAAAATAAATCGACACGGTGGTAAAAGGTCGGAAGACCAAAGTTTCATGTGTAAATACAGTAACACACCATTGCGATACATCCATATGAAGACGTTCTTCTGCAGGTTCGTCGTCTTCATTTTCATCTCGCTCCGGCTCCGACTCTGGCTCGAACATGTAAGGCTGGCTGGACAAGTCTTCCGTTGTTGACATTTTGTTAATAACGTGTGAATAAAACGTTTCTGTGCCGCTAGATAATCGTATCTCTGCTATCAAACTACAAAAATGGCCGAACGGGGTGGAGTTGAACCTCTGCAAACTGGAGAGGGGGCGGGGTATGATGTGTCTCAATTGTATTTAAAGAGACCGCACCAAAACGAGTTGCTGTCAGACGCACACCAGAAAAGGGGTAAAAAGGGGGCCTGTGGAGCTATAATAATGAGGAATTCAGACCCAAGCATTGCAGTTCTGCTTTATATAGACTACAAATGTATGATTTATATGTTAAAAGGAACGATTTAAAAGCATGATATGTCTCCTTAAATAATATACAAAAATAAAGCAAATACATTTTAAAGGTGTCTGGGGTATGTGGATATTTCTCTTCAGTGTGGCACTCATATTTTTCAGATATACCTGCAATTTGCTTGTTTCAAAAAACATCTGGAATCTGTCACAAAATAAGTGCACACACAACACCCTTTAAAAATATTAATTACTCAATGCCACATATTAAACACTTTACAATTGACAATCTAACTACTGTAAATCCCTGGGAATTAAGTGTTTTGTAATACAACTTGCTAAAACAGCATTACAAAATGAACTTATAACAAATAAATGGAAAGAGAGTGTGTAACATTTGTTTTCTTTATTATAATTTTTTTTTAGCAATTTCTAAAAGCTGAAGGAATCTTTCCTCTCTCTCTCGTCGCTCTTTCTTTTCTTTCCTCTCTTCCATTAGCCATAAGAACACAGTGGTCATCAGCCCCTGCAAAATCAATACAGAATTTAACATTAGTGATGAACCATGGTCAATCTATATTATTAAATTAATATTAATGTTGGACAAGTTGAGGTACACTTGATTACAGTAGCTTGCTTTGTAGCCAACACATATTACATATCAACACTGGTAAAGAAGAAATAAAATCGTTGTAAAATTAAAAAATAAAAGTTTTGTAACCCTATCATTTAACTGAGAAACAACGTCTTGTTTAAATAAAACAGTGTTAACTGACAGACATTAGCTCGTTCTGTTCGGCAATAATAATAATGATAAAATTGTCATTTTGCAGCCAATTCACAAACTTGTAACCTCGATTTACATTATTTAAACTTTTAACAAGTCAATCGTTTACTTATATGATGTTAAACGAATACAATATAACCACAAATAAACAAAAAGTGTGTTGTAAAGTACTTACACTTGAAAACAGCCGCGTCTCCGTTTTCCGCCATTTTCAAATATAACGACGACAACTCCTCTCCCGTGGCATCATGGGATAGTAAAGTGTCCATCGTATGCGCACTTCAGAATCTCGCCGGATGTAGTAGGTCATCCGGGTACTTCTCGCCTACTGTTTTTCGAATTCTATGATTTCGGACATACTACTCTGCTCGCGTACTGTTTTTCGCATACTATATAGTAGGGAAGTATTCGATTTCGGACGCAGCCCGCTTCTCCTTTAAGTGCTCATTCGAAATCAGATACAGATGAAGTAGCACTGTAAGATTACATTTGTTTGAATGCATTAGCGAGAGAGCGATTGCGTGTGAATAAGTGCCAGGCCCGGACTGGCCATCGGAAGCACCCATTTTTTTATTATTATTGTTATTTTTTTATACTAGTGTAGCTGGTCGATTTAGACAATTGAGTTTAATTAGATTTTTTTTTTTTTATGGGTAAGGAGAAATGTTGTATAAAATGTTAACTTCAGCAAAACTTCTTTTCAATGTTCTATTTTCAATGGTTCCAATCGGGAGTTCCTATCAATTGTTGTATGTGGGGCCTTAATTAGTGGGACACCAAGGGAAAATATACCGCTTCTCCTTTAAGCGTTCGCGCTCAGACGCATGGGGTGCTTCTCAATTCTTATTTGTGCATCCTCGTTTCCTCTCCTCGCTTCCTTTCCTCGCGTCTCAGCTCCGCCCCCTGTAGGATGCGAGGGAAGGCTGCAAGGAAAAGACGCGAGGACGGAGGGATCGAATGAAAGCTTTTTTTATACATTGGAATACTTGATCACTCGAGCGTCACTTCATCGCATCATCAGCAGCGCTCAGAGGATCTGCCCTTATTTTGTTGAAATTTGTTTATTTAAGAAATTCATAATAAATAATAATAAAGAAAGATACCCTGTTGAAATATGTGAGGTGTGTGGTTTATATAAACTGCAAAAGTAAAGTATAAATCAAAATGATTGTGACCGATGTGAAGGGGGAGGAGAATTTATACGTGCGTCACGTTTTAGTCGATAAAACTCTTCCGCATAGGATCCACCTGTGTATCCTCGCTCATGACTCCTCAGGAAGCCTCCTCACTCCTCGATCCTCGACTCCTCGCGGTGCAATTAGAGAATTGAGATGTCCTTCAAGATGGCTGAGCCCGATCGGTTTCCGGGTCATAGGATGGAGGACGGAGGAGAGAGGAGACGAGGAGGGATATTGAGAAGCACCCATGGTGTATGCGGACTGGGAAGCAGAGGTATTTTTTCTCTCTCATATTTGTCTTGCATTTACTGTTTTTTTGTAATGTAATCACTATGATTATGATGTTAAAACACTAGCTACGTTTACATGGACACAATCGGAATGAAATCAATCCGATTGATGAATCCGAACAAGGTGTTTACATGAATGATAAATAAAGTAATCGGGTTGATGTGCGCGTTTATATGTCACAAGTTTCAAATCGGATCTGATGTTTTGACATGCGCACACTGCACAAAAATACAGAGTTTCCCGCTTTTCGCGCATAAATATTCTCCTCTATTGGTTCTTTATTTGTTTTAAACAGCAGACGTAATATTAATTCGTCTCTGGTCATAATTTAGAGCATATTAACCGTTTTGCCGTGCTGCTTATTGATCACGCAGTAAAAAATGCCCCTCCCGCGGCCAAAACCAGTTGTCCGTGGATGAGAATCCAAAACAAGGACTGGTGGGACGTTGTCCTGCTTCACTTCACAGACGCGCGAGTGAAATGAGAATTTTAGAATGACGGGAAACTTATTAATATGACACTTTATTCAACAGGAAGTACAGCTCGTTCCGCGCGTCATACGTCATTACACATGTGCAGTCCTTTCAGTTTCGGTTTTCAATCCGATCAAGTGTTTACATGTTCTCTCGATCGGGTTACAAAAGGGATAAACCACCCCTTTCAATCCGATCGAAATTTAATTCGGATCGAGCTCAATCGGATCGATTAAGGTGTTTACATGAAGGTTTTTTAGTCCGATTGAGCCGTCAATCCGATTATAAGTGTCCATGTAAACGCAGCTAGTGTGATTAGCTTATTTTCCTTGAAAGTGGTTCTTTTAACCGTGCTAAAGTTACAAACTTTTACTTACATGCTGCTTACATATTTTTGTAGCAGTGTAATCGGACTTTAGCCATTAAAATGTCACAAGTAACAGAAATAAGCACAAATGTCAGAGCATGTCAGAACACCTCCAGGGCCCAGAAAACACCTCAGACCCCAAAGGGTTAAAAACACAAACATTTCTTCAGCCGAATTACAACATTGCAAGAGCGCGATGCAACATGATGACGTCACATCACCACAACAAAATGAAAGTCGAAATCAAACGCTAAAATCAAAGAAGTCCATAGAAATTCACATACAAATTATAAAACATATATAATGGCATTTAAAGTTGAAATTTAGAGCTGAATAAAAAAATAAAAAAAATAACAGAGTTTGAACCACATATAATATGTGAGATACTGTCTAAATGGCAGTACAATTTGAGTACAATTCTCTCATACTGACCACTGGATGTTCAACATGGCACCTCATGGCAAATAACTCAATACGGATTTGAGAATTAGAATTGTTGCCCTCCACAAAGTTGACCTAGGAGATTGGTAACACCCTGAAACTGAGTTACAGTACAGGCCAGGGTCATACAGAGGTTTTCTAAGACTGGTTCCACTCGGAACAGGCCTCGCAAGGGTCAATCAAAGAAGTTGAGTCCTCGTGCTGTGCGTCAGGGGCAGAAGCTGGCTTAAAAAAAACAGACGCATAATTGCTGCCAGCATTGCTTTAGAGGTTGCAGAAGCGGAAGGTCAGCTTGTCAGTGTTTAGACCATACGCCACACACTGCAATAAATCGGTTTGCATGGCCGTTGTCCCAGACGGAAGCCTCTTTTGAAGCTGGCTCACAAGAAAGCCCGCAAACAGTGCTGAAAGCGACCTGTCCAAGAGCATGAATTACTGGAACCATGTCCTGTGGTCTGATGAGACTAAGATCAACTTGTTTGGCTCAGATGGTGTCCAGCATGTGTGGCAACGCCCTAGTAAGGAGTACCAAGAAAATTGTGTCTTGCCTACAGTCAAGCATGGTGGTGGTAGCATCATGGTCTGGGGCTGCACGAGTGCTGCTGGTACTGGGGAGCTGCGCTTCATTGAGGGAAACATGGATTCCAACATGTACTGCGACATTCTGAAGCAGAACATGATGCCCTTCCTTAAGAAACTGGGCCGAATGTCATGATAACGACCCCAAACACACCGCCAAGATGACACCTGTCTTGCTGAGGAAGCTGAAAGTGAAGGTGATGGAGTGGCCAAGTATGTCTCCAGACCTTAACCCTATTGAGCACCTGTGGGGCGTCCTCGAGTGGAAGGTGGAGAAGCGCCATGTGTCTAACATCCAGCAGCTCCGTGATGTCATTATGGAGGAGTGGAAGAGGACTCCAGTGGCAACCTGTGTAGCTCTGGTGAATTCCATGCCCAGGAGGATTAAGGCAGTGCTAGATAACAATGGTGCTCACACAAAATATTGACACTTTGGACACAGTTTTGACATGTTCACTTAGGGTGTACTCACTTTTGTTGCCAGCTATTTTGACAATATTGGCTGTATGTTGAGCTATTTTCAGAGGACAGTAAATATATACTGCTATACAAGCAGCACATTGACGACTCTAAAATCTATACGTTTTATTTCTATAGTATTGTCCCTTGAGAAGATATTAGGGCTGTCAATCGATTAAAAAATTTAATCGATTAATCGCGTGATTGTCATGAGTTAACTCGTGATTAATCGCACTTTTTTTATTTGTTCTAAATGTACCTTAAATTAATACTTTTCAAGTTTGTAATACTCTAATCAACATGGGCATGGATAAATATGGATGCTTTATGCAAATGTATGTTTATTATTGAAACCATAGTCAACATAGAGAGCATGAAGACGAGACATGTTTCAAAGGTCATAGATGTTTTTCAAAGAACTTGTTCATGTCTATTAGACACATGTAGAAAGAACAAAGAAATACCAGGTTCCCATTACTTCTCTTTCTTTGCACTGAGCAATTAACACAAACATGTTTAGATTTTTGCATGACAGGGCAGCTCTTCTGAAAATGCTAAATGTACATTTATTATTTATTATTAGGCTACAATTCTCAATAAAACTGTTTTCATTGGTATATTTTACTGTTTCTGTTGTCAAACAACGGAATGAATATGAAATGGTGACTGAAACGCGACCCATTAAGACATAACCAGCTCTCCCTTCCAAGATGTTAATCTGCACAAAAATCCTGATAATCGAGCCGTCGTCTGATGAAATCAAATACACATAAGATGAACACAATATCTGTTTTGCGCTTTCGGCTATACTTGCATGTAAAATTAGAGAAGCAACATCATATCTGTGTTTAACTGAATTGAAGCGCCGCTCCTCTCTGGAGACGCGAGACGCAGAGAGAGAGCGAGAGAGAGAGAGAGAGAGAGAGAGAGAGAGGCGAGAGAGAGAGAGAGAGAGAGAGGCGAGAGAGAGAGAGAGGCGCGCGCGCGTGCTGGGAGAGCAGTACCGGCGGTACCGGTAGATTCTCAGAAACTAAATAAGGTTTGGGCGCTTTCAGAAGTCAGATTTTGATTGTTTAAAAAAAAAATAGTTTATATTTGAGTCTGTAATTTCGGACCTGTTTGGTGTATGTCCCTGCGGAAGGTTTCTTTTGAATCATCTAGGTGGCAGTGAATAGACAAAAAAAGAATGATCTTTCTATCCCCTTCTTAACAAAAGTTATTGAGATTTAACTGAAAGGAGTCACTAGCGTCTCCAAGTCTACATTTACAGTCTCCATTTTTGATTGTTAAAAGAATTGGGCATACCTGAATTTAAAAGAGCGTCCTACCCACATACATTGGAGTAAATGGATAAAAATGGTCTCATTTTACAGAAAACACTCTAAATTTTAACCCAGTGGTGGATAATGTCATATTTTATTGTATTTATTCACAATTCTATGATAAACAAGGATGAAAAGTCAGATATTGATTAATTTTTTTAAAAAAAGTTTTTATTTGAGAGTCTGTAATTTAGGACCCGTTTGGTGTATTTCCCTGCGGAAGGTTTCTTTTGAATCATCTAGGTGGCAGTGAATAGACAAAAAAAGAATGATCTTTCTATCATCTTCTTAACAAAAGTTATTTAGCTTTAATTGAAGAAAGGCAATGTCTTCTCTGAAGTCTCCACGTTTACTCCATAAACCCAAATTATTCAAAGTGCAAAAACAGGCTTATTACCTGTAAAATACTATTTTTACCATGTTACATTTGACAAGAGAATAAACACTTTATCACCTAACTTAACCCATGTCATACATAAAGATAATAAACTCCAAGAAAATAAATTAAATGTTTTAGAGAAAAATGTGCAAAAAACTGTGCAAAAACACAATATACAAATCTAAGATATAAAATAACTATATACAGCACATAGTAACTATAAAGAGTCAACAAGTTACTATAGAAGAAAAAGAAAAAAGGACAACAGGACACAAGTTTTTGTTTTTTGCAAACGTTGAAATATTGCAATAGTTGACGGAACTGCACATTATCCAGACGAGTGTCCATCAGTGTGCCATTTTCTAAAACAGTTTCTAGATGGCACCAAGCACAATGGTACATTGCACTTTGTACAGTACAATGGAGTCTTTACTTTGAGGCCTGAAAGTTTGCACAAAGCACAAATTCTCCTCCCACTTGCGGCATCTGACCCAAAGTACTCCGGACAACATTGCTCACCTGCTGCGGCAGATGTGGACGGCTCCGGGGCATGCGATGTGGACGGTTGCGGGGCATGCGATGTGGACGGCTCCGGGGCATCTGAGGTGCTGGATTGTGTAGCCAGCTCAGACACAAGCCTCTCCCTAAATTCCTTCTGGCTGAGAGGACTTTTGTTCTGGGATTTGCAGTGGTGCTGGTGCAGAATGAAACAGTTTACTACTGCAATGTCGACAAAATGGAAAAAAAAAGTCTTGTACCATTTCTTCGTTTTGTGCAGGACATTATAGTACCCGATGAGGGCATCCGACAGATCCACACCTCCCATGTGTTTATTGTAGTCCTTCACTGCTGCTGGAATCGGGACACTGTGCCTTTCCCATACACCTTCGGGACTCTTGACACGCCTGAGGACCTCATCACCGTCATATGCCTTGTGCATTGTTGAACACATAGTCACCTCTCTTGTGTCCATCCACTTTACAAAGAGAAGCTTCCCGTCTCGAAGCCATCGAATGGTTCCCCTTTGGGCTCTGCGGCTGATGTCATTCGCCTTGGTTTTGGGGAAGCCCCGCCGGTTGGTCCGTATAGTGCCACACGCCAGAGTCTTCTTGGCAAGCAAGTCCGTAAAAAGGCATGGGCTCGTATAGAAATTGTCCATAAAAAGCTGGTAGCCTTTGCCGAGAAGTGACAGATCCAGAAGCTGCATTACTGAATCATAACTGAGCCCTTTTCCAGTGGCCAGGGAAGATTTGCCTTCATAAACGAAGAAGTTCCATGTGTAACCACAGGCAGAATCAGCCAGCACGAAGAGTTTGTAGCCCCACTTGGTCGGCTTGTCTTTCATGTACTGCTTGATGCCGATTCGTGCCCTTGAAGCCACCATCCTCTCATCCACTGCTAGCTGTCTGTCTGGATGGAAATAGGTTTTGCATGCCAAGACGATGTCATTGTACAGGGGCTTGATCTTGTGAAGTCTGTCGTAGGCTTCAGTTCCCACTTTTCTTGAGTTGTCTCGATCATCCTCAGGATTGCTAAGATGCAGGTTCCAAGAAATGGCCTGAAATCTGGACCTTGACATGACCGATTTTGGGAATGGAAGGCGATAAATTTCTTTACCAGACTAGTAATCAACGATGTTTTTTGCACCGAGGAGCCCCATGTAGATGACAAGTGCGATGCAGGGTTTCCCATACATTCATTA
Organism: Squalius cephalus; assembly: GCA_022829025.1. Classification (NCBI taxonomy): domain Eukaryota; kingdom Metazoa; phylum Chordata; class Actinopteri; order Cypriniformes; family Leuciscidae; genus Squalius; species Squalius cephalus. Next base: position 18,401,610 of record CM040794.1, on the reverse strand, counting down.
ATTTGTGGCGGCCCGCCACATATCAACGCTGACCGCCACGGATTGATTCAGATTTTTTAACTATTCAATATGGGTAAAATTGTATTTTATTCGCGCTGCTTGCTCCCCCTCTCTCTCACAAACTGACAATGGAGGCACGACTAGCCCCTCCTTCTCTTACCGCACGCTCTGAATCAAAACATGAGCATGTAACGTTAGAGGGCGGATTAGATTCCAGAATCAATCCGGAGTTGAATGGTTAGTATAATGAACACTGTTGCTCAACATAACTCTGAGAAGTTGTCTAGATGTTAAGCGCGGTCGCGTTTCATTACAGATTCGCGCAGCGATTTTTTTTCTTCTAAATATCCGTTACAACTATTGCGAAATGACGGCGTTTCCATTAACCGATGTTATGCGACTAAAACGTAATTTGTTCCTCTCGCGATCAGTCATTCCAAAAATCATTGCAACGGACGTTGGTAGGTTCATATCACAGCCACCAGACTAGACATTATATTATTATTATCTCCAGGTTCAGGTTGGTGTGTGTTGGTTTTTGTCCACCTCAATCTCCAGGTGTGCGTGTGTGTGTGTGTCTGAGTCTGTGTGTGTCCACCTCCAGGTCCAGTTTGGTGTGTGTGTGTGTGTGAGCCTGTGTGTGTGTGAGCCTGTGTGTGTCTGAGTATGTGTTTGGGTCTGAGTGTGTGAGTGTGTGTCTGTGTTTGAATCCGTGTGTGTGTGAGTCTTTTTGAATGTGTGTGAGCCTGTGTTTGAGTGTGTGAGCCTGTGTTTGAGTGTGTCAGTGAGTTTGTGTGTGTGTGTGTGTGTGTGTGTGTGTGTGTGTGTGTGTCCAGTTCCAGGTTTGTGTGTGAGCAAAATTTGCAACAAAAAGTCTGTGGAGCAGTCATAGCATAACTGTTGGCAATGGGAATGTGTACTTGTCAATAAAAATATATGATATATATATAAAGTTTATATATATGTAAACATCATATATATATATATATATATATATATATATGATATATATGATATATGATATATTTAACTTAATCACCCCCCCCCCCCGGTCCCCAAACACCACACCACCGCAAATAGAATCTAATTCTGTGGGAAACACTGCGATGTACTGATACAGTTCGTGTGCATTCAAAGGCAACCAAAGGAAAAGTTTTCCAGCCTCCGCCCGACTTTGTGCAAAGGTGTTGGTGTTTTTCACAATGGTTTCCACCACAGAGCCTGTAAAGAAGAGCTGAAAGAGCTGCAGAGGGGAATAGATCCTGTCCATTACAAGCTGCGCTCCTGGGTTTCTTTTTGGGAGGAAATTTGGCAGCGCTGGAACCTCATCCTCCACACTGCAGTCATTCCACCTTTCTGTGCCATCATCCTCAGACATCACACTTGCTGACCTTTTTGTCCCCTGTACATGAGACCTCCCTCTGGTTTGCTTGCTGGCAGTTCCAGCTCTTTGTGGCCTCACAGAATCACCAACAGAGGATGTAGCGGTCTTGGAGGTATGAGGTGGGGAAACAACCTCCTTGCTGCTGGTGCATGGCAAATCTGGCTGCCACTCTTCCTCACTGTCCAGACTGCAAAACAAAACAAATTTATAAATCCACATTGCTATTTAGAAATGCATGCTGATATTACATGCACAAAAATAATTCACATATGCACATAACAGATACAAGAATATAATTTGCATATCCACATAAGATACACAAATAAATGTGCATTCAAATATGAATGCAACAGAAACATGTAGAATGCATTTTATGTATAGATTACAAAAAAAATGTAAATAAAAAAAGCTGCACATATGCATGCCATAGTTCAAATAAGCTTGGGAGTATTTGCTTTTGACATACACACATGCATCAATGCAAGTGATGAACAAACGCGTGCAAAACTAAAAATATGCATGTCAAATTATTTTAGCACATGTGGGTGCAACTGCAAAACAGCACAAAATGCTTGCAAAAGCTCCCAAGCTTATTTTATCATTGCATGCATATGTTTTTAGGTGAAAAAATGCTCAAATACTCATGCACAAACATGTATGCGACACACACAAAAACATCCACACGTGCTTAGTTAGCAAAACCACCCATGCTATTCTGAATTAGCGCGTGCATGGGTTATAATATTTCTCGATGTCTGTTGCATGCATATTTTGTATTGTTGCATGCATTTGTTCATGAAATACACAAATGCAATGTTTATAAGTTCGAAATGGGTACTTACGCAATGCATGCATATGTTTTTAGGTGAAAAAAAATTCTCAAATACTCATGCACAAACACGCGACACACTAAAAAAAAAAAATCTGCATGTGCTTGCTAACTAAACCACCCATGCGATTCTGAATCATCGCGTGCATGGGTTATAATATTTCTCGATGTCTGTTGCATGCATATTTTCTACTGTTGCATGCATATTTTGTATTGTTGCATGCATTTGTTCATGAAATACACAAATATAACGTTTATAAGTTCGAAATGGGTACTTACTCAAATTCGCATTGTATGCTGCTTGTCTAACAGAGTCAAAACTTCCATCACTGCAAGTTTCAGTATCACTCTCTCCATCAAGCTCTGCCAAAACAGCCTCTACACCGACAAAAACTTTCTTGAAGCCATTGTTCAAAAACAAACACTCCAATCAGTCCTAAAAAGCACGCAATAACTCGAAAAACCAATATCCAACCTGTCACTAACCACGCCAAACTCATCTGCTCTGATTGCAGCCAGCCGCTGGAAATTCATAAAGACGACCCGCCTCCTAAACTTTGCAAAGGGAGATCTCGGGCTCTGATTGGTCTACAATCATGATCGACATATCTATCGGTCACTAAAAAGCTCAGCTTTTTTGACGTATGACGCAATACGGGATGACGTCATCAGACATTGCGCCTGATAGAGACGATCCACTAAAAGTATTTATCTGCATCGCATGTTTTGATCTGGACATCGGTGACATATTACAGTGTCAGTTGGCCATGCATGCTCACAGACATGTGAAAATACTCTCATTTTGAAGAAAACAACCTAAGGAACGAGCTGATATAGCGTTTGTGGCTAGTAACTCCACACGGAGTAAGTGATCCGAGCAGGAATATGACTCATGTGTTTGCTTGTTCAAAAGAATCGATTCAGTGTTTGTAAATCTTTTGATGATAATGTTACTGTAAATTGTTGGATCGATGAAATAAACTACACAGTGATATTCTTGAGAGTGAGAGCTTTCATTTGATATATGACTTGTCTATTTTTGGTGAGTTTATGTGATATAAATATTAAATTTAATATCGCTCATACCATTTTTTCAAGGGGGGGGTCGTTGCGGGGGGGTCGAATTTAGACCTTATCTTCTTCTATGTAACATAAATGCAAAAGTGATGGGGTTTTCCTGAAAGCTGAGGTTCTAAGCTTTCAAACAATACCATATATATTTATGTTTGTGATGCACAACTTAGAGATTTTTTTAAATGATTATGATGATGCAATATTGGACCCACCGGTGGGTCCGCGGGAGGCCGCAGAGTTATATGATTTTGCGTTAACGCGTTATTAACGCGCTAACTTTGACAACCCTAGAAGATATACTAATATATTTGCTGCAATGTGACGGGTGTACTCACTTTTGTGAGATACTGTACATGTTGTATTCAGAAAATATACAAGCAGTTTATCAATGTGTCTCATTTTCAACACTGTCAGTTCTTACTGGTCTATTCCAGACATCCCACCTCTCCCTTAAATTCAAGGACTCTCACTATTACTTAATACCTCCCTATTCTAGCTTGAACGATGATTGAAACTTTGTATTAATAGCACTTCTCCTGTTCACTCATTCACTTATATGCTGATGATACAATCCTTTATGCCACAGGTTCCTCCCCAGATGCTGTTCAAGCTACCCTGCAAGATAGCTTTTTCCAACTACAGCAGTCCTTTACACAACTCAAACTCACTCTCAATACCTCCAAAACAAAAATCATGTGGTTTTACCATAAGGGTACTACGCCTCCTCCTGCCCTTAACATCACCACCTGCAAGGGGGCTATTCTAGAACAAGTCACTGCATATAAATACTTGGGCATCTGGTTGGAAACTTCACCTTCTTTCTCCATCCACATATCAAAGCTGCAATCTAAGGTCAAGGCCAAGCTTGGTTTCCTTTACAGAAACCGCTCTTCCTTCACCACTTCTGCCAAACTTACTCTTATTCAAATGACCATTCTACCCATGTTAGACTACTGAGACACTATATATAGGGTTGCTTGCAAGTCCACTCTATCAAAACTTGACACTCTTTATCATTCCGCTATCAGGTTTGCCACAAATGCTCCTTTCAATACACACCACTATATTCATCTGTCAACTGGCCCTCCCTTCACAATCGCCGTAAAATTAATTGGTTCACCTTCATTTACAAGACCCTTCTTGGCCGCTCAACTCCTTACTTAGGTCACCTGCTGCAGCCAAAGCCTGTCACATATAATACCTGGTCCTCACAATTAAGCATTCCCAAAACTAACTCTGCCTTTGGTCTTGCATCTTTTCAATCTGCTGCCGCTCGCGATTGGAACGCTCTGCAAAATATTCTCAAACTGGATACACTAATTTCAATTTCATACTTCAAAACTATTATATCATCCTTGTTCACGGATATATGCAGTTGCTTCTCTACATATATATATATATATATATGTAACCCCTAGGGGGCGCTCCAACACACAATTTCAATATTTAGAATAGAGACCCCAAAAACCCACGCTCCCCTTTTAGATAATTAGGCAGGTTGCGTCCAATGAAGGAACAGAAATGGGACTGATGTACTCAATTATAAATTTATTAAACTCTCACAAATATAAGAATTGGCAATCAGGGCAGACAAATAGTCCCCCCAGGTAACAGTAAACAGTTTTACAATAAATAGTTCACAGTGAATAAAAGCCTCATAGTAAATGAGTTACAGGGTATAAAGTCTAACAATATCAAAACTACAGTGCATAAAGTCGAATAAATAGGTACTGTTCACAAAACACTGCAAAAACACTTCAAACCAATTCGGCCGTGCAAACATATACTAACACAGCATTTCACACTTCACTGGTGAACATTTCATCACAAAATAGACGCTGTTCCTAAAGGAGATATTGCTCGATGCCCATCGGCCGAATGTTGGAAGTTATGACTGCCAAACAGAAAATAAACAAGAAAATAAAGCAAACACAACATTTACATGAATAGGCTACCACAAGCAGGACTCAATCCTAAGCCCAACTAGGTCCGGGTCATCCAGAGAGTAGCCGCTCCAAAAACACACACATACACACACACACACACACACACACACACACACACAAAAGAGATACGAAATACAACAGAATGATTAAGCTCAGGAAAAACAGTGGCTAGTGACCGACGTAGGCAATCCTCCTGTAAATCACAAGCATAAGTGGTTTATGATGCTATGACAATTTAAAACAATAACCAATCTATAATTGGAAGATTAAAACAGGAAAAGGATCAAACTTACGTTTTTCTTTAAATCAACGCCATATGCCCCGTAGCAATACAATTAAGTGGTGTGGATGACTAATAACTGTGCACACTCGCATCAGTGTTGTTTCTATTCATAGGTGAAATTAACAAAAAGAATAATCAGCGCTACACCTTATACACTATCTAAAAGGAACAGAGCCAGTGAACTTACATTACTGCAACTCTTATAGGATCACAACTCACTATTATGAAAGCAAGTTTCTGTAAGCTCGTCACCGCTGGTACCATTTACTGGACACCATAACCGCAGACGCCAGACCGAGCTACAAACAAACACACAATGAGCCGTGTTGAGCGGTTCAATGAATTTAAAAACAAATACCGGTAGGCATGGACTTCCAAAAGACTTGCGTTACTTACGTTGCTGCCAGACCTATGTAAGATCACTACTCGCTATATGAAAGCAAGTTTCTGTAAGCTCGTCAACGCTGGTACCATTTACTGGACACCATAACCGCAGACGCCAGACCGAGCTACAAACAAGCACACAATGAGCCGTGTTGAGCGGTTCAATGAATTTAAAAACAAATAGACATGGACTCCCAAAAGACTTGCGTTACTTACGTTGCTGCAAGACCTATGTAGGATCACTACTCGCTATATGAAAGCAAGTTTCTGTAAGCTCGTCACCGCCGGTACCATTTACTGGACACCATAAACGCAGACGCCCGACCGAGCTACAAGCAAAGAGCCGTGATGAGCGGTTCAATATTAACATCAAATAGACATAGCCTCCCAAAAAGACTCACATTCTCCCCTTCGCACAGCCGATACACCAAGAGACTCACTCTTCACTTACACCGCACCATTTTTCTGTTCCTCTCAACACCTTTAAAGGGAACCATCACTTAGGCCACCTGATTCAAATAATCAGCCGGCCTTAAAGGTACACTTCCCAACTCAACCACCTGACCCGCTACATATATATATATATATATTTTTTTCCAGTAAATAGATTTTGATGACTCACCCACTATCACTTCTACTTAGCTGGTTATAAGTGTCTGTTGTCTACTGTGTTGTGTTTTAAATTGTATTTTATGAAATTGTAACCTGTATGTATTTCTAATGTACTGTATTTATTTTAGCCCTACTTCCCTTTCCCTAAGTGGTTATTCCACTTGTCAGGCCAAATTTGTAAATAAGAACTTGTTCTTATTGACTTGCCTGTAAAAATAAAGGTAAAAAAATTAAAAAATAACAATATTTATTGCTAGCCTGACGTCGTCATACTCAGATTCTAGTCAGAATATGAGTCTGATACAGAGGCAAAAGAAAATGCCTCTGCCCTCAATTGGATAGACCTACAACCAAGGCCGCATTAATGCACGGGCTTACCTGGGCTGAAGCCCAGGGGCCTCCCAAGTTCAGGGGCCTCCCATGTTCAGGTTTATGATGAGCTGAAAAGGTCATATTGTTTTAACTTGTCAGATTTTGTCGCTGTATGTCGCTAGTCGCTTGTGGACGTTGGTAGTGCTGTCGCTCTAAAGTGTTACGGTGCGTGTCCACTACAGCGGCAAAAGTCCGCTCAGTGCCGCTGGCAACGCTGTAACGTCTCCGCTTTGGGGTGTGTCTGTTGCGAGTGTGTTTAATCTAAGTTTTTTACAACACACACACAGTATAATCATTAGAGATTCACGCGATTACATTTAGAAATAGACCAGCTTTGTTTCCAAATGCACCAAGCAAAGATATATCCTTTCAATTTTATAAACTTTTATAAACCCAGCCAATATAATCACAATGAACACATCCAAAATAAAATCTTTAACATATATAACAACTGCAAGCGTCTAATTTGTAAACAAAATTATTTACGCATTAAATCCAGCATAAACTCCTGCACAATTTGCATATTTTTAAACTCTAAAGACAGACGTCACATCCTGAACCTCACAGCAATTGGCTGCCGACCGCGTTTTTCGCTTGATATTTGCATAAAGTCGAGAACTGCCCAACCTTTTGACGCTCTCGGTTGCTCTCAACGCTTTTTCCGGTCCGCTGTCAATCCCAAAATGCTCTGCGCGAGCGTGAAGCTCAACTTCCATAGGAATGAATTGAAAATGCTCGCTCCGCTCCGCTCGCACCGCGCCAGTGGACACGCACCGTTATTGTTATGGTGCGTTCACACCAAACGCGAAAAGAGCGTCTGGCGCGAGTGATTTCAATGTTAAGTCTATGCAAAGACGCGTTTATGCGCGTCTAGAGGTCCCGCGGCGCGAATGAGACGTTACGGTTCGTGTCCGCTCAGTGCCGCTAACGTCTCCGCTTTGGGGTGTCTGTTGCGAGTGTGTTTAATCGACGTTTTTTTCAACACACGGACAGTATAATCATCAGCGATGCACGCGATTACATTTAGAAATAGACAAGCTTTGTTTCCAAATGCACCAAGCAATGACCCAGCTAACACAGTTACGTTGTGAAGACGTAACCGGACCGGACCATATTCGTCGTAGCGACGTGCCACATAACGTTCCAGCAACGTAACTTTGTGATTCCTGTATTCGTCGTGGCGACGTTATAGTGGTACGTCGCTGGAACGTGGCAGGTACTTCCTAACGACCAAAATACCACGTCCGCATTTATTTTTAATATACTTCTCACCTTTAGTCCTGGGAATTAAGATGTGCTTGATCGTAACCTTGAAATCCACATTGAACTGATAAATTCAAACATTTCATTCTCTGTAAAACCTTATAAATTCTAATAGGGAATGGTGTAGTTTTCTGTTAATACATTTAGGGATCAATACAGATAATGGAAACCAATACAAACCCCTATTAAATTCTAAATAGAAAATGCCCCAAAACCACACTGCATGAATTTATTAATCAGCATTTATTCAGTGTTTCTTTGTACAAACTAAGCCAATACATTTTGAACATTAACGATTTTTTAACCATGTTAACAAGTAATGAGTACATAAATGTAACATCAATTAATTAAGCAAAAAACATAATCAATGAATAATGTAACCAACTATTAAAATGTTTTATTCTTTTTACTGAAAAAAAAGTGTTTGCTATTCTTATTGATACTGCTCTCTATAACTGCTTGCGGAAAAACAATAAAGACCTTAAAAAAAAGAAATGAAAAGATTCAAAATTTTCTTTATTATTAATTTTATTTGCAGAAATAGGTTCAATTGTTTCCTCTAGTGTCCTATGAGGCACCTGCTACAAATGCCTGGTGGTGATGTGCTTCATTGCTTCACTACCAGTAGCTAAACCTGAACAATGCGACAATTATCAAAGTCTATAGTCCTTGAGCTTCTCTGAAGACAAATACAAAAAAAAAACATATCGTTCATAAAGAGTAAAGATATGTAAAAGGAACAATATAGATGTCTAGCATTTTTCCTATTATTTCACCCACCAAAATATACATAAAGAGTTTTTCGTTCATGAAAATGAGCATGATGACTGCGTCCCAGCTGTGGAAACCGCTCTTTCAGACAGTGTTGAGGAGGCAGAAGGAGATGATGGAGAGCTGTGGGAGAAGAGGAAGAGTTTCTTTCTTACCCCACCAGCGGAGGGCAGGGTCTTTTGAGACAAGGAGAGGAGGATGGTCTCTGTTGTCTAACTTACGTATTCCTCCTCCTCCTCCTCTTCCTTATCCCGAGCTGCACTGTCACCTCATCGTCCTTCTTAAAGTAGCTAAAAACAGAGGAGTACTTTATTAATGTTGCTAATCCACGGCTTTTAATGCAGTTTTTCGAAAATACAGTAAAAACAGTAATATTGTGAATATCATTCAAATGTAAAATAGCTGTTTTCTATTTTAATGTATTTTAAAATCTAATTTATTCCTGTGATCAAAGCTGAATTTTCAGCATCATTACTCCAGTCTTCAGTGTCACATGATCCTTCAGAAATCAGTAATATGATGATTTGATGCTCAAGAAACATTTATGATTATTATCAGTGTTGAAAACAGTTGTGCTGCTTAAGATTTTTTGTGTAAACCATGATGCCCTTTTCAGGATTCTTTGATCAATATAAAGTTCAAAGAAAAGTTTGAAAGTTAAATCTTATAACATTATAAAAGTCTTTACTGTCACTTTTGATCAATTTAATCCATTCTTGCTATTAATGTCTTCCAAAATCTTACTGACCCCTAACATTTGAATTGTAGTGTACACAAAAACATGAAACAGCATAACTGTTTTCAACATATTAGATAATAATCAGAAAAATGTATTGAGCATCAAATCATATTAGTGATTTCTGATGTATCATGTCACTGAAGACTGGAGTAATGATGCTGAAAATTCAGTGACGTCATCGATTAACAGCACATTTATGTTAAATATCAGTTTAAATAAATTAGTCAACTTCCAATCACCCATTGAACTACCAGCAAAGCCTTTACAAAACTATCATAACCTCTTATCTACACAAAGATGTGATTATAAGCCCAAACTTTTGTAAACAAGAGCTAGGTTAGTTAGCCTACGTTAGCAGTGCCTCTTCTGAAAACGGTTGAGATGCTAACGGACTTTTTTGAAGACACTAAACCATTTCTATAAAGTAAATATTCAACAGATGTGTGTCAATACCACGTAAGAAAAGTGTCAGGAACAGTTTTGTATATTATGTGTGTGATTTTAGAGACTAAACTCACCTGAAAGCAATCGAAAACAACAGCAAGAGAGGGAGCTTTGCTGCTTATCAGGCATGTCGCTGCGCCGTTTCCATGGCAACTCTGCACAGCTCCAGGGTTTGAAACGGTTTGAAAGCTAACCCGCACGCTCATAAAACACGTCAGTCACGCAGCATTTACATAAATAAACATCTAGAATTAACATTAACAGAAGTAACATTACATAAATACAAATCTCATGAATTTAAAACTCATTTGGAAGTTATTCAAGTTTGAAGTTCAGTTTGAAGATTTTTTTTTTATTGTTGTTTTTACGAACACCCAACCTCCTTAATAATAATAATAATAATAATAATAATAATAATAATAATAGCAATAATAACAATTATATACAACGTTATGACAACGTTGTGAGGACGTCGTGGTAAAGTTCCATTTTTTAGAATCTTGGCTAACGTTCCAGAAACGTGGTGGGCACGTCCTCAAAAGACGTCGCTGGTTTATCCCATGGAGAACGTTGTAGAGACGTGGTCAACTGGTCTCCAGATAACTTTCCAGATAATTTCAATTATATAAATAAATGCATTACAAATATTATCCTAGTGATACTATGCCATTTGGATATTATATGGAACATTTATTTAATTCATCAAAGATTTTATTAAGTTATCTGGTGACCAGTTGACCACGTCTCTACAACGTTCTCCATGGGATAAACTAGCGACGTCTTTTGAGGACGTGCCCACAACGTTTCTGGAACGTTAGCCAAGATTCTAAAAAATGGAACTTTACCACGACGTCCTCACAACGTTGTCATAAAGTAATGTCACGCTGACCAAATGACGACTAACTGACGACGTCGTCACTACGTACTGTGTTAGCTGGGGATCCTTTCAATTTTATAAACTTTTATAAACCCAGCCAATATAATCACAATGAACACATCCAAAATAAAATCTTTAACATGTAGGCTATATAACAACTGCAAAGCGTCTAATTTGTAAACAAAATGATTTACGCACTAAATCCAGAATAAACTCACTGAGACTGTCGACGGTTTCTTTTCCGTGCATCATTTTATTATATCCATGTTTGCGGTTAGTTACTGTCAAATCATATAAAACAGTGAAATCGCCCTCGAACTCTTCTGTCTCTCCTGCACTCGAGACGGTGACGGGAGCTGAGCTCCACTGAAAGGCTTCTTTCCTATTGGTTGTCGCTCGCGAAAATCGCTTCTCATTTGCATAAAGTTGAAATTTAGTTGCTGTGTGTGGTTGTTAAATAAAGTGTCTTGTGTTTATGTGCTCACTGCTCAGTGATATGTTAATAATAATATTAAAATTGAAAACAATATAAAAAAAAAAAATCACTGTTGTAGGTCTCGAAAGAAACTAATGCATTATGTGATGTAGATTACCTACATATTACACTTTTTAAAAATGAGACTCTATAAATTGAGGGGATGGGGGGCCTACAAAACCTCTCAGCCCCGGGGCCTAACATTAGGTTAAGGCGGCTCTGCCTACAACCAATCACAGCAACGGAGTAAGTGACGTATTTTCTTCATTCATCTTTCCGATTGACAAATGACTTGATCGCGGTTCTCTGTTCTCTGATTACGTTACTGTTGATCATCTGTCCATCATTGTATAAAGCCCGCCCTGACAATTTGATTGGTCCGAACAGCTCTGGGGTGCGTTTCCCGAACAACTACGTAACTCGCTGCTTAACTACCATAGTACGATGCATTGTTGAAGAAATCAACTAGCTAGTCACGACTGTTTCCCGAAACTGTATTGTCGCAAAGTGGTCGTTCAACTAACTTGGTTTATGACGTCACGCACGTGGTGGAGTAATAACTTCTTTTAATGAATCTGTTTTAGATCGAATTAACACTAGATGTTTTGCTATAAATTACAGACATGACATCTGAGGACTATTTCTAGTTTCTCGGTTATTTTGCTTTATTTCCAGATTCAATCATAGGCTCCTTCTTATAGTAGAGCTCGTTCACACATGCGCACTCTTCAAAAACGGTGCTTGACAAACTAAAAGACGTAAATGACATTTATATGTATTCTAAATAAAAGACACGGGTTGTACTGAATGTCAGCTTGCTTATTTTGCTCAAGATAAGGATTTATTAAGTCCACATGTCATGCAAACTAGAAACTATGCTTCTAACCACAGTCGAAAGCTGTCGTTCCAACTACACAACTTTGCGATGCTGTTTGCGAATGTTCGTTAGAACGATGGTTTCGGGAAACACTGACTCATTGAACTATGCTGATAACGACGGAACTTGCGAACATAGTTGGCTAAAGATGCTTTTGGGAAACGCACCCCTGGTTAGTTGCTTCATAACGGATCAAGTCCAGACCGAACTTCCCGACCTCAAATGTTGTGGGCGGGGCTAATTTCGGCTGGCATCCAGGCTAGTTTATTGCCTCTTTAGATGAATTCCTTCATTTGAATTCCTCAACTGTAAGTCACTTTGGATAAAAGCTAAATGAAAAATATAAATGTAGAAAAAAGAGAATTGATACAAGGAACATTACTGTCAGGACTCGGGTTTGATCTTCCTCTGTTTTCTTCCACTTTTGTGTTTGTTTCTTTCTTTTCCATCTTCTCCACGTGCATTTGCGCACAGCTGTTTGTATTTTGCAATCAGTGCATCTGCTTGTTTGCACTCACCTGTCTCCCCTTATTGCTTGATTTCTCAGCTACATTTATGCTTCCTTTCCCTTTGTTCTCTGCCAGTATGTTCTGTACCTCTTGCTGGTCACTTGCTGTTTTTTTTTTCCTTGTTTAGTAGTTTTATTTGGTTTTGTTTTCTTTTTATTTCACATATTTTTCTCTGTTTATTTCACATATTTTTCACCCGTGTTCACTCTGAAGGAATGACTCACATGGCTGGACACTTGTAATTACACATCAAGGATGTTAAGAGGCTAAAAGCAGGTTTAAAACTTGCCCCATTGAAGTCAACAGGGTGCAAATTTTAAAAAGAGGATAACAAGGTGTAGGCAACACCGATTTTTGTCGTTGTTCTCTGTATTGACAGCACTCCAAATGTACCAAAAAATTAGCTCAATGTTAAAATTGACCGGAGTTCTCCTTTAATGAGAGCGAATTTCAGCCGCGATAAAACAGTCGCTGGCTGTGTTTCTCGGCACAGCGAACGAAGGTTGTGAAGATTAGCTCCACCACGACAAGGGTGACTGAAAATCCAGGGGGGAGAGATGGACAGGGTGGAAGCTCGAAACGAGGTCCACAGACATCGCACCTAATGTTAGGCAAGGCAGTGACCGAGCTACGGATGTTTAAAAGTAGTAAACGGTCGTAGACCAATATAGCATTACAATATAAAACTAAATGAGACATATATAAAAACATAGCAGGTGCAAGAGATGGCAACAGGGCGGTCTGCAGACGGCATGCCAAAGACATCGGCGCCATCTTCCGTACATTAGAGCGGCGTACATTAGAGCTGCATGACGTTGCCTCTGAGTCTCCGTTTCTGTGAACAAGTCTGTTATAGTAAGTGGTAAAATGAGTTTTCTGCCGTGTTTGTGCGCGAAGCTGGGCAAAAGGCCTGTTAGTTTTCAGAAAGTTAGTTGCATAGGAGTTGAATACTCTCGTGTTTTCTTTGTGTTTATTTACAGTTTTTGTTTCATTTGTTCAAATGAACTTGAAACAGTGAATGCTGCAACTGATCATGTAAAAAAAGGTTCGCTGAGTCGTCGGATAGGGTCGTGCGTTGTTCGTCTTTTCACTAGGATTGCGGCCTTGTTGAATGAAGAGACATTACCCTGCTATCTGTAAGACATCATTCAGCGCTTCATCCACAAACTAAGAGTGGTGATGTACACTATTTTCCTCTTTTTCTACTGTTAAGCAAACTACCATTTTCTGTCAGTGAGTTATCAGAACTGAACTGTTCAATCGTGCAGTTATGTACTTTCTCTTGTGCGCATACCTGAATTTTTTGGACTCGCTAACTCATAAATGGACAGAGTTTAACTTGTTCCTTTCTTTTCCCAAATTTTTGAATTGGATTTGGATCTTGGATTTTTGAGCTGAATTGCAGCTGAATTGAACTGAACTTTTATTAAGTGAACTTCTGAATTGAAGTGAACTTCCAAGTGAACTTTATTTGAAATGTTGAGTTAACTGAATGTATCTGTGAAAGGTTTCAGTATACTTAAAAAGTGGCACTGATTGTTAATTTGTTGAGATTGAACTGAAATTTTTTATTTTCTCTCTTTGTTGTTTTCCACATTTTTTTTTCACTGTGATTTGCCTGCACTTGAAATTTTTACGCTTCCTGTGAAAACAAAGAAAACAGAATAATTTAAATTCATGTATTATACATAAATGTTTTTTTGTTAGAAAAGCTAAAACGCTTTATGCTAATTTTGAGTCACTTATACTAAGGAGTGGGGGCGTCTTACCTATCCTGTTAGATCATGGGAGGGTGGCTTTTGCAGTCAACTAGGTTTAACTCCTGAGTTTTCTACATACACACACTTCAGGTGGCTGTATTGAGTCAATCCTAAAGCCCACCTCGCCGCCTCTTGAGGATTTACACGTTGCAACACGATAGACACAACATGCAACTAGGCTAACAGTTGTACAAAGACAAAAAAGCATTGGGTGGGGGAAGGGTCCTGTTGCTCACTCAGTCTTCCTTAGTTAACTGATGAATCTTTCCCCCACAAAGCGGCAGCATATTTCCCTCCGCCACATACTGGCGTCACGAACAGGATAAACTAGCGAGTATTCTAATTAAGTGTAAGTTCCTGGTCTTTGAGTCAATGCTATGGATGAACTGGAAGAATTAAAAAGACAGTTTGACGTGATTGCAAGGAGGTTCGGTGAACAGGCAGATATGTTGGTACAGGCCAGAGCCGAACAGAGAGAGGCGGTTTCACTTGCTAAAGCTGTTATCGATCAACAGGCAGTTGCTCTGAGAGTGCCATCTACTGTTTACATCCCAAGAGACCGTAAACTTCCAGACTTCAGTGGATGCCGTTCCAATCCTGGTGAATTGAGTACAGAGGATTGGATAAACTCAATGAAGTCCGCCTTTTAAAGTCATGAAAATTCCTGAAGAAGACAAAATTGAGTTTAAGCAGTACCTAAAAGATGAAGCTAAAATGAAAATTAAGTTTATGCTTAATGGAAAAGAGAAATCAGTGGATGAGATTTTTGATGCTTTGGATCAGACTTATGGGGACAAACTTCCCATTCGCAGCAAACTGTAAGAGTTTTATGACCGCAAACAGTTTCGACAAACATGTAACCTAATACAAGTTTCAAAACTTTCTACGAGCCGTATGTTACGTATGCTCCTGACTGGGAAAAACTAAAAAACATTGTATTATGTTCACTTTGACTGCTACTTAGCTCTCAGATACAAGTTGCTACTGATAATGTCAGAATCTTAAATAATGTTAATTGACTCACTTCACTAATTTCATTAAATTATAAGATGCATCTAAAATGAGATGCAGAAATATCACAGAATCAATGTTCTGAAAGAAAAAGAAACAGTAACTTGCCATCATGCAACCACTTCTCCCTCCCTAAGCAATCCAAGAGAAATGCACCAAAATAATCTGCAAACCCACACGGCCGGTAACCCATTTGCTTTTGGTGAGAAACCTTTAGTCAACAGTGTCGTAACGTCAACCGATAACTGACGCAAAGGCCGTTCATATTTTTAAGATCTGAAGTGAGTCTTTTAAAATACCTTTATATCTTTGCTGGCTAAAATGTGTCCACACTTGTGTTTATTTGTATGGAAAGTGTCTAGTATATTGATCTCTGTAGCCCTACAATAACATTTTGTGTGAGGAACAGAGTGATAATCTTTCCGCTCCATGAACACGGCATCGCCAAACTCAAAAATGAATCCGAATATTAGCATGTGGCAATCGGTCACAAGAGCCAATGGCTTTTTAATGATGAAATTGACGTAATGCTTCTTCAGATGGCGATTTGTGAATGTGTGCAAGATTGGAGCGTTACGGTGGATGGAGACGCTGATCAGTTTTGGGTTTGTTGCTTAAAGCAATTGTCTGGCCTCGGAAGACTAAATATTTGTTTTTTTTGCAATTAAAGCTGCAGTCGGCAAGATTATTTTGATCATATTCACTGAAATCAACACTATGCTCCAACAGAACAACATAATCAGCCGGTTTTAGAAAAAAACCCGCGCTTCTACCTCCACCTAGAGCCTGTTATTTGTTTTGCAAAAATCCACCGCTCCTGGTTCTTCTGGTCCAATCAGCGCAGGGCTGTGTGAGATCTGACTGTCAATCACAGTTCGTGCACACGCCACAGATCCCCCCTCCCCCCTCGCACACGTTACAATATCACATGCACACGCCTTAAGTTCGCAGATGTGTTGGATTGTACGAAGCGTGATGGCGGAGAGAAAATCTACTAACAAGCTTCCAATTCCTCGGTTAACAACCATAGTTTGGAGGTCCAAAACAACCAAGGAAAAGAAAATGATGCTTCGATGCAGAAGAGACGGGTGCGTTCACAGAAAATCTGGTGCACACGCACTGACGAGCACGAACTCGATGGGAGGGTGCTCGGTAATTGTGGGGGAGGGGCATGAGAGTTGTAAACATTCAAAATTTTGGCTAAGTCCACTCAATCTGCCAGACTTGCCGACTGCAGCTTTAATTATAAGTCAGTTATTGTGACTTTACTTTTATCTGCCTGTTATGTGTTTCATATTGAGAAATGGTTAGGTTTAGGGGTCGGGTTAGGTGTTCAAAAACATCTACACAATAGTCATAAACCAAGATATCATGTCATGGTGACAAAATTATACCCCAATATATAATTTCATGATGATAAAATTCCCATGCCCATTGTGTCTGTGTATTGACGCCAAATGTTTCTCAATGAAAGCAATGATCTACCGGCCATGGCACAATAAAGACACAATAAAGGGCATTTTTGGCATATGTGTAGTGTCGCATTGTAGCGTGGCCACATAAGGGGAAGCTTTTATATAATATTATTGACTAATATAATTGTATGTTTAGTCTTTTGGTTTAATTGTTTTCTCCTGAATGCTGTATTTCGCCCCTCTGTATGTGTCCTTAACCTCAAACCCCATCATCGCGAGAGCTTTCTTGTGACCTCGCGGCACGTGGGACCACGTCACCAAACAGGAACTAGACGGTGGTGTTTTACCACATAAGGAACTGGCTTTTTGGTGTTCAAGAGATCTGGAATCTCAATCATAAAAAAAGGGACAGATCGATTGGGGATTACCTGTTTTTGCTGGCTGTTTTGAGTGTATGTTGCTGTCCCTTTGAGAAGTACATCTGCATCTTGTAATGCTGGATTACTTTCCTGGACGACTTTAAACAGTCTTAAACTGTCCAGATACTGCTCAAGGATTCTCTATACCACCGGTGAGATTGATCTGGACTTTTGCACCTACACACACAGTAACGCTGTGAAAATGTTAATTGTATACATTTTATTATTTTTGGTTGGTTTGTTTGTTTTGTATAATACACTTAGGTTTTCTGCTGAATTATGTGTGTTGACATTTGTTATTTCTCCTCCATACTGTTACTTTCTGAAACGGGACAATTGTTCCCTTCATATAGTGTAAACTCCACAAAGTATTCTAGTGGGGTGTTACAGCATGCATTTGTCTTTGAAATGAGGTGATATCAGACACCTTGGGGGAATGAGTGGGAATGCCTCACACCCTTTTTGTGGTGGGAATACCCTTCTCTGTGGCAGTTATAGCTGGAGGGGTACTAAAATGTTGATTAAATTCTTCTTAACCTTCACACACACATTAGCATGGATAAACAGACTATAGAATAAGGGAAACACAGACTATAGTTTTCAGGGAAACGCCCTTCACATTAGAGCAAGGCTCACAGGTTTGTTTACGGCTGAGTCAGGTATAAGACATAAGAAAAAGCAATAGAAAACTTTATTTGAAAACAATAAAAATATCCAACTTTATTTAACACACAAAAACACCAACAAATGAAAGAAACAAGATAAAATTCACACTAATGACACATGGATTGTACCACTTCAGAATTTGGTACTGGCCCTCCTAAACAGGAAGGACACAGCAATCATACGTGCACACTCACAGCACAGCACACCATTCAGGCGAAGAACACAGCCACCACAACACAGGGAGACGCTGATCCTCTGCAGCTGGCCGCCTTCATTCTGAAGAAACAAAAAAACATATATAACACAGAATGAAATAAACACACTATACAATACACTAAACCAGTTATAAAAAAAAAACATTAATCGGTGCGGCATGTGTTTCACACAACAGTTTTAAAAAGAGTTCACCACGTCAGTTCTGCCCATCTGATCGAAGCGTGTCTGGCCACCATGACGACAACTAATTTGCTGACGGACTGAAACAGGCAAAAGCAGCCAACAATATTACAAATAGAGACACATACAATAGAACAACCTCAAGTCAAGAAAAGAAAATAAATAAACAAAGACATGCCACTTTAGACTTTGATTCAAGTTGGTTATTCGTGGCACATTTACAATCGATGGTGAAGGCACCACGCCACAGGCCCAAACTAACGGTCCAGCTGATCCTGCATGTTAAACGCTGCGAATGTAAACAGAAAGATAATGAACAGGCACTGTGCGCTCTACACACAAGCTGAAACAAACGAGTTCATAGCGCTGGTCTGCTGGTCCAATCCAGCAGCGAAATAGTGAAATCCCTTCTCCCTCATTTCCCGGGAACAGGATAACAGTAGCAAGTCCGAAGCAGACAGTAAAACAGGCATCCAAACAGAAGTCAAGATGAGACCCAAAGCCCACTGTAACGTCCCTTGCACGTTGGCCCGCACCTTAAATGTCAAGTACAGCACACACACACACACACACACACACACACGTTAGCATGGCTTATATGGACAGTTTCTTCAAACCAGAAAAAAGGTGGTTTAGGGGGTCTATGACTTCCTTTCATGCTAGAGCTTTCAAATAAAAATGGAAATGCTTTTAAAAATCATGGCTTCAAAACTCAAACTCTATTATTTATTTACAATTTATAAAACAAGATGCATGGTGGCACCCTGATTTTTTGCTGACTTACAAGGACATATAATGTCAGAATGAGGAGATGAAACAAGGTAAAGGTACAGGTACAGCTGCTTTTCGATTAGGGGTTATCTGGGTTTGCGCCGCGTTATCGATTAGGCAGAACAATCCTTCCATCCACCATAGATAATTTTTCAAATAGCTTACCTGATCTGTCTCAGCTGCTGAGTGAACCCAAACAAACAGATGAACTTGAGGAATTAACTAGCACTATGAGCACCATTCTCTCTGGAACATTGGATATTGTTGCACCCATTAGATTAAAAAAGGTCAGAGAGAAAAGTAAAGCACCATGGTACAACAATCCTACGCATGTTCTAAAGAGAGAAACCCGTATTTTAGAGCGTAAATGGGAAAAAAACTAACTTAGAGGTCTTTAGAATCGCATGGAAAGACAGTATGTCACGTTATAAAAAGGCCCTAAAAGAGGCCAGGGCTGAGCACCTCCGCAATCTAATAGAAAATAACCAAAACAATCCTAGGTTCTTATTTAACACCGTGGCTAGACTAACAAATAAACAGATGTCTCCTGAACAAAATATTCCGTTACAGTTTAGTAGTAATGATTTCATGAAGTTCTTCACTGAGAAAATAGAAAACATCAGAACCACAATTGTAAACGTTCAATCCTCAATCGCACCTTATAATACAGCCTCAATTATCACCCCGCAAGAACAATTACAGTGCTTTACAACTATAGAACAAAAAGAGTTAAATAAACTTATCACTTCATCTAAAACAACAACATGTTTACTAGATTCTATACCAACTAAACTATTGAAAGAAGTGTTACCTATAGTGGAAGAGCCTCTCCTCAATATTATTAACTCGTCTTTATCTTTAGGTTATGTTAAAGGAGAACTCCGGTCAATTTTAACATTGAGCTCATTTTTTTGTACATTTGGAGTGCTGTCAATACAGAGAACAACGACAAAAATCGGTGTTGCCTACACCGAGTTATTCTATTTTTAAAATTTGCACCCTGTTGACTTCAATGGGGCAAGTACTAAACCTTCTTTTAGCCTCTTAACATCCTTGATGTGTCATTACAAGTGCACAGGTCATGTGAGTGATTCCTTCTGAGTGAACACGAGTGAGTCTGACTGCAGTAGATGTGAAAGAAATGTATAAAATGATGTTATTTAAGCCAGCGCAAATACCTTTGTTTACATCCTGTTTTTCGGTTGAAGTCCAAAGTAGTCGATTGCCGAGTTCACGCGCGTGATCATAGGTATTAAACCTATGCGTGTGAACTCTGCAATCGACTACTTTGGACTTCAACCGAAAAACAGGATGTAAACAAAGGTATTTGCGCTGGCTTAAATAACATCATTTTATACATTTCTTTCACATCTACTGCAGTCAGACTCACTCGTGTTCACTCAGAAGGAATCACTCACATGACCTGTGCACTTGTAATGACACATCAAGGATGTTAAGAGGCTAAAAGCAGGTTTAGTACTTGCCCCATTGAAGTCAACAGGGTGCAAATTTTAAAAATAGAATAACTCGGTGTAGGCAACACCGATTTTTGTCGTTGTTCTCTGTATTGACAGCACTCCAAATGTACAAAAAAATGAGCTCAATGTTAAAATTGACCGGAGTTCTCCTTTAACCTCTCATTAAGAAACCACAATTAGATCCACATAATCTAGCAAATTATAGACCCATTTCAAATCTACCTTTTATATCTAAAATACTAGAAAAAGTTGTGTCCGCTCAACTAGGCTCTTTCTTGCAAGAAAATGACATCTATGAAAAGTTTCAGTCTGGATTCAGACCGCATCATAGCACTGAAACTGCGCTCGTTAAAATCACAAATGATTTACTTTTAGCTTCTGACCAAGGCTGTATCTCAATACTAGTTTTACTTGATCTTAGTGCTGCGTTCGATACTATAGATCATACAATACTCTTAGATCGACTACAAAATTATACTGATGTTCAAGGACAAGCATTAAGCTGGTTTAGATCGTATTTATCTGACCGCTACCATTTTGTTTATTTAAATGGAGAAAAATCGATCATAACTCCAGTAAACTATGGAGTGCTGCAGGGATCTGTGTTAGGCCCTCTGTTATTCTCAATATATATGCTGCCACTTGGAAATATTATAAGGAAACATGGAATTAGTTTCCATTGTTACGCTGATGACACTCAAATCTATATTTCATCACGGCCAGATGAAAACACTAAATTATCCAAATTGACAGAGTGTGTTAAAGATATAAAAGATTGGATGACGCGCAATTTTCTTTTATTAAATCCAGACAAGACAGAGGTACTAATCATCGGTTCAAAAAACCACCCACAAAACCTCTCACAATACAACTTTAACATAGTAGGATGTCCTGTTACTTCATCCTCTACAGTAAATGAGGTTTTATTTAACAAAGTTCGGGAGGAGCAGGTTCAGATAATTAACCAAATTATGCACAGCTGGAGATTAATCAGTAATCAACTCAATTACAGAGTATAAATTCACAGCAGACCTATCTCTGTTCATTGAAAGTTTGTCAGCATTTGGCTGCGCCCTATCTTCCCGAACCAAGCTCTCCCATCCGATGAAGGAATTTTCCGTCCTTTTGGAATATTTGCCAGAATCCTCGGGTATTATATTGCGGGCGTCAAGCCAAATAAACGGGTCCTTGCACAGGCGAAATACCAGCAAACTTCTTCCGCATTTTTTCTAAAGCAGATCATTCAAGTAACGTTTTTTTTCCTGCCATGGAGAATGGTCATAAGGCCTGCAAAGCACCACGCTCGCGTTTCGGGCAATGCCGCCCTCTTCACGCAAAGAACAGCTTCTCCAGCAGCTCTAGGCCGAAGCCGCAGGCCCTCAAAGAGCAGCGCCGCAGATTCAGTACCGGTCGGCCAGGCTACGCTCTCAACCCCGTTGGCTGAACTCGGCAAGCGCTCCGCTCCGTGGTTAAATTTTGCATTGCATTCAGTTGTTCAGTTATAACGAGGGGAACGCGTTTTAAATGGTGTCGGTCCGAATTATTTTCTGTCATTAACGCACTGCTTTCTTGTGGCTAAAACTCACAAGTACAGTAGCTTGCGGCCTCGTGCATTACGTGCTGAACGCATGCACTCAGAATCTTTAACCTAACTTATATCGTTAACTATGTCCTGCAATTCATCTGCATAAATCGCGTAGAAACTTAGTTATAGCATAAATGTTTTTATACATGGTTACAAGCAATGTGCTTCACACCAATAGTTTAGTGATCCTTAAATGAAACACAATTAAACAAACACAAAGTTCCTAAACTAAATTTATGCAAAGCGCCGTCTTTTACATAAGCTGTCTCCGTAGAAACCAGCAATAGATAAACGAACAATCGTTATCTAAATCAGAGTGTACTTTGACGTTGTTAATCATCAAACGTTCAATAATTGATCTTTCAGCCCTGCACAGTTTGGCTAAGCTCTGGATTCCAAACGCAGGTTAAAACCATGGGTTCAGCCTCATCGAATCCTGGCCATTAATTTGAACTCAGTTGATCTCCAGTATATAAATAAATAAATAGGACTTTCGGATCTCGTCCACCTCTCAGACAGTCAATATCGTTCTAAGCAAACTGATATCTGTGCTCGGTCACTTAAACAACAGAAATGCATAATCCTGCAACGATTTCATCTCTAACCTCCTCTTCATCGCGTCTTAGATTAACGCACAAAAAGATTACCATCGGCTCTCCAAGCCCCACTCTCCTCCTCCCTTTGCTCATCCACACACTGCAGGAGCTCATTTCCTGGTTTCATGTGAGTCTGGCTATTTTTTCCTCTGCCACAGCAGTGATGTTTCCTCTGCTCCCACAGGTTCTCTGTAACTCTGGCTATTTGCTCCATTGCCGCAGCAGTGATGTTTTCTTCTGCTACCACAGGTTTTATCTTACTCCGGCTTTTTCTCCATTGCCGCAACAGTGATGTCTCCTCTGCTCCCGCAGGAGCTCTGTTCCCTTAGCTAATCTTGTTTACTGCCACTGCAGTGTCTCCTCTGCTCCCACAGGATTTCCGTTTCTCTCGCTATTTTTCTCCCCTGCCACAGCTGTGATGTCTCCTCTGCTCCCGCAGGTTTTGTTACTCCGGCTATTTTCTCCACTGTTACAGCAGTGATGTATCCTCTGCTCCCGCCGGTTTTCTGTTACTCCGGCTATTTTCTCCACTGTTACAGCAGTGATGTATCCTCTGCTCCCACAGGTTTTCTGTTACTCCGGCTATTTTCTCCACTGCCACAGCAGTGATGTCTCCTCTGCTCCCGCCGGTTTTCTGTTACTCTGGCTATTTTCTCCACTGCCACAGCACTGATGTCTCTTCTGCTCCCACAGGTTTTCTGTTACTCCGGCTATTTTCTCCACTGCCACAGCAGTGATGTCTCCTCTGCTCCCGCCGGTTTTCTGTTACTCCGGCTATTTTCTCCACTGCCACAGCACTGATGTCTCTTCTGCTCCCACAGGTTTTCTGTTACTCCGGCTATTTTCTCCACTGCCACAGCAGTGATGTCTCCTCTGCTCCCACAGGTTTTCTGTTACTCCGGCTATTTTCTCCACTGCCACAGCAGTGATGTCTCCTCTGCTCCCGCCGGTTTTCTGTTACTCCGGCTATTTTCTCCACTGCCACAGCAGTGATGTCTCCTCTGCTCCCACAGGTTTTCTGTTACTCCGGCTATTTTCTCCACTCCCACAGCAGTGATGTTTCCTCTGCTCCCACAGGTTTCTGCTACTCCGGCTATTTTCTCTCCACTGCCACAGCACTGATGTCTCCTCTGCTCCCGCAGGAACTCTATTTCTCTGGCTAATTTTCTATACTGCTGTAACAAGGCTGGCTCCTCTGCTCCCGCAGGAGCCCTGTTTCTTTAGCTAATCTTGTTTAATGCCACTGCAATGATGTCTCCTCTGCTCCCGCAGGAACTCTATTTCTCTGACTAATTTTCTATACTGCTGTAACAAGGCTGTCTCCTGCTCCCGCAAGAGAGCTTTGTTTCTCCGGCTAATTCTCTACTGCCACAGCAGTAAGGTTTTCCTTCGCTCTCATGTTTTTTCTGTTACTGGCTATTTTTTCCCCTGCCGCAGCAGCAATGTCTCCTCTGCTCCTGCAGGAACTGTTTCCCCGGCTAATTCTCTACTGCCACAGCAATGAGGTTCCTTTGCTCCCTCAGGATTTCTGTTACTCTAGCTACTTTCTCCCCTGCCGCAGTAGTGATTTCTCCTATGCTCCCGCAAGCTCTGTTTCTCTGGCTAATTCTCTACTGCCACACCAGTGAGGTTTCCTTTGCTCCCACAGGATTCGTTACTCCAGTTCATTTTCTCTACTGCTAGCAGGGATGTGTCTCCAGTAGGAGAACTGTTTCTCCGGCTAATCTCGTCTTCTGCTACAGCCTTTCTCCGTCCAGTGAGCTTCGGTCTCCCAGAGGATGTACCGTAACATGCATCTAAGTTTTCTCTTCTGTCCAGCAGGATTGGTCTCCTTATCAGGCTTATGCTACTCTGAATAATGTCTGAACTTCGTATTTTGAGCACTCCTTGCGTTGTTGTTGTTTTTGCCTCTTTTAGATGACTCGCTTATTTAGTCCTAATTTGTAAGTCGCTTTGGATAAAAGCGTCTGCTAAATGACTAAATGTAAATGTAAATGTCTCCCAGCGGACACTGCATGCATCTATGTTTTCTCTTCTCTGCAAGCATCAGTCTAACAACGGAGGCAGTCCTTCCGTCCAACACCATAGACTGCCCAAATAATTCCAAACGCGAATTCTTCTCGCCGCTCGGCCACCTAAACCATGCTATACACATAATTCCGCAAGGCCGCCCTTTCATCACGCACCTCCTCGCCCTAAGTTTATGGATAACTTACTCTAATCAGTGGAATGGCTTAACCTTTTTCTACGATTACATCTCTCTCTCCCCCTCGATTTAAGCCGTTGACAGCTCCTTCCAATCATCGTCACGGCTTTCCCAGGGGGGAAAGTGGTCAACTAACAGAATCCTGGTCCATCGCGACAAATTAAACTATGCACTGCATCAACAAAGGTCGTTCTTACTCACCCGCGCTAATTGCCACTCCTCAGATGCCTCATCTGGAACTCCGCTTGATCAATTTGTAATAACTGCCAAACACGTTCCAGGAGCACAAAATCAAATCGCTGACTCTCTCCCATTACTCTTTCCAGAAATTCAGGACATTGGTGCCAGAAGCATAAAAGCTTACTAGAGCTATCTAACCAGCATTCAGTTTTCAATAAATTAGTCTACGGTAAGCCCGCCTCCACCATAAATAAATCTCAAACAGCCCTGCTCATTAAAGGTTCAAGAACTTATCCCACTCGTCCGGATACCAGTCAATCTATTGCAATTGACATACTTGTAGCGGCACGAGGATGGGATAGAATGATTTTAAGCATAAATGATCTCTGCTAACGACTACGCCACCCTGGGGTCCGTTCTTCGTACGTCGCTAACTCACTTAGCTGGATTTGATTGTTGGTGATTTGGCATGATCTTGGATTGTTTGGTTCTTCAACGCTCATCCTGGACTTGCTGTCATAGCAACATGTGCGCAAACTTAAACCTGCTTGGGAGCAGGCTTATTTCATGTAAACAGGATTGCCATAGATCCCGGCTTCATAAGCGGAGCTGATACGGGAAGGCCAGCGCAGCGCGATAGTGCACTTTCTTTCTGAGATATATATTTTTTTCTCGTGATTCGTGAAATTGTCGTTTTTTGTCGCTTTTATGTTTAAAAAACAGTTTTATTTTATTTTTTTTTATTTTTTTTTTGTGGCATTTCCAAGCCACTTAAGACCCAATGTTGTAAAGCATTTTTTTTTTTTTTTTAGGCTATCATATTTTTTTATGAAGATCATACAATCATGACCATGCCAATTACAGATATGTCACTCAGGCTTCACTAACGTGATTGGTACCATAGACTATAGGCTACCATAGACTGCCACCAAGGCCTCAATGAAGGGGATTATGTGAACAGAAAGGGGGTTCACAATGTAAATGTGCAGCCCAGTTACTATTGTGATTCTTAATATTCCAGATTAGTAATATTATATCAAATAAAAAAAAGGCAGTTGACTAAAATCTTCCATATCACAAATGTGAAAGCAAAATGGCCAGGATCTGTGCATGACTTAAGAATTTTCAGAGATTCACATTTATGCACATTATTTGAAAGTGGTAAGGAAAGTTCCACAATTAAATATCAAGCTCAATGTATTACATACACTTATGCTGATCCTAACAGAACTGCATTTTTTCATAGGTGATTATGACATGTTCCTGCAGACAGGTGTTTTATGACCCCATTCCCTGACCCAAACCAGTTACAATGCAGCTCTAGCCAGGACAAGGGCACACAATGAAATTAACTTTGGCTAACTAAAGGGAAGATTTCAGTGTCTGAAAAGTCTGAGGGTTGCACACCTGACAGGGCCTGTGACATTGTTGCATGTGCCATATTACACAACATTGCCAAAAAAAAAAAAACACTTTTCATTAAATGTTTAATAAAAGACAAATATGCTTAGTTCCTTGAGTTTTATTTCAATTGTTCTTTGTAAAGAAAAGCCAGTGGTCAAGTGCCTGCAACAAGAGATATTAGACACATGCCTCATGCAACAAATAAAAAGGAAAAGTTGGCTATACACTGCCCACCTGTAGGCCTATGTCTCCTCTGTCTGTGCAGACTCTTCTGTAGGCCTTTCTGTAGATGTGGAATCCTGCAACTTATATTGCAGCCATAAAGCATACAAGTATAAATTAAGTAAAGTTATTTATGCACTTGCATGTAGTCTAGTTCCTCCATATGACAGTTATCTGAGAGGGTTTATTCACTGTCCAGTGCAATGGAAACAAATGGACATTACAAAGTCTTATACTTTCTTTCCTTTGGAAAGTTAGAAAATGTCCACTTACAGCACATATTTCAGCCACCACTTTCTTGGGAACAGATACAAGTGTGTATTATGTAAAAGTGCACAAAAGAGGAAAACACAATGTCATTACAATGAACTACACTGGGGAAAAATGTGATCAATAACTCATGGCAAAATATGTGTACATTAACATAAGTTTATCAGTTTTCACTTTCACAAGTCAAAGCAATTCATCATTACTCAAGATTTAACAGTTGAAATGACTATACAGCCTTAATTTAACGCAGCAAAAATTATTTTACAGTGTAGGCTACTAAGATCTTTTCTTTTTTTCTCAGCCTTTTTCTTGGTTGCTTTTATAAACAGATCACCATTTATTTAACAGTGCCTTTTATAAAAGAGACTATAATATAACTAAAAATGACCATTATGTAGAATATTTTTGTACTTCACTTTTATTTGTTCCCATGTTCTAGTATGGTGACTGACATTACAATGCACAAAGTAATTATGCAATTATTAAAATACAAAAATATAGGCTAATAAGTGATAAAAACATCACTTATTCTAACATGGATAAGTGTCACTAACATGGCCACTTCTAACGGATTTAAATTGTCTGCTACTTTTTGCCAGCCCTCTCTCCTGGCTTTTGCAGACTTTGAGGTGTTCCCTGGCGTTTTGATTAAACATTAAAATTCCGAATAAACTTCGACTATATTAGTTCTTGCTCTGCTGAGGAGAAAAACTGAGCGCGCTCTTTGGCCACGCTGAGCAGCCAATAGCAGCGTTGCTGATCAATGTTTCTACTATCGATACATATCCCCTTTTAACCAGCGCATGAACTCGCAATTATCTCAGATAACTCAATCCAGCGATACTAATCATATCCAGCAAGTGTGTTCGAAGAACCGAGTTAGCCAGATCATGATTCGCACGATGATATCATCTTGGATGTGTCATTTGATCTCGGATGTAATAAGCAACGTACGAAGAACGGGCCCCTGGAATCTTGCCAGGGACAATAAAATATAGTTTGTTATTTAAGGAAACACAGGTTCGTCCACAGTAAGGCGGCAGGAGACGTGGGTACAAAAAAATATAAATTTGTTTTATTAAAGATAAATAATCAATATAAAATGCACAAACATCAACAGCACTCAATGTAGACAATTTTGTGGTTCCACGAGCACACATGGAGCGACCTGAGTCAGCAGGACAGGAGCCGAGGCAGAGCAGTGGATAAGGGCACATAAGGCCTCCACGACAAGTCACCTTTTCCGTACGCCTGTGCATATACACTCACACCAGTACACACACTCACACCACTCAGCACACCACACTCGTGAGGGAGACCACCACCAACAATCCGCCCCTGCTTTGTGCACTCAGCTCCTGGAACAGAAATGTCACTGTTGAAACACACTCAGAATTGTCACTGTTGAAACACACTCAGAATTGTCACTGTTGAAACACACTCAGAACTGTCACTCCAAGAGACAGAAATTGGAGTAGAGATGTTCAGTTTCACGTTAAACATATTACAAAATTCTGAGTCAAAATACAAAATAAAAACTAATACAAATGAAAAGAAAACTTTCCTGGTGTCACAAGACACAGAGACAACCCCGAAATAAAGGGCTCACATGGAGGCACACACACTAAAATAAACACAAAGGACAGTGTTTTCAGTCCTTTGTCCACAGCGGATCAAAGCAACAGCAAGAGCAGCAAAGCAGCAGAGCAGCAAAGCAACAGCAAGAGCAGCAAAGCAGCAGAGCAGCAGAGCAGCAAAGCAGCAGCGCCTCCAGAAATAGTCCCACGCAGTCAACCGCACAGAAACTAATCGGTGGTGCAGATGCGACCCGTTGGTCCGTACTACATCTATAAATTTACAAATAAACAATCAGACAAACTCTGTGATTTAACTGCTAACAATTAATAAAAGCTGTTTCTCTCAACAGATTGCCATTTAACGTAGGCGCAAATTTAAAACTACATACCTTTTAGGTGCGATCTCTGGGGACTAACTCAGTCAGGCAGACAACATGCATGTGGGCTCATCCCATCTATCAGGTGAACAGCGTGCGCGTCGGCAATAACTAAGCATTCCGGACATGAAGTATAAACAACCATACTCTGACCATCAAGAGTACAACCTCAGCCGAATGCCAGCCGCGAAAGCTTGCATGTCGCCCTGGAAATAAGCTAATGTTAGCTACAGTATGCCATTGATCGGCCAGCTCACAACACCCAACATACCTGAATGACGACACGGGAAGGGGCGGTGCCTCATGGCACCATACACTCTAACCAGCTTTTTTATATGCGCTACTACAGCTCACTGATAGGACGAGCTCAAATGAATTAATCAGCCACCTGCAGGCAGGATATATCTCATTAGACCTGCCACATACTCACCAAATGTATTCCAACACTCTGTCTCGCATGCCATTCCACCAACTCCGTCTGCACACTGGAAGCACGTCTGTCCTAGCTGTCTTCGGTTTTTCTCCACCGCTCCAAATTGACTATCACATCTAACGTCGACTCAAATACCCATCCTTCAATCTCAGATTTACAGATCGTAGATATCGAAACCATATTTTCTTCATCAAACAAGTAGTAAACTAATCGAGCAAAAAGGTCACTTCGTTTATATTTTCAGTCCGCCAACCCCCATCCAACTGTACCACTCTCGTTTGATTTACTGCAGTTTAAACGTTGAATGTTCAAATCCCTACTCGGCCCACATCAGAAGCGTTCAAAACCTACATCAGATCCAACCGCTTCCACATCAAAACGCTCACCAAGCCATAATTAAATCATTCATTTCCATCACCTGCTGTGCTCCATCCATTGTCACTCTCAGTACCAGTACCAAGTTTCAACCCACTTCCAGTATCACTTGGTTCGTTGCGTTCAAGCTCGATACAATAAACATCTACAATTCAGTTTTTTTTTTTTTTTTTTTTTTTTTTTTTTTACAAACAATGGCAGGCTCCCCCGTTCGCACACGTAACGGCTCCTCGTTCAAGGGCCGGGCTCTGTCCCCCTTCCGAAGTGCTGATCGAGCCCTCCCGTTCGAATCGCAGTGAGAGTCTGCCCATCTTAGTCGTCGTGGGACGGCCGCGCTCATGTCGCTGTGTGGGCTCCCCATTCGTCGGGCCGCGAGGGTTCTGTTCCCGTGTCCCAGCCCCCTTCGAAGCGCCGGTCGAGCCCCCCGACAGAGTCCAGCGGGCGCCCTCCCTTCCGCTGGCGAGGCCTACCCATCCGATGCCGTGAGCATCCAAGTTCCCGTCGGACGCTGCGAGGGCCCTCCCAGTTGAATGGCTAAACTCTTTCTCAAATCACGCTCGTAAAAATCTTGCGTCATCGAGTTGACAGTTCAACTGCCGAATGGGCTTATCCGTCCGATGCCGTGAGCATCCAAGTTCCCGTCGGATGTCGCGAGAGCCCTCCCGGTCGAACAGTCAAGCTCGTTTTAGTAAATACCTTCTCATGCCCTGCACTTTTTGGGGGAATTAATTGCACATCATTTTACGATTGCTGTCCTGCGCTCACCTGGCTTTTATGGGGGGAGTACTTTGGGTTCGGGCCTAACTCCGAGCTCGGAGCCCTCCCCCCGTACAGCACGCCAAATACGCATAAACTTATTGTATTAATTATATGTAGATGTGAACTCGTGAAATGAGGTTTTATTTATCATTTAATTAATCAATCAACGATACTATTGATCAGCATTACCAAACGTGGACGTTCCACTAGAAACAAACAGATGTATTGTTTTAATTTATTACTGTGAAGCTGCTTTGATACAACCTATGTTGTGAAAAGCACTATATAAATAAACTTGACTTGACTTTTTCTGACACTTTGCAAACACGAATATTAACACAGAGCAGGGGTGTCCCAACTCGTGTCCTGCAGAGTTCAGCTCCAGCTCGCCTCAGCACTCCTGCCTGGAGGACTCTAGTATGCCTTGATTCGCTGATTTAGCTGTGTTTAATAGGGATTGGAGCTGAACTCTGCAGGACAGTGGCCCTCCAGGACCCACTTTAGACACCGCTGGCTTTTTAGACTTTTCATTTAATTATATATATAATATTGGCAGCAATAACACTGCAAACCTTTGCATTCTACCAGTTAAGTTTGTCGTAATATTAAGATGTATGAAGCGCTATAGAAATAAAGGTGACTTGAGATGAATTTTCACATCATAAGGGTCTAACCAACTTTACAACCAAGCTGTTCCCACAAAATCTACATAGGATTTATGGAGTCTGTGTTTTCCAGACTGATACAGTATAATTTGTTTTCTGTAAATAAAGATTAACCATATCTATCTACTAAACCTTTTCATCAATTTCTCCAAAATTGAATAAAATACCTTATCATTATAGTAATTCCTCAGTTGATCTGCAATGTTGCCTAATTAAGATTATTTGATATAAAGCACAGACGAGTAATGTATGTATGTTTACTGATCAATGTTTGTATGTGAATGAAAGCCTGAATTAAATCGGTTAAGTTATGGTGTCTCGTCAGAAGACTGGATTAAACCATTTCATTCATATGGATTTGTTTTACCATCTCTTTATAAATGTTTTGAAGCATCAGAGGTTTGGTTGAACAGACTTTCAATAGATGGACAAACAGAAATCTCACAGATTTCATTAAAAATATCTTCATTTGTGTTCTGAAGATGAATGAAAGTCTTACGGGCTTGGAACGACATGAGGGAGAGTAAATCCGTGTATCATTCGTTCAGTCGTTTTTTATGTAATATTGACATTAGAAAAATGAGAAAACTGTTTCTTTTTCGATTTTTCATTTTTTCCAAAAAAACAAAAAACAAGAATTCAGCTTGATTTTTCTTTTTTCGTTCTGAGGTAGAAAAATGAATAAACAGCTTGAATATTCGATTTCTACACGTGGGCGGGAATGAAACGCCCCTTTCCTCTACAAGATACTACAATTAAAGGGATAGTTCACCCACAAATTAAAAATCTGTCATAATTTACTCACTCTCAAGTTGTTCCAAACCTGTATGAGTTTCTTTCTTCTGCTGAACACTAAAGAAGATTAAAGAATGAAGAATGTTGGAAACCAGACAGTTCACGGTAGCCATTGACTTCCATACCACGAGAACACTATGCTGCAAAAAGCATCTAAAAGTGGTCAGTCAGTTAAAAATCTAGAAATCCAGAAATACCTGCATAACAACTCATACAACACAAATAAAAGCAACAAAGCTAAGAGAAACCTTGAAACAGAAATGGCAAAACAGTATCAGACTCAAATATAAAATATAGCTTCAAGCAGCGATACAGGGCCAAGCCGCTGCAACAGCTCTTCTAATCTAAGAGAAAGAAAGATTAGTACAACGCTTGAATAATAAAGGAATCAAAATGACACAATATCCCATACAATTTTTGCCACGTCTTATTTATTAAGTTCCTTCTCAGATAGATAGATTCTAGTTTTTCCAGGTTTAGATTTAACACTGCTAGGTTGGAATTTACAGCTCTGCATGTGTCTCCAAAAGCACTTTTCATAAACAACCCTTGACAGTACACACAGTGAATGAAGTCTTGACCCTCACACTTTTCTTTTGGTTGTTTGAAGGGAACAAGAATTCCAGACCCTGTTTTTATAACTTCAGCATTATGTACAAAGTTTCCTTCAAATTCAAGCTGCAATTTTCTTTGATGGGATCCCTTTGGAAAAATCAATGCTCTTGAAACCTCTATCTCTTTTAAGTGAGCACGCTCCAAGTGTCTAGATATTTTTTGGACCGCTGATCTACAATATAGGCAGTACTGTCGCTTGTTGTACATTCGAGATCCATTACTCTTTCTGACGACAGCAGGAACAAGTACTGATAAATCTCCAACTGTTGTTTGTGTTATAGCAGCAATTATGTCATTGTCCTGGAATTTAGCAAGAGGTGTCTTGATTTTGCGCATGTATGGAACTACTGTTGCATCAGCTCAACTTTTTAATGATAGTTCTTGGCTCACGTTACTATCTGTACTATCCCCACTTGTGGATGGAACACATTCTTCTCCACTGTCCTGGCTTGATTCACTTATTTTTTCAGATCCAACAGAAATCTTCTGATTAACCTATAAAAACATAATAACAAATAAGTTACACAACACACAACTAGGTTTTCCCAATACAACAGGTGTAGGTTAATTATAGCTACACAGATGACTAAATTGATAATGTATAAATCTAAATATTATTCCATTTTCATGGCCGAAGCCAGTTGTTGTTCACAACAAAGTCACGGAATGCAACTTTTCTCTACACCCTGTACACAGCGGACTTCAGGCATAACACAAGCAGCTGTCACATGCAGAAGTTCTCCGACGATACTGCCATTGTTGGGAGGGTTTCAGAGGAGAATGACCAGGAGTACCGGGAGGTCATCGGGGACTTTGTCAACTGGTGTGAGTCAAACCACCTTCACATCAACGCCAGCAAGACAAAGGAGATGGTAGTTGACTTTCGCCGGAGGCCACCTGATGCTACATCGGTGAACATCCAGGGTGTTGACATTGAGATGGTGGAGACATACAAATACCTGGGTGTTCACCTTAACAAGAAACTAGACTGGTCCACAAACACAGATGTCCTGTACAAGAAGGGCCAAAGCCGTCTCCACCTACTGAGGAGGCTGAGTTCCTTCGGTGTGTGCAGGTCTCTGTTAAAAACTTTTTATGACTCTGTGGTGGCATCTGCAATCTTTTATGCAGTAGCCTGCTGGGGAGCTGGGAGTACAGAAAGGGACAGGAGAAAGCTTAATAAACTGGTGAAGAAGGCTAGCTCTGTTCTGGTCTGCCCTCTGGACACCATAGAGGAGGTGGGGGAGAGGAGGATGTTAGCCAGGCTGACATCTATTATGGGCAACACTTCTCACCCCCTACATGAGACTGTGAGCTCCTTGAGCAGCTCCTTCAGTAGCAGACTGCTGCACCCTCAGTGTAAGAAGGAGCGCTTTCGCAGGTCCTTCATTCCAGCAGCAGTCAGACTATTTAATGCAACATCATAATGCAGCACTGCTAGCTGCTTCTGCACTTTGAGTAGCACCGGACAATTACTCTGCATTTCTTTATCTATTTATTACTTTGTGTCACTTATAATTGTGCAATATGTTACCTCCATTCATTTACATTATACTTATTTGTATACTTGTATATTTGTATTTATATACTGTCTGTTTACATAAGGTTGGCTATTGTGTGAATACAGTTGTTTTTCTAATTATTATTATTGTTATTGTAAGTAATCTTATTCTATTCTATTTTCCATTCTCTATATTTTTTGTATTTCTTACTTTATTTTTGAGCTGCTGTAACACAGAAATTTCCCCAGTGTGGGATTAAGACCCACGTGATTTTTTATTACATTCAAGACAGATACAGTGGGTACGGAAAGTATTCATACCCCTGGTAAATATGATAAAAAATGGCTGTAAAAAATAAATCTTTCATTCAAAAAAATTGATCTTTCATTAAAAAAATTGGCAAATATCTAACCTTTCATTGAAGTAAAAGAATTCAAATGTGTCTTAAATGGAAATCACATTATGACCAACACAAAGGCCAAATTCCCTTAATCTTCCATCACAATGAGTAAAACCAAAGAATATAATTCTGATATGCATCAAAAGATTGTTGAGCGTCACAAAATAGAAAGTGGCTTTAAGAAAATAGCTAAATAATTGAAAATACCCATTTTGACCATCAGGGCAATAATTAAGAAGTTACAATCAACTAAAGATGTTACAAATCTGCCAGGAAGAGGACGTGTGTCTATATTGTCTTAATGGACGGTGAGGAGGAAAGTTTGAGTGGCCAAAGACTCTTCAATAATCACAGATGGAGAATTGCAGTGATTAGTTGAGTCTTGGGGGTCAGAAAGCCTATAAAAAAAAATCAAACAACCCCTACATCACCACATGTTGTTTGGGAGGGTTTCAAGAAAAATCATCCTCACTCCTCCAAAAGTAAACTCCAGCATATTCAGTTGTCAGACACGACTGGAACTTAAGACAGCACAGGGATCTGTGGTCAGATGAAACTTACAAAAGAGCTTTTTGGCAGCAAA
Organism: Squalius cephalus; assembly: GCA_022829025.1. NCBI lineage: Eukaryota > Metazoa > Chordata > Actinopteri > Cypriniformes > Leuciscidae > Squalius > Squalius cephalus. The sequence goes on along the minus strand of CM040794.1, from coordinate 18,366,311 downwards.
CACGCTAGATGGGTTTGGTGCACACAGGGATAAAAAGTACCCCATGTGTATAATTTAATATACCATTGGATCTTTAATGTTGTGGGCCTATTTTCTGCTGGAGGTCCTGGACTTCTTATTCAGATACATGGCATCGTGGATTCTATCAAATATCAACAGATAAAAAATCAAAACCTGACGCCTTCTGCTAGAAATCTTATAACGGGCCGTGGTTGGATCTTCCATCAGGACAACGATCCAAAACAAACATCAAAATCAACACAAAAATGTGTTGCGGAGCACAAAAAGAAGCTTCTGCCATGACCGTCCCAGTTCCCTGACCTGATGAGTGGAGTGAACTGAAGAGAAGAAGCACCAACATGGATCTGGGAATCTGAAGGATCTGGAGAGATTCTGTACGGAGGAATGGTCTCTGATCTCTAGTCAGGTGTTCTCCAAACTCATCAGGCATTATAAGAGAAGACTCAGAGCAGTTATCTTGGCAAAAGGAGATTGCAAAAAGGTATTTACTAAAAGGGTATGAATAATTGTGGCCAACGTGTTTTGGAGAAAAACATTCATTTCATAATGTGATTTCCCCCCCAATTTGAATTCTTTTACTTCAATGAAAGGTTAGAATTTTGCCTATTTTTTTGAATGAAAGATTTATTTTTTACAGCAATTTTTGATCATATTTACCGGGGGTATGAATACTTTCCGTACCCACTGTATATCAAAAATGAACAAGTCTTACTCTAAAATGTTAGCATTTTTATGTACAAAATTATTAAGAAATGTAGACTTGCAAGAACTAAAAAAATAGACATCAGAGATGAGAATGCGCATGATAATATAAGGTATTCTTACAGAATTATATTTGATTTGATTTGATTTGATAGACTTTATTAAACAAACAGAATGTATTACAATTTTGCTCATAGTAACTGGCTAAGTTAAGCTTCTCAATGGCTTCATTGTTTTCCACAGCAGCATCAATGCTAAAAGATGCCAAAAACAAATGATAAATACAAATAATTTACAGGACCTAAAAGAATATAAAGGCCTTTCTATAGCTCAACATGAGCTTGAGATTCAATGGTCACATGATTTTTGTGTGTGGTTGAATCAAATCCTGGATTTCTTGTGGGATGGATAGCAGTGCTTATTTAGTAAATTCAAAGGTCCCGGGACACATAGACCAGCGAGAGGGAGAAGGATCCGTTAAATTCAAAGGTAACCGACTGAATGGAAAAAAAAGAGGAAAACAATGCAGCAGCTCAGTACTCCAAATCCCATTAGAGCGCCGCCTGCGCCATTCCACGTCCATCACCGTACGGATGGTGGATCTACAAACTGGTCTATATTAGAGAAAAAAATATTTTGTACTCTAATGTTTCCCCGGATAGATCCGGGTACAACTGTGTATATGTACATGAAGCCCGCAAGCTGGCTTTTGTCCGTCTTTATCAGACAAGTCAGAAAGGTTAGCTATAAGACACGCGACCAACTTTTATCACATAAAATATAAATGTTGTGTCCCAAAAGCCATTGTGCCGCCATGGTTGTGTTATCTCGGAGAGGGAACATTGGATTTTCACACATGTACTATTTTTTTTTTTTTTTTCACAAATTTCTATCTTAGCCCATTGGACGGAACAGAGTCCATGTCTCCAGCTGATGTAGCAATCCTACCAGCTCAGCTCTGATCTCCCTTGGTAAGAGAGCTGCTTGATAAGAGTGACAGTCAAATTATGACTTAAAGTGATTTAGGAACATACTGCCGTGCAAAGGCAAAAGACCGTAACTTCGTTTTTGGTCGAAAATGAGTTATTTATATTTTTGGCACATTCAAGACCTTCTTTATCATGTGGATAAGTATCTTGAATCAATTCCGTTTATTTTTCGAGAAAATAATGATTTGTCTTAACAGTAACTTCCAAAAGCCCATGAGAAACCAAGGCAGAACACCGTAACATCAGTTACCGCTCTTTGGCTTTGTTTTGGAACGCTCAAATTACGAGTTACGGTGCTCTGCCTTTGTTTAGCCGCGCGTCAATATGAAGCTACGGTGCCGGTGTTTAATCAAATAATGCTACCTACCAGGTTGTAAGGTTATCTGCCTTTGTTTTAATGTCCATTAAAATTAAAATTACGGTGTAGCCTGTGTACTTTGTACAGCTGCCATCAGTCGCTCTAACTTCTGATGTCCTCAGAGCGGTCAGAACATTTAGTATGGTCTGCTCCATCGACAAACGTGCGATATCGATCGCGAAGGATTATGCAGAGTTGACAGAAAAACGTTACACATTGCCGTATCAGATGAATACATCCATGAATTAAAGCTCGCAAACTAGCTGGCAGAGTGCCAAAACTTCGCCTTCAGCCCCGCCCTAATCGCGGTCGAGTCAACGCTGGACTAATAGGAGGTATTTTGTCATGTCAAATGTATTAATAATGCCATCAGAATGCAACCAAAGCACAGGATAGCAATACGTAGATGGCTATAAATAATTGTAAATCATACAAAATAAATGCCATGATCACTAGATTTTATACAGGTGTGTACTATAATGATTTTGTTAATGGTGATCAGCAACTAAATATTGATAATGTGGAAGTTACTGCCTTTTGCCTTGGTATGACCTCTCACTTTTTGCTGACAATACAAAGGCAGAGTACAGTAACTTTAAAATAGTGGTCAAAAGTCAAGTTTGAGCTCAAGATTTTTTTATGTATATAATTTCCATTACTAAAACATCTATTTGCCAAATTTCCAGTGTCCTACCTATAATTAATTAAGCGGGACAACTAAAAATCTTTAAAGTCATTTTTCTCAGTTCCACACTCTAGCGACTTAAGGTCTTTTGCCTTTGTAGGGCAGCATAGACCAATGAAAGAATTTTAATGCTGTTCCCTTTAACACTGTTCATACATGTTTTTTCAATTGGATACATAATACGGTTGATAACGAGTTCACTTTTTTTCCAGAGTTTTGAAAAGTGAACTTGTTATTGAAGGTTGCATGTATGCTTTTGAAAAATTAACCTGTTTGAATGCTGACTAGATTCTTACCACCACTGTTTGCCATGCCAGTAGAAGTCAAACATAAAAACTGCCTGTGATGGATGATACTTCTTCCTCCTAGCTTGAGATTCAGTAGAGTCTATCATTTCTCCTCTGTACTCCACAACAAAATCCAATTTTTGAAATGGGGACAGGGCAAACACACCACAACCTATCAAGATAAAATACATAAATATATCACATCTGATGTGGCAAGAATGCAAGTGCACTGTGTAACCACTGTTATTGACAGTAAAGGCAATCTAAATTCATTGTACAAAAATATACATAAATAATCCAGAATTGTGGTAAATTGTGGTAAAAATGTTAAACTTGCCTTTTATTGGATTTATGTGTCGTGCCTCCAAAAAACATGTGTGGTCTGTGGCACTACGCACATGTTGCAGTGCCACACCTTCTGGGTTTATTCGCAACCTCTTCCTAGTGACTTCCTCCTGTGCCGAATAATTTAATTGCACTATTTTGGCTATAACGAATTGTTATCACAACTGCATGTGATGTACCAAAAAACAAAATTTGTGAACATTTTGTTATATTAGGAACACATGTCCAACATTATCTCTGTCAGACCAAATGAGATATTCCAGGAACTTTAAGCAACTCTGTATTGTGCATGCATACAAGTTTGAGACTGATTCTCACTGCGAGTTGCCCATTTTACAAGAATAAAATACTTTTTCAGCAAAGTAAAGTTACTCAAAAGAATACAAAAAGACAGTATACTGTATTTTGTCATTCAGCAACTCAATATGGTTACTACTTGAACTGTATTTACCTTGTGCATCTGCATTGCCAGGGCAATTACTTCAAACCTGTTGACAAAGAACTTGTTAAATATGATTTTTGCGCAGCTGAGCGATTTAATCTGATGTGACTCACAGAATGACCATCCTCAAATCACCCAAATGTTTTTCTAAAAACATCTTTTTTTTCTTTCTGTACCACTGTTTAAAGACCTCTGCAATAATCTGAATCATCAGGGATTGACATTAATGCTTGTCCACTTGTCCAGAACAAGTAAATAAAAAAATTAAAAATTAAAAATTTACCATGGTGTGTGATCTGGAAAGTGACTGGTTGTACCTGAGCAATTTTATATCGGTTACTCCAAGGGGCTGATCACTAATTAAATTGAAATAATTGTTCTGCATTTTTGTAAATGCTATTTTATTTTGATATGCAGATTTTAATGTGTAAATACAGCTGGCAAAATTTAGGTTTCATTTATTTTCATTTCCAAGGTGTATATTGTGACAAAAGGTAACGATTTTGACAGGGTATGATGATATTCTACTTTAGAAAATTTTGTCAAACATATTGGCACAATAATTTGAGTGACTTGCAGATTTTGTCAAGTGCCATGTTGTAAATGTGATTTCACTTCACATTGAATTTAATTCCGCATGTGACCGCTCACTTGTGCAAAAGTTCTTAATTTTCAGAATATCAATTGAGATATGTGTTTATGAATGTGTTCTGATCCTGTGTGATTTTTTTTAAAGAAGTGTACCTTCTAGAAAGGGTAGATCCCACAAGTGTCCCAGTCACGGGGCCTCACAAAGTAACAAACACAAGTATGTGTTTGTGTTTGTTTTTATGGGCTGTGACATGAAATTGAGTTGGCTATTTTTTTCTAGATGGCCTTAATTCCCTGGCCAACGACCTTTGTGCCATCACAAATTACAAGCATTTTTTTTATGGAGCTACTGTTTACCATATATTCTGGTTTCGACATGACACGGGGAGAGTAGTATTGCTTGTCTGAAGGATAGACAATACATTTAATGTCAATGCCTGATCATGGTCAATTGATAACTAGGTCTTTATGAGCAATAATTTTTTCAATAACTCCATAGTTAATAATGTTAGACCCTAGCTAGGTAGTGAGTAGTGAGTTAATAACACTAGCAGGCCGACAGTAAGCATTCGGCAAGCAAATTAAGGGACTGTCTCAAAACTGCACACACACACACACACACACACACACACACACACACACACACACAAATAAGCATTCCAAGGTGTGAAACCATGCAAAGCATACTAATAAAATGTAAAGATGTGAATTAAGTGGAAAAACTAATTTTTGTCAAATAGGCCTAGATAGTTTTAAGCTGTGAATGGGATATTCACTATGAATGGGTACATGGTTATTACATTGTACTCCCAAAATTTCATTTTGCCTGATAGAAACAGGTGATGTCACACCTGGATTTGGAAAATGTCATTTCGTCTATTTTTAATGAATTTTTGAAATGCGCAAATCTATATAACTTACTGGTCATGTGACCTGATGATGTCACATGACCTGGAATTTATTCCCCAACCCTTGGAACACACCATACATGGATTTAGAAAATTGATATTAAAAGAGGAATTTGACAAAGCTGTGAAATTAGTCCATTATTAATTTTGTTGATTTCACAAGTAATGACCATTCACATTAAGAAATACATGTTTTGTCATATTTTCATAAAGGAAAAAGAAATTAAGTGCACACAGTTAGCTCATGACATCCCTTTATTGAAGAAAACATACAGAAGTTAAACAATCAAGAGTTTGATTTAATTTTCGTCTATTTCTTTAAATATTAACAAATGTGAACTTATGGTCTTGGGATTTTGTAATATCACCGTTATGTAGTATAACAGTGAAATAAGTAGTTACAGTCTTATAACTGTAAAACCAAATGCTATATTTCAAAAGGCACCAGAGTTTTTACTAAAATGCAATTTTGATGTTAATAACATATCAATTACACTTGTACACTCATAAATAGATTTTACTTTGTACGATAATAATTTCTTCCTCCACAAGGATTAATGCACAATTTGGAATAGTAAATAAATCAAGGTTAGAAACAAAACGTTTTTTTAATGAAAATTGGTTTGGGAATTTTGGTTGAGGAATTGATTAAAGATGATGGTATCTTTAGTTTTATAGAACTTATGCTCCATTGTCTAAACAAAATATATTCTTGCTGTTACAAATACTTTGAACTTTCTGTTCAAGAAACATGTTTTAGATTGGAGTAAATTATAGATGACACCTCATAGATATTCTACAATGAACAAAGTTAATGAGTTTTCATATAAGATAAATAACATTGAGTAGGCCTACACTCATTAGACACTTGTGCTTTAAAGTTAATGTGGAAGACAATTGTATATTTTGTGTCCATGAGACACTGATATTGAAGCTGATATTGTTTTTTTTATTTTGAAGAAAGTGATATTAAAATGTTTTACAACTGATATAGATAAATATTTATATGTGATTTCATAACTATTATGGCTTATTACTAGGCCTATAACCAAAGTGGATTGAAAAATAAATATTTTTAAACAATTTAAAATTGACATTAACATATATTTTGAAACTATTTATAAAAGTAAAACTTTAAAAGCAATACGAACCATGCAACTGTTTAGGATAATTATGTATTTACAAAAAAAAAAAAAAATAATCCATTGCCACTATACATTGTTTTGATGTTTTCTAAAAAAAGAGAAGAAAAAGTCTTTGATACATCAAACAAACAAATAAAATAAATGAATATATAAATAGAAGGACATCTCTATTCATATTAGATGTGACGTGATCTATCATTTTGATATCACAATGTTTATTTATAATGCTTCGTTCTCTTTCTCTAAAGTAATGACTAAAATTTTTGGAATTTTTTTTTATAAAAAAAAAATATATATATATATATATATATATATATATATATATATATTATATATAACATCAAAAAGTGTTAATGACAGCCAGCAATTAAAAAATTGTGTCAGGAAAAACAACAACAAAAAACAATCTAATAAGCCTAAAATTAAATTTCACATAAAAGCAGAGATTTAGTGGAAAAATTGTGTCTTGGTCAAAGGAGCAACTCAAAATGATGGGCCATGTCACATATTTACCATATAGGCTAACTGTTTACCTGATGTTTTTCCCTTTTCACTGCGTCCTGCACAACACACAGAACCATTCCGTTTCAGAACTAGTAGCTGTAGGCCTACACATAAAATGTGAAACCACCTACAACACCTGTCACATTGAATCTGCAAGAGAGCAAAATCTCTTCACTGATCTTAAAGATCTTAAACTTCACTGTTTTGTCAAGACATGTTATGTTATGTTTTTATGCACTTTTGGGTTTTCAAACCTGTCCTGGAGCCTCCCCAGCCCTGCACATTTTGTATGTCTCCCTTATTTGACACACCCATTTCAGGTCTTGCAGTCTCTACTAATGAGCTGAATCAGGTTTGTTAGATGTGGGAGACATATAAAATGTGCATAGCTGGGGAGGCTCCAGGACAGATTTGAAAAGCCTATACTAAAATCATGTGCAATGCTACATCCATGCCGCTAAGTGTCACTCATAGGCTAATAACAACAGATGTTATTACTCCCTGGAACACTAGCTGGGCGCCACGCCACGCTTGAGCTGTGTGAACAAAACGATTTTTTTATGCATATTTACCCAGTCAATCATCTGGACATCCGTCTTGTTTGGGAGGTCTCTCAGCCCACAGGTAGAGCAGAATTCCTCGTTTGATTCTAAGATAAAGTGTAAAGTTACTTAATGCATTCATATTTCCTAATTTTGTATAATTTATTCAATGTCATTAAAATGCAATGATAAATTGATTTGAGCAATTAACCTGCTGCAAGTAGAATTTCCTGTGCCATTTCCCTCCTGAGGTTTCCTATGTTTTCTGCAGAAGGATTTATTTGAAATTCCTCTGGAATGACTGGAAACTCTTTAACAGTTTCCTTTACCATCTTAAAAAAATGTAAAAAAAAAAAAAATTATATATATATATAACATGAATAATTCTAACAATTTATGTTACAAGAAATCATTACTTTTACAAGGTTGGGTTTCCAGAAGCACTCACAATTGTTAATAGTAATAGGCCAATTTATCGACAGAATTTGACAGCAAAACCTTTCAAATGAAGATATCAGGTGTTAAGAATTCAAAATTGCAAATATTTAAAATATTGCTCTGTCTTTGTTTAATTTCATTGGTTATGCTTGAAATTCTGACTAACGATATAAGCTCAAAGACTTTTTTTCCGATCTTCGTGAATTAGCTGATGCAGCAGTGCTGCTCTGCACTCTGGCAGCGAGATTCATCGGAAAGACGAAAGGCGAAATGTGAATTGGTAAGTACACATACAAACACATACACGCATTTCTCAATTAGGCTACGTTTTATTCTAACGTTATTTGCAATGTAAAAACAATTTCCCGTTTAACTCTAGTTTAAAAAGTTATATTTTAGAGTGATTTGCAAGGTAAACACGTTAGAGTGATAAACACGTTTGAGTTACTAAGTTTCTGCCAGAACATCACATTGCTCAATTTCCGACCTTTTGACGACCTACTGACATCTTTTAAAAGTGACTCGCATCAGATATGCATTTACACTAGGCACACTTCATAAAGGCGAAATTTGGCCAGAGTCAGTGTAAACGATAACCTTTTAATCCATTTTTTTTATTAATGATACGCGCTAAAATAATAAAATAGGACAATTAATTAAGACTCAATTACTTCTCATATATCAAATATGATATCATATATCATATAGGCCTATATTAATTCTCATATATCATTTTGACCCCACTCTACAAAATAGTGGATTACTCAGTAAATATTGGTGACATTTAATATTTTGCATTTCATCACTATTTATGTTTGTTTTTCTACAGAATTTGTTTTTTAACAAAATAAAAAATGAGCTGTGGACCTCTGGTTGAATTGACACAGAATGACCCTATTGTATTTATATTATTGATTACATTTTATTATGCTGTTAACTCAATTATACATTACAAAAGTTCAACTATGTAACCTTAGTAAAGCTGTTATTTGAAGCAAAAACTTGTTTTAATGTATTATAAATTGTTTTATATAAATAAGCAGAACAGTATATAAATGTAAAAGTTTGAGTTATGTCTACTTGCCTTTTAATTTATCTGTTCTTAAAAGTTAAAGTTAATTCATGGGAAAGACCACATTAGGTGGTTGTATTAAACTGAGGGTTAGGTTCCTCAACTTATTAGGGTTTACAGTGCGCTACAAATGAGTGGATACCACACTACAGCAGTACACTTTCACATTGTCTGAGAAAAGCAGTGTAACTATTTTCATACTGGCAAAATTAACTGACGGAAAATCTGTTAATTTTGCCACTCTGAAAATGCACTGCTTTTATGCGTTAAACAAGTGGCAATGGCATCGGGAAACCCAATCATACTTCTAGTAGGCCTATGTATCGTACACAACAATACCTGTAAAACAAATACTCCACAACTGGTAGCATCCTCTTGCACTGTGTGCAGAGCCGTCGCATAGGCTGTGCGAACTGTGCAACCGCACAGGGCCTCGCGCCAATAGGGGGCCTCGCAATCCTGCTGTTTTTTTTTTTTTTTTTTTTTTTCACCACTTTTTAAAACATCTCGCGTCACGAATGTAACAATTCTACAAATAAATAAAACATATCCAGCTAACTGGCAAATCATTCATTTCGTTCGTTTTTTTTTTTAAATAAGAGAAGATCTAGCGCTGAAATGTGTTTTTTAAATCAAGTGATCAAAGTGCTCGTTGCCGCTGCGATCAGAGGCGCGGATACAGTGTTTTCTCGTGTGGCTTGCGCACACGCCGCACTGTCTTCATTTGGACGCGCGCTTCAATCCGTTGTGGATACTCTAACATAATGCACACAAATGTGTCCCTGCTTGATATACAACCACTGATTAACATAATCGGTTTTGATGAGAGAAAAAAAAACGTTTTACGAGAAAAATAAAACCATACGACAGTGGATTCGAACCTACAACCCTCTGACATGATAGGTGAAAGTTCTACCACTGGACCATTAAGACACATAAGAGCTAAGTAGGCAAATTCTCGACCTGACTTGATGTAAAGCCATTCGTGGTTGCACAGTTGATTTTTTTCCCCTCTGAAATACATAGCAAAAAGTCATAGCTGAGACTATGTGCATGATTATGCTGTATTATTCTACTTGATAAAAACGTATTGCAGCAAGATTATGCGTGCAAAAGAATTAGAACAGCTACGTCCGTGTGACTGTAATTCATGCGCAATTGAGCATACACATCAAAGAGCAGGGCCTCGCATTTCAAGTTCGCACAGGGCCTCGCACCCCACCAGCGACGGCACTGACTGTGTGGTTTATGTGACCAGTTTTCCACTCAATAATGACCAGGGGTGCGTTTCCCGAAAGCATCGTTGGCCAACTATGGTCGCAAGTTCCGTCGTTACCAATAGAGTTCAATGGACATTGCGATGAACTTGCGACCATAGTTGGCCAACGATGCTTTCGGGAAACGCACCCCAGGTCCTCTTTTCCCAGGCGATTGCGACGCATTTTGAAGTACTGTCTGTGTTGGACAATAACTTGCTAAGTAACAATTTTATTTAGATATCCTAAGTATTCCTTTTTAATTTTTTTATATTGTTTAAGTATTACCATTTATATGAAGGAAAATTGCTTACTGAAATTTTTTTGATGCGTTTGTCAGGCCCCTGATGTCAGGTGTAGCACATGCAGGATCCACAACAAAATTTGTTGTGATGGAAGATGAAGGTACTAAACACAACACATTAAACAGCAAAGGCACCATTACTGAAAATATTTTGTGCCGTCATATCCATTACATATAGATTATTAACCTAGTCTTGGGACTGCAATGTGCTTTTGGGATTTCAATTTCTAGCTTACTTACATTTCATGTTCTTGTTTTCACATGGATATTTTTAAATGGAGTCAAACCAGTTCTGTATTAGTTACATAGTTATAATTTTCACACTTTCTTTTTGATCTGTAGTTTTCTGTTAAATATAAGTTCATAAAAAAAAATAAAAAAAACCATGGCTATAAGCAGTAAAAAGATAGTCCACCTAAAAAAAATTACATTTTGTCATCATTTACTCCCCTTCATGTGTTTCCAAATGGTTTCTTGTATGACTTTCTTCTGCTAAACAAAAGGAAAATATTGAGTCACTGTGGGATTTTTTTAGCCTGGTTAAAACCAGACCATTCTCAGTAGTAACTGAGTTATGGTCTGGCAAAGCTTCATTAATAACTAATTTCCAAAGGGGCGTCACCAACGGACGTCGCTCAAATGCCTCTGGGCGCAATTGGATAGACCTAAAACCAATCAGAGCGATCGTCATCGTGTAAAGCCATATGCTGCGTCCCAATTCGCCTAAGTTACACCTACGCCATAAAATGATATCCGTCATCACGACACTTCACGTCACTTCAAAAGATGTACTGTATGCTGTGTGTAGTTGTCTTGGTGCTGACCCACGTGATAAACAAGCATGCCTTTCATTGGCTTATAGTGTGTGTAAGTGTGTGAGAGTGCACTACCATTAAGCACACTTAAACACATCATTTTTTCTTTCTCATCACTTGTGGACCAAACTCAGATTTCTGCACTAGACATATCAGCAAAGCGTTTTCTATTCATTCCAGTGATAATCCTTGTGGGGTCCAGCAAAATGGCCCCACACCGTTTTTGGGGCCCCACACCGTGAGTGTGCTATCAGGTTGCGGTCCCCACAAAGTGATAAAAACAGGTGCACACACACACACTCACACACACAAACACGTGGGAGCTGGAGCTGTCCTACAGAAATCTGATGTGGACAGAATAGACCATCCAGTTTGTTTCTTTTGGAGAAAGTTGAACTCATACCAGCGTAATTGTTCTGTTGTAGAAAAGGAAGCGTTTGCCCTTATTTGGGCCTAGCAGCATTTTGCTGTTTTCATTAACTCCAGTGCACCTATTGTGATAAATATATACGGATCATAATCCATTAACGTGTTATTCCCTTTGGCGTTTTTGGGAGCTGTCTTTTGGTCCTGAACTTGTGTTTGTCCTATGACTGTTTATTGAGTTTTGTTATGTTTTGTTACAGGGATCTTTGTGGGAGTCCCTGTCTTATGGGCAGCGGTGTGACGACCTCTGCTGTTGGTTTTGGGAATTGCTGTTCGGTACCTTTGCCCACAAATGATCTCAATTGGCAGTAAATTGGCAACACCTGTGACTGTGCCTCAGACGCTTCTTAAAGGAGATCACCAACTGAGCCAGAGGGAGGACTTCGGTTTTGAACTTTGCTCGTGTTGTATTTTGTTACCTTCTGCTTTTACATTTCAACATTGTATTACACTTTCAACCATGCACCTTGCTTTACACACTGATGTTGCTGATGGATACAGAAACACTGTTACTTTCTTGAATTGTATTCATTTTATTATTTAGTGTTGCCTTATTTTGTAATTATTATTTAACAATTATGTTATTTCCTGAAAATGTAAACACAATTGTCAAGTCACCTTTATTTATATAACGCTCTTTACACCACAGATTGTTTCAAGACAGCTTTACAGTGATAACAGGAAAATTATTCCACAAAGTTTGTTTCGGCTGTACAGCAGCTCTAGAAGAGTATAGTGTCATTGTTCAGCTGAAGTCAGTTCAGCGTTGATTCAGTTACGTTGTAAAAATCATCAGTTATTAATTTAGATCATTTCATCTATACAGCAGATGCTCTGGAGGAAACAGTCATGTTATCGTCCAGCTCAGTTCAGTTACATACAATAATGTCAGTGCAGTCAGATCAATAATAATGTTGAATATTAAGATGTTATTTTTTTGTGACAAACTTTTGCTTTAAAGAACAGTTAAACTTCTAGATTTAAAGAGTGAGGTCTTAGTATGTACTGCTGCCATACATAAGTTTAGCTATAGAATGAAACTAACAAAACCAACAACCAAAATAATAATAATCCTAATAGAACGGCATCAAAAGAGACACATGATGTAACATAACTTAGTTTAGGCTTTCCTTTTCAAGCTAATTCCTCGATTTCTTACAAAATCTCTAATGTTTTTGTAACTGGTCTGTTGTCTGCATTGTGAAGAAAGGGACAGCAGTCGGCCTTTTATTCCTCTCTAATAAATCTGATATAAAACAAATTTAAGCAGCCTCTTAGTGTGAGAGTCGCCCTTGTTTTATCTATAAAACAAATGTGATGTAAACTTGTCACATGTGCTCCCATTTCCACATTTAGGCCCAGATGCAAAAATATAACTTAAACGGGATGAAATGACAAAAATAACCAGACAGATAGATAAAATAATATAATTTAATATAATAACCAACAATTTTGTGTGAATTCTAATAAACAATATATGCATTTAACAGGAAACTTTCTGTACCTGTTACATTTTGTCCACTGCGCTTTCCCAAAACAGGATCCTCAGTGGTCTTACACTGCTGGCATTCAGTCAGTGTGGTCAGTTTTCCTTTGGGTTATATGTGCCTTAAAATGTTTCATTACAGCTGTAACTTCAGCATTTAACCAACACACTTTTTGTCCTTTCTGTAAGGTTTTGAATTCCTGTAAGGTTTTGAATTCTGTACAGAAGAATACATGCTTTAGTAAGTTGCAGGCCCGGTGCCACGAGGGGGCAAAAGGGGGCATTGCCCCCTCAATTCTGATTTGTGCCCCCTCAGTTTCATTTTTGTATTCATGGTTACAAATGAAATGTTTAACCTTTTGAGCGGTACAGTCCCATATATGGGATTTTTATTTCTGTGCCCCTGAGAGTACGGTCCCACATATGGGATTTAGAATGTTCAGTGACGACCATAGACTGTAGGTGACGACATAACTGCCAGATTCAAATTGTGCTTTCGCTCGTTGGCTGGCGCTGAGCCAGAGACGGACGCGTTCTGTGCTGTTATATATCACAACTATGCAGTGTTTTCAATCTAATGTTTAATTTAGGTTTCAGATATTTAAATACACATAAGCATTAGTAAAACAATACATTTGGAGTTTGTAAAATACACACTGATGTCTGTGGAAGCAGCGATAACAATCTATTCAAATATAATTTGCCGACGTGTGTTATTCATATCAGACAAACATAGTGGAAGTAACTGTAAAGTTTACTCTATTCTTCTCAGAGTTCACCGGCCACTTTCTTGCATGTATTTCGGGAGAAACTGATGACTCTCTGAACTGCGGCACAAAGAAACATTGTGGCGCCCATTTCACGTTATAGATCAAGATCAAGATTATTTATGAAGGTTTTTAAATGACCAAACACACTCACGTACACATTTTTGAGAATCGGAATATCAGGTAGTAGTTGATGACATGGTAAGCAAGTTTGTGAATATTTTGAATAAAAAAGGGAAAAGGAAATAAAAGCGATACATCTGTCAGTTTTATTGTGGCTGCGGTGTGTCACGTGACAAATATGACACGTCGCCATGGAAACATTAAGGGGGAACGTTCTAAAATAACAGTCTCCTTGAAAAAACTCACTATGGGGAGTCAGTTAAAATATTAAAATTAAGCGTGAAAGGGTTAATATATGCATAATAAATGACGCTGGCTTATCTTTTTTACTAAGCAAGTTATCAGTGTATTGTTCAATGATGGTATAAAGTTAAGCCCCAATTTCACACCCAATTTTTAACAATTTCACATGCCCCCTCAGTCATTTCATCCTGCAGCCGGGCCTGGTAAGTTGGCATTAAATAGGAAAATATATCCGGGGAAACTTTTACAAAAGAAACACACACAATGCATATCGCGGATTGTATCGGTGGATTGTATGAAATTGATCAATCAAAAAACATTGTTTATTAACGAGCTGTAGTCACGCACTGACAGAAATGCAGTTCAACTTAACGCCATGGTTCATAAGGTGCACTGCATACTGAATCTGGTCCTCCAATTTCAGTACAGAAGGTGTTTTTCCACAGTTTTAGAGTGTCCCCGACGCACCTTCACAGCGCTCACCATGTGCAACGAGCTACTGACTTCTCCAAGTGACTCCTGCATGTTGAGCACGAGGGAGAGTCACAGCAGTGCACAGATCGCGATGCACGTCTCTCTATATGAAGTAAATGGGAGCGGGAATTCACCGCATTATGAACTCGTCACTTGAGGGAGTTAACACTGTACGCAATACCCCCAACCTCACACCAAATGTCAGGCCCTGTAAATAGGCTAGCCTATATAAAGATCATTTAGTAAGCGGAAATGAGAAATTAGGTAATGTACCAGAGAGACAAAAGGTGTTTAATGTTAACATTAGTTTAACATTATGCACACACACATACACTCTCTCTCTCTCTCTCTCTCTCTCTCTCTCTCTCTCTCTCTCTCTCTCGCTCTCTTTCTCTCTCTCTCTCTCTCAACACACACACAGAGTCATCATACAACATACACTATTCACCTCTTGCTGTCAATCTGGTGTCCTTCTTTATTTGTTATATTACTCTCTCATCACTTGCTGTTGTCTCTCTCTCTCTCTCTCTCTCTCTCTCTCTCTCTCTCTCTCTCTCTCTCTCTCTCTCTCTCTCTCATCACTTGCTGTTGTCTCTCTCTCTCTCTCTCTCTCTCATATATCACTTGCTGTTGTCTTTCTCATCACTTGCTGGGTATCATTAAAGGGTATTTTCTTGGTTTGAGCATTGCAAATCTGTCCATGACACTGTTATGGCATGTGACACACACACACAATTCCCCTCTCGATGGACATCACTGCCAGGTAATTGAGCCTCTGCTGACCAATGGTTCTTCTCAACCATGTGTGTAGGCGACGCAGAGCACTGAATGATCTTTCGCAACTTCAGCTGCTGACAGGAATCGTTAGTGCTGCTTGAAAGACTGATTTCAGGCTTGGGAACATGTCAGGGTCAAGGAGCTTGTATACACTTGCCATGTCTGAAATGACATCTTCATCTCTTCTTTTGATCAGGAACTGTCTAGCCAACCTGCAACCTCTTCTTTACTGACCTTCATGTTATAGTGTTTAGCAATCAGCTCTAGTGATTCTTCACACAGGAAGTCATTTGCTGCTGGATGGCAAGCTTTGATGCCTTTCATCAGCTCTGCACCAACACCACAACATCTCCCCTCCAGCTCACTCACCATTCTGTCAAGGGTAAAAATGTGATTTCTTATCTCATCCCCAGCGCTCACATAAGCCCTTGTGCCAGTGGTGGACTCTACCACATAGTCATCTAATCGCCTCTGCTTGCGTCTGTGAGAACCTCCTGAAGCTGGGGTGTCTGACAGATGATTGGCCTCAAGAATTTCTTTGGCCTGATTATGGAATTTCTCCGCCATTTCCTCTGTCCGCATGGACCTAAGTCCAGATCCTATTTTTGAAGGTACTTGTGAAGTCCCTCTGTAGTGGACAGAAAAGCTTTGAACATTACAAGCATATAGACATTTGAAAGTCTTGAAAGTTTGGAAAGCAGTCCAATTGCTGTGGTAGCAGTAGTCATTTCTGTGAGGCACTTCAACAATGCTGACAGATTGCAGATTTTCAGAGCTGGCATGCCCATAGCACTGAACAAGCTCACTCTTCTCTAAGCCCAAGGCTTTTTGCATGTCAGAGAAAGACTGATGATTAACTAAAGACACACTGAAGAAACAGTATACACTCTCCAGTGTGTCGAAGAAATCTATGGCTTCTGGCACAGCCCTACAAGTGTGACAAAGCACCAAATTCAGTTTGTGTGCATAACATACACTGCTTCGGGATGCTTCACACGAAATTGAGTCTGAACACCCCGAACAGCACCGTTCATGACAGATGCCCCATCGTAAGCCTGAGCAACACATCGCAGGTCTTGCAGGCCTTTGGCTTTGAGAACTTCTTCATTGGCCTCTGTGATGGAACGCGCATCGAAAGACTTCAGACTTGTAAGTTCCAGAAAACTTTCTTTGACAGTGTTCTCATATCCCACATAACGAACACACACAGCAAGCTGTTCCACGTGACCATCTCAAGCCTCATCAGCCATCACTGCATACATTTTTGAATGCTTCATCTCTTTAATAATGGATGCAGTAACTTCCTCCGCACAACATTGTATCATTTCATTCTGTGAGACTGAAGAGAGATATGATGCAATGGGCGGGAGTTGTGTAGCTTTGGAGAAAGGGGTCGAATTCCTCCAGAAATTTCATCATCTCTAAGAAATGTCCCTGATTGTCAGAGGACTCTTTCTCATCATGGCCACGGAATGTGAGGCCTTGCTTTCCCAAAAAGCTGATGACAGCAGTGATACGACGGAGGTATTTTCTTCTTTCAATTATCTGATCAACATTGGCCACATGCATTCTCTCAACAACACTGCCTTGTGATAAACTGGCTTTGTAATTCTTCCAAGCAAGCATTGAAGCTTTGTGTCGTGAACTAGTATCGTGCTCTCCAAAGCTCGTTTCCAGTTTGAAAATCGAACAGAGCTGGTTATCATTTCTTTGTTTACTCGAGACACTTGTTTCCCAAAGAGCCTGCATGAGAAGCAGAAGGCTGCATTTCGGCTAGCAGAGTACTCTAACCACTCAAATGTCTCAAACCATTTTAGCTGGAAGGCCCTTCTCTGTCGGTCAAAGCTGGTGAGTAGGTATTCTTTGAGTTTTGCTCTGGCTGGGCCTGTTTCTACAGTTCCTAAATCTTCCACTATAGGACTATCCTCAACTAACTCGTCCTCTCTCCTCCCTGAATCATCTGTGATGCAAAAGAACAGATACAGCACATAACTTATTGCAAATCAGCTTCAAACAACTAATTCATCAAGTGCTGCATATTTCAAATTGTAGACCAATACCATTGAAGAAAATGTATTGGGAAGAACAGATCAGTGTTATTGCTCTAAGATCTATCATGATTCTTAAATTTTCATGTACATTACCATAAAGTCATTACAAAAGAGTTATATTATAGTGAGGTAAAAAAAATATTCAATATAAATAATTTATATTTTTTGACATTGTGAAAATGATGTATGAGATCCTAAGTTAAAGCAATACATGAATGACTTTAGTCTAAGTTCATTGACACACCATGGCATCGAACTGTATATAATTATCAGTGTTCATCTGTCAAAATCCTTTCATTAGGATCATTAGGAGCATTGGGATAAACAATGTTTCACTTTTAACTTTCTCTAAAGCAGGGGTTTTCAAATTGGGTGAATGTGAGCCTCCCCTTAGAGTAGGTAAGGACAACCGAGCCCCCCCTTCCCCAAAATCCTGTCCGCCTGCCCTAACCCACAAACGCCTCGGCAGTAAATGCCATCTTCTGTGTGTTCCGGAATCCAGGCAATGATGAGTTTCAATAACAACTGATAAAATGTAAATATTTTTTAATATTGTATTTTATTTACAATTTTTTTTTAAGAAGTGCATTCATAAATGATTCTTTGCAACAGCAAATAACTTCCAACTTTATGCAGGCCTAATTGAGGCTACTTTTAAAAATCACAGAACATCAGTAGGCCTAACCATAAGTCAACAAAATATGCTTAACATGTGAATGTTACAAGTGTGAAACTTGTGTCTGGGCCTTAAATGGAGAGTTCACTTTAAAATGAAAATTCTGTCATCATAGGCTACTCACCCTCAAGTTGTTTCAAACCTGTATGAATTTCTTTCTTCTGCTGAACACAAAGGAAGATATTTTGAAGAATGTCAGTAACCAAACAGTTAACTGGTCCCATTGACCTCCATAGTAAGAAAAAAATATATACTATGGAGGTCAATGGGACCAGTTAACTGTTTGGTTACTGACATTCTTCAAAATATCTTGCTTTGTGTTCAGCAGAAGAAAGAAATTCATACAGGTTTGAAACAACTTGAGGGTGAGTAGCCTATGATGACAGAATTTTCATTTTAAAGTGAACTATCTCTTTAAGCGCACATTTGAATGCACATCGTCTCGAACAAAATCAGCACAATGGACAGCTCTCTGATCAATGAACGATAACGCTTTTTGTTCACGGAACGCATAATAACACATAACAGTCAACTGCATTTAAGGCATGTTATCAGATCAAACAGATTTGCATTACTTTTTTTTTTTTTTTCAGCCACATAAAATTTCAGATTTAAACAGCCAACAAAATGCACCATTCACGTCATTTGCACATGTCATACATGTCATTTGCACGTGTCATTCAGGTCATTTGAATTTTGAACTTTGAATTTAACCGCCCATATCAGTGGGAACAATGAGGACGCGCTTTTGATGCGCAGAGGTGTTCGATGCGGGGCTGCACTGCAGAGAGAAATAAACGCAAGTCGTCCTCCACCTGCAGCCTTGATCTGTATTTGTTTTTAATCATGGTCAGTGCGGAAAACCCACACTCACACAAGTAAGTGGAGGTGAAGGGGATTAGGACTTTCATAGCCTTAGTGGAGATCTGGCGGAACTCGCTCTCCACAGACAACCAGAAACGCGTGATCGGCATTTATACCAGTCTCTGCTTCAAGTCCACATTCGAGCTGAGATCGACCAGGGCCTCCTCCTCCTGCAGGCTCAGTCCATCACTGGGTGTGGTGGGGAAAGAGAACGGATTTCTCACCCACTGATTTCCCATTGCGTCCTCTCCAAAATACTCGCCAAACTGTTCACGCAACCCATTCAAATGCGCAATGATGACCGGTTGGACAGAATTAAGAGGCAGCCCTGTCTTCTCCGCAACATCCTCCAGGGTTGGGAACATTTCCACAGAACCTCGTTCAACACGAGCACACCACAAGTCCAGTTTTTTCCTGAACCCAGACACTTGGTCGTGTGCCGAAAAGACGTGGCACTCTTTGCCCTGGAGAGAGGTGTTGAGGGAGTTGATCCTATCAAAGATGTCGGAGAGATAGGCCAACATAGCAAGCCAGTTCATGTCTGCCAGATGTTTTGCCAGTGGGGAGTTAATCTCGGTGAGGAAGAGGAGGACTTCTTCGCGCAAATCGCACAGCCTGGTGAGGACTTTGCCCCGAGAGAGCCACCTGACCTCGGAGTGCAGGATCAGCTGCTGGAAAAGAGCACCCATCTCATTGCAGAGAATTGAGAATAGACGGGCGTTTAAGGCACGCGATTTAATTATATTCACAATTTTGACAGCCTCATCAAGAACTGCACGCAATTCTTGGGGCATCCTTTTTGTTGCTAAAGCCTGACGATGGATAATGCAGTGCTTCCAGACAGCCGCAGGGGCAACTGCCTGCACCTGTTTTACCAGACCGCTGTGATGGCCAGTCATTGCTCTTGCCCCATCAGTGCATATCCCACAGCACCGGCCCCAGTCAAGGCAATTAGCCTGGTAAAAGTTATTCAAGGCCTTGAAAAGTTCGTCAGCTGTTGTGCGGGCAGGTAGAGGAACGCAAAAAAAAAATTCTTCCTGCACACTGAGGTCTTTGATAAAGCGAACATACACCATCAGTTGAGCACAGTGTGCGACGTCAGTGGACTCATCCAGCTGAATGGCATGAAAGGGGCTTTCACGAACACAGTCCAGGACCTGCTCTTTGACATCACAAGCCATGTCTGATATTCGTCGCTGGATGGTATTGTCAGACATGGGGATCGCGTCAAGTTTAGCAGCAGCTGCTTCTCCCAGCATCACTGAACACATATCTCTAGCTGCAGGGAGTAGCAATGTTTCGCCAATGTTATGGGTTTTGCCTGCCTTTGCTATACGTAGCGCGACACGATACGATGCTTCTGTCGCCTTTATGTTAACAGTGCCAAACGACTGTATTATTGTTTTTTGTGACTGCAAATCATCACGCTTCCTCTCAAAAAACTCAACGGGCTTGTTCACTAAATTTGTGTGCTTGGTTTCAATGTGACGCCGAAGTTTGCATGGTCTCATGCTATCATTTGCCAGCACCTCCTTGCAGACCACACACTGCGGCAGAGGTGCGGCCTCGGACCCCGACCAGGTGAATCCTAACTTTAAGTATTCAGAATCATATTTCCTACGTTTTTTGCTGGGTCCTGTCTCCTCCTTTAATGCTGACTTCTGTTGACTTTGGACAAGGAAACAATGCATTTTTTAAAGCTAATACACGCAGAGTTACAGATATCAATAGAGCTGTTTTCAAATGATCGCTATGGCAACTTAGAACAACAAGCCGATAACAAACTTCCGGTTTGCGTTGGCCTGAATTACTGCTATCAGTTCGATTTCGACAGTTATAGTGAATTGTTAATGTACCTTTTTGTTTTTGTTAAAGCTTAATAAAAATTTGTTTAAAAAAAGTTTGATTTCGACATAATAGTATGCGTGCTGAGAGTGTGTGCAACAAGCAAGAATAAGATGTGTATTTGTAAATCCGGTGACACTCGTGCGTTGATTTGTATCAGTAAACTAGTCTTTTCTGTCTGTGTCGGCTGCAAAAATTAAGTTGAAGATCGCCATCTCCGTATTGAACGCGCCTATAGAGAGAAATGCACATCATGGATTACACTGAGTAACGTTAGCTATTTCTTTTCGTTTTGAATAGTTTTGTTTAAAGAAATGTAAAGCTTTCTTAAATATTTTTCATGTATAACGTTAAGAGGCATAAACTGAGTTTCGATTCATTTATAATTTAAATTAAAGAGATATGAGATATGAATTTATGATCACGCGTGCAAAGTGACTGCGGCGCGCCAGCGTCTCCATGATTTATATTGACTGCTATATTTATATTTATTAAATCCAGGCAATTTGTTGATGAAACATTTATTAAAATTAAGATACAATTTATACAAAACGAAATTCACTTTAAACTAAAAGTCTTTCTACAAAACAAAACTTTATGAAGTGGTCAATCATGTCTGACCCACTCCATGTCCCCGATATATCCTATCTTACTCATGGTGTTCACTTTTCATAAGCAACATATAGATGGAAAAAAAATAACATTATAATATTTTAACATATGAAACTAAATGCACTTATATAATGGCTACAACACAGTCTATTAGGCACATTCAAGTTAATTCTCAAATTAATTTTCAAATGATTGAAAAAAATAAACATAGGCCTACCCCTTAAAAAAAATATATAAAAAAATATATACATTTTGTATTGCAGTTTTTTCTAAGTACAAGAAACACTCTTTCTGCGTAGAGTGCTGGGCAACAGGTCAAGGAATAGACGTTGGATCCCCCCTTTTCCCCACCCCTCTAGGGGTCAGCCAGCTGTTTTTAGCGCAATTTTCCACCGGACAAAATTGCGATTGTTAACTCATGATTTCTGTTCTGTCTGTGCGCACCAATCTTGCACTTCTATCTACTCCTCAACCAGACCACCTAGAGACTTCGGGTTTTTGGCATTATGTTAAGGAAGGTCTAATCTCGGGAACGCACAAAAAAAAAACCAGGAAAATATTTACTATCTCTTAGTGTTGTGATCCCATGAGGTCAGAAAATTGCGCTAAAACACTCACTGAGTTTTTATTACTTGTTTTCGTTGTTTTTGTTTTCCGTTTGTATATATATATATACAAAATCTGAATTAAAATGTGTTTGATTTAAGCCTACATTTCAAAATTTTGTGTCATAACATTTCTTGTTTTTAGCCTTTCGCTTGTACGATCACACCGGTGTAATAAGTCTAGGCTGGTCCCACACACCGGTGTGATCAGAACGGTCAGTGCATCACATTAAAATCAAATGTTGAATTTAGCCAGAGAAAAGCGCGCTCAGAGCTGTCATATATCGCAACTTTTCAGTGTTTTCAACCACATACTGTTTATTTTAGGTTTCAGACATATAAATTCACATACGTAGGCTAGGCTAAAAAAACAATACATTTAGAATTTGTAAAATACACACTGATGTCTATGGAAGAGGTAATAGGCCTAATAATCCTTTCCATTATAATTCGACACGTTTTATTCATACATTGTGTAAGTAACTTTAATGTTTACTCTATTCTTCTGCCAGTTCACCAGCCACTTACTTTTATGTATTTCGGGAGAAGTGGATGAATTCACGTGTTGTAAATCCAACATATCCGATTCTCTGAACTGCGTCTGCGGCACAAACTAACATGCCGGCGCCCATCGCGCATACAGCTCAACTAACGCGATCTTTATAAAGGTGTTTAAACAACAATACACTTCCACTTGCATGTATTTGACAATCGGAATATCAGATATTTCATAGCTCGCTGAACTCCAGACACACACGGCCACGTTTTCTGCGCGTTTATGGCCCTGTTCTTCGTAAATGCATTGCCTCTTTTGACGCGTTTTGACAGATTTTTTTTGAAGGTAAATTGGAGTGGCCACACTTAGCTGTGCGTAACGCCCACACACGTGAAGTGAACAAGACAGAGGCTGTCCGGTACTGTCTGAAATGGTTAACTCTGTGGCGATGCATGTGCAAAACAGATTTAACTAATCATAAAGTCAATCAGGATACATAACAGGCCTACACTAACTTTTGTGTTGAAAACAGTCAGGTGCCATTCATAAAATCCTTCAGTTTTCGAGTGTTGTTTGTGCACCTGACAACGGCACACGTTGAGCCAGAAGGAGTCATTGCTTAATCTGTCAGCATTACTACTTGTCAGTAATCAGTCCACTCGTTTGTACCGCAACGCAAGTATCCCGCGTAGCTTTTACCCAGAATACCGCGACGCGAGTATATGGTTTATTTTTATTTTTTCTTCACATGTCGCGCCTCCCCTGTGACTCTTTGGCGCCCCCCAGGGGAGGCGTGCCTCACCTATTGAAAACCGCTGCTCTAAAGTAAAGTGACTGATTAATTGTTACCAGTTTCCATGCCTGATTCTGGCACAGCTGCTGCTGGCTCCTCCTCAGTCTGCAGCTCATCTTTGCTACCCTCTACAAAACCATTTAATCAAATCAATGTGTATAAACACTATGGAAAACGTACTCGGTTACCTAATGTAACCTCGGTTCTCTCTAGAAGAGGGAACGAGTATTGCGTAAGTTGCTTACGCATTGGGAAATCTTTCTTCGAGATCTGAAGCCAAAAATTATCCTTAATTTTGTATTCATTGTCAACGCAGTGCGGCAGCCGGCAGACCATGGCAGGCTGTATGAGCGTGCTCATTGGCTGCTCAGCGGCAACTGCTTAAGCCTACCAGTGAGCCCTGAGTGACGTCACATCCAATGAGGGCGCTTTGCGCCCTCCACACCCCTCTAACCGTCAAGACGGGTGTGGCCAGTGTGTATATAATCAGGGCTCACAGGCTGAAATTCTGGTTTTCGTAGTCTGAAGCGCAAAAGCTCGTGGCGCGTCACGGCAGGTTACGCAATACTCGTTCCCTCTTCTAGAGAGAACCGAGGTTACATTAGGTAACCGAGTACGATCTCTTACGAGAGGTTCTCTCGTATTGCGTAAGTTGCTTACGCATCGGGAACCCCTTGTCAACGCCGTGCGCGCCGAGCATCCAGCACATGAATCCCAGGGAGACTGGGGAAAACATAACGCTGAAAACAGGTGGCCGGTCGGAGAAACGGGCCAACACATGTACAAAGCACTTCACTTCGTAGATAGATAGAGCGGCACAGCCGGTCTATACATATCAATGTAAATAGTGCGGCCGGCAGCGCGGGCCCACACAGTACATAAGCACATATTAGGGAAAGAAATAGAGCGGTTTCACAGTCTATTTGTGGGGAGAATAATCCCAGCGCGACAGAGTGTAGGGCGGGCGGCCAACGGCGCAGGCCAGCACCAGTACACAAGCGCGTAACGGGGAATAAAGGAACAGAGCGGCACAGCCGGTCTGAGCACAAAATACTCCTTCCCTTGGTGCCATACCAGAAATAACACCAGTATGTGAACGTAGTCTGTGCATAAACGACTGGGCAGAGCATAGATGCCACTTATACTGATAACAGTTTAGCCTGCAAGGCAGGAACTTCCAGGTTATAAAACCTCACGAATGTCGATGGGGAGGCCCAGCCCGCTGCCATACAAATATCGTGAATAGAAATTCCACTGGACCAGGCCCACGAAGAGGCCATGCCTCTAGTGGAGTGGGCTCTGATGCCCAGAGGGCACTGCAGGTGTCTGGAGGTATAAGCTGCTGCAATCGCGTCCACTATCCACCTGGACAGGCTCTGTTTCGAGGCGGCAAGACCCTTGGTGCGTCCACCAAAAGAAACGAAGAGCTGCTCGGAACGCCTGAAAGCGGCGGAGCGCGTGATGTAAACTCTCAGCGCCCTAACAGGGCATAGGAGGTTATCACTGTCCCCGTTATGGGATGCTGGCAGAGCCGAAAGGGAGAGGATTTGTGCCCTAAAGGGGGTTCCAATCGCTTTGGGGATGTAACCGTGTCTCTGTCTGAGAATGACTTTTGAGTCATTTGGTCCGAACTCAAGACATGCAGGGCTAACAGATAGCGCGTGCAGATCCCCCACGTGTTTTACTGAAGACAGAGCTATCAGAAAAACGTTTTTGAGCGAAAGGTACTTTGGATCCACGGATCAAGCAGTTCAAAGGGAAAAGCCTTCAGGGCCTCCAGGACCAAGGACAGATCCCAGATAGGAACCGAGGGGGGCCGCGGGGGATTCATCCGTCTGGCTCCTCTGAGGAAACGGATAATAAGCTCGTTCCTTCCTATTGCCCGGCTGCGCGTCGTTTCAGTGAACGCTGCAATAGCCGCCACATACACTTTGAGCGTGGAAGGGGACCTGCCCTTATCCAACAGCTCCTGTAGGAAGGAGAGCACTCGCGGGACCCCACATGTACGTGGATCGAAGCTCTTAGTAGCGCACCATTTAGAGAACACAGACCATTTAGACGCATAGAGTCGTCTCGTGGAGGGAGCTCTAGACTGTGTGATCGTGTTCACAACCCCTTCTGGCAGGTCAACGGGTATCCGTTGATTATCCATGCATGCAGAGACCATCGCTCTGGATGGGGATGCCAGATTGATCCACCAGCTTGAGAGAGGAGATCCTTTCTCACCGGGATCGGCCATGGGGGTGAGTGCGACAGCCTCACTAGCTCTGGGTACCAGACTTGGTTCTCCCAACGCGGGGCTATGAGAAGCACTGGGTGGTGCGTTTCCCTGATCCTCGCTATGACCTGTGGTAACAGGGAGATCAGAGGGAAAGCGTACAGCGGGAGGCTGGGCCAGGTTTGGGACAGCGCGTCCTCGCTTTTCGAGAAAAATATCGGGCAGTGAGCGTTGTCTTTCGACGCAAAGAGGTCAACCTCCACTCTGCCGAATAGGTGCCAGAGGAACTGGACTGTCTGAGGGTGCAGGGACCATTCTCCCGGGGGAATAATGTCTCTGGACAGTCTGTCTGGGCCGACATTCAAATGGCCCGGCACGTGCGCGGCTCTCAGCGAGCGCAACGAGCGGTGAGCCCACACGAGAAGGCGTTCTGTCAGGTTGCACAGGTTCCTGGACCTGACACCGCCCTGTCGGTTCACATAGGACACCACGGACATGTTGTCCGAGTGGACTAGCACATGGTGATCCCGTATGAATGGGAGAAAGCGCTTGAGCGCGTTCTCGACCGCTATCATCTCCAAACAATTTATGTGGAGGCGTTTCTCTTGGTCTGACCACAGGCCAAAGACCGGTTTGCCCTCGAAAAGAGCGCCCCATCCTGAGGTGGAAGCGTCCGTCGAGATAACTTTGCGGTGTGAGACGGCTCCCATTGTCACTCCCCGCTGGTACCAGTCGGCCGCTAACCAGGGCTTCAGTGCTGAAACGCAGCTCTGAGTCACTCTGATTCGAATGCCGCTGGAAGCCCAGGCTCTGTGAGGCACTCGGGCGTTCAACCAGCGTTGCAGCGGGTGCATACGCAATAGACCCAGCTGAAGCACTGCTGCAGCTGAAGCCATACAACCCAGCATCCTCTGAAATGTCTTGAGAGGTGCGGTGCTGCCCGGTTGGAAGGACGCAGCCAGGCGTTGAACGCAGCGCGCGCGCCGTGGCGATAGGCGGGCCGTTATTGCCACAGTGTCCAGATCCAAACCCAGGAAAGAGGTTGATTGACTGGGCACTAATGAGCTCTTGGTCCAGTTGACCGTGAGCCCCAGGCTTTCCAGGTGGCTGAGAAGCACTGTTCTGTGGGCGATGAGTTCGGCCTCTGACTGTGCTAGAATCAGCCAATCGTCCGGATAAAAAAAAAAAAGTCCGAGCCTAAAAACAGGCTCGTTTACTGCAATAGTAATATTTCCAGCCACCTGAACTTAAGAGGGGACTGAGAAATGTTTGAGAATTGGCGGTTTGTCCGGCCGCAGCTGGACGAAAACACTCTCTCTCCTCTTTCGCCGGTGTGTGAGGCGCGCGCGCTGAACGTTGCTCGTGACCGTCCGCTCTGTCATCCCTTGTGAACGGTGCAATCTGCGCGGCCCAACAAGGGGGAGTGCGGGTTCGCTTTCTGTATGTAAGAAAAACTGGCTGCGAGCTTGGAGAAGCGAACAGCATAAATTTTTCTTCCGGGATCGAACCCGGGTCTCTGGCGAAAAAGCCTAAAATTCTGCCACTGAGCCATAGGGGAGAATACATTAGCCTTAGGTTAGAGCGAGCATATAACAGCGTCATGTCTTGTGACGGCGTTTGCTTGCAGGCGTGCGTGTATTTATAACAGGCTCGTATACTGCAATATGAACAATTCCAGTCGCCTTAGAGGGGACTGAGAAATGTGTGAGAAATTGAGGTAGGTCCGCGCGAGGACGGAGTAGCTTTCTTGTAACGTAAAGAGAGCTACAGGACCGTCCGTTTCTGCCATCCCTTGTGAGCGGCGCAGTAGCGCGGCTCGAACAGAGGGAGGGTGTCTATCTCATTCGACTCATCCCCTGACGCGGCGGCGGCGCGGGCGAGAGCCGGCGGTTGAGCGGCCGGGAGGGGGGTGGAGAGGGCGAGAGAGAAGCTCGAGGGAGAGGTTCCGGCGAGCTCCTCAGTCATATCAGTCTCCGGTGGTCGCTGCGAGCGGCGCTTCTTATTGCGCGGCCCGGCAGGGACAGGCGGAGCGACAGCTTGGTGGAAAACTTCAAGTCGAGCCCGCAGGGTCGACATTGAAAGTTCTTCGCACTCGGGGCAGCCGCCCGTAGAGAGTGCGGTGGCGGCGTGCTCGCGGCCCAGGCAGAGAGCGCAGAAGAGGTGGCGGTCTCCGTTGCTGAGCGAGGCGCGGCACGAGCCGCAGGAAAAAAACGAGCCATTTTGACAAAAACGCCTCGTGCTCTTTTAGAACAGTGAGAGATAGTGTGTGTCGCAGGGCGAGCACACACAGCAGTAATAAAAGGATATGTCGCCGGATAGCGTAGCAGGCACGGATGGCTGAAGGCGGCGAAGACGGCCGGCTTCTTCAGGCGCTGTCCTAGGCTTGTTGGTCGCTGGTTTCAACGGCGGCGGCTCTCAAGATCCAGCGATGCGAAGAGCTTCGCTGAAGACAAGAAAATCAGAATTTCAGCCTGTGAGCCCTGATTATATACACACTGGCCACACCCGTCTTGACAGTTAGAGGGGTGTGGAGGGCCCTCATTGGATGTGACGTCACTCAGGGCTCACTGGTAGGCAACAAAGACTTACACTTTATTTTGGATAACTTAATAATTATGTTGGCATTTGTGGACAAGTATTAGCATGATTAGTTATCAAATTAGCAAATATTAGTTATGTTTTCATCTAACTGATCGCTGCTACTTTGCTTGTGTTTTGGCTTAATCGCGCGAGTCCATCGTTTTTAGCTGCTATGTCAAAAATGGCGGTCACAAGTTTCTGTTCGTCTTGTTGGTCACGGTAACCCCGCCCCTGACTCAAGCGGTTCTTACTTCTAGACCAGCACTGTTTTGGTCCTATACTTACAAACAACTTTTCCTGGTTCAGAGCTGGTGCTTTGGGTGTCGAAAGACAAAGAACTGAACATGAGGCGGCCCGCTCCAAAATCATATAAAAGCACTTTAATTAGGACTCACTTCAAAAATATCATTAGCCACATTTCCACTGTCGGGCCAAAAGCTAGCGTGCTAGTGCGTGCCAGGGCCAGTCACGTTTCCACTGTCACTTCCAGGGCTTCCTCAGGGCCAACAGCCAGGGTTTTTTGGCCCGCTGAATACCTTGGTCCAAAGCGGGCCAACTGGGGCTTGAGGAGTGGTTACGAACAGAGGTGGAGTTTATCTGAGTCAGGAGACGGCCGTGCCGCGTATGATTTCATATACCAGTTAACATCAGCATTAAAGACTCATTAAAGAAATCATTTTAGCTCAAAACTCACTTTTTCAGACAGCATGGGATCACAGTGTTTGTGATCCCATGTGGTTCCTGATCACTGTATTAGGCAGAAATTAGGGATGCACAATATATCGCCACCATATCGGTTAAAGGTGTCACGATTCTCCAAATCCTCGATTCTATTACATTTTCGATTCTAAAGTCACGGTTCGATTCGATTCTCGATTTAAAAAAATAATAATTTGAAAGCACAAGCTATGCCATTTTTAGACTTTTATGCAATATAATAATATCTGACCTTTGTTCGAAATGTACCACACACTACATTGTCAAATTTAAAACGTTTATTAACAACATAATGTAACAACATAATGTAACAATAACTTGTATCTTAAGTCAATTGGAAACTTAAACAATATAACCTATTACCTATTATAGTCCCGGGGCTCCCTGGACTCCTCAGAGCAGTCACAGGCGAATAGCACGGCATTTTAAATTTTTAATTTTACATTGGGTTCTCACAGCGTTTGCAACGCAGTACGAGAAAACGTTCTCGTAAGGGAACTTACATGGTTACTTGTGTAACCTCGGCTCCCGTAGAGATAAGGGAACGAGTACTGCGTTGCCTTGCCGTGCTATTTCGCTCATATCAGGTACTTCGCTTCATTCGGTTTAAACCTAAAGTCCTTTGGCTCCCATTGGACCGCACGCCACTGCTAACTCGCCATAGGTTCGTGCAGTTGCCGTAGCACAGCCAGCTCGCTCAGACGAGCTATGATGCTCTCGCTGTACAGCTGCAATGCGCTTTAAAATAAAGGCTTCAATATTCTCGAGAAAAGGAGTTTTACCTATTACAAGCAAGCCGAGCTGACGTGACAATGGGGGCGTGGCAGCATCGACGATTCCATTTTTTGATTCGATGATCGAGATTGAGCACTAATTTCGATCGATTTCGATTTAAAATCGAAACCGTGACACCCTTAATATCGGTATCGACGATAAACGGTAATATTGTTATCGTTATTGATCCGATAAGCTTGAAATATGATTGTAATTACAGTTAAGTGCAGAGTCTGCTTGTGCATTCGCAGCCTTTTGAGCCATTGTAAGTTGTAATGTTTATTTTGTGTAAATATATCTGATTAATCTCATATTGGATGCGTTTGGTTGAGTTAATTAACGATGCAGCAAAGCGCTACATTGTCTTTAGCTTTAGCACGCGCAGCTCAAACAGCAATGCACAACATTAATAACTTCTGGGAATGTCATAACATTATAATGAGTACACTATTGTAATAAAACCTTGTGAATTATCTGAGTGTAGTTGCTGTTTCAGCACGCTATTGTGGGAACAAACGCATCCACTACAGGAGTTACACATTCCGAACAGCACAGTCAAGTTCGCTTGTGCATTCGCGTCATTTTGTGCAGAAACAAGTCGTAATATTAAAGGGATACTCCACTTATTTTGGAAATAGGCTCATTTTACAACTCCCCCAGAGTTAAACAGTTGAGTTTTACTGTTTTCGAATCCATTCAGCCAATCTCCGGGTCTGGCGGTACCACTTTTAGCATAGCTTAGCACATAGATCATTGAATCGGACAAGACCATTAGCATCTCTCTCAAAAAAATGACCAAAGAGTTTCGATATTTTTATATTTTTCCTATTTAAAACTTGACTCAAACAGCAAACAGCAATAATGTTATTTGAAACGGTAATATTAAAGATGTTTACCATTACTGTAATATTAAAAAAAAAAAAAATTATCCAAAAAACATTGATGCATTATTATGAATAACTACTTTTATTGTTCTCGTATTCTTTTCGTATTTTATCCGTGGCACATGCATTTTGATTCTTTATATGTAGCCTAAGTAATGTTGTCCAATAACTTGTTTGCATTATTTAGTTTTTTTTTTAGTTTTTTTTTTCATTTATTTATTTATTGTTAGACAATAAGGTCTCATTTGTTAATGCATTAACTAACATGAACTAACAGAGCATTAACCTTTGTTAATGTTAGTTAATAAAATATTTGTGTTTTTGTTAGTTCACAGTGTATTATGTTAACAGATACAACAAATGTCTTAGAAAATGTTAAGATTAATATTAGATTAGTAAATCCTGTAGAAGTATTGTTCATTCATTGTTAGTTCATATTAACTAACAAATTAATTCTAACTAATGAAACCTTATTGTAAAGTGTTACCAATTTTTTAATAAAAAAAGTCAGCCATAGGAGTGTAAAAGTCGAGGAATCTTACACTGGTTCAAACTAACTGTATATGTTTGATTTATATTTAAGTTTTGAGACATGGCTTTTAATAGTGAGCCTTTTGTTTATGTAATCAGGCTCTGAAAGTATATAAAAATTTGAATTTAGATTTATCGGCCAATATATCGGTTAACATGCAAATATAAAGAATTATTGGTATCGGCCAAAATGTTCATATCGGTGCGTCTCTAGCAGAAATATTTATATGCGATGCAAAAGACTTGCGTGCTACCCATTACCATAGTAAAAGTGGTAAATACTAACACTTAAAGAAATCAGGCAAATTAAATAGTCTATCACAATCGTGTTTTTATTTTATCTGTCAGTACGTCTCGTCTCTTTATCCATTTAGACTTTCTGATATCCATATTTAGCTCTGCAATCTGCATGTGTCATAAAATAAAGCAACTTTCCTCTGTTTCTCTGACTGAAAATATGACTGTATTGGGCCAGTCACTGGAGAGAGTGCTAAAGCTCCTCAGGTCGTATTTTTGGTGGAAAATTTGTAGAAATGATCATTCTTACTAAATGTGATGTAAATATACTGTCCTGTGACGACAAATAAACAGAAACAGACACGACTGAATAAGTACGCGTGTCCTCTTTCTTTTGTTAAATAATGATTAATAACACTGAGTGTCTAAAGTGCAATCTTGACATAAATACATTTATTATGGTCAATGTATCACTTATTAGTGTAAAACTGTGGTAAAGCATCGATGCTTGGATTTAAAATCTTTAGGTAAACAACAAAAATGCCAATAAACGGCCACTCTTATCATGTTCGTTTTGCGATCTCGCTGTATCCAGTGATTTCTTTCTTATTAGTTTTCTGATAAAACTTTATTTGTTGGTGAAATTATGGGTTTGTGTGACGTTGTTCCAGAGAGAAGTGTGTTTTAGTGAAGCGCTGCAGAGCTTCTGGCCCGACAGTGGAAACACAGTGTGATTTGGGGCTCGGTGCTGCAGGTCCGAGGCTTTTAGCCCAGACCGGCCCATTTAAAGCCCTGGCTCGCACTGGCCTGACAGTGGAAACGCAGCTATTAATTTCTGTAGAGCTGGACAATTAAATAAGGATCAAATGACTGAGATCAGCTTTGAGAATGAAACTGACCTGTTTGTTCCTCAGTGTCTTCATGTTTCACTCTGAACGTTTCTTCAAACTTCACGTCTTCACTCTCCTCTTTAATAAACGCCATCTTTAAGATGAGAATGAATAACAGAAAGTAAAACACTCATAACTAAATCTCTGGGTTCCGTTCACTGGTAAGAGAGTCAGAGAGAGAGAGAGTTGATGGACTTAAATTACCTGATTAGACTAAGAGCTAACATTAAAAAAGACCATTAATATTTAGTTCTAATTTATATTTGGTATTTAATAACTTTTAAATGACATTTAATTGATTACACACTTAGCAAAAGTTGTCATTTCACCTGTTTGTGTTTGTTGTTCTCGTTGTATTTACACGGTTTGACCAGCAGGAGCCGTCAGTGTTTAAAGGGATAGTTCACTTTGAAATAAAATGTTGGTATGTTTTAGCTTACCTCAAGGGCATCCAAGATGTAGGTGTCTTTTTTTCCGCAGTAGTTTCAATTTTGATATTTTTAGGTCAAACCGTTCTTGTCTTTCAGTCATTTCATGCAGGTCTATGGTCACGGTCTCAAAGAGCATGCACAAAGTCCAAATTGTTTTATGAGGAACTTAGTACAAACCAAATTTCACTGTTTTATTGCAAATTTGTAAACAGTTCTAAGGAATCATCTGATTCCAAGAGAATTGCTTGGGGTATAGATTTGCAATATGACCTTCCAGATTCAGAATGGAGCCAGATATGTGTTAAAGCCCAGAATTTGTCAATTAATACTAGATTTAAGCTGATCCAATACAACTGGGTAATGCGTACATATGTCACCCCTGAAAAGTTAAATAAATTTAACCCGGAAATTCCAGATATCTGTTTTAAATGCCAAAAACATAAAGGAACATTCTTCCATTGTATCTGGGAATGTGAGGTGATCAAGACATTCTGGCAAAAGGTGACAGCACTAATTTCTTCAATTATTTCAAAACCAATTCCAATGACCCCTGAAATATGTGCTTTGAGTTTAATTCCTGTAAGTCTACCATTATCAGGTTATCACACTAAAATGATTGACATTTGTCTAGTTCATGCAAGACGTTTAGTAGCATTTTACTGGAAGAACATAGAAGGTCCATCCATTGATCATTGGTTAAAAGATCTGTCACATTGTATTGCATTGGAAAGAATAACCTACAGCATAAAGGGCAAGCTAAAAGATTACCATAAAATATGGGATCTTTTTATACATTTTCTGGAAAATAACCAAATACACATCTGTCTTAGCCTTTGTATAATAACTTCTATACCTGTGTAACTGATTTTTTTGGATGCTGAGGGTGGGTGTGGGTGGGGGTGGGAAGATAGTTAAAATATAAAAAATGTTTTGTTTTTTGGAAATGTTTTTGTTATGCTACGTTTTTCAATAAAAATATGTAAAAAAAAAAATTTTAATTCCTGGCTCCAAAGAGACTTGTCTTTACGAGGAAGGGCTCTCCTCGCCAAAGCGGAGGGTATTTCTAGATTGATATACCCTGCTCTTTCTTTGCATGTGGATAAGACTTTTTCTGTAAAGGTTGATAGAATGCAACTTTTTCAGAATGATATTATTACTGTCCCTTTTATAATATCATATTGGAGTAATTGTTTTAATGATATTCCTTGGAAGAAAGTGTGGTCTCTATCCAACAAATATTTAATCACTAATAAGATTAAAGAGGTATCATTCAAGTTGTTACATCGATTTTACCCAGTCAATCTTTTTATCAAAAAAATGTTTCCTGAGCTGGATCCCCTTTGCTCCTTCTGTGGAGTGGAAGACGAGTCTGTACCTCATCTTTTTTGGGATTGTGTTCATGTAGCTACTTTTTGGAAGAAATTTTGTCTATTTGTACGTGCTTCTTTATTAGTCAATTTTTCTTTGGAGTTTAAGGATGTCTTATTTGGTTTTTATAACTCTGACAAAAATCTAAAAGACAAGTATTTTCTTATAAATCTATTCATTTTTCTAGCCAAATTTTTTGTACACAAGTGTAAATTTTTGTCTGTCAAACCTCTTTTTATTATTTTTTGCAATGACGTGAAATGTTATTTGGGTACTATCTCTTCTTCCAACAATGCCAAAGCTTTAAAGTCAGTTACATTGTGCACAAAGTATAAATTTTCATGCTTTCTTATAATGATAACAAAAAGGGACTCGAGGCATTTCTATCTCTATTGAATTTATATTAATTTATGTTACCCCTGGACCTATTCTTTTTTTTTTACTTTTTTTTTTGTTTATCTTACTTTTTACTGAACTTGCTATTTGTCTACTGTTTATAATTCTATTGTTATTGTAGATGAAACTGTATTTGCTGTTATGTTCAATAAAATAAATAAATAAATAAATAAAAACATTGAAAGAGCGCGACGCAACATGATGACGTCACATCACCACACCAAAATAAAAGTCCAAATCAAACGCTGAAATCACAGCAGTCCACAGAGATTCACATACAAATTATAAAACATATATCAGTGGCGTTTAAAGTTGAAATCTAATGCTGGATAAAAAGTTTGAACCACATATAATATGTGAGATTATGTTTAAAAGGCAAAACATGAATCACCTTTTTTATTTTTTGTTTGATGAGATTTTTTTTAAAACAGCTTTTATCAAAAAACTATTACTTTGCTACTATAAAATTAAACCTTCATAAGGGCAAAAATACTAAAAAATGCAACAATCAATAACATTCATTGTGTAGTATATATTTTGTTATACATACACGGGTGATTCTCCAGCACTTTTGGCACTGTGTGAGCTTATGGAAAATTCACTCTCTTAAAACACACTTAAAACAATCTTCCTGGCTTCATTCATTTGTCTTCTAACACAATATAACAGTGGGCAGGTTTAGAATTACATGGAATATTATTATTTTTAACTGTTTTTCTGAAGAGCGCTTTCAAAGATGTCATTTCCACCACTTTTCAACTTATGTATTTTATTACAATATAATATTGTAAAGATGCAAAATCTGCTAATAAACAGCCTCGCAAAAGCATTTTTAAAAGGAAACGGGGGCAAGATTTGGTGGTTACTAGGATGTTGGAGCATGAACTTCATAATGACAGTGTATTTGTGCATTTGCTTATTTATTTACAAAAAAAGGCCAAGGACACAAAACAAGTGCCTGTAGTTGGAGAATCACACACACACTCATATAGTATATTCATGTATACATGTTGTATTCAGAAAATATACAAGCAGTTTATCAATGTGTCTCGGTTTCAACACTGTCAGTTCTTACTGGTCTATTCCAAACATCCCGCCTCGGCCGCCTGTCCCTTAAATTCAGGGATTCTCACTATTCCTTAATCCCTCCCTATTCTAGCTTGAACGATGTCTGAGGCTCTGTATTAATAGCACTTCTCCTGTTTATTGCCTCTTTAGATTACTTACTTCATTTGAATTACTCAACTGTAAGTCACTTTGGATAAAGGCTAAATGAAAAATGTAAATGTAGAAAAAAGAGAATTGAAACAAGGAGCATTAAGATATTTCAGAGTCTTTATTCTCTGAGTTGACAGAGTAAAACAGCATTTGTTGTCTCTTTCTCAGCATAATATAAATCCAAAATCCCTTTCAATATTTCACTCTCATCAAACAGGGGAAATATATTAAAATACAATAGGATCTGTAGTAGATCCGTAACAATTCCAAAACTGTATTTAATTGCATGTGTTTACTGATACTGATCACTACTGATGAAAAGCCAAACAACCAACAGCTTCAAACTTTTTCTAATAAAATTCATCCTTGTTTTATAACATTTGCCAAATTAACATGTACAGTATGTCTTTACACAGATATCATCAAATGATAAGGTTGAGTCCAATTGCATGAAGTTTCTTCAGACTTATTGGAGTCGCAGTCATCGTTTCTGGTCAAGATCAGTCTTTCCCCACCACCTGCCTCGTTCTTTCCAGAAGGGATCGGGTTCATATTCAGCTGCAGAAAGCGGACTTTGAATGATGCTGTCTATGGCTTTGGCTCCAAGGGACGCACACAGCTGGCCACATCGTTGAAGGAGAGTGGCACATAGCTGGGAACATGATCGCCAGGGAAAGAAATAAGCTGAGAACCCCGACGACTGCTGAGCTCGTACAGCACCCAGACTCCACCTTTCACTTTGTGGGACGAAGCTATGTCACTGAAAGCAATGTCGAGGAGATTGGCTTCTTTGCGTAGGGTCACGCTTCTTCCTCCATAGTCAATGTGCTCAAACAGCTGGATTTCAGGGTTGTCCAGGTCATCTGTGACCTTCCTGAGGGAAGAAAACTTGCCTTCGTCATCAAGAGTAGCGTACTCTCCTGCCTCAAACACCCGCTGCTTTCCAGCAAATTTCTTGTCATAATACGCCACCCATGGTTCGCCAATGACTTTTATGGAGGCGATGACTTTGTTGAAGCCCTTCTCTTCTAAGTCGCTGACATCTTGTTTGAATTCAGCTGTTCTGCCCTCGAAGCCCTCTCTGGTATAAACAATGATCTTGCTCATTTTGAATGATGACTCGAGGAGAGAGAGGCTGGAGAAGGCAAGTGTTTTTGAAGCAGATTCCTGTGGTTCTGCTGGGAACAGTGACTTACTTGGTGTGCAGAGCTGCCTTTTAAAGCACAAAAACACAACAAAGTGGGCGTTGACTGGGTTATGACAGGACATGTAGGTGTGGAAGCTGAAAAAACATGCCAAATCTCAAACTTCTGCTCAGTAACGACATACATGTAACCTAATACAAGTTTCAAAACTCTCTACGAGCCGTATGTTACGTATGCTCCTGACTGGGGAAAGCAAAAATCCGTTGTGTTGTGTTCACTTTGACGGCTGCTTAGCTCTCATGTACAAGTTGATACTGATAATGGCCAAATCCCAAATACTGTAAATGGAGCCACTTCACTAATTTCGTTAAATGATAAAATTCATCTTAACTGAGATGCAGAAATATCACAGAATCAATGTTCTGAAAAAAAAAAAAAATCTTAAATTACCATCATGCAACCACTTCTCCCTCCCTAACCAATCCACTTAAACCTTTAAAGTCAACTGA
This sequence comes from Squalius cephalus, assembly GCA_022829025.1. NCBI lineage: Eukaryota > Metazoa > Chordata > Actinopteri > Cypriniformes > Leuciscidae > Squalius > Squalius cephalus. The sequence goes on along the minus strand of CM040794.1, from coordinate 18,328,771 downwards.
ACAGTGTCGTTACGTCAACCGATAAAGGCCGTTGATATTTTTGTGATCATAAAGTGAGTTTCTGAAATACCTTTATAACTTTTCTGGCTAAAATGTTTCCACGCTTGTGTTTATTTGTAACTTACAATAAAATAGAATACTTCTCTGAAGTAAGGTGACGGCGTCCTGTCAAGAAGCTACTATCACTACCTCAATCACACTTGAGCTGTTTCTTTTACTTTTACTTAAGTACATTTTAATTGAAGTATTGTACTTCGCTTCATTTGAAATCTTATCCGTTACTTAGTAAAAAAAAACTAAAACAAATAATAATGTAAGCGGGGAAGAAAATCGCACTCTGGAAACTTCTGCAAGGGCGGGAGAAGAAATGTGCAAAAGAAAAAAGGTGATGCAACACCGTCGAAAGCGAACCATTGTCAGTATGGGCAATATTTGGATGTAGAAAAAACGCGTGGTTTTACCAACGTCCCGTCAAGAAGCTTCTATCACTACCTCAATCACACTTGAGCTGTTTCTTTGTAGTCTTCTGAGTACTTCTATTAAATACCTCAATCACGCTTTGATGTTCTGCTGTTGTCTTTTGAATGTAGAATCTGTTTCTCAGCTGCGCAGCAAATACCTGACACAACTCCCAAGTTGCTCTTTGTAGAAATTAAGTTTTATTCACGGCCGGGAGATCACTGGCCACAACAACCGAGTCTCCTGAATAGAAAGATGCATGTACATTTATATCATACAGTTGAGTAAAAATCATTGTCACTCAAGTCTTCTTCACTGTGATTTGTTCTGGTGATTGGTTTGTAATGATCTAAGCTAATCATATGACTGTTAGTTCTACTGTGTTAAGCACTGTTTGGGTAATGGTCTTTGACCTGAGCATCCTTAGTCTGCATTTCTCTGTACATTTAATGTTGAAAATTCCTATTACATAAAATATTTCTATCACGTACCCCAATACATAATTTCATGATGATAAAATTCCCATGCCCATTACGACTGTATTGACGCCAAAGGTTTCTCAATGAAAGCAATGAGCTTCCGGCCGCGGCACAATAAAGTTTTTGCCGTTTGTGTAGTTTCACGCTTAATTGTCTTGGACACGTGATGATATCCAGGGCCGTGCACAGGGGGGTGGCCCGGTGGCTAGAGCCACTGCCCCTCTGCCCTCATCGACTGAGGTGCCCCTCTTCCCCACCGCTCCGCTCAAAGCATTCCACTGATTCCTAATCCGCTCCAGGTTTTCCCGCTCGCTCCGCAGCATCACTCACAGTATACGACAGTTCACGAAAGCTGTCGCATTAACAGGTAGGCTATGCAAGACAGTGGTTGAATCTGCGAAATTAGTCTTTTTTTTTTTTTTTTTTTTTTTATTTATGTCGGTGATGTTTTGCTCTTGGTCTTCTGGCTTCTGGCTCTTTCTACTAGTGCTAACAGCTACCAACCAGGGCTGGACTGGCCATCGGGCATACCGCGCACTTTCACGGTGGGCCGACGTGCTTTTTGGGCCGATACATCTCATACTCATACATTATTTTTATTATTATTATTTTTTCTTTTTCTTTTTAACAGCCCATAAAATGTGTACATCGGCAGCCCATTCATTTTGTTTTGTTTTGCTTAATTTGGCGGTGCTGGGTTTGTGCCGGTGTAATGCAGTGGTCAAAAAAAGTCAGCATTAGGTTTTTGTTTTTTTTCTTCTGACAGACCAGCCCATGAAACACGTAGATCAGCGGCCCATTGGTTCTTTTCTTGATTGACACTGGGCTGGGCCAATCACAACTTTAAACGAGTGAGCGAGCGTGCAGCAGTGTCAGTGTGTATCTGTCAGAATAGTCAGCGAGATGGAGAAGAAACACAAGGAATGTGCAGAAAAACAGCGTGAAAAAATAGAAACAGGCCCTTAAAGCAGACGCTGTAAAATGTGTCAAAATATACCGTTCAAAAGTTTGGGGTCAGTAAGATTTGTTAATGTTTTTAAAAGAAGTATCTTCTGCTCACCAAGGCTGCATTTATTTGATAAAAAAACAAACAGTATTATTGTGAAATATTATGACAATTTAAAATGACTGTTTTCTATTTTAATATATTTTAAATTGTAATTTATTCCTGTGATGAAAGCTGAATGTTCAGCATCATTACCCCAGTCTTCAGTGTCACATGATCCTTCAGAAATCATTCTATGATTATTTGATGCTCAAGAAACATTCATTATTATTATCAATGTTGAAAACAGTTGTGTACAATTTTTTTTTTTCAAAATTCTTTGATGAATAGAAAGAAGAATCAAAAGAACAGCATTTATTTAAAATAGAATATTTTCTAACATTATAAATGTCTTTACTGTAACAGCTGTTGTCAGTTCAAAAACTTCTGGGAGAGTGTTGCTCAAATGCTGGACTACCTGGAATAGAAGACCTTTGTTGGAGAAGATCTTATTGAAGACCTTACCGAACTAAAAGAGGAATTTCTAGCATCAATCAAAACAGCTGAAGAGGTAAAAGTGATGTTTACATGATTCAGAACATTTTCAGTAAGATATTCTAAAATGTTTGATTTATTTTGTTTAATTTATTTATTATTTCTCTTTATTTGTACCCGAAGGGAAGGCTTGCGGGTTCCCTCATTTTGTCCAGCCATTACTAAGGATTCATCTAAAAGTCTAACGTGACTTGTAAATGTTTTAATTCCACAGGCTTGGAAAAGTTTTGCTGAAGGCTGTAAAAAAGCATCTGTCATCTTTAAGCTCCAAACCAAAGATGCCTACAGGTTTCTGGAGGTTAGTCCTTCCTCTCTCTCCAAGGAGGAGTGTCAAAAGGAGTACAAAAGTATAAAGAAACGACTGGAGAAAATAGACCCACCACCAAGTGTGACATCCTCTGCTACACCTGCCATTTCTTAATGATCTACAGAGCGTGGCACGCACAAGTGCGTTTGTCTTATGACACTGGTAACCTGGGATGATGATGTTAGGCTTTTTAAATACTGTACTTGTAAACTGCAGAGTTCTGTATTACCTTCTACTTAATGCCTAAACACTCTTTATATATACTCCTCTCCATATGTGTCATCTCTTTATGAGCTCTTGCAAAAAGACTCTTGTTGAATGGATAAAGAAAGAGATAAAAATGGATCAATAAAGTTTGATTACATCATTATTGACTTTTTGTTTTAAATAATCTTAAATGTCTTAATTATTTTTATGTGTGAAGTCATAAATTTGAGTTTCAGCAGCAAATATTTTGTCATATCAAACTACTTTTGATGTCACTGGATACACAAAAATTGTCACATTACAAAATATATTCTTGATTTGTTCTGGTAATGAATAAGCTCACTTGCAGATGATTTTAACACAGTTTAGCAGAACAATGATGACGCCCAACGATGGAATCCAATTGTGTGAGTAGTTATTATAGTGTACCATGTGTCAAAATGATTTATGGTTTTTTGATTGACAGGTGCTCCGCCCCTTTTGGCATAGGATCAAAGGGTGTCAAAGGATATCAAAGGGGTTAACCTTTGACCCGGTTAGCCATCGATCATGTGGTTTGACAGTTAGTTTGACCTATTGACCCGACTATGGGGGGGATGCATCAAACGTATTAATTTTTTTTTTTATGCACTTCTTTCCAGAATTTCGATATTTCTTCACATTCCCATATACAATGGAAATAGGTACCTTTACAAACATTACACTTGGGACATGTATCTGGTATATTTTCATTAAATTTGTTTGATAATACTGGAGTTATGTATACTCGCATAAGCCAATTATATTGCAACAACTTTAATCTTGTATTAACTGTTTGTACTTGAGCATCTTGACAAATCTCACTCCATTCATCTGGTGTGATCTCCTCGTTAAGATCCTTACTCCATGCTCCTAAACGAGAGCTAGAAGACTCCGGGGAGCCCTCTACCAACATATTATACAGAAGTGAAATCCGACCTTTATCATAACAATCTTTGGTGACTACTCTTTCCAAAACTGATAGTGGTGGTATATTTCCAGTACTTTTTTGAAATGATAAAATGAAACTTCTTATCTGTAAGTACCTAAAAAAATGACTTTTAGGTATATCAAATGTATTACTCAATTCTTGAAAATGACATAAGATTGTCTTCCTTATATAAATCTTTTATACTTTTAATACCTTTTTCTGCCCACGTCTTAAAACCTACATCTACTTTTCCGGGACTAAACTTAGGATTTCCCCATATTGGACAGTAGCGAGATATCTCACTTATATAGGAGATATTCAAATATCTCTGCGTCTCATGCCATACCCTTACCATATTTAAAACCATTGGATTCGTAACATTACCCTTCATTTTCTGTAAAATTTTACAATCTAAATCATATAAATATGATTCCAAGGGTATTTTATTCAGAATAGAGTTCCCTTTCGAAAGGGAACTCTACACTACGTCAGAATGACGCAATGGGGAACGCCTCAGGCGTGACAGGTGTCTGAAATCAATATCAAATCACGGCAATCACATTGACCGGCGACAGCCCGTGAATCATTAACGTGAATGATTAACATGCGACCTGCAAGTATAAAAGGGCGCCTTGCAAACATGACAAACATCTTTTCGTCTTCAGGGACTGTTTTGTCTGGTCTTAATGTCAAGCATTAACGGCAATTAGAAAATGAAGCGCACACTTAAGGCAAGTCCTAAGGTAAAGAATTTCATTAGTCAAGTCAAGTCATCTTCATTTATATAGCGCTTTTAACAATGTAGATTGTTTCAAAGCAGCTTTACAGAGATAAGCGTATAATTTAAGGTAACAGAGATTGTTTCGGCTTTACAGCAGAGTTAAGTTATTTCCATCTGAAGTTAGTTTTGATTGATTTGCTTCCGTCGCAATGATCATTTGTTATTAAATTAGGGGCCGCTAAGACGACACCAATCCCTCTACACAGACTTTAAACGCGAATCTGTGAGAAACGTTGTGGCGTTCACATGAGCATTTAGAATGAGTTCTATAGTTATGTGCGTTTGAATATATGCAGGTTTGGAATTCCCTACAAGCCAAGCCTAAACAAAGTACTTGTCTTTCCCTATAAATTTTGATAAAGAATTTTATTTTATTTTGTTGCTTTGGGGTAGGAACGCGAAACGGATTTTCCCGACAACGCCTTATCTGTAGAGTGGTAGTGGGATCCTCCATAGGGAGAGACTAGTTGGCACTTCAGCACTGCGTTGTCATCGGTCCAGGCGAAGGTCCTTCGTCAGATCTGGATACGGCCTGGATCCGGCAGGCTGCAGGAAAACCTCGGGATAAACACAGACACTAAAATTAGCGTAGATGCCATTCTTCTCATGATGTAACGAGTACATCAGGATTTTTGGGAAGTGTTCCCGGTTCCGGCTGACCTAATCTATGCAGCCTAACATTAAATTATAGAAGTCTATAATGTATTATGTGAAAGCTAGGTCAAAGAGATGTGTCTTTAATCTGGCTTTGAACTGACAGAGTGTGTCTGCTTCCCGGACAATGGTAGGAAGACTGTTCCAGAGTTTTGGTGCTAAATAGGAAAAGGATCTACCGCCAGCAGTCGATTTTGATATTCTAGGTATTATCAACTGGCCGGAATTTTGAGATCGCAATAGACGTGACGGACTATAATGCGTTAAGAGCTCGCTCAAGTACTGCGGAGCTAAACCATTTAGTGCTTTGTAAGTGATCAGCAATATTTTAAAATTGATGCGATGTTTAATAGGGAGCCAATGCAGTTTTGACAGAACCGGGCTAATATGGTCATACTTCCTGGTTCTGGTAAGAACTCGAGCTGCTGCGTTTTGAACCAGCTGTAATTTGTTTATTAAGCGTGCAGGACAACCACCCAGTAGAGCATTACAATAATCTAGCCTTGAGGTCATGAACGCATGAACTAATTCTTCCGCATTTGTCAATGAGAGCATATGGCGTAATTTAGATATATTTTTAAGATGGAAAAATGCAGTTTTACAGATACTAGACACGTGACTTTCAAATGAAAGATTGGTATCAAAGAGCACACCCAGGTTCCTAACCGACGACGAAGACTTAACAGAGCAGCCATCGAGTGTTAGACAGTATTCTAGATTATTACGTGAGGAAGTTTTTTGTCCAATAATTAGAAACTCTGTTTTTTCAGAATTTAGAAGTAGGAAATTACAAGTCATCCAATTTTTTATATCCGCTATGCATTCCGTTAATTTTGTGAATTGATAAGTTTCGTTAGGTTTTGAAGAAATATAGAGCTGAGTATCATCGGCATAGCAGTGAAAGCTAATGCCATGTTTCCTAATGATATCTCCTAAGGGTAGCATGTACAGAGTGAACAGCAACGGTCCTAGTACTGAGCCTTGTGGTACGCCATACTGAACTTGTGATCGATGAGACATCTCATCATTTACTGCTACAAACTGATAACGGTCAGATAAGTATGATTTAAACCATGCTAGTGCAATTCCCGTAATGCCAACATAATGTTCTAATCTATTTAAAAGAACGTTGTGGTCAATGGTGTCAAATGCAGCACTAAGATCGAGTAACACTAATAGAGAGATACAACCACGATCGGATGATAAGAGCAAATCATTTGTGACTCTAACGAGAGCTGTCTCGGTACTATGGTACGGTCTAAATCCTGACTGGAAATCCTCGCAGATATCATTTCTTTCAAGAAAGGAACACAGTTGTGAGGATACTGCCTTTTCTAATATCTTTGACAGAAAAGGTAGATTCGAGATCGGCCTGTAATTGACTAATTCTGTAGGATCAAGTTGCGTTTTTTTAACAAGCGGTTTAATCATAGCCAGCTTAAAGTTTTTTGGTACGTATCCTAGAGACAAAGATGAATTAATGATATTAAGAAGAGGATCTATGACCTCTGGAAGTATTTCTTTCAGTAGCTTAGTCGGTATAGGGTCTAACATACATGTTGTAGATTTAGATGATTTAATGAGTTTAGTAAATTCTTCCTCTCCTATAGCAACGAATGAATCAAATTTTTCCTCAGGGAGACTACAATGCACTGCCTGATGCGATACTGTAGTAGACGGTTGCATAGTTATAATTTTGTCCCTGATATTATCAATCTTATAATTGAAGAAGTTCATAAAGTCATTACTGCTGTGTTGCTTGGAAACTTCTGGGCTTGAAGCTTTATTTTTCGTTAGTTTAGCCACCGTTTCAAATAAATACCTAGGATTATGTTTATTTTCTTCTAATAGGGTTGAAAAATAAGCAGATCTAGCAGCTTTTAAAGCCTCTCTGTAAGCAATAGAGCTCTCCTTCCATGAAATGCGAAATACCTCTAGTTTTGTTTTCTTCCAGTTGCGCTCCATTTTTCTGGCTGCTCTCTTAAGGGCCCGAGTGTGCTCATTGTACCACGGCGTTGGACTATTTTCTTTAATCTTCTTTAAGCGCAACGGAGCAACTGTGTCTAAAGTGCTGGAAAAGAGAGAGTTAAACGTTTCTGTTGTAATATCTAGTTCTTCTAAGCTATCTGAGATGCTGAGATGATGAAACTGATTAGGAAGATTATTAATAAAGCAATCTTTAGTAGCAGAAGTGATAGGTCTCACATATTTGAAACACGGAGTCGGCTTTGCAGCCTTGGCTAAATGCAAATTACACGAGACTAGGTAATGATCTGAGATGTCATCGCTCTGCTGCAGAATTTCAACGGCATCAACATCTATTCCGTGTGATAATATTAGATCTAGAGTATGATTACGACGATGAGTAGGTCCTGACACGTGTTGTCTAACTCCAATTGAATTTACAATGTCTTTAAATGCCAATCCCAATGCATCTTTTTCATTATCGATGTGTATATTAAAATCACCAACAATTAGTACTTTATCTGCAGTCAATATTAATTCTGATAGAAAGTCCGCAAATTCTTTGATAAAGTCTGTATGGTGCCCTGGTGGCCTGTATACAGTAGCCAGCACAAATCTCAAACGTGATTTATCGTTTACACTATATATTTTTACATTAAGCACCAATGCTTCAAAAGAATTATATTTAAAACTTGATTTCTTAGTGGTTTTGAAACTATTACTATAAATTACAGCAACACCACCCCCTTTGCGTTTCGGACGAGGCTCATGTTTATAACAGTAATCTTGCGGGGTTGATTCATTTAAAGTAATGTAATCGTTTGGTTTTAGCCAGGTTTCTGTCAAACACAGCACATCTAGGTTATTATCTGAAATCATATCGTTAACAACGAGTGCTTTTGAAGTAAGCGATCGAATATTCAGCAACCCAAGCTTTAGCATTTGCTCATCTGTAATATAGCTGTTTTTTATTTGTTGAACATCAATTAAATTTTTAACCTTAGATGGGTTTAAACGTTTTTTGGATTTCCAAATTCGGGGAACAGACACAGTCTCTATATGATGATAGCTAGGTGAAAGAGGCTCTATGTGATAGGATTTATCTGACCTTGGTGACGCGAGGCCGCTAGCAGACGGTCGGTTTAGCCAGTCTGTCTGCTTCCTGACCTGAGCCCCAGATTGTCATGTTTGAGCTCTAAGACTATGAGCCATATTACTAGAGAGAAGAGCAGCACCATCCCAGGAGGGATGAATACCATCTCTTTTCAACAGGTCAGGTTTGCCCCAAAAACTTTTCCAATTGTCTATGAATTCTATATTATTAAGCGGACACCACCTAGACAGCCAACCGTTAAGCGAACACAATCTACTAACTATCTCATCACTCCTGCGAACAGGAAGGGGGCCAGAGCAAATTACAGTCCTTGACATCGTACTTGCAAGTTCACACACCTCTTTAATATTAATTTTGGTGATCTCCGACTGGCGGAGTCGAACATCATTAGTGCCGACATGAATAATGATCTTAGAGAATTTACGATTAGCATTAGCCAGCACTTTTAAATTTGCTTTGATGTCAGGCGCTCTGGCTCCCGGCAAACATGTGACTATGGTGGTTGGTGTCTCTATTTTCACGTTCCGTGTGATAGAATCGCCAATAACTAGGGCACAATCATTCTCAGTGGGTGTTTCACTGAGCGGGGCAAATCGATTTGTTATGGTAATCGGAACGGAAGAGTGGTTTTTAGATCCGCGACTAGAGCGATCCCTCACTGTCACCCATTTGCCCGGCTGCGCAGGCTCTACTTCAGCCGGAACCACGCCATGTAAAGTGTTTACTATTCTATGCGCATCCAAAACATCTAAAGCACTAGCACTCTTACTATCCTCAATTAAAGTTTGGATGCGTGTTTCTAATTCTGAAATCTTCTCTGTCAACCTAACTGTCTCCTTACATTTATCACATATAAATCCTATATTGTCGACAGAGAAGGCTATACTAAACATGTGACATGAAGTGCAAGTGACAATAACAGGACAAGACATTACTCACCGTGTTTGTTGACTGATTCTTACTCACCTGAGCTTTTTATGAACTCAAAGGCGCGGACGCGCGAGAGAAAAATAAATAAATAAAAATAGCTGAGCGCACGGGTGACGCGTTAACAGGCTAGCGAATTACTAGCGTTTTGTGCTAGTAGTACTAATAACAAAAGCTAGCGATGTCAGGTTAATCTGAGATGTTGGGTAAAATGTAGTAGTATAAACAACTAGAAATGGTAGTAAAATGATGGTTCAAAACAAAGAAATATAAGGCTAAGACGGAGCTTACAGCACCGAAGCACACAAACACACTCACAGCAGGCAGCGAGGCAGACAGGAGCAATCGATCGGCAGACAGCAATCGGCAGACAGGAGCAATCCCTGACTTCATTATATGTGTTGACCCGTGCCCAAGGTTTTTGTTGCCGGGTGACACACATGAAATGTGCATTTTCTGTCTGAGTGAAGAGCACGCACGGGACGCTCTCGAGGGAGCGTCCTGTGCAAAAAAAAAAAAAAAAAAAAAAAACCTCTCAGATGCGTCATCGACTGACGAGAGCGTGTTGCAGGTGGATGACGGAGACGTTTCTCCTACTGGTACTGCAGCGAGTGCTCTTCAGGACGGGCAAGAAATGGCTGATGAGGATGAATTAGATCCAGAGCCTCGTCAGCCATCCTGCCCCGTGTATGCTGAGCTGGTGGTTGATATGGGGCGCGCCGCCGACAAACTTCAGTTGCCATGGCGGCGCGCTCAGGGAGAGATCGCTCGCGGCAGGCTTGACGATCGATTTCTCCCTGAACATATGCCACCAGCTCAGGTGAGCCTTCCTTTCCTTCCTGATCTCCATACTGAGATCGAGAGGGCTTGGAAGAACCCATACTCTGCTCGTATTCACTGACATCAGCGGGGTGATTTCGCTGATGTTGAGTGGATCGGGAAGCATGGGTATGTGTCGATACCGCCGATTGACGAGACGTTCACAAAATATCTCGTGTCTGGGCGGGTGTCGACACTTAAAGCTCCAACCCTGCCATCCAAACCGCTTAAAGTATCAGCTCGTTTGAATGGCAGAGCATACACGGCAGCAGGTCAGGCCGGCGCTGCTCCCCATACCATGGCGGTGCTGCAAGCTTACCAGGCTGACCTGCTGTGGGATCTCGACCAGGGGGCGGGGCTGTCCCCTGAGGCGGTTGCTGAGCTGCGTCGAACCACAGTTTTGTCTCTCCAGGCCTGCTGCCGCGATCGGCCGATCGATGGCAGGGATGGTGGCCACGGAGAGGCATCTGTGACTTAACATGGCTGACATCGGGGAGAAAGAGAAATCCTTTTCTCCTCAATTCACCAGTTTCGCCTTCTAAACTTTTTGGCACCTCCGTGGATGCGGTGGTTGGGAAGTTTAGAGAGGCGAAGGCACGCTCAGCTGCTTTTGAAACATGTATACCGCTGAGATCCGGGTCCAAGCCCAGGCAGACGGGAGGCCCTGGTCCCTCTCGGTCCGAGGACCGTAGACAGGACTAGAGGTCCAGTGTCGCCTCTCGTGCGCCCCCTCCATGGAGGAGTAGGACACAGAGAAGGCGAGCCTCCCGCAAGAAGAGGGATCTAAGGGAGGTCATCCAGCGCAAGCGCACACAGCGTGAGTAAGGGTTGATCTCCCTGGAGGGCCTTTTTCTACCAGCCCTCTCTCTCTTCCTGACTACCCAGGCGTTCTTGCTACATCAGGCCTGGGGCTGGGCCCATGATAGAACTATGTTCTGTTGGCCCGCCTTGGCTTGATTAGTGTGAGCGCCTCTTTTAGGCATGTAAAAGTGGTGGACCCCAGGTTTTTGTGAATCTCTGGTGGAGTCTTCACTCCGCATGCCGCAGGTGAGCTGATTGGTCTTTTAAGAATATCTGTGTGTACAAATAACACTGACTTTTATTTCTCTACAGACCTCGTTCCCTGTATAGACCTAGGGAGTCGTACTGGCAAGGAGGAATAAGGTAAAGTAAGTTTTGGACTTCAGGGCCCTGAAGCCTCCCCTCAGTTGGTGGCTGGAACGAATTAGGGAGAAGCTCAAAGAAGATTTGGCTTCCGTGTTGAGTGTGCGATGGCCTTCCGGTCATAACATTTTTTATGCGTGGTGGGCCGCCGCTCATTTCTGTTTAGCCTCAGGGCTATTAGCCACCCAGGGGTAGAGTAGTTGGTCTTCCTAAAAAAAAAAAAAAAAAAGCTTTTTTGTTTAAGGTTTAGACTGACGCTGGCGCTTCAGATAGATCTTATGTCTTACCTATCGGTTTGTGACATTGATATCCTGAGTACTTCGCTCCCCTGAGCTCTGTAAGGTGTCAGTAGGTTGAGTGTTTCACAGCCTCTCAATCAAGTTGGCTTTGGCTCCTCTGAGCCCTCAGGTAGATCTATGCTTATGGGTCGGCCCTAACCCGGGCCGCCTCTGTAGCTGGCCTAGGCTATGTTTGGGATGTTGGAGGCGTTCTGCTAAGTATAGCTGCCGCATTCATTATGTGTTAGGCTTCCTCCCCTAGATTTCAGCCTCCTCCCTTAAATGGGAGTTGTTGGCCAAGGCCCGCCCCTTTCACTGCATTCAGGGGTGATAGAGTAATGCAGGGTGGTAGTTGAGGTATGATCCTTCAGGCGGGTCAGGCTGTCTTTCGCTCTGCGATGTGATAGTTTGCCAGACCCTGCCGAACAGAGCTACTTGTTTTTAGGCCTCTAGAGCTGGCTCCACTCAGCCCGTTGAGCTGAACCGCTCGAACGATGGGTGAAAGTTGGTTGGCTTGCAAGCAAGCTCCGCTCCCCCAGGCTGGGCACAGGACAAATCCCTGTCACCCTTTGGAGCCACTTGCAGGCCCGCTCCGTCTAACATTTCAGGGGCATATGGTGTTACTCCCCCGCTAACGCAGGGTAGTTTTGAGTAATCCATTCTCAGCTCTGTATTATCTACCTCACACCATGATGGCTCCGGTTGAGCAGGGAGTTCTAACTACATTTCAAGTATTTTATTGTCAGATGCACAGAACAACACGAGGTTAAACTGGCACTGAAATTCTTATGACAAGACACCGCATAGTAACCTGACATTATATAACATATAATATACTAAGTGCAAACAATTAAACTAAAGTGACAGTGTATAAATGACTAAAGAAAAGTGAAGAAAGATGGTCATTGTCCATTTAGGAGCCTGATGGCTCTTGGGAAGAAGCTATTATCCAGTCTTTGTGTGCGGGCCCGGATGCTTCGATATCGCCTACCTGAAGGCAGCAGGGTAAAAAGACTGAAAGATGGATGGTAACAGTCTCTGAGAATCCTGCCCGCTTTCTTAAGGCATCGTGTGTGGTAGATGTCCTGTAGGGCTGGGAGCTTCCTGCCGATAATGAACTCTGCAGACCTAACCACACTACGTAGGATTTTTCGGTCCCTGTCAATGCAGCTCCCATACCACACTGTGATACAGCCAGTCAGTGTGTTCTCAATTGTACATCTATAGAAGTTAGTGAGAATGACTGGGTCCATGCCAAACTTCTTCAGTCTCCTCAAGAAGAATAGGCGTTTCCGGGCCGCTTTGACCACCTTGTCCGTGTGAGCAGACCAGGTGAGGTCATTGCTGATGTTGACCCCGAGTAACTTAAAACAGCTGACCTTTTCCACTACAGATCCATTGATGTGTAGGGGTACATGCTCCTCCCTCTGTCTCCTCCTAAAGTCCACAATCATCTCCTTAGTTTTGCTGACATTAAGAGAGAGGTTGTTATCTTGGCACCATGTCACCAGAGTGTCGACCTCCTCTCTGTAGGCTGACTCATCTCCGTCAGAAATGCAGCCCACAATGGTTGTATCGTCAGCAAACTTCACGATGAGGTTGGAACTGTAGTTTACTTCACAGTCATGTGTGAACAGGGAGAACAATAGAGGGCTGAGCACACAGCCCTGGGGCGTGCCTGTGTTGGTGATCAGTGTGGATGAGGTGCGGTCACCAATTCTCACCACCTGTGGCCTCCCCGTCAGGAAGTTGTGGATCCACTTGCATAGGGAGATGTTTAATCCCAGGTCCACGAGCTTAGAGACGAGTCTGGAGGGGATGATGGTACTGAATGCAGAGCTATAATCAATGAACAGCATTCTCACATACGTATTCCCCTTGTCCAGGTGGGAGAGAGTGGTGTGCATGGTCAGGGCGATAGCATCATCTGTAGACCTGTTGGACCGATATGCAAACTGCATAGGGTCCAGGGTGGGGGGCAACGAGGAGCAGATTAATGGTTTGACCAGCCGCTCAAAACACTTCATGGTGATAGAAGTCAGTGCTATTGGGCGATAGTCCTTCATGTCGATGGCTTTGGTTTTCTTGGGTACAGGGACGATGGTTGTCCTCTTGAAGCAGGTAGGGAGTACAGACAAACTTAGAGAGAGATTGAAGATGTCACTGAAGACTCCAGCTAACTGGTCAGCACAGCCCCTGAGGGCCCTACCTGATATGCCATCTGGACCAGGTGCCTTGCGAGGGTTGATCTTTTTGAAGCATAGCCTCACCTCAGCTTCAGTTAATGTAGGCACACCACTGGCTCGGCCTTCAGGCAGTTCCACTGCAATGGGTTCACTGTCCCTCTCGAAACGAGCATAGAAGTCATTTAGCTCGTCTGGTAGTATGACAGATACATTTCATTCCGGTATTTGAACTCCGCTCCCTTGAAGCCAGAGCATTGCCATGAGCTGATGCCCATGCATTTAGTAGGTAGGCCCTTAAAATGGGGCCTCCACTAGGCAGAGTGGCGTATGTTGTACTCCCCTGCTATGAGGGTATTGCTTTTTGCTGAGTACACTGCCTTTGGCAATGTGATTAGGTACCAGGATGCTGTAAGCGCTGTAGTAACAGTTTTTCTGCCTTGAAGGCTGCACAGTTAGGTAGTAGGCCCCAGCAGGCCTCCTTGACTGGGTAGCCCCTAAGATAGGGCTCCTAGGCCAGCTCACCTTCGGTGGTTGGCCCTGGTAGTTCGGGCAGAAGACTCACTAACGAGTAGTAGGTCTTAACAGGCCTCCTCGGAGGTGGGTCACACCATTGTGGAGCATACACTAGGACAAAACTATAGGAAAAGTTTTTAATAGTATGGTTCCTGCAGTGTTCATTAAAGTAGCAGAAAGACTCGCTATCAGCTAGTAGGCTCGACCGGGCCTCCCTGTCAGGCGAGTCCCCAGCAGCAGTCACATCCAGCTGATTAGACTGTTTCAGGAAGTAGGCCTCTTCAGGCCTCCCTGAAGATGGGCTCCCACATTTTTTGTGGGGGTCAGGTAGTAGGCTTTACTAGGCCTCCCTGAGGGCTAAATCCCTCATACTGTGGTACTAAGTGTCCCTGAGGTTGAACTATCAGTTAGTAGGCCTCATAAGGCCTCCCTGAAGGCAAAGCCCCATAGACAGTCAACTGGACTGCCAGTCTGGCCCAATGTCAGCTGTGGTTTTCAGGTAGTAGGCCTCTCCAGGCCTCCCTGAAAGTAAGCTCCTTCATGTCATGGTTCTCTGGTAGTAGGCCTCACCAGGCCTCCCTGGAGTTGAGTTCCAACATACTTTGAGTTTCCACTTAATGTGGTTTTTCTGGTAATGGGTAGTAGGCCTCTCTAGGCCTCTCTGTAAGCGAACTCCTATGTACTGTGGTAGGCTTCACTAGGCCTCCCTTAAGTTGAGCTCCCACGTTTTGTGGTTGTCATGTAGCAGGCCTCTCCAGGCCTCTCTGTAAGTGAACTCCCATGCACTGTGGTTATCAGGTAGTAGGCCTCACTAGGCCTCCCTGAAGTTGAGCCCCCGCATACTGTGGTTGTCATGTAGTAGGCCTCTCCAGGCCTCTCTGTAAGTTAACTCCCATGCGCTGTGGTTAGCAGGTAGTAGGCCTCACTAGGCCTCCCTGAAGTTGAGCTCCCACATACTGTGGTTATCATGTAGTAGGCCTCTCCAGGCCTCCTTGGAAGGTTAGCTCCCACTTACTGTGTGTTTCCACTTAGCATGGTTTTTCAGGTAGTAGGCCTCTCCAGGCCTCTCTGAAAGTGAGCTCCCACGTTTTGTGGTTATCAGATAGTAGGCTTCACCAGGCCTCTCTGAAGGTGAGCTCCCACATACTGTGGTTGTCAGGTAGTAGGCCTCTCCAGGTCTCCCTGAGTAGTTTCACTGTGGTGCTGGGTTTTGTAAGCTAGTGGCCGCTTACTTTCAGTTTAGCAGACCTTATCAGGCAGCTACCGAAGGTGAGCTTGCGCCCTGGCTCGACTCAAGTTTGTATTCTCTGCTACGGGTTCCCTCCTGGAACCTCTTTATCCTGCTACAGCCTGGTTGCCTACCAGGTAGATCTAATGCTCCCCTCACTGAGGGTCAGTATGAGTATGTGGTCTCCTGAGTCTGATCAGTCGGTCGTAGGCCTCTCATGAGGCCTCCCAGTTAGATCAGTCCTTAGGCCCTCACAGGCCTCCTTAGTGTTTTGAAACACAAACACTGGGTTGATCCGTGGATCGAGTAGAGAAACTCCCCTCGCTGGCAAGGGTTGTAAAGCACTATGCTGAGTCATACTCTCCAGGATATCCCGTCTCTGAGATCCGGTCCGAGTGGTTCACTGCCTGCTTCGCAGTCCCTCGGGTTGGATGCCTTCCTAAAGGCAAGTGTCCAGAGGCTCTGTCTTCGGACAGACAGGAAGTGGCCAGACTGTAGTGTCATATATAGTGACACCAGGTCAGGCCTGCCTGGTGGCATTTCAGGTGGCACGTTCCCCTGAATAGTGACCGGCTGGGGTTCCCTCAGGTTCCCTAGCCACATTCCCTAGAAGGGACCCCTTCTAAGAAGTTGAAGTTGTGGTCCTAGGCCCTTGAGCAGGCCCAGGTAGACCTTTCACTAAACTATGTTTATGGAAGTTTTCTGTGGTATCATATAGCTTGGGCTATGACCGTAGGGAGTGCTGTCACTGACAGCCCAGTGTGACCTGGGGGTGAGTGGTTCTAGCGTTCATTTGAACTGCCGGTTCTGACAGTTGTCACTGCCATTGGGCATGCACTCCCCTTAGCATGGTGGCGTTGGTATATCGTTCCCCATTGCGTCATTCTGACGTAGTGTAGAGTTCCCTTTCGAAAGGGAACGTCTCAGGTTACGACTGTAACCTATGTTCCCTGAGAACAGGGAACGATACACTACGTCTTCCTGCCATGCCTCGGGGCCTGCCTGCAACAGTCCTTTCAGACGATAGGATGTTTGTAAGGCGCCCTTTTATACTTGCAGGTCGCATGTTAATCATTCACGTTAATGATTCACGGGCTGTCGCCGGTCAATGTGATTGCCGTGATTTGATATTGATTTCAGACACCTGTCACGCCTGAGGCGTTCCCCATTGCGTCATTCTGACGTAGTGTCTCGTTCCCTGTTCTCAGGGAACATAGGTTACAGTCGTAACCTGAGACGTTTTTTTCCATTTCTACCCATACGGGTTGTTCATTAGATGTTGAGAAGAAAAACATAATAGATCTTAACTGGGCAGCAGTATAATACCCTTTAAAATTAGGGCATTGAAGCCCACCCCTATCAAATGGCAAATATAAAAGAGATAATCTAATTCTGGATCTTCTATTGTTCCATATGAATTTAATAATTAACTTTTTAAGTCTAGAAAACAGATTACTAGGAGGTGTGATCGGAATATTCTGAAATAGGTACAAAAATATTCATATTCATTCAAATATTCATTTTTAAAATATTAATTCTTCCTATTAAAGACAACGGTAAAGAAGCCCATCTTTCAACCAGCGTCACTGTATTCTCAAAAATTGAATTATAATTTTTTGTTACTATGTCTTCCAGTTTTTGGAGTAATTTTAATTCCCAAATATGTGAAAATTTCCACATTATTAAACATATCTACCTGACTGATAGGACTTTTCCTTTCTTCTTCATTCAGCAACATAACTGAAGATTTTGAATTATTGATCCGATACCCTGAGATTTTCCCAAATGTCTCTATAATTTGAATTAAATAATGGTTGAGTCTAATTTCTTTAAAAATAATATAACGTCGTCAGCAAATAGCGCTATTTTATGTTCGCTGCCAAACATTTCTATACTTTTTATATCACTTTCTTTTCTGATAGCAATTGCCAAGGGTTCAATAGCCATCAGAAAAAGGAGAGGGGAAAGAGGCGATCCCTGTCTACATCCCCTAGAAATATAAAATGATTTTGATATAAAGTTATTAGTTAAGACCTCTGTCGAAGGATTCTGGTAAAACAATTTAACCCATTTGCAGTATTTTTCTCCAAATCCAAACCGAATTAAAACATCAAACAGAAAATCCCATTCCACCCTGTCGAATGCCTTTTCTGCATCTAGTGCTAGTAATGCAGTATCTTTTTCCCCCTCTTGTTGATGCAGAATATTTAGCACTCTTCTTACATTATGACATCCTTGTCTATTTATCATAAAACCATTCTGATCCATCCCTATGACGTAAGAAGCTACAGTTTCTTATCTTCTTGCCAATATTTTGCTCAGGATTTTAGTGTCTGAGTTGAGTAAACTTATAGGTCGAAAGTTTTCACATTTATTGTTAGGTTTTCCTGGTTTAGGCAATAAGGTAATTATAGCTTCATTCAAAGACATAGGAAGTTTATTCTCCGCAAAGGCTTCTACTAGCATGTCTAACATAGGTCTTACTAATTTTTTATTTATATCTATTTTTTATATATATCTATGGGGAGACCATCAGGTCCCGCCGCCTTCCCCGCTTTCATCAGATCGATCGCCTCTACCACCTCTTGTAAACTAATGTCTTTTCCTATTTCATCTTTATGTTCTTCTGGTATACTAGGTAACTCCAAATTATCCAAAAAAGTTTTTTGTATTTCTGAACCCGAAGTACATTCAGAATTATACAGTTTCATATAATATGATCTAAATGAATTATTAATTTCTTGTGGGTCAACAATGATATTACCATCTGACTCTTCAATCGAATCTACAGCCCTCTCCATTTGCTTTTTTTTTATTTGCCACGCCAACACTTTACATGTCTTTTCGCCTTGATCATAAAATGTTTGTTTCAGCTTTAATAACTTAGCTACAGTTTTATTTGCAGAAAGTGTATTATATTTAGATCGAAGCATTAATAGCTGTTTATGTTTACCTGCACATATCGAATCACTTTGATATACTTCATTTTCCAGCTCTTTAATCTCTTTTTCCAAATCTTGTAACTCCTGTCGAGATTTTTTACTTTTAGAACTACAAAAACTGATAATTTGTCCCCGAATAAAACATTTAAATGCCTCCCACCGAATTCCTGCTGAAGTTTCCAATTGATTTGTTTCAAAGTAATTGTCAATTTGATTGCCCAAGAACTCTACAAATGACGCATCCTTAAGCCAACTTTGCTGGAATCGCCATTTAGGGGGATCTTTAACTAATTTTGAATCGACATACGACAAAGACACTGGTGCATGATCAGAAATGACAATACTAAGGTATTGACAATCTATACATTTTGAAAGCAATTGGGCTGACACAAGAAAGTAGTCTATTCTAGAGTAAGTTTGGTGTGTTGCCGAATAGCATGAATATGCAGTCTGCTTTGGGTTAAGATGCCTCCATATATCCACTAGTTTTAGCTCTCCTATAAAATGTAGAATCTGTTTTCTAGAATTCACATGTGCGGTATCAACTCCCGTAGATCTATCTTTTCCTGGATCAAGTGTTCAATTCATATCCCCCGCCATTATAACCTGACCTGGTAATGAAGCCACCATCAGAAATATGTTGCTATAAAATTTAGAGTCATCCTTATTAGGGCCATAGATATTTACTAAATTTATTATCTCTGTTACCAATCTTTCCTGAATAATCACAAATCTGCCAGCTGGGTCCTTAATAACATTATTTACTTGAAATGGCACAGCTTTATGTATTAATGTAATTACCCCTCTGGCTTGTGTAGTAAAACATGCCGAGAATACCTGTCCTTGCCACCTTCTTTTAATTTTGATCACTTCCTCCTTAGTCATGTGTGACTCTTGCAAGAATACCACATTTGCATATATCTGCTTAATTCTAGTCATCACCTGTTTAATCTTTTTTAGTTTCCCCAGCCCCCTGCAATTCCATGATAGAAGCTTAATCCCTCCTGTCTGTGCCATTTTATGTTTTAACCATCCTCATTACCTTGAACCATATATTTGCCAAAATATAAGAGGCCAAACCTAAAATAACTAAAACAAAACTAATAACATAAAATATGAACTTACCCCAGCATTTTCCATGCTTCACTGGTACCATCTGTATCAGTAACCCCCTTCCCTACACTCGACTTCTTAAATGGTCTTCTCCTATTTGTTCTGTTGTATAAAAAAATGAACACCAACACCTCTATCCCTCATTACCGTTTCAACCTTCTTATCCACTTTTATACCCACATATTTTAACCAAGCCATGACTTGTCCAATAAAATACTGTTACCTCAAAGAAAAGAAAAAAAACACAAGAAATACGCTGACAATCTGTCAGTCTTATATCTCCAAGTAACATCTTTCCAACTACCGTATTTTCCGGACTATAAGTCGCTCCGGAGTATAAGTCGCATCAGTCAAAAAATGCGTCATAAAGAGGAAAAAAACATATATAAGTCGCACTGGACTATAAGTCGCATTTATTTAGAAATTTATTTCACAAAATCCAAGACCAAGAACATACATTTAATATGGAAAGGCAAGTTATTCAACTACACAGTAGCACACAGAACAACAGGCTGAGTAGGTGTCCGGTATGTTAACGCAACACATTAACAGTTATTCAGCTACACAATAGCATAAAGAACACATATCTGGGAGGCTGAAAAGGCTAAATTAACATAAGCCAGCGAGTCCAACAAGCAAGTTACCAGTAAACAAGTTCACCAAGCTCCCGCGATCTCATTCCACATCATTTTCTTCATCCTTGGTGTCGCTTCTGAACAACTCCGCCAACTAGAGCGCCCTCTCGCTGCTGTAGACGGTAATGTTTTCTCTTGGTTCATCTCAGTCTGAATTAATTTTGATATATAAGTCGCACCTGACTATAAGTCGCAGGACCAGCCAAACTATGAAAAAAAGTGCGACTTATAGTCCGGAAAATACGGTATACGCATTATATTAACCTAATATCTTCAAACTATTATCTTAAAATAAAGTCAAACTTTCACTTTGTGTCATTTCTTTTTTCAAATATTATAGCAAAAGCGCCCTCTTCTGAACCTTAAATGAATTAACTTAAACGTCAAATACTTAACTTGTTACCCTTATTAAAACAAAATTAAATATCTACTTTGGACGAATATACAACCTACAGGCAAACAAAAAAAAAACTACAATTTTACATTTGGTCCTCAGTACCTCGCATTAATACCTCAGTTTACTTGTTCTCTATTTGTTGCATCTCTTTATCCATTTCTTCTGGACTCGATACCTCAGTTCACTTGTCCTCGACCTGCTGCATAAATTTCTCCACTTCTTCTGGACTGTTCATAATCACAGTACGGTCTCCATGTGTAAGAAGCAACCGAGCAGGAAAGATTACTCTGTGTCGGTTGATTCCTTTGTCACGCAATTTTTGACGGATAGCATCGTACTTTCTTTGTTGCCTGTGAAGCTCTGCCGACAAATCCGGAAAAAAACGAAGATTGGAACCTTTGTATGCAATTGCTCCCTTACTCTTTGCAGCCTTTAGAACATGTTCCTTCTGTTTGAAATTGAGGAACTTCATTATGACAGTCCTCGGCTGCACTTTACCATCTTGTCCGTTTTTTTGACCTGAGCTGGGTATTCGATGGGCTCTCTCTATTATCAATGGCGTAACGCTTTCTCCCAACTCCAAAGTCTCTGGTAGAAACTTTTCCAGAAAAGCACACGCATCCGATCCCTCTTCTTTCTCCGGCAAGCCAACCAACCTAAGATTATTCCTCCTACTTCTGTTCTCCAAGTCAATTACCTTATCAGCCATTGATTTCATCTGTTTTTCCAGCGTATCATTTCTGACCTTCAGTTGGACGATTTCGTCCTCTGTCCTTGAAATTCCTTCCTCCGCCTCTGTCAATCTCACTTTGACATCCACGACCACCGAAAGAATTTCGTCCACCTTGCCGCTTACTTGTCTTTCCATTGCTTTAAAGGCCTTCATCATCTCCGCGTTACTAGGATTCTCGTTTGAGGCCTCACCCCCTTCATCCACCGTCTCTTCGTGCTCGCTCAGGCTTTCAGGTTCGGATGGCATAATTTGTGATTCCGCTTCCAATCTCCCTTTATTTTTTATCTTTTTCTTCGACGGCATTGTTTTAGTAATCGCTTTAGCTATTCCACCAACTTAAATTAAGTATCTTAAGTGGGTTTAGAAGGATTGATTCTAGCCTAATGCACGAGGGTTGAAATCTGCGACTTGTCATGCCACCGCCATAACCGGAAGTCCCTCGCTTTTTTTCTTATCAGTTGAAACGAGACTCATAAATACTCTGTTGACTTTGATTTTACAAACAAGTTTCATACATCAATCGGTCCTGTTAAGTGTGTATTATTTTTGTGTATACTCACAATAAAAACAAAGTGTTGTGCTTTTTGCCAAATAAAGAAAAATAAACATGATGCGAGTTCTGCTTTCTCTCTGTCAGTGAAGTCAATTCTAAAACGCGTCCGAAAATGAACTGTAACTCAGCGAATACTCAGTCAAACAGGCATACAGACACACAGGTATGAAGCTTGAATTCTTTTCTTTTAAATTAAGTAATTTTTATAAAAAACTAATATTCTCTGTTTATGTAATCTGTATGAAAAGAAAGAGATGTCAGTCGTTCTCATCTCAGCTCATTATGTTTTAATCTGCCCTGCCCACGGAGAGCGTGCGCTATTCAAATGCAAATGAATGAGGCAATCCATGCAAACTGTGAACGCCCCCATATCAGCTCGAGAAAACACATCAAGTTTAATCAGATCATTGTACTTGTTTACACCATCTCGCAGCGCTGTGAGGAATAATACTATCGTAATAATAATAATGGAAGTGCTCAGTAATGTACCTCAGAAGTGCTGGTATTTCGAGGAGCAGTGGATGGAATACTGTAGTAAGTTTTTTTCATTCTCAAGTGAATCGCGTTTCTGTGTGTGAATGAATGAACGGCAGAGATGTGCGCTGTTTTCCACAACTCGCAAAAAGACTGTTTAAATTTGAATCGCGTTTCTGTGTGTGAATGAATGATCCGCTTTTAGCAAACTGTATTGCTATAGGCTACTGAGATGAGTAAAAATCAACTGAAATATGTTGAAATGAAATGTATTTGTATAAGCAACGTATTAAACTGCAAATTAACATTTATATTCCTTATAATAAAAACGAAAGACCTATGTTACAGACATATGAAAGACAACATTTAGTTGACTAGTTTTGGATAGATTATACATTTTTACTGTAAAATATCTGCCACCTCAAATAAGCTTTTGTTTGCCAATTTTTGCTCATATGGTAAATATGGTATGTTTTGTCAAAAATAAAGTCATCAAATAATATGTTATAGTGTTTGTTCCAATGTAGCCTAGGCTATATTCAAAGTAATGAATCCTTAAAGGGGGGGTGAAACACTCAGTTTCAGTCAATCTCATGTTAATCTTGAGTACCTATAGAGTAGTACTGCATCCTTCATATCTCCAAAACGTCTTTAGTTGTATTATATTTATAAAAGAAAGATATGTTGTACCGAGTCTTTCCGGAAAAGAACGAGCGGCTGGAGGCGTGCCGTGTGGGCGGAGCTAAAGAATCACGAGAGCTGTTCTTCTCTGTTTACTTGCTGTGCTTACGCGCTGATAGCTAACAACACACAGACATTTGAAGCAGTTTTACTCACCGCCTGCGGTTCCAACGCATGATCGTGAACCTTTATCGTTGGGACTGCTCCATCCTTAAGCATTAGACGATCTGCAAATCCGGCGTCGAACTGGGCCTTGTTTATAAAACAATCATCGTCGAAATGCAGGGAACAGGGAACTCCGTTGATGCTCTGGAAAAACAAACTCCATCCACTGCTCCCTTAACGCTGGGTTCTTCGGGAATCTGTGCTGGGTTGTCTTGCCCTGGCAACCAAAAACACACTTCTTTCTTTGACATCGCGAGCACAGCGCTTTGATGGGCGTACTGCTTTCGCTCTCTCGCAAGTCGCTCCGGTCTACGGGTGCGCGCGCACCCTTCCGGGAGAAGTGCCCTTAGGACCCTTATAAGGAAATTACGCTACATCTGACGTCACACAGGCCCATACTCGAAAAAAACCTTCCAAAACTTGTGACAAACCGGAAGGAGTATTTTTCGCACAGAAATACTCTTTCAAACGTACAACTTAATTTTTGAAACTTTGTCCATGTTTAGCATGGGAATCCAACTCTTTAACAGTGTAAAAAACTCAGTATGCATGAAATGGCATTTCACCCCCCCTTTAACTTTGAAATATGTATGATAAAATGTATACTTTAGTTTTTACAAAGAAAGATTACACTTGAATTATTGTTGTAATTGTAACCTTTTTAATAAAAAAATATATATTTACAAGGTAGATGTAAACAAATTTTAAAAGGTAAATATAAGCCTTTTCTTTAAATAATTTTTATTGTGTTTTATTATTGACAAATTTGGGGAGAGGATACATATTCCAAAACTGAAAATACAGTATGAGAATTAACTGCACAATTACTAGACATGTTTTCCTTGAATATTATACAATTTGCAAGCACAATTTGTGGAAAAATAAAAATTTTTTAGATGCTTCCAACTGTGAACCAATTTGGTGTATATATATATATATATATATATATTGCTCTTGCATTCTCTCTTGTGGCTCAGTGATACACCTGAATGAATGGCTCATTAACCCTCTGGGGTCTGGGGTGTTTTTGGGGTCCTTGAGATGTTCTGACATGCCCTGACATTTGTGCTTTTTTCAGTTGCTTATAAACATATCAATGGCAAAAAAAAACACACTCTATTTAGCACAAACAGGACTACCATGATATGTGAGCCACATGTATGTACATGTTTTAATTTTTGAGAGAATAATGTTTATGCATGGTTATTGAAAAAACTAAAAATGAAAGTTTCTGAAATAAGGCCACAAAACACATACTAAATATATGTCAATAAGACTTTTGACTAATGGATGTCATCGCCTAGAGTTTTTTCTTCAAAATGATGTGAAAATCATCCTGCCTAATCATTCACATAAAACGATACATTGATTTAAGTTTTGCAAAACACTTTTAGTTTGGAAAGGCAACATGCGGATGGGGCGTAAACGATCATGCATATTTAGTAGTTCACACCTGATGAGACAATGCCCCTGCATACTTAATGAGCCATTCATTCAGGTGTGTCACCTATAGCTAACTTAAATATACAAGCTTCATAAAAATGATCATTCTAGAAGAAAATTTCTGATGGCATTTAGAGGCTTTTGCATCTGAACTCTTCATACACACACACACACACACACACACACACACACATATACATATATATACACACACACATATATATATATGCATACACATATATATATATGCATACACACACACACACACACATATATATATATATGTGTATATATTTATACACAAATATTTTATATACATTTTTTTGTTGTTTTTTTTTTTCACACATTGTGCTTGCAAATTGTATAATATCCAAGGTAAACATGCCTAGTAATTGTGCAGTTAATTCTCATACTGTATTTTCAGTTTTGGAATATTTATCCTCTCCCCAAATTTGTTACTAATAAAACACAATACAAATTATTTAAAGAAAAAAATTATATTTACCTTTTAATAGTTTGTTTACATCTACCTTGTAAATATATTTTTTTATTAAAAAGGTTACAATTACAACAACAATTCAAGTGTAATCTTACAGTATATTCTACAGTAAAAACTGTACCCAAATCTAGTCAACAAAATGTTGTCTTTCATATTTCGCCTGACTGTAACGTTGTCTTTATGAAATATTAGGGCATATAAATGTTAATTTGCAGTTTAATACGTTGCTTATACAAATAGCCTACATTTTATTTCAACATATTTCAGTCGATTTTTACTCATCTCAGTATAGCAATACAGTTTGCTAAAACATCATCATTCATTCACACACGCGATTTAAATTTAAACTGTCTTTTGCGAGCTGTGGTAAACAGCGCGCATCTCTGCCGTTCATTCATTCATGAACAGAAACCCGATTCACGTGAGAAGGAAAAAAACTTACAGTATTCCTCAGCTCGCTCCTCGATATACCCGCACTTCTGAGGTACATTATCCATTATTATTATTCCTCACAGCGCTGCGAGACGGTGTAAACAAGTAATGATCTGAATAAACTTGTGTTTCTCGAGCTGATATGGGGGCGATCACAGGATTGCGCGGATTGCCTCAGCCATTTGCGTTTGAATAGCACGCGCTCTCCGTGGGCGGAGTCACATTACATTTGAATCAGCTGTAATGAGCTCGACTGGAATCGCTCTCTTTTAATACAGATTTCACAAGATGAGAATATTTTGTTTTTTATATAAATTACTTCATTTAAAAGAAGAGAATTCAAGCTTCATGCCTGTGTGTCTGTATGCCTGTTTGACTGAGTATTCGCTGAGTTATTGTTCATTTTCGGACGCGTTTCAGAATGGACTATACTGACAGAGAGAAGGCAGAACTCGCATCATGTTTATTTTTCTTTATTTGGCAAAAAGCACAACACTTTGTTTTTATTGTGAGTATACACAAAAATAATACACATTTAACAGAATTGATTGATGTATGAAACTCCTATGGAAAATCAAAGTCAACAGAGTATTTCTGAGTTTCTTTTACACTGATTAAAAAAAAGCGAGCTGGTATCGCCGGCGATACCGCCGACCTCAGGGGGTTAAGTATGCGGGCCCCATTGCCAGGATGATTTTCAGATCATTTTGAAGAAAAAACTCTAGGCGATGACATACATTAGTCAGAAGTCTTATTGACACATATTTAGTATGTGTTTTGTGGCCTTATTTCAAAAACTTTAGTTTTTAGTTTTTTCAATAACCATGCATAAACATTATTCTCTTAAAAATACAAACATAAACATATATGTTGCTCACATATTATGGTAGTCCTGTTTGTGCTCAATAGAGTGTAATTACACCTTTGCCATTAATATGTTTATAAGCAACTGAAAAAAGCACAAATGTCAGGGCATGTCAAAACATCTCAAGGACCCCAAAAACACCTCAGACCCCAGAGGGTTAATGTTGCAGTGACATAATGCACAGCGCAGCTGACTATGGCAGCTGGTTTAGTCCAAAAATGCACAGTTTTTTGTCAGTTCGGGTCAGTTCGAGGTCAGATCACGTTCTCACCACAAAGAAAACGCTCCAGAGTTCGTTTGAGAGCATACCACCTCGGCTTGTTTGGTCCTCACCCGAGTGCGATTGCTGCATTCACACCTGCCCAAACGAACCACACCAAGGGGGACAACGAACTCTAGTGCGATTCAACCGAACTAAATTAGGCACGTGTGAAAGCACCCTTCAGCTTCATTTTTGTATCTTCATGTTAAAAGATCATGCATCAATATTTATTTCCTGTGTTGTTCTTATAATGTTAGTAGAATTACATCAAAACTGTCATATATTATGCATAGGTCATTTTCTACCCTGATTTTAGCACTCTGATTTAAACACTTTAAGACTTGTGTCTCATTTCAGACTTCAATGTAAACACCCACTTCTGTGATTGAGTAATATCATTGCATTTGAAACAGGTATTACATCTCAAACTCATTCAACATGTTTTACTAATACAGCTGCCAAGATCATGAATAGTGCCATTGCAACACCGATTTTTGATTAATCTTTAGCTAATGAAATACTGATGCAGTTTTCCTTTGTCATTTCACTGGAGAAGGGTGCCTTAGGTGTTTTTGACGAGAATTGACAGGTAACGTATTTTCTTGAGAGATTGCATCTGGTTATCTGAAAAAAGACTGTGAGACAACGGTTTCTCATTCCCAAGGTGTCTGATATCATCACGTGTCCAAGACAAATGTGCGTGACACTACACAGATGCCAAAAGCGCCCTTTAGCCTCTTTATTGTGCCACGGCCGGAAGCTCATTGCTTTCATTGAGAAACCTTTGGCATCAATACACAGAAGCAATGTGCATGGGAATTTTATCATCATGAAATTATATATTGGGTTATAATTTTGCTGCCATGACATGATATTCTGGAGTATGACTATTGTGTAGATGTTTTTGAGCACCTAACCCGAACCCTAAAGTCATCAGAGTAGAGGTCTTCACGGGTCAAAAAATTTGTGCCCGAACCCGAAAGAGACCCGTAATGTGCTACACCGAACCAACCCGGACCCGTCTATTATTTCAAAAGCTAGACCCGGACCCATGCAGATCCGAGAAATGCCTAACCGGACCCGACCCGACCCGGACCCGTCTATTATTTGAAAGCTGGACCCGAAACCGCCGGGAAGACACAGACCCGACTGGACCCGATTGTCACATATTCCACCTTAACCTGTTAACCGTTGCCAGTGCGCGGGCGCACTGAAGCGTTTTTTTTAATATAGTTCAAAGTTACTATCAGATTGAATTTTATACCTTGACAAACTATACATCATTAAAAAGATATAAGACTCAAGTTTCAGTATTTGACCACTATTGTATTCTGAGAAACTTATAGCGACAGTTATTTCTTAATTTGTGTCAGGAGTTATGAAATGAAAAAATGAGTCAATACCTTTAATATGAATTATGCGCGTCAGCCGCTCCCATTCATAAAAAACTCCCGTGCTGTTGTCATGAAAGCGATTCACAAAACAACGTCCCTCAGGGCTTTAGCTCAAAAATGTGCAGAAATGTGTCTCATAGGTTTACATCAGATTTCTATAGACAGGAATAATATTTATTGAATTTATACCCAAATGCGTGTATGTAAATACCAGCGCAAATACCTGTATTTACTTCCCGTTTTCGGTCGAAGACCACAGTAGTCGATTGTCGAGTTCTCCACTATTGCTTAGTTACCTATGATCACGCGCGTGAACAGGTATTTGCGCAGGTATTGTCCATTTTTTTTATTATTGGTAAATTAATCTATTTTATATAGTCTATTGTTAATTCTACAGTAGCCTATTGAAGGCTGCAATCATTTAAATGAGTTAAGTTGTTTATTTGCTTCACATAGGCACTATATTTCTATTATTAAATATATCTCTCTTATTAAAATAATGCTTATGTGTCTGACTGTACACCTTAACCGTAATAAACAAATCGGTAACACTTTACAATAAGGTTAATTAGTTAACTACATTAATTAACATTAACTAATAATGAACTGCACTTATACAGCATTTGTTCATCTTTGTTAATGTTAATTTCCACATGTACTAATACTTTATTAAAATCTTGTTAATATTAGTTAATGCACTGTCAACTAACAAACAATGAACAGCTTCTATTAACTAACATTAACAAAGATTAATAAATACTGTAACAAATGTATTACTCATTGTTAGTTCATGTTAGTTAATAATACATTAATGTTTAATAAATAAACCTTATTGTAAAGTGTTACCAACCAATCATACCATAACATGATTCATTTACATTTTTAACATTATTTCTTAACAAATAGGCAGCATATGAAATCTAATGTGATCAATCAGAAAATTATTGAGGTGATTAAAAAACTGTCATTACACTATCTGCCTCAGGAGATGATTGAGGTATGAAGAACTGTGAGACGGTGCTTTGATTTCTGTGACTTCTGGCATTGCGGGAATGTTGCTCTCCCGAGGCTGTCGCACATCTGACAAGCCACCGTGCGCAACAGAGAACACTCACCGACAAATTGTGCAATTGGCTTTATATTCACAGGGTCCCCGCGGTTTCCTTAAAAAGTCTTGAAATGTCTTAAATAAAATTTTCGATTTTTAAGGTCTGAAAATGTCTTGAATTCTGGATTTTTCCATAAGGAGGTCTTAAATTTCATGTGGGATCTTAAATTTCATGTCCGACTCGTCATTTTTATTTATTTTTTCAACCGCAATTTGACCAGCGAAACATTTGGGGGCAGCACTTCGTGGGTGCAACCTGCATCATTCCATAGGTGACATACGAGTAAGTGATTGATGAATGCGTTGCGTTGAAGGTTCGCCACCGCGGCATTTTGCGAAATCGCAAGCATGGGCAAATGTGTGTTTGATGACAATTGGTTGGAGGACGAAAAGTATCGGGGGTGGCTGAAGAAAACAGCCAGTAATCATGAAGCGAGGTGTGCTTTATGTAAAAAGACGATAAAGCTGGGGACAATGGGCCACATAGCGCTCGATTCACACATGAAAGCAGAGAAGCACAAGAAGTATGTGTCGTCGCAGGCAAGTAGTTTGCCCATAAGTATGTTTTCATCGAGCACTTCGACGTCTCAGCCTTCCACTTCAAGCAATGCCTTCGGCAGCTTTGCGAATGTAGCTACACTTAAGGCCGAAATACTGTGGGTATTTCAAACCATAAGCCGCCACCACTCGTACACCTCAAATGAGGACATCCACCTAGTTTTTCAAGCAATGTTCCCTGACTCAGAGTGTGCGAGTACGTTCACGTGTGGAAGGGACAAAACCGCATATTTAGCACGATTTGGTGTTGCCCCATACCTAAATAAGGAACTAATTTCACGAGCAAACAAGGACGCTTTCATCATAATGTTCGATGAGTCAATGAACACAACAACGAAAACTAAACAGTTGGACTTGCACGTCAGACATTGGTCAACTGACCAGACCGGCACCCCGATTGTCAGGTCTCGCTATCTTGGTTCTCAGTTTTTGGGCCACTCAACGGCAGAAGACTTGCTGGAGCATTTTAAGGTAAGACTCTCAAAGTAACATTTAAAATGCTTTGAATATGTTAAAATGCTTTTTGTGTTTTATGTTATTTACTTATGAATATTTGGGACAATATATCGATGCGTCGCGATTCTTGGATTGATTTCATTTTTTTTTCGAATGCGTTGCGAATTGATTCTGAGCTTAGTTTTTGCAGATGGCGCTCTAGGCTAGTTTTTAACCGCACACTCAAATGCTCACGAAGAAGAGCGCTCGTGCGTTCGGCTGAGTCTGAGAATGTACTTCAGTACTTGATATAATGCTTTTATGACGCGAGATTAATGTAAACAGCCCACTGCAAACACCCTTGTACTTCGCTTTAACCTTTTCGAACTTTATGAATTATTCTTTAGTAGGTTCAAGTGGTTTGTGTAAGGCATCTAAAGCACGCAGTGCCATCTGCTGTTAAAAACTAAACTAAGAATCGATTCGAGAGAGAATCGCGATTCATTCAGAAAAATTGGAATCGATCCAGAATAATTTCTCGATTCACAATGCAACGATATATTGTCCCAGCCAATCAGTTAAAAAATTTTGTGGGTGGGTGACATCTAGGCATAGGACTACTGCATTCTGGATGGAAGGCAGTGCTGTTTATGCTTCTTGCATATTTTTTTATGTGAAAAGTACAATTGAATTGAATTAAATAATGTAGGCCAGTTCATAATTAGACTCCAAATATCTGTTTTGTGCTTCTCAATTTTAGGTTAACCATTTTTACACTGAACCATATCACATAGGCCCAATTTGCGAGCATTTACTATTATGGCTTAAGATGTGTTTCTCAAACTTTTTTTTCAAATCAAGGACCACTTAGCCAATAAAAAAAAAAAAAATCTTGACATTTAATGATAATCCCTATGCATGTAAAAATGCAGGCCATTTTAGTCTTCTGAAATGGCTAACTTCACCTGCTAATAATGTGCATGATTAGAAGAAAAGTCATGAGAAGTGAATTGGAAATGTTCAACAGTGTCACAGTCCATGTCAGTCATTTTTGTTGATGACTTTTGCTCACAGACCTCTATCTGGCATACCACCAGTGGTCCCCAGACCACAGTTTGAGAATCACTTTAGACAAACCATCTAATCTGAGTGAACATGAATGAAAATGTTATCATTCTTGAGGTGGAATTTGTTTTTATTTTGTTTTTTTATAATTTCAGGAGGGCACCAAGGAACTTAATTTAAGGAACATGCTTTCTGTGTTGATGGATGGACCCGCAGTTAATTGGAAATTCATGGATCTCCTACAATTTGAACATGCAGAACAGTTTGGTGGGATTCAACTCCAAGTGGTAGGAAGCTGTGGTATCCACACCCTACACAATTCTTTTAAAGGTGGATTTGAGGTGTGGCATGTAGAAAAGGTGCTGAGATCTCTCCACTATCTCTTCAATAATGCCCCAGCAAGAAGAGAGGATTTCACGTCTGCAACACTGTCATCCACATTCTCCTTATCCTTCTGCGGCCATCGCTGGCTCGAAAATGTGCCTGCTGCAGAGAGGGCCATTGAAATTTGGCCCTCTATTGAGAAGTTTGTTGACCAAGTGTCAACAAAGAAGGTGAAGAACCCAGGAAATGCATCATTCGACACCCTCTCTGAGGCAAGAAAGGATCCTCTTATCTGTGCCAAACTCCACTTCTTTGTGTTCATAGCAAGAGTCTTTCAACCATTTCTGGAAAAATATCAAAAAGATGCTCCCATGATGCCCTTCCTGTGGAATGATTTGGAGGATTTGATAAGGGTAATTATTTGTCATAATGCGCAACACCTTTAGTACACAAAAATTCACTGATCTAACTCAAATATATATATTTTTTATTTTACTAGAGCCTTCTCAAACGATTCATTAAGCGCGATGCTTTGCCCTCGAGTCCATATAAGCTGGTGAGGCTCGATGTCACAGACCAGAAGCTTTGGCTTGGCACAAAAGATGTTGACATCGGCATGGGTGCAGCAGCTGTTATCAAGGTGGGTGTATTCAGTTTCATCAAAGTAGTTCACAATGACATGTAGATATCAACATTGACTCAGTGTGTGTGTGTCTATGTGTGGAGAGAGGCATGTTCTGAAAAGTGGCGCCATTAATCTCAGTGTATTATGCTTAATTATTGCAGACTATGTAGAGGGACAGAAATGTTGTAGATTTGACAAACCAATGTTTTTTTTTCTGTCAGGGACTGTCAGGGGCCAAGGGCAGGGTAAGCGAGCTTGGTGTGCTGCAGTTTAAAAAAGAATGCCAGAATGCGCTTTCAAAAATATGCAAGAAGGCACTGGAGAAGTGCCCTCTAAAATATGCCACTGTCCATAACATGATGTGCCTGGACCCAAGAAAAATGTATTCCAGCCCTGACGAATGCCTACAGAAACTGAAACGCCTCATTGAGAAGTTTGTGCTGGACAAACAGTTGACAGGCGGGATATCTTCTGGTAAATTATAGGAAATAAGAATAGAATGGCACTGTTTACACACTTCCTCCCATTTGTATCAGTCAAGACCAATACCTATAACATTACCTGTAACATAAAATTCAACATGTATTCCCATTTCTGTGTACATATTTGATACTATTCACTGACTTCAAATGATCAGGTAGAGGTAAAGTTATGTAGTCTACTATTTAAACAGGCCATTCCACAAAAAAACCCTACACTTGTTTTTTTGTTTTTGCGTGTTTTTAAAAAAAAAAAAAAAAGTGCAATAGGTGACTTGAGTGCAAACCAATGAGCTACAGAACCCAGGCATTTTTCTTTGTAAAAATATTATTCATGAAAGGGATTAACAAATTTATGGAATCAGTGTGGATTGGTCTCTTTAAAAGAACGCAACTTTGCCTTTTATGTTGTGATGCTAATTTTTTATTCACACTGGCTCTCCTTTGTGCATTATTACAGGTGATGTGATTTCTCAACAGTTTGAGAAGGCCCTTTCCAATGAGGCCAAATCGCTGGAATTTGCAAACTTCCAGCCCTCAGTGTCCAGGGTTGATACATTCCTGTCTCAGAATCTCAGTTCCTACACTGATCTGTGGAACTTCTGCAAGAAGTTACTACTCCTCTCACATGGACAAGCTGAAGTGGAGCGGGGCTTCTCCATCAACAAAGAAGTAGAGACGTGCAACATGTCTGAGGAGACAGTTGTTATTCAAAGGCTCATCTGTGATCAAGTTAAAGTTTGTGGGGGGGTGACACAAGTGCCTCTTACAAAAGAGCTAATCAGTTACTGTGCATCAGCACGGAGCCGTTACCGGGCACACTTGGAAGAGGAAAAAAAGAAGAGAGAGACAGAAGAAAACTCCAAGAAAAGAAAGTATGTCGAAGAGGACCTGAAAGAGCTAAAGCAAAAGAAAAAATGAATTCGAGAAATTTGCATATCTTTGGAGAATGATGCAGATAGAATGGCAGAGCAAGCCGAAAGTTCAGGTGGTAGTAAAATGGCCACATTGATCACAGAATCCAATTCTTTGAGGAGACGAGCTAAAGATAAACATAAAGAACTAATTGAGTTGGATGCAGAAATTGAAAATAAGATTGTAGAATTGACAAAACTGTCATGAGGGCTTTGAGTTTGAGAACTTAAAAGTTGAAGGTTTACATGTACCCATAGTGATTTATTTGGATTATTTGCTGAATGTTACTCTCTGGGCCTAGGAAATCAGTTTCTTTTTTGTTTGATCAGCACTGTGGCTTTATAGGGAAGTCCGAAGCTGTTTCTCTATTACTTGTCATCCCATGTAAGCATGACTGTTTTCATGCTATTCTGTTTGTATACTGTTATACATGTATATCTTTGGATTGCCAGATTGGCATTAATCCGATTGTTGACCATATTGGAAGTTTGATGTCTTCACAGCACTGAAAGTAGTAGCTGAACAAAGCACTTTTAAATAAATTTCTGATCCTGATCTTTCCTACAATTGTCTGACTGGATCTTCATTCATTAGTTCTATGCATAGATTATTGAATGTGCTTGCATTTATCTGTGTCTGAAATGACATAGAAAACACTAATCAGACCCTGAACAACATTTTCTTGGGGGAGAACCCCCAAACCCAGCTCAAGGCTATTTGGCAGCCACATTTACCCATAATTTAGATCAAGTATGACGAAAACTTTAACTTTTGTGTATTTGTGGGCTTTTGTAATGTCCTGGGGCTGTCATCCATGTCTTTTTCAAACTGCTATGGGGGGCCAGAATTTAGAAATTACCTGAAGTACCTTAAAGGCTGATAGTTTATACATAGTCAACCATGTCAGGGTTGTAAGGTCAATCAGCACTTGGTATAAAAGTTTTCGTGTCCCTGTGACCTGTCTTGAGCGTGGCTCTGGTGAGTTGTGCCACGCTAATGCTTCGCCACATCATTCTGTGTTGTCGCACTGAACATTTTCCTGTTTTTTTTTTTTGTTGAGGTAAAGTCTTAAATTTTTCTTTTAGAGGACTTAAAAAGGTCTTAAAAGTTATTAAATTTGCTGTTAAAAAATGTGCAGATACCCTGATTCATTTCCGCCTACACTTTCCAGCCAAGTATTTGATTCCTCCCACTCTCGTCGGTACTTTTGCATCCGCTTTCGTTTCAGCGCTGGACGCGGGGGGGTATCTGGAGCAGCCTCCTCCATTCTTTCAAATCGACTCTCTGCTATATGGGGAGGCTGCAGACCTGGAGCCGGTAGATCTACGCCCCAGGCAGTTTTACGCCCCAGGCAGTTTTACGCCCCTGCTGTTCCTGATGCGTCCAGTAGGGGGATATACTGCGAAATAACACCATTAAATCGACGCTCAAAACTTCCACATTAATAACCTGCCCGTTCATAGACTTTGCCCAATTGTATGTTTTTTGTTAATTTAAATAAACGTTACAGTGTTGATCTGCACTATCAATATCTGTAGATATTCAGTTGGGCTTCACTCTCTTCACTCAGCCTACAGATGACTGTTTGTTTTTGTAAATTAAAAAATTAATAATACACATAGTTGGATCAGATGACAAGTAATGATGACCTACTGTAGAATAGTTATATATGACCTACTGTAGATTAGTTAATTGAATATTGAATATAGAATATATTTTTATAATATAGAATATTTTTATATACAGGAGACTGAGTGAAATATGTTGTTGTGAATTTATATAAAGTTACATTTAGATATTAACCATATTCAGCCCATTAGACATACAGCACCGTGTAATCATATGGATCCTTGATTAAATATCTGCTGTACTATTTACTATTGGTCATCATACAGCTACAAAACAGTGTCCTATAGCATTTTATGAAGACAAACACAATTTAACCCTTTTCTAAAATTCCAAAGGCCATTTAGAAGAAATAGACTATATTGTTGTTCACAAAAACATTATTTATCAACACCATTTATGAATTATGATGACTGTAGATGACTCCCCTATGGTTTGCCACTCTTCTTTAACTGTTTTTCTATCCTCCTGTCAAAGTGTTTCTGCTCACTGATTAAAAAAAAAAATGTAAACATTAAAAAAAGGACATCCATGGTGAATTTGATCTTGTCAAATTCACACGCAGCAGGACTCACTGTAATTCCTGAATCCTTCATTTTTTATCACAGTTGCTTTGGTACATTTCTCAGATCACTACTGAAATTCTTGTAACTACTTTTGAACAAATTGCCAGTGCTTTGGTAAATTCATGCAATTGATTATGAATTGCCTTGCTGCTTCCTTTATCAATTCATTATTTCCTTCATTAGTGAAATTCTAAATACACCTCTGCAATTCATCAATTCAGGACACATTTACAAAATAAAGTCTAATAGAAATGTATTGAAAACATGCTTGACAGTTTATAGTCAACCATTTTGCATTTAATGACTTATGCAAGGAACTAATGCCTATGTTTTGAGAAGTATGACAATTCAACAGAGAAATAGTATAATAGGCCTATATTTTGATCAACATGACATAAAGAGTTGATAATGTAGGAAACAGCAGACAGTTGTACATTATCAATTTCATGAATGTACTGAAGCATTTGCAATTTGTATAAAATAATGAGAAATTGCTTTTATGATGTGCACAAGTGACAAGAT
Source organism: Squalius cephalus (assembly GCA_022829025.1). Lineage (NCBI taxonomy): Eukaryota > Metazoa > Chordata > Actinopteri > Cypriniformes > Leuciscidae > Squalius > Squalius cephalus. Next base: position 18,292,390 of record CM040794.1, on the reverse strand, counting down.
GATGTGATTTCAGTTGTGATCTGAGAAATGCATCAAAGCAACTGAGATAAACTATAAGACTTATTGGAGACCCTGCAGAATCAATGTAGACCCCCTATAAGAGTCACAGACCACATAAAAGAAAGTGAACACAAACTGCCTTTTTAATTTGAGTTTCATATCTGTGTATTACATAATAATACTGTGGGTATTTCATTAAAAAAAAAAAAAATTTAACATTAAAAAATGAATGTTTGATATGAGTGAATTTGATATTGTCACAGTGTGTGTGGGTGTGCTGCCCAGAATTTATGTCAGGTGAGTGTGGATTGCATCAATTTGCTCCTGATCTTCACAGTACAACGGCACAGGCACTTGTTGGTGGAACACTTTTGGAAAAAGTGTCAAGACACTTTGATTTCTTTTGGCCACTGATGATGGACTGTGCAGAGAAAATTGAAAATGACATTAATAACATGTCCATGTATGTCTCTGTAAGTCATTTATTTACTAGAGAAGCTATTGGTTTGGAATGCAGTTAAAAAAAGAGATGGGTGTTTATTATAATTTATACAAGTTTAGAGAGAGAGAGAGAGAGAGAGAGAGAGAGATATATTTTCATTTCCTTAAGTAGTTAAAGCAAACACACACCTTTATGGGATGCAAGTTAAAGAGAATTTGGTAAAGACAGAGTATGATAAATCCCACATTAAGTGCACACAGCCTACATTTTAGTCCAGTTCAGTAAGCTATTTTAAGAAAAAATTTATATTTAGATATAAATTAGATAGTTAGATCATCTCATTTATAAGAAACAACTCAAACCAGAAAGGAGTAAACATAGTCTTACCAGAAGAGGCCATCTCACGCAAGATAAAGACAGGCAACAAAAGAAAATTTAAAAAAAAATTTTTTTTTGAAAGTGAGTAGAGAAGACTAGGGCAGCTAAACTTACACGTGCTTTGCTAAGTTTAAGCCAGACAGAACATCAACCTGACCGTCCAGAACTTTTTGCTCTATCAAGCTAATCGTTTATAAATAATAAATGTTGCATCATTGCTAAACAACAATAACTTAGATTATTTAATATACCTCAATTCGTGTCGCTGTACAGTCTCCCCCTACTGGACGCATCTGGAACAGCAGGGGCGTAAAACTGCTGGGGCGTAGATCTACCGGCTCCAGGTCTGCAGCCTCCCCCTACTCACTCTCTGAGTGCCAACCCGCCCTCCTCTGACTCTGATTGGCCGTGACCCTGAAACAAACCAATCACGGACGCGCTATTTTATTCTCAAATACGGGACGATTCCGTATTTTAAGGGACGGGTGGCAACCCTAGCTGGGTTCTTCCACTATAGGACTATCGTCAACTAACTCGTCCTCTCTCCTCCCTGAATCATCCGTGATGCAAAAGAACAGATACAGCACATAACTTATTGCAAATCAGCTTCAAACAACTAATTCATCAAGTGCTGCATATTTCAAATTGTAGACCAATTCCATTGAAGAAAATGTATTAATAACAGATCAGTGGGATTGCTATAAGATCTATCATGATTCATACAAAAGAGTTATATTATAGTGAGGTAAAAAAATATTTAATATAAATAATTTATATTTTTTGACATAGTCAAAATGATGTATGAGATCCTAAGTTAAAACAATACATGAATGACTTTAGTCTAAGTTCATTAACACACCATGGCATCGAACTGTATATAATTCTCAGTGTTCATCTGTCAAAATCCTTTCATTAAGATCATTAGGAGCATTGGGATAAACAATGTTTCACTTTTAACTTTCTCTAAAGTAAAGTGACTGATTAATCGTTACCAGTTTCCATGCCTGATTCTGGCACAGCTGCTGTCGGCTCCTCCTCAGTCTGCAGCTCATCTTTCCTACCCTCTACAAAACCATTTAATCAAATCAAGTGTATTGCTGTGGAAAACCATTCTAGGTAGGGCTGTCGAGTTACTGATGTTGAGAGGTGTCAGTGCACCTGTCGCTCATATCATTTTTTTCATTGCCAAACTTAGTTACATACAAGATCAGAGAAAGATACCACAATTGTATATTTAACAATGAACAATCATAATGACAAAAAAAATTAAATAACAAATATAATGGGTTTGCATAAATCATAATATGAGATTTTATACACAGAACAAAAGAAAAATGACAAGGTTAATTACCTTTAAATAATTCATCAAAATACATGAAAAAAAAGAAGCTTTTTTTGTTGTTATTTGTTATTTTATAAGCCTGAGGGAGGTAAATTCAACAAGAAAAAACGGGAAACATAAAGGAGATTTAAGCCACTTTTGCTTGTGGGTGAAAAATTCTGGATAAAATAAAGAAATTAACAACATATTCAAGAGATGAAGATTTTGGGTTTTTGTAATAAAAATAATATAATTTAGGATAAAACTGGGTCACAATAAGCCTAGTTCACACTACACAACTTTAAACGTCGGCAGATCGCTGTGCTGTTTAGACTACATGACTTGCTCTGGAGTCTTGAAGTCGTTGTGGTGTTCACACTACGTGACACTACGTAAATCTTCTGCAACAGGGGGTTACACACTACACGAGCTGACAACAACTCTGTCACCCAACGACTCTATCCGGTCCCAAAACCACATTTTGTCACGAAAACATGCGCAAGAAGTGGAATGGGAAATGGCGCATTCCAATGCCATTCACATTGTCTATTTGAAAATGGACAGCGGGACAAAATTGGCAGTAAAAAAAAAAATATATATTTTATATATATATATATATATATATATATATATATATATATATATATATATATATATTAGGGGTGTGACGGTTATAGTTGAACACCGTCATTAGAACTCAAATATTTTTTATCATAGAGAATGTTTAAATACTAATTAAAAACAATTGTTGACAGTCTGTGTGTTATTATTGGTCTACATCGTTTCCAACTGTATTTGATTCTTTGCCAAGTACCCCCTGACCGACCGCCAATCATCTGAGATAGAAATAAAAGCTATGACTATAGCCTGCCATCATTATGAGATTTGTTAAACAAATGAAAAACATTTGCAATAATAAACATTAGCAATAAACATTTGCAATAATAAACAACGTATCATTACCGATAACTGATTAATTACCCCTTGACTGGCCCCAAACATGTTTGATAAAAGAAACATATACAGTGTGTATATAGCCTATGATGTGTATTACATTTTAGCTCAAAACCAATTGTAATAAAAGATAGGATCATAAGATGCACAATGTATTGGGTGTATATTCAGACATGATTTTTACCACTTCATTAAGTTTTGCTTTGTAGAAAGCATTTCTTTAAAGCGAATTTCGTTTTGTACAAATTGTATCTTAATTTTAATAAATGTTTCATCAACCAATTGCATGTATTTAATAAATAAAAATCAAATAGACAATATAATAACCGTGACATGGAGGCGCCAGTGCGCCGCATTCACTTGCATTGTATTGTGAACTAGAGCGCATCTCATCGTAAATAAATGAAACTCAGCGTAGGCCTATGCCTCATACATTAGCATTAAATATCTTTGCTGCATCCTTTCTTGAACAGACAATGGCTTTCTTGCGGCTCGCATCAGCAGAGCATTGCATCGTCCATAGACCGCAAAACAATCAGCGGATGGCGGGCGGGTGCGGCTTTGAAATTTGGTCAAAAAACGTTGGTGCGGATGAGTTTTGTCATTTGACTCATGTCATAACCGTCACACCAATTCTGACATCACATAGCATTCACCATACCTAGAGATTGGCATGGGGTACTTTCCATAAGATCATCTCTCAATGCAAATCAAACTAGCTTTGATCTGCCTGCCTCTATGGGAATTTAACATAGGGGTGTACACACTTATGCACCATGTATTTTAAGGAAGAACATTTATTTATTTACGATACATTATTCATTCACAAAGAAAATTGGTGTCCTAAAAGGTTGGATTTTTCCTAATTTTTTAAATTAAGGCATTAAGTTCAATTTCCAAAATATGATTTTTTATTCCTCTTTTTAGTCAACTTTAGCATGGGTGTATTAACTTATGCATTGCACTGTATACACACACACACATATATACATACATATATATGCATATAGGCCTATTGTTTGCACAATGATCTGTTTAGAACCCCGAAAAAAAAAAAAAAAGAATATGGGTGAAAGGATGGATAAGCGCATGCGGGCAGCAGGGATTGTCTGTCAGAGAGAGTTGGAAGTGAGTAAAACATTTTAATGAAAAAGCAGCTGTCTGTTGTGGTTTGGCAACGATGGTTACAAAGGGCTTTTGTAATGTCATAACAAGCTGATCATTGGCTGTTGCTCGTCGCAACACGTGACACCACAGGCTATCGAGTCGGCCGACAGCTCCAGATATCTAGCATGCAAGATATTTTTCTGGGCTCGGCTACGCGTCTGCGAGCGTCTTTGATGCGTTGTTGTCTCTTTCATACTAACAGATTGGCGAGCGTTCATCGCCCGCTAATCCCCCACGATTTGCACGCGACAACACCCCGACCTGTCGGCGAGCTCAACAATTTGCAAATCGGGCTTAAATCTGGCTTAAAGGGGTCATGAACTGGCTTTTTTATATTTTTTATATTGTTGTCTGAGGTCGACTTATGACGTTCGCTTGGTTTTTACATTCAAAAACACCAAAATGAATAAGTAATAGGCTATTTTCTACCCTGGTTTTGAGGCTAGCTCCTGAAACGCTCGGTTTTTATGGGCATGCCGCATTGAGGACTTGGAAGTAAACGCCCACTGCTATGATTGGATTACAGTTTTGCATATTATAATGAGTTTCATGTAATGTGCGAATCGATGGGCGGGGCTAAACAGGCAGTGTTGAAGTAGGCGTTGATCTTCTCCTGCGGAGGCGGGGTTTGATACCCTTTGACGTCATTGATCCCCACTTTGAAAAACCTGTCGTTCGCTGTGCCTGGTGTCAATAAAAGCTTTTATTGGACTAACAAGGAAGTTTTCAGTTCTGAAACTTACAGGATATTTTTATAGTATGATGACCTCTTATATGTCAAAAGCTCAAGAAAAATTTGATTTCTCAGTTCATCACCCCTTTAAAATCATGTAGTGTGAAATTGGCTTTAGTAGGGTTTAAAATATAACAACTTAAATCAACCCTAAATGTATTCACAAAATAAATCAACAGCTGTTTCTTCAGCAAGACACTAAATGAGCAACTTTCTTCAATATCAAGATATTTACAGATAGTCACATGATAATGTCAACATGGCGGATGATGTACAGCTCGCATTCATACTTATCAAGATCAGGCTATAAAGTACCTACTCTTTTAGCGCTCGTTAAGTAAGTAGTTATTGAAATGAAGTACCTACTCAGTGAGTATGCGGTTTCAAATGCAGCCCCTGCTTTCCTTTCACAAAACTAACAACTTTTCTCCTCTTACCTGGCTATATACAAGACAAGAGGAGGAATGCAGCATGGTAGTGGCATTACCATAAAGAAAATCCACATCACAGGTGTGGCATATCAAGATGCTGATTAGACAACATGATTATTGCACAGGTGTGCCTTCGGCTGGCCACAATAAAAGTCACCCAAAAACCCGAAAGGTCCGAAAACCTGTCAGTATCTGGTGTGACCACCATTTGCCTCACGCAGTGCAACACATCTCCTTCACATAGATTGATAAGGTTGTTGATTGTGGCCTGTGGAATGTTGGTCCACTCCTCTTCAATGGCTGTTAGAAGTTGCTGGATATTGGCAGGACCTGGAAAACGCTGTCATATAAATCGATCCAGAGCATCCCAAACATGCTCAATGGGTGACATGTCCAGTGACGCCTGGTTCACACCGGATGCGAAAGCGGTGCGGAACGGAAAATCACGCGCGGTCCGGCGCCTGCCTGTTCACACTAGACGTGTATTCTCCGCGGCGGTCGACAAGCGCTTCTGCTCAGTTGTTGTTTATTCAGAGCTATTTTTTTACATCATGGGTAAGTAAATAACCTCATAAAATGAATACACCATGTTTCTGTAACCAAGAGGTTTGTACACTTCTTGTATTAATACTTTTTGTTAATACTCGCGGTATTTTAATTTGAAAATTGCTTATATTTTGACAATTGACCGGATGTCTCGTGTTTCTTGGTGTGACTTCCTGCCGGAATGGACGCGGATCACTCGCGGCTCGCGCAAAAAATAGACCAGACGCCGAAACTGGCGCTTCACGGCGCGGGCCGGCCGCGACGCGCCGCGGCGCACCGCGTCTGGTGTGAACGACACCATAGGTTAACATGGGCGCCGAAAGGAAGCGGCCTCCGTTCCGCGCCGCTTCCGCGTCGCTTCGGCGTCCTGTGTGAACCAGGGGTGAGTATGCTGGCCATGCAAGAACTGGGATGTTTTCACCTGTGCAATAATCATGCTGTCTAATCAGCATCTTGACATGCCACACCTGTGAGGTGGATGGATTATCTCTGCAAAGGAGAAGTGCTCACTAATACAGATTTAGACAGATTTGTGAAAAATATTTGAGAGAAATAGGCCTTTTGTGTACATAGAAAAAGTCTCAGAACTTTGAGTTCAGCTCATGAAAAATGGGGGCAAAAACAAAAGTGTTGCGTTTATTTTGTTCAGTGTAGTTATAGGACGCCTGCATTTTCCCCATAAAATAAGTTCTGTAAAGTAAAATTATTCTTATTTGAATTACTATATTATTCTTAAATACTGTCTTTTTATGTTTAATAATGAAATAATGTTCTTATTATAGCAATAAATATTTTTTAAAGGGGTGATGAACTGAGAAATCAAATTTTCCTTGAGCTTTTGACATATAAGGGGTCATCATATTATAAGAATATCCTGTAAGTTTCAGAACTGAAAACGTCCTTGTTAGTCCAATAAAAGCTTTTATTGACACCAGGCTCAGCAAACGACTCGTTTTTCAAAGTGGGGAACTATGACGACAAAGAGGATAAAACACCACCCCTGCAGAAGAAGATCAACGCCTACTTCAACACGGCCGGTTTAGCCCCGCCCACCGATTCGCGCATTGCAAAACTGTTATCCACTCACAGCAGTGGGCGTTTACTTCCAAGTCTTCAATGCCCATAATGACACGCCCATAAAAACCGAGCGTTTTTGAGCTAGGCTCAAAACTAGGGTAGAAAATAGCCTATTACTTATTCATTTTGATGTTTTTGAATGTAAAAACCAAGCGAAAGTCATAAGTTGACCTCAGACAACAATATAAAAAAATTAAAAAGCCAGTTCATGACCCTTTTAAATGTTTTAAATATTTGAACATTTTAAATATATACCAAATATTTGTGCAGCCCTACAAGTAGCCACAACAAACCTGGTGTTCTTTATCATTTTTTTTGTTTTTGTGAATATTAAATTGCAAATGGCAATTTTAACCAGAAATATTGCAATTAGATTGTTCCACTAAATTGAGCAGCCCTAGTTGCTCCTGCTGACTCAAACTTTCACACAAGTCTCTTCAAACTGTTTTTCTCTGATGACATGGTAAATGACAGGTATGTTAAACAGGAACTGTTTCAAACTGTTTTTCTCTGATGACATGGTAAATGACAGGTATGTTAAACAGGAACTGTTTCAAACTGTTTTTCTCTGATGACATGGTAAATGACAGGTATGTTGAACAGGAACTGTTTCAAACTGTTTTTCTCTGATGACAATTGTAATTTTGAGGTGTTAAACTGAATGAAATATAAGAGTATGCTTCTGAACCACCTTATAAATTAGAGGGTGTCTCCCACAACCGATGGGAAGTCCGGTTCTTTTCCGCGAACCGGTTCTTTCAGACAGTTCGTTTCAATGAACCGGTTCAAAAAAACGGTTCACCGGTTCTTTTACGTCATCACGTAATGAAGTCAATTCTATCGTCCCGGCGGATAAATATACATTCAAATAAAGGCTTGTATCATAACTTCAGTTGCATAAGAGTACTCATCGTCGTCATAATCATCTTGGATAAGTTTCTTATATTTACGTTTTGAAAATGAACCCTGTAGTAGGCCTAAGGCGATGCACAAACGCGGATGTTTTACATGTCTTAAAGATCTAAAGTGAATAAACTGGGGCCTGTTGCACAAAACTAGGATAAGGGATTAAGCCAGGATATCTTGGTGATCCTGGCTCAATTGATCCGTAATCCGGTTGCACTAAAGCTGGATAGGGGGCAGGAGGATATGTTATGGTATAAATTACCATGGAGACTTATTCTGTGGAGCTAGCCTGCTCCAGACCAGGCTAAATTCCAGGATCTATTTAATCTCATCCCTAATGTCAGTCAGCAGTCACCACAAATGGAAACCAATAGTTATTTCACTGCTCACTATACATTGTTATCACATATAACTAGACCCACTGTCATTATTTAAACGTTTGTGATCATTAATTTCAATCATTTTGGATAAATAATGATTTTTAGATGATGTTGCTATCATTAGATAATTTACAGTTTCCCATAGACTATAAGGCTATATATAAAATGATAGAATATTAGGGCCACAGAGGGAAAAAAAAGACAAGTCATAATATTGTAACCAGTTGTTTTAAAGGAGGACAGTTGTTAAAATGACAGATGTGGGGCATTTCGTGAAATTGTACTTCAGTATGGTTTCATAAACAAAGACATGCTGATGTGCCAGAATATTAAGTATCACATTGTCATAAGTATCAAAACTGTAAAAAGAATATGTAGCTTTTCTGCAGAAAGAACCAGCCTCATAAATTTATGACTTTATCCTTTTTCCTCAGTGTGGCCCTAGTACTCTGTCATATAAACAAATACACAAATACACATTCCATATGAATATAAAAACACAATGTGTAACATTATGTTCCTTTATTGAATAAGGACAAAACAAAGCAGGTAAACCATCAGCTCCTTTCGAAACTGAAGTCACAGTGACTCTACAAGATGGAAAGCACAGAATCAAAGCATATTATACAAAATGATACATACACATTCAAAGGTCTGTATATAACACACCCTGCATGTCTGCACACTAAAATAAATGCAGGACAAATCCACACATCAACTGAACAGACAAATGAATGGATGCAGTAGCCTCCCTGCAGCCTTGTATTACACACAGTATACCGCACAAACATCATAAGAGGCCAAATTCGTAAAAAAACGAACCCCAAAAAACCCAAATTCCTCTGCCACCGCAGGACATATTTAACCAAAATTGAAAGCACACATACTAACTAAAATAATTCAACACATATTGGTCCCTCAGCAGCTGACCACTGTCGTCATCAGGGAAGATTGCCGGATTGTCCCAGTCCATGGCTGGTGGCACTCTGGGGGCCCTCTCCTTCCTCAGGCAGGCCACATTGTGGAGGACAGCACAAGCCACAGTAATATCACATGCCCTAACAGGGCTGACCCTTAATTTGTGAAGGCAGTGAAAGCGTGCCTTCAGGAGGCCAAAGGTCATTTCAACTCTGGCCCTGGTCCTGGCATGGGCATGGTTGTAGGCCTGCTGTGCTTCCTGGGGGTCTGTGAAAGGTGTCAGGAGAAAAGGCTGGCAGCCATACCCCCTGTCTCCCAGCAACACACCAGAGAATTCACCTGTCAACACAAAATCTCATCATTACTACTCATAAACACAGTGATATTCTTGACACAGCCATGATGGTTATAAATAGGGGTTGTGTGGCTTACCTTGTGATAGGCACTGATAGATTTCAGAGGCCCGAAAGATTCTGGAGTCATGGACTGAGCCAGGCCATTTTGCCACAACATTGCTGATCACACAGTCAGCATTGCAGACCATCTGAAATCATAAGATGAGGAATATTACACCAATCAATGCACATCACTGGCAATGCAGAGTGTTCGTCAATGGACAATATCAAAAAGTTATGTTCACCTGAACATTAATGCTGTGAAAGGATTTCCTATTCACAAAATCGGCCTCATGGGCACCTGAGGGGGCTTTTATCCTTATGTGTGTGCAGTCCACTGCACCAATGACATTGGGGAAACCTGTCACACAAAGTAATGAGTATCCTACTATGTGTTAACAGTTGTCCTGTAATTTGTAGATCCTCTTACCTGCAATCCTATAGAACTCCTCTTTGATGTCACAGAGTCTTCTGTGGCCAGGGAAGGAGATGAAGACATCTGCTAATGCTTTGATAGCCAGACACACACTCCTTATTGTGCGGCAAATTGTGGCCTTGTTCAGCTGTTCTGCATCCCCCACTGAGTACAGGAAGGCTCCACTAGCAAAAAAGCGCAAGGCCACACAAACCATTTGCTCCACACTCAGTGCATGGCTCCGTGCAGTGCGGTGCTTAATCCTGGGACCCAGTAGTCTGCATAGATACCTGATGCCATCTGCAGAAAACCTGTATCTTTCATATAGATGGTCATCAGGGAAGGCCAGAGGGTCCAACCGGTCCCTGAAGACCCTTTCTCGCCTGAAGGCTCTCCTCAGCACAAGTGCTTCTTCATCCACCACATCTCGCAAGAATGGGCATGCCATTGTCAGAGCAGAAAGGAACACACAATTTTGGGCCTTCATATAGGCTAGTGGCCACACCTGGTGCTGGGGGGGTGGGCAAAAGAGGCCGGTGCCTTATAACGATGACTTGGTTGTACTGATTGCTGGGAAAATAAAAAAAACCTTAGAAAGATGCCACCGTCCTGTGTGCTCACAATAAGAGCTCATATGTCATGGCTCACTTGACTTTACGAGAATATACCTAATTTTTATTTTGAGCTGTGTCATCTTCTTGGAGCTGGGGGAGGAAAGAAAAATAATGATTAATACATTTGTGTTACAGTTAGCATACAGTGTACATTGAAGGCATATCTCACCTCCCTCTCAAGTTTTTTTATTTCAAGGTCCAGTTTCCTAATTGTCCTCTTTTTTATTTCGGACTCCAGTGCAAGATTTTCCATCTTTTTCTTCTTGTACTGAATGTCTATGTCTGCCAGTTCTATTTGGCGCCGGAGGTGGTTGCCATACAACTTTCTGATAGCTTGTGAGCTCTGTGAACACAATACAATTAGCGCAGCTGGAATTTGGCAGGATGTGGTGTCCTTTTATTAATACGCACTATGTTGCCAGGCTGGTTTTCCCACTGTATAGCATCTGGGTCCTGTAAAAGAAATTCGATTTTTTGATTTTGATGAGGACTCCTCACCATTGTAGAGTAAATAGTACTTTCACAGTCTTAACATGATACCTCATGCCTTCTGGAATCCAGAGAGATGGTCTCCTCCTCATCATCGTCTCCATCATGTGCTGTTGCTGCTGCACTGGGGCTTTCACCCTATCACATTTAATCGGATTCATATTGAAGCTAGTAGACAAGACATGCCAGGCCTACAGTATGCCTTTGATGGAGTACTCACTGGATCAGCATCGTCTGGTGCTTGTGCTGGTGGCTCTAACAGGAACACAGTGCTGCCAGACACTGCAAGGCAATAGGTAAACCAAAGTCAGACAGTCCAAATTGATTAAATATGAATGTGGTTGTATCCCATGTAGAGATGGAAGGACATACCTTGAATGAAGCGGGTGGCATCTTGGGAGGAACCTATGCTCGTCTCTTTCCCCCCAGGGATCCCCTCTAAGACGGGCCTGCCTTTATTTAGCTCCAAGGCCATGTCCTCTGCTGGGGTAAGGTCAGCCTTTGGTGACCCACCACCCGTGCCTTGTCTGTGGGTATTCTTTTTCACTGCTAAAACAGTACAGACAATGTGTGAGCAGGCACCTTCTGGGTACAATATATGCTTGTGCTTTGTTAAATATTAGTCAGGGACCATACCATTCTGCAGAATGTTCTTGTATTTGATTTTGACCTGCTGCCATGTCCGTTTTGGCCCGTTCATGTTTAATCTACATCACACGCACACGCACGCACACACACACACACACACACACACACACACACACACACACACACACACACACACACACACACACACAAAAATGACTTGGTATTTTTGTCTTGTTTTCAGTAAAAATATCAACAAAAAAAAATCTTAAATAATGATGTATTTTCTTGATTTGCTAAATGACCTAGCAAAATAAGTATAGTTTAGACAAAAAATATAAACTTTAAGTAAATGTGTGCTTAAAACAAGCAAAAAATTAAAAATCTGTCAATATAATAAGAAAAAATCTCTTGAAATTTAACCGTTTCATAATTACAGTACAACTGCGTTTTTGGAGATGTGAATTAAATATTTGAATTGTAATTGTGATGTTTCAGCGGAGCGGTGAGTGTGTAATTGTGCACTACTTACGCATTCAGGCAGTCTGCAATACTTTGCCACGCTTTTTCTCTTTGCTTTATCACTGTGGCGGTGTTGCCTTTCTTCTTAATTATATCTTTTACCTCCTTGTATGCCTCCATGAGGATTTGTGCTTCCGACGGGGAAAAGTACGCAGCTCTAGTTGCCATGGTAAATCAGTTAATCTGTGATCTGTGGCGGGGTCTATTTGAGTGAGCCGTGAGCGCGCACCTATCCAGGATTGGTTTCACCTGGCTTAATGAATCTGTGTCTGCTCATCCTGGCTTGGTCTTTGTGCAACCAATTAAGCCTGGACGCACATGTTTTGGCTTCATTGAGCTCAGCTGAGTCATTTATCCCGGATGTCTTAATTCTACTTTTGTGCAACAGGCCTCTGGTCTTCATCAATTTTATTTTATTTGTAATTAAATAAACTTAGGCAACATTTCGCCGAATTCGGCCCCTCATTCAAGTCCTTGGTTCACCCGTGCTCATGTATCAGCACAGCATCAGTTGGCCAAAAGAAAGTTCGGTTCAGAGACGGCGCGATCACGCACGCGCAGTCTCTCCAGCTCATCGGTTCTCCGTGTCCGAAAGAAACAGTTCTCGGTTCTGTACTGGTGATCCGAGAACTGCTGCACCAACCAGTTCTTGACTCGAGAACCGTAGCATAGGCCTGTGTGAGCTGAACTACTGAAACAAGGCTATAGCCTACAGTCGACAAAACTAAAGAGTCGATGCATGTCTCCAGTATGTTAAATAGGCTACGTTATGTTTGATTAACACATTATAAACATTTACTTTGCACCCTTAAAACATTGGCAAGAGTTTACATCAAAAATGTATATCAACTTACTTAGAAATTAAATGATCTGTTCCTGAAAATAATTTTTTAGTATAATAATAAATGTTTAGTTTTACAATCCATTTATTGTGTTTCCAATCTTTAAAATAATACAGTGAAAAGACAGTAGCCCATGTGATAAACATGTTTCTATCATGTTTTATTTTGTTACACTTATTGATGTTCAAACAAAATACTTAAGAAACATGCATTTCGTCCCTTGGAAAAAAATTGCACGCATGCTCAGCTCAACAGCTCATTGGTTCTCAGTATGTCGAACACGTCCGAAATAAACAGTTCTCTGTTCTGTACTGGTGATCCGAGAACCGCTGTACCTGTACGTTCGGTAGTGCGCGCATGCTTAGTATCAACTGCTCGTGCTCATCACTTCTCTCAGCACAACATGTCTCAGTTCAGTAAACTGTTGGATTTACTGGAGTAACATATATGCCTACTCTGGGATATTGGTTTCTTTCGAGTCGAAGGGACTGTCAGGACTCAGGCATGTCCGAAAGTGAGTAACTTTAGTAACTTGTGAATCAGCGCTGACGCAAGACGCGAACTGTTTCGAACGATTCAGTCCGATTTAGTGTACTGGTTCGACTAGTTCACTAAAAATAACCGGTTCAAAAGAACGATTCGTTCACGAACCGGACATCACTACCGCTCAATATTTGAAACTTTAGCAAAGTAGATGGTCAGGTTTGGCCATGGGTGTTCACATACATGACAAAGGCAAATAAAAGCCTCAAGGCAATGTGACAGATGCAAATAAATGACATGGTGGAGTGTAGGAGCATCAACTGTTCAGACGAGTATATGACATGGGACACATGTAAAAAGTCATGTAAACAGTCAAACCTTTTGTTTGATTATTTTTTTAGCAGAAAATCAGATTTGACCCACGTTAAGCTCAGGTGTGAACATAACTTTTATTTGACTTGCATACAGTCTTGTGCCATTTTAAACTCCACACAAACAAAAATAGTCTCACATCTGCATGGCTTTTCACTTATCTGTAAGTGTGATGGCAAATGAAACTGAATTACACTGATCCCGGTTTAAAAAACAACAACTTGCCAGCCACCGGCAAAAATTTGTGAAAAAAAAAAAGATTTGTGAACATTTTTGATCATTTTCACAAAAGTTTCATGGCCCCCAGAATATTTTGTTGTATGAATATCTGAACAGACAATATATCAACAGGAGGAACAGAGCATTTGCTTTTAAACAAAAAAATGTTTTGTTCTATGCATTCATTTTTTATTAACACTTCAATATGGGTAAGTCTCATAAAAAAGCAACAATTTTAGCAAAAAGCTGAGAAAAATCAAGTTTTTGTCTAAGACTACATCCAGATCGGTTTCAAAACGATGATCAAAACATAGATGGAGTGGATCGAGTCCATCAACATCCACTAAAGCTTCACAGTCCTATAGGTCTTGATTTATATGCTGTTTAATGTTGATAGTGTTATTTTACAGAAGCACCTGCTTGCACCTTTTGCACTTTTTGTGCGCAAAAACAAACAAAAATAACGACTTTATTCCACTATTCATTTCCTTCTATCTGGGCCTCAAGTTGGTTCACGTAGTGTTTTTGCGCAGCCCAGATAGAAGGAAATGAATAGTGGAATAAAGTCGTTATTTTTGTGTTTTTTTGCGCACAAAAAGTATTCTCGTCGCTTGATATACTTAAGATTGAGCCACTGTAGTCACTTGGACTATATTAACGATCTCTTTAATAACTTTTCTGGGCCAGCAAGTTTCGGTCACCTAGAAGCCTATGGAGAAGGGATCCAGCTCTCAGATTTCATCAAAAATATCTTAATTTGTGTTCCGAAGATGAACGAATGTCTTACGCGGTTGGAGCAACATGAGGGTGTGTAATTACTGACAGAATTTTAATTTTTGGGTGAACTAACCCTTTAACCCTCTATTGCATAGCGTTGCCATATGGCAACAATTACTTTATCTTAATTTTTTTTTAAAGCTGTGATATAAAATCTATGTTTTTACAGTTAGTTGTGAAAAGGGGGCTTTAACTTTTAAGAAAATACAATTTATGAGGTCACATGACCAGGATATCCTGTTTGCCAGTCCTTTTTGCTCATGGACATTGACATGCAAACATCACTGTCTGGGGCTCCTGAAGATAGCCTTTTATTCAGAATTTTGGAAAATTTTCATCAAATAAAAAAATTAAATCAGTATCTGGGGTAAGTAAACTTTAATTTTTTAACATTAAATTCAGTTTTGATTTTATACGTTTTTTGTAATATGCTAAAATACATTTGTTGCCATATGGCAACTATATGCAAATATGGAAACGTCCTGGTGCATTCAACCTAATGGAGTCCCATTGACTTACATAGCATGAAACTACTCTGAGACTATGTTTACAACTTTTGCTTATATTTTAAAGGTAAAAACATTAGACCTTCACAAGCTGTTGTGGTGGGGAAAAATAAAAGAGGGCCCCAAAGCTTTGTCCCGCCAGATCCTGTCCGCAGAGACCGCACAGACCACTGGCCCTTGCATGCATCTGAGAAGGGCAGATGCAAAATGCCAGGATGCAAGGGCATTGTAAGAAGCAAGTGCTCCAAGTGTTTAGTTTTCCTCTGCTTCACTGACTTTCACAAGTCATGAAGAGAATTAAATGAAATGAAACAGCAAAAAAAAATGACTAAATGAAATGAAACGAATGAATAGTGTATTTCAGTGAGACAGGTTCCAGGTTCCTGGTTATTATTACCAGACATTTCAGATAACTGTTGAAATTATATAATGTTTTTACTGTATAAATGTTTGTTTAAACATTTCACTAAGTATGAGATGGATTTGTTGAGTCTTGTTATAAATAAAATTAGTTTTTTTTTTTTTTTTTTTGATTTTATGGTACTTTCCACGATTGCATATTGTTGCCATATGGCAACAATTTACCAACGACCCCCCTTTAAACTTTTTTTTAGATTTTTTTTATATATATCTGTTATTTAGCTCATGTTAAGTAATAAAAACATGCAAAACATTTTTTACAATGTCTAATTAATAATGCGTGCAATAGAGGGTTAAAACGGCTTTTATCAAAAAACTATTATTTTGCTACTATACAGTACACAAAGTTCAATAAAATGAAACCTTCATAAGGGCAAAAATACTAAAAAAATAACATTGATTGTGTAGTATATATTTTGTTATACATACACGGGCGATTCTCCAGCACTTTTGGCACTGTGAGCTTATGGAAAATTCACTCTCTTAAAACAAACTTAAAACAATCTTCCTGGCTTCATTCATTTGTCTTCTAACACAATATGACAGTGGGCAGGTTTAGAATTACATGCAATATTATTATTTTTAACAGTTTTTCTGAAGAGCGCTTTCAAAGATGTCATTTCCACCACTTTTCAACTAATGTATTTTATTACAATATAATATTGTAAAACTGCAAAATCTGCTAATAAACAGTCTTGCAAAAGCATTTTTAAAAGAAAACCGGGGCAAGATTTTGGTGGTTACTAGCATGTTGGAGCATGAACTTCATAATGACAGTGTATTTGTGCATTTGTTTGTTTATTTATTTACAAAAAAAGGCCAAGGACACAAAAGTGCATTCTCACTATTCCTTACTCCCTCCCTATTCTAGCTTGAACAATGGCTGAAACTCTGTATTAATAGCACGTCTCCTGTTTATTGCCTCTTTGGATGCCTGACTTCATTTGAATTACTCAACTGTAAGTCACTTTGGATAAAAGCTAAATGTAAATGTAGAGAAAAGAGAATTGAAACAAGGAATCTTTATTTTCTGAGTTGACAGAGTAAAACAGCATTTGTTGTCTCTTTCTCAGCATAATATAAATCCAAAATCTCTTTCAATATTTCACTCTCATCAAACAGGGGAAATATATTAAAATACAATAGGATCTGTAGTAGATCCGTAACAATTCCAAAACTGTATTTAATTGCATGTGTTTACTGATACTGATCGCTACTGATGAAAAGCCAAACAACCAGCAGCTTCAAACTTTTTCTAATAAAATTCATCCTTATTATATAACATTTGACAAATTAACATGTACAGTATGTCTTTACACAGATATCATCAAATGATAAGGTTGAGTCCAATTGCATGAAGTTTCTTCAGACTTATTGGAGGCACAGTCATCGTTTCTGGTCAAGATCAGTCTTTCCCCACCACCTGCCTCGTTCTTTCCAGAAGGGATCGGGTTCATATTCAGCTGCAGAAAGCGGACTTTGAATGATGCTGTCTATGGCTTTGGCTCCAAGGGACGCACACAGCTGGCCACATCGTTGAAGGAGAGCGGCACATAGCTGGGAACATGATCGCCAGGGAAAGAAATAAGCTGAGAACCCCGACGACTGCTGAGCTCGTACAGCACCCAGACTCCACCTTTCACTTTGTGGGACGAAGCTATGTCACTGAAAGCAATGTCGAGGAGATTGGCTTCTTTGCGTAGGGTCACGCTTCTTCCTCCATAGTCAATGTGCTCAAACAGCTGGATTTCAGGGTTGTCCAGGTCAGCTGAGACCTTCTTGAGGGAAGAAAACTTGCCTTCGTCATCAAGAGTAGCGTACTCTCCTTGCTCAAACACCCGCTGCTTTCCAGCAAATTTCTTGTCATAATACGCCACCCATGGTTCGCCAATGACTTTTATGGAGGAGATGACTTTGTTGAAACCCTTCTCTTCTAAGTCGCTGACATCTTGTTTGAATTCAGCTGTTCTGCCCTCGAAGCCCTCTCTGGTATAAACAATGATCTTGCTCATTTTGAATGATGACTCGAGGAGAGAGAGGCTGGAGAAGGCAAGTGTTTCTGAAGCAGATTCCTGTGGTTCTGCTGGGAACAGTGACTTACTTGGTGTGCAGAGCTGCCTTTTAAAGCACAAATACACCAAAGTGGGCGTTGACTGGGTCTTGACAGGACATGTAGGTGTGGAAGCTGAAAAAACATGCCAAATCTCAAACTTCTGCTCAGTAACGACATACATGTAACCTAATACAAGTTTCAAAACTCTCTACGAGCCGTATGTTACGTATGCTCCTGACTGGGGAAAGCAAAAATCCGTTGTGTTGTGTTCACTTTGACGGCTGCTTAGCTCTCAGATACAAGTTGATACTGATAATGGCCAAAACCCAAATACTGTAAATGGAGCCACTTCACTAATTTCGTTAAATGATAAAATTCATCTTAACTGAGATGCAGAAATATCACAGAATCAATGTTCTGAAAAAAAAAAAAAAAATCTTAACTTACCATCATGCAACCACTTCTCCCTCCCTAACCAATCCACTTAAACCTTTAAAGTCAACTGAACAGTGTCGTTACGTCAACCGATAAAGGCCGTTGATATTTTTGTGATCATAAAGTGAGTTTCTGAAATACCTTTATAACTTTTCTGGCTAAAATGTTTCCACGCTTGTGTTTATTTGTAACTTACAATAAAATAGAATACTTCTCTGAAGTAAGGTGACGGCGTCCCGTCAAGACGCTACTATCACTACCTCAATCACACTTGAGCTGTTTCTTTTACTTTTACTTAAGTACATTTTAATTGAAGTATTGTACTTCGCTTCATTTTAAATCTTATCCGTTACTGAGTAAAAAAAAACTAAAACAAATAATAATGTAAGCGGGGAAGAAAATCGCGCTCTGGAAACTTCTGCAAGGGCGGGAGAAGAAATGTGCAAAAGAAAAAAAGTGATGCAACACCGTCGAAAGCGAACCATTGTCAGTATGGGCAATATTTGGATGTAGAAAAAACGTGTGGTTTTACCAACGTCCCGTCAAGAAGCTTCTATCACTACCTCAATCACACTTGAGCTGTTTCTTTGTAGTCTTCTGAGTACTTCTATTACTACCTCAATCACGCTTTGATGTTCTGCTGTTGTCTTTTGAGTGTATAATCTGTTTCTCAGCTGCGCAGCAAATACCTGACACAACTCCCAAGTTGCTGGCCATCGGGCATACCGCGCACTTTCACGGTGGGCCGACGTGCTTTTTGGGCCGCTACATCTCATACTCATACATTATTTTTATTATTATTATTTTTTCTTTTTAACGGCCCATAAAATGTGTACATCGGCGGCCCATTCGTTTTGTTTTGTTTTGCTTAATTGGTGGTGCTGGGTTTGTGCCGGTGTAATGCAGTGGTCAAAAAAAGTCAGCTTTAGGTTTTTTTTTTTTCTTCTGACAGACCAGCCCATGAAACACGTAGATCAGCGGCCTATTGGTTCTTTTCTTGATTGACACTGGGCTGGGCCAATCACAACTTTAAACGAGTGAGCGAGCGTGCAGCAGTGTCAGTGTGTATCTGTCAGAATAGTCAGCGAGATGGAGAAGAAACACAAGGAATGTGCAGAAAAACAGCGTGAAAAAATAGAAACAGGCCCTTAAAGCAGACGCTGTAAAATGTGTCAAAATATACCGTTCAAAAGTTTGGGGTCAGTAAGATTTGTTAATGTTTTTAAAAGAAGTATCTTCTGCTCACCAAGGCTGCATTTACTTGATAAAAAAAAAAAAACAGTAATATTGTGAAATATTATGACAATTTAAAATGACTGTTTTCTATTTTAATATATTTTAAATTGTAATTTATTCCTGTGATGAAAGCTGAATGTTCAGCATCATTACTCCAGTCTTCAGTGTCACATGATCCTTCAGAAATCATTCTATGATTATTTGATGCTCAAGAAACATTCATTATTATTATCAATGTTGAAAACAGTTGTGTACAAATTTTTTTTTTCACAATTCTTTGATGAATAGAAAGTTCAAAAGAACAGCATTTATTTAAAATAGAATATTTTCTAACATTATAAATGTCTTTACTTTAACAGCTGTTGTCAGCTCAAAAACTTCTGGGAGAGTGTTGCTCAAATGCAGGGCCGTTTGAAGGAATTTGGGGGCCCCAAGCAAAATGGACATGGAGGCCCCCCCAATAAAAAACATATTATAATTCCGTCCGTTCGAAAAAAAAGTTGCACTAACTGTTTGTTACAAGCAGCATTTGCCGTCAGGCAGGTAGCTAACATAAACATATTATTTCTAGCCTACCTGCTGCAAAATTACACCATTTGTACAAGACAAGTGGAGCTATTTTATCCAGTGTAATTTATCACTTACCACTAGGGGTGTAACAAAATTCACGGTTCGGTTCAATACGATACACACGGTTTGGTATGTTTTCGATACAGCAAAAAGAAAGAAATGCCAATTTCCTTGATTTATTTATTTTTCTTCTTTTTTTAATTAAAACTAGCATCATAAAATATGATTTCTTTTTACTTTGAGCAATTCTGGAGCTATAATTGACTCTTCTTAGGAGCATATAAAACAAAACAGCTCCTTGGAAAAAAATAAATGTAATATTGTAGTAGTTATAAACAAATGTTTATTTTAGTTAAGATTAACATTTGAGGGCATTGTATTCATAATGTCAAAATAAAACCGACGTAATGTTACTTGAAGGCATTATAGCCTACTATTCCTGCCAAACTATGTGAATGTTTCTCACTAGATCTCGCAGCGATGTTATTACTTCTGTGGCGAATTCAAATGCTTTCTTTACTGGATCTCTTATTAGCGCTGTGTAGTAACAGTGTCGCATGATCACGATCGGCTCGCGCTGCACTGGTCCAAACTGATAAACAACGGTCCGTCAACCACACAATAACGAGTAGCCCAGTTTCGTTCCGCTTACATTACGTTTGCCATTTGATGCTGGGCAATGTTGTCGCGCCGGCGTCTCAACATTATGAGCGCGCTTGCCACGCGCAACGCGCCTACATTTGAAATAACGAAATTTTGGTCGCCAGGAAAAATGATCCAACGAACCGTTCGGTTTGAAAATGCGTACCGAACACTGAACCGAAAGCCTCGTACCGAACGGTTCAATACGAATACGTGTATCGTTACACCCCTACTTACCACTATCTTGTTTTTTCTTATCCTCCTCTTCCTTTCTCTTCATTCTTTTCTGGCTTCCTGAAGCATAATTCCGCTTCATGATGACTGCCGAGGAGGTTTTGTATTTTGCCGGCAGCAGAGATCGCGTGGTTGGCTGGCTGCTGTCAGCGACTACTGAGAGGGGCCCCCTTGAGGGGGATCCCGATAACAGTGTCATTGCACTTTACTGCATTGACTATCAAAGGGGCGCTCACACAGTTTGTCGTTGCATTTTATTCTTAACCAGTCGTTGTCTTGGGGCCCCAGGCCAGCTCGGGGCCCCAAGCAATTGCTTGGTTTGCCTGCCTTGTCGCGACGGGCCTGCTCAAATGCTGGACAACCTGGAACAGAAGACCTTTGTTGGAGAAGATCTTATTGAAGACCTTACCGAACTAAAAGAGGAATTTCTAGCATCAATCAAAACAGCTGAAGAGGTAAAAGTGATGTTTACATGATTCAGAACATTTTCAGTAAGATATTCTAAAATGTTTGATTTATTTTGTTTAATTTATTTATTATTTTTCTTTATTTGTACCCGAAGGGAAGGCTTGCGGGTTCCCTCATTTTGTCCAGCCATTACTAAGGATTCATCTAAAAGTCTAATGTGACTTGTAAATGTTTTAATTCCACAGGCTTGGAAAAGTTTTGCTGAAGGCTGTAAAAAAGCATCTGTCATCTTTAAGCTCCAAACCAAAGATGCCTACAGGTTTCTGGAGGTTAGTCCTTCCTCTCTCTCCAAGGAGGAGTGGCAAAAGGAGTACGAAAGCGTAAAGACACAACTGGAGAAAATAGACCCACCACCAAGTGTGACATCCTCTGCTACACCTGCCATTTCTTAATGATCTACAGAGCGTGGCACGCACAAGTGCGTTTGTCTTATGACGCTGGTAACCTGGGATGATGATGTTAGGCTTTTTAAATACTGTACTTGTAAACTGCAGAGTTCTGTATTACCTTCTACTTAACGCTAAAACACTCTTTATATAAACTCCTCTCCATATGTGTCATCTCTTTATCAGCTCTTGCAAAAA
Source organism: Squalius cephalus (assembly GCA_022829025.1). Lineage (NCBI taxonomy): Eukaryota > Metazoa > Chordata > Actinopteri > Cypriniformes > Leuciscidae > Squalius > Squalius cephalus. Next base: position 18,270,276 of record CM040794.1, on the reverse strand, counting down.
GACTCTTGTTGAATGGATAAAGGAAGAGATAAAAATGGATCAATAAAGTTTGATAACATCATTATTGACTTTTTGTTTTAAATAATCTTAAATGTCTTAATTATTTTTATGTGTGAAGTCATAGATTTGAGTTTCAGCAGCAAATATTTTGTCATATCAAACTACTTTTGATGTCACTGGATACACAAAAATTGTCACATTACAAAATATATTCTTGATTCGTTCTGGTAATGAATAAGCTCACTTATGCAGATGATTTTAACACAGTTTAGCAGAACAATGATGTCGCCCAACGATGGAATCCAACTGTGTGAGTAGTTATTATAGTGTACCATGTGTCAAAATGATTTATGGCTTTTTGATTTACAGGTGCTCCGCCCCTTTTGGCATAGTCTCAAAGGAGATCAAAGGGGTTAACCTTTGACCCGGTTAGCCATCGATCATGTGGTTTGACAGTTAGTTTGACCTATTGACCCGACTAGCCCTAGATCATGTAGGTTTGACAGAAAGTTTTGATCATTTGAAGTTGGTATAATATGTCAAATTGTCTTTGACAGTTAGTTTGGGGTTTTGAAGTTGATATAATAATTCATCATGGTTTGACAAAGTTTTGATCATTTGAAGACACTGTTATGATTAGGGCTGTATACCTTGGAGAACCTGGCGATACGATACATACCTCGATACACAGGTCACGATTCGATACGTACCTCGATACAGAGCTGTCTCGATACGATTTGATACAATGTGACACGATTCGATACGATTCAATAAAAATACATGGGCCAGAGCCAATTAGTTAATGCTGAACACATTTACTCAACAAACAGAACTCTGCATTTTTCTTCAATTTATTGAAGACAAAAGTGCATTATAACAAAGTGCATTTTGCTTAAATATTTGCAACTTTAAGTGCTCTGATTAATTGTACACAAATTGTATTAATCTGGAAATTACCACAAGTCAACATTTAACTTTCCAAGGGTACAGTCTGAGCTCACACAAGCACAAAATCTTCTTATTATTATTCTTCTTATTCTTAACTTCTTATTAAATCTTCTTATAATTATTTTTTGTGACACCATGTACTGCCATAACATATTTCACCATGAAATCACTTAAATGCTACATCTTGCTTTAACATTTGGCACAACAACAAATCTACCTCATAACAGGATGGATTTTTAAAATCTTAAGGCTAAACCAAGTTTGTCCTCAAAAAGGCAGGTTGAACAAAAATCACTGCAGCAACAAAACAATAACCTGAGGATACTCTTGGTAATGCTAGCTTTATCCTATGACTTAAGATTTTTGTTCAAAAACAGAAGTTGGTCAACATGCTTTGAGCTTAGTACACTTCTCTGTGCGGTTACAATATCGCCTGCCGTAGAGAAAACGCGCTCCGAGGAGACACTAGTCCCTGGAATGCACAGGTACACTTTGGCAAGGCGTGACATTAGTGGATATTCATTCTGGTGCTCTTTCCACCAACTGAGTGGACTTCCCTCAGCAAGAGACAGGGGTGGTGCCTCCTTGTATCTCCTCTTCTGCCTGGGCCTGTGTGGTTCTGTGTCTCACCGCAGGACCTGCACTGTAAGTTGAACCAAGCAGATCAGCCAAACAGCACAAGTCCTTTTTCTTCTTGGGTGGTGGGCTGGCAGGAATGTCATCCTTGTCTTCCACATGATTGTCCTCCTCTCCTGGTATCACTTCAGCCTCTTCCTATTATGCAAAATACAGATTTTTTATCAATAAACCCATAGTTAATTCTATAAAGAGCATATTCAAAGACATATAATAGTTAGTTTGCCTTTTATTTAATGCGATGAACTGACAAACCTTTACAATATATTGTTTTGCTAGTATAGTGCTTTATATGAAGTATATGTTTGAAACCATTTAGTTTTTTAAGCTCTAACATACTATTATGAATTTGAAATTATGAACTGAATATTTCGTTTTATTACACTTGGTGTATATATATATATATATGTGTGTGTGTGTGTGTGTGTGTGTTTGTTTGTTTTTTATGTTTTTTAACCATGTAATGCTAATGTTAATGACACAGTGAAAGGGCTTACCTGAAATAGTTCTTGAATTCTTCGAGCTTCTGCAGTGATTCTCAAGTATATTTCCTCTCGTTCATCATCATGATGCATCAAACGTACACTGTTAAAAAAAAAAATTTTGTTTAAAAATTTGGGCTTTTAGTCAGAGGGACTATTGTTGTCAAGCTGAGAGAACTCATTGCCCATTACAACAACTTCAACTTGAAAAAAGCGCGGAAACTCATTAAAAACTCACAATAATCCGTTCAGTTCACTTCAGAAAATAGGTCGTGGACATTTCAACCAACACGCATGCGCCCGCAGTGACGTCACGCGCCATGTTCAACTCTGGAAAATCCGAGCTGACCGTCATCTTTTTTCCTCGGAGCCGAGCCGTCCAAGTAAGTACATTTAAAATTGTTTTAACTTAGTTCATCTGTTGGTAATGTGCATTCGTCGTCTAATGTCTGTCCGTCTCAAATGATCCATAAACATAACCTGTGTGATGAATATTTCATGTTCGTTCGTTTTTTGGAAATACGTTAGCAGCTAGCGCCGGAGTGTCACAGCAAGTATTTAATGTAGGGTTGAGCCTCTTATAAGACATTAACAAGTATTCGGCACCGATAATATACTCTTATACAAGTGAAACGGTGCGAGACCTGTCCTCATTATTATGGAAAAATGTGTGAACAGTGGGAACATTGTACCCGGGTCAACACGCCAATTTACGTGACGTCGCGACTCGTACAAGAAGCTTTGCTCGCACTCAGGGCCGCAGTAAGACCTCACTGGGCCCCGGGGCTACGAGTTACTGCACACACACACACACCCCCCCCCCAACTACAGAATTTTTTTATGTCAGTATGACTTGCTAATTATAGGGGTGGATAATGAGCAAAATGTTGTCATTATACAAGTAATTTTATCTTACAATAATGATGAGGAACTCGTTTCCAAAACGCGATAAATCCATTTCAGTAGTTTTCAGGAAAATTTATTTTTTTACCTAGACCCACACATTTTGTGAATATTCAATTTATCCTGTTAAAATTTATTTAGTTATTTTTTCTTTTTTGGCTCAGGTTGAACACTGATCATTAAATCAAACAACAGTATTGTTGATGATGAATTTAAAGTTGTTGTTTTTTTTCATTTCAAAACGCTATAAATCCATCCATTTGTTTCCCCAAAACTTTATAAATCCATCAATTTTTTTTCCAAAACGCTATAAATCCATAATTTTTTTCCAAAAATATATGGTTTGTCTTTTTAAAAAAAGTGTTTTGTCTTTTATTTTTCGTTTTCGCATTTATGAGAAAAAAAAAAACAATGTTAGGCTGACAGTTCTCCATTACAGAAGCGGTAAAATACTTTAAAACTTTCACAGAGACCTCAAACAGAAAGCACAAAGCCTTTCTTTAAATCGACTTTTGTTTTATATTAATTGTATCTTAATTTTAATACATTTTCCATTAACCAATTTCCTGGATTTAATTGCCTAAATAAAAAGTAGGCTAAATATAGCCTATATAATCAAGCCGGCGCCTGAACTGGAGCTTAAGATCATCCCGAAACTCGGCGTATAAAAGGTAGCCTACTCGCCTCACAGACCTAATTTTTTTTAAATATATCTATTATCTACAGAAAGCTTGAAATCTTTACTTTTAAACAGAACCATTCAAAACAAAATAAAACTATGTAATCGAAATGTGCATTTCTCTCCGGCCCGGCGCATTCACTACTGAAGATCGCGAGTCAGTATAGCCTATTGTCAACTTCATCTTTGCAATAAACAATAAAAATGTCTCATTGCAATATTTTACATATTCATAATCATTACTTGCTGGTTCTTTGTGACAGCTTTTAGGTGCCGTTTATGAACGCGTCACTACTGCATCAGCACCGAAAACACTGCGTGAGTAAGATGTGTGGTGTGACTCGTAAGTAACTAAAGGAGGGTCAATTGCAAACGGTCAATTAATAATATTGATAATTATACCATGATAATGCATGTAATTTACGGCAAAGCGCCACCAAATAACAGGGCTGATTTGTGTGGGGCGTCGTAAGGCTTTTGCAATCAGCATTACCGATGGCTAGTCAATATGCTCCACAGCCAATCACGGGCCCCCTCCTTGCTCGGGCCCCGGGGCTTTAGCCCCGCCTAGCCCTATGGTTAATACAGCCCTGCTCACACTCAATCAACCTGGCACAGCATTAACAGACAGCGAGATAACAGAGCAACTCATGGTCCGTGGGGAAGAGGAGTGCAAAAAAACACTGACCACCGCCGTAGTGTATGGACTATATTTTTTTATGTTGAGTTTGATGCGGTATAAACACGTAGTGATAGGTGATTGTTTTCATGTGTAGTGATATGTGTGCCGTTACACTCTGTATCCATGGCAACGCGCAGCAGTGGGGGTGAACGGTCGCGCAGACCGCCAGTTGGAGATCAGACGTGGGTTTTTTGCAAGGGGGAAAGTAAAGTATGAAGAGTTACAACAACTTCAACTTGAAAAAAGCGCAGAAACTCATTAAAAACTCACAATAATCCGTTCAGTTCAGCCGTCCAAGTAAATACATTTAAAATTGCCTCTCTCCACAACTCGTACCTCCTATGGCGCCATTTTGATGCTACCTGGCACTCACCCGCCGTTAGCATTCCATTGACTGCCATTCATTTTGACATCACTTTGCGAATAACTTTACATCTGAAGCGTTTAAAGACTTTATTTGTCCATTGTTTATTTCTAAAGAAACATCACGATGTATAAAAGGCTCCGTTACCTTGTATCACGTTATGGCTCCGTAGCAGACGTTTTGTAAAAAATTGTAAAAAGACTTCACTGGTCTCCGTTGAAATCTACGGCGTCACTCTGTCCATTTCTTTTACTGTCTATGTATTTTTTGGGCCAGTGGAAAAGAAGCCCTATGCCGTTTAAAATCGTGTCGACCCGCTTTAAAATAAGAAAAAGTATATCATACTACATGAAAAATAATTAACCCAATTTTGCTGATAACGATTGTATATGTTTTTTTCTTTCTTTCTTTGTATTTTTTCTGTACAGGGTTACTTCACTTCAGTGTAGCACTTCACTTCAGCACAGCGCTGTTTGGGGCAACTGCCTTTCAATGAGGTGGTCCTGCAAGTGTTGCAATTTCTCCTCGCCGAACCAACGAACACTAATTGTCCATTATAAGCTGAAGCACTGTCATCAGGCAAGGAACTATCCTCTTCCCTGTGTCTATGCAGACTGTGTGTGCTCCTTTAGGACAGAATCATCTCTGAAAAAACATTTAACTAGAGACCATAGTCAAGCCCGTTCAAAGCAGGTGACTGCAAGGTTAAATTGTGAACTGTGCAATTTTTCAGAGACTTGTAGTGATACACAGTATTTTGCACATTTGAAAATACACCTACACAATAAGGAAACTGTTAAATGTCCCTTTAAAGACTGTAGTTTTCAGTCGAGAGTGTACAGTACTTTTCGTGCACATAAGAGTAAGAAACATCACCTCTGTACCGTTGACAATTTTCGAGAAAACCTGTATCAAACTTTTATTCAAGGCACTTTAAACTCTGAAAGTACAGACTTTGAGACACATTCAGACGATCTAGACTTAACAGATGATTTAATAGAGGATCAAGATCTGCATGATTTACTTGAACACAAAATTGCATCTCTCTTACTGCGTATGCAAACAAATTTGCATGTGTCTAAATCAACAACTCAGGAAATAATAAATGAGCTTTGTAGTATTAGCTCTGTTGTAGAAGAGTGCACACCAAAAATAATTGAAAGTGTACTGATCAAGCATAATTGTGCAGAAAACAGTGCAGTCACTGCTGCTATAACCGAGATAGTTAAAAAAGTAAACCCCCTAAGTTTCTTGTCAAAAGACGGGCCTTTTGGCTCTGAATACAAAAGAGAAACTTTTTACAAGAAAAAATTTAAAGTCATTGAGCCGATTGAATATGTTTTAGATGCATCTTCAAGACGGAAATTTGTTTATATTCCGGTTTTGAAAGTCCTGACAGAGCTGTTAAGTCGTAATGATCCCAGCCAGCAATGACATGTGGGGCCCAGATGAGGGCTTCATGGGCGGCAAATGTGGGCCCCATTATGGGCTTACACCCGGGATCCACATTGGGGCAAGCCGTGGAAGCCCAGACGTACTAAAAGTGGGACCTGTAAGGGTACTGCATGGGTCTTAATTGGGCAATTCATGTCAGACCCATTTGGGCCCCACCTGCCCAAATGGGTCTAAAGTGGGCTTGCACCCGGGATCCAACCATGGCTACCCAGATGGGCTTTAAATGGGCTCTGTAAGAGTCTTATGTGGGTCCTAACTGGGCAATTCATGCCAGACCCATTGGGGCCCCACCTGCCTAAAGGGGTTTAAAGTGGGTTTACACCCAGGATCCAGCCGTGGATGCCCAGATGGGCTTTAAAAGGGATCTATAAGGGTGTTATGTGGGATCTTAACCAGGCAATTCATGACAGACCCATTTGGGCCCCACCTGCTTAAAGGGCGTTTAAAATGGGCTTGCACCCGGGATCCACACGGGGGCCAGCCGTGGATGCCCAGATGGCTTTTAAGTGGGACCTGTAAGGGTCTTATGTGGGTCTTAACTGGGTAATTCATGTCAGACCCATTTGGGCCCCACCTGCCTAAAGGGGTTTAAAGTGGGCTTGCACCAGGATTCAACCGTGAATGCCCCTATGGGCTTAAAGTGGGCTCTGTAAGGATCTTATGTGGGTCCTAACTGGGCAATTCATGCAAGGCCTATCTAAGCCCAACCATGCCAAATGGTTTAAGGAAACAATCTAAGAAAAACTAAAAACGAAGAATGAATATAAGTCCAAGATAAATACAAGACACTTGACGCTTTGAACTGCAAGAAATATATTGTTAAATTGAACAACAAAAATGATCTTGAATGAAATAAAAAAAAAAAAAAATGAATTTAAATGTCACAAAGTAACGGTACCGTGGGTAACAGATTAATTCCTGTAAAACAGGAGAGAAACGAGGAGACAGTGTTATCAGTTTCGAGCTCTCTGCAGTAATTTATTTTCTGAATTTTCTTCAGCCATCACATCTCTATTGTTAAGTATCATTGTATGTTTCACATATTACATGTTCAGTGTCTTTTTAACATTACAATGAATTTTCAGTGTCCATGTCAATGCAAAATCCATATTAAAATAAACCTCTTTCCACCAAATGCATGTTCACTTACTCTTCATGCTTGTATTTTATACTATTTATCAAAATGAAATGTAAAGACAATGGTAATATTCACCAGCTTTTTTTTAGATACTTAGAATCTTCCATTCACAGTATTTTATCAGTATCATGTTAATACAGTACTGCAAAATCATGCTCAGAACTCATAAAGTGCTTAAAGTGTAAATTTTAACCTCATTTTAAACTGTAAACATTTTTGTATAAACTCATTGAGCGAAAAAACATTTCCAACAGATGGTGGGAAACTGACATACAGTGAGCTAAACATATCTGTTAACATTACAAGCTCAAAAAAATATCTTCATGTACATATATATACACGGGAAAAGTGTGTGTTGAGCTAGTCTCGCGTAGCCAGACCTTCAGACTGACGGCTGAAGGTCTGGAATTCATAGCAGCTTTCTTTGGCCAAGGCCCGCCCATAAGGCCGTTTGACCGACATGTCAAACAACCAATTACAGTTCGTTTCGTTCAGTGTCACGTTTCGGGGCGTGGAAATGTCCCCACAACAACAGACCGGCGTGCAACAAGTCAGTCAGCATAGAAAATCAAAGTAGGAGAAGAAAACAAGCAGTAAGTCATCTGTTCGTGCACGTATAACAACAATAGCGTCTGCATTACCACATCTGATCAAAACACAGTCTGAAGGTCTGGCTACGCGAGACTAGCAATCACACGTCTGCGCTTTGTTTCCCGGCTGACCGAAAATAAACGCGACACTCGCGCCCCCCGGAAATCCGATAAAATTCAACCAATCAGATGACGACTTCGACATCCCTGAAGTGTTTCCAGTTAAGTGTACCATATGCATCAGACGTTTAGCCAACGTTCCGTGGGCGTGACGTCTGAGGCTGAGACTAGTGTTGAGCTGACTTGCTCTCTAGTAATGTCTCTCGACCGTTACTCTGTAGGACTTTGCCCTCTCGTTTCAACTCATTTCAAACTAAATCAAAAACAGACCCTAACGAAACTCATTTCACTAAAAACAGTTCACTCATATCTCACATACATTTCAGCATAGATACATGCTACTTCTGAGGTGTTTTTATACATTTACCCACCTGTAAAACAGGAGAGAAACGAGGAGACAGTGTTATCAGTTTCGAGCTCTCTGCAGTAATGAGAAACCCGCAACTCACGCAGCTACAGTAACTCCTCACTCTACACTGCCCCTACTGGCCTGGAGCAAACACTACACAATTCACTTTAACCCCCTGAGGTCGGCTATCGCGCCGGCGCGATAGGCTCGTTTTTTTTTCGTATGAGTGCAAAAAAAAAATAAAAAAAAAATATTAATTTTTATCTTATATGCTTGTGTTATACATCAATCGATCCTGTTTAGTGTGTATTTTTTTTGTGTATGCTCATAATAAAAACAAAGTGTTGTGCTTTTCGCCAAATAAAGAAAAATAAACATGATGCGAGTTCTGCCTACTCTCCGTCAGTGAATTCAATTCTGAAACGCGTCCGAAAATGAACTGTAACTCAGCAAATACTCAGTCAAACAGGCATACAGTCACACAGGCATGAAGCTTGAATTATCTTCTTTCAAATGAAGTAATTTTTATAAAAAACAAATATTCACAGTTTATATAATATGTATGTAAAGAGAGAGATGTCAGTCGTTCTCATCTCAGCTAATTAAGTTTTAATGTGACTCCGCCTACGGAGACCGCGCTATTCAAACGCAAATGTGAGGCGATCCATACAAACCTGTGAAACGCCCACATCCGCTGGATAAGGCCGGTGAAACACTGGATGCGTGGCGTAAGCGTCTCAGCTGCGTGGCGTGTCCGTTTTTATTTCGGCTCCCATCCATGTTAACAGTTTAGAGTTTGCACACTGCCTGTGTGAGACGCGCGTCTCAGGCGCGGCACGAGCCGCGTGGAAAACGCGTGCATTCTAGAAATAGAACCGACGCCTATTTTTCACGCGACACGCAAGCGTCTTGGAAGCGTTTCCATGCAAAATTGAATAGGAAAATCTGTTTATTTGTCATTTTGACACGAATACATATTAAGAAATGTCCTTTTGATGTTTAAAAGTGTCTAGGTTTTGACATAAATGCAAATATAAATGTAATTTTACTAAATATGATCGATTTTCAAATACTGCTGTATTGAATGAACAGCTTTTAGCAAACTCTATTGCTATACTGAGATGAGGAATATATACTGTATGTGTTTTGTCAAAAATAAAGTCATCAACTAACTAATGAATCCTTTACTTTGAAATACGTATGATAAAATGTATACTTTAGTTTTGAAAGACGTTGACTAGTTTTGAAAAGATTATAAAGTATGTATGTGCATGCATATATATATGTGTGTGTGTATATATGAAGAGTTCAGATGCAAAAGCCTCTAAATGCCATCTGAAATTTTCTCCTAGAATGATCATTTTTATGAAGCTTGTATATTTAAGTTAGCTATAGGTGACACGTCACCTGAATGAATGGCTCATTAAGTATGCAGGGACGTAGTCTCACCAGGTGTGAACTACTACATATGCATGATGCTGTTGGAGCGTTTACGCCCCATCCGCATATTGGCTTTCCAAACTAAAAGTGTTTCACAAAACTAAAATCAATGTATCGTTTTTTTGTGGATGATTAGGCAGGATGATTTTCATATCATTTTGAAGAAAAAACACTAGGCGATGAAATCCATTAGTCAAAAGTCTTATTGCCACATATTTAGTATGTGTTTTGTGGCCTTATTTCAGAAACTTTAGTTTTTAGTTTTTTCAATAACCACGCATAAACATTATTCTCTCAAAAATGCAGACATGTACATTCTTGTTGCTCACATATTATGGTAGCCCTGTTTGTGCTAAATAGTGTGTAATTTTTTTTTGCCATTAATATGTTTATAAGCAACTGAAAAAAGCACAAATGTCAGGGCATGTCAGAACATCTCAAGGACCCCAAAAACACCCCAGACCCCAGAGGGTTAAGTCAGGAAAATTCACATTAAAAATAAAACAATTGGGATACTTGTTTTAAAAAGAAAAAAAAATACAATCACTTGTTACAAATAAAAGACAATAATTGTGAATATTCTTAAAACACAAATACAACTCTTTTGTGGTCATCACAACAACATACTGGTAAACAAATCAAAAATATATTTTAATTTAAAAAAAATCTCTGAAAAAAAAACATCTCTCCAAAAAATACATTAATACAAAATTGTTACATCGAACAACAAACATAATCTTTAAAAAACAATTTAAATGTCACAACATACCGGTAAATAAATCAAAAATATATTTTTATATATATTATCCCAGTTCAAACCCATGCCCACTTTGCCCATAAATGTACCATGCAGGACCCATATATGTGTTCCCAGTTCAAACCCATGGCCACTTGGCCCATAAAAATTCTATGCAGGACCCATATATGTGTTCCCAGATCAAACCCATGCCCACTCGGCCCATAAATATGTCATGCAAGACCCATATATGTGTTCCCAGATCAAACACATGCCCACTTGGCCCATAAATAAACCATGCAGGACCCATATTTGTGTTCCCAGTTCAAACCCATGCCCACTTGGCTCATAAAAATTCTATGCAGGACCCATATATGCATTCCCAGTTCAAACCCATGCCCACTTGGACCATAAATATGCCATTCAAGACCCATATATGTGTTCCCAGTTCAAACCCATGCCCACTTGGCCCTTAAATATGCTATGCAGGACCCATATATGTGTTCTCAGTTCAAACCCATGCCCACTTGGCCCATAAATATGCTATGCAGGACCCATATATGTGTTCTCAGTTCAAACCCATGCCCACTTGGCCCATAAATATACCATGCAGGACCCATATATGTGTTCCCAGATCAAACCCATGCCCACTTGGACCATAAACATGCCATTCAAGACCCATATATGTGTTCTCAGTTCAAACCCATGCCCACTTGGCCCATAAATATGCTATGCAGGACCCATATATGTGTTCCCAGTTCAAACCCATGCCCACTTGGACCATAAATATGCCATTCAAGACCCATATATGTGTTCCCAGATCAAACCCATGCCCACTTGGCCTATAAATATGCTATGCAGGACCCATATATGTGTTCCCAGATCAAACCCATGCCCAATTGGCCCATGCCTGTCCCTTATGGGGCCCATGTAATCAGCTCATATGGGCTTCCTATGTGGGACTCATACTACAAAACCTACATGGGACCCGCTGATTTCACCCAGCCAAAGCCCATGCCCACACGGAAACCATGGAACCCGTACTTAACCCATCTGGGCCCCACATGTCATTGCTGGCTGGGATGTGTTAGATAAAGTCTTGGAGACAGGACATATTGAAACAATTGAACACTTGTCTATTGTGGGAATTGCCACGAAAACTGGACACTATTGAGACTTCTGCCTCTGATGATCGGTCACATTATACCAGAAGATGACAAAACTTGGGGGATTCTGTTAGATTTGAAAGAAATAGTAAAGCTTCTAGCTAGTGGACATTTTGCAGAAGAGACATTGGCATACTTGGAGTGTAAAATCTCCGATCACAGGTGCCTATTAAAAGAGGTGTTTCCTGATTTCCACCTCCTGCCCAAGCACCACTTCTTGGAACATTATCCCGAACTGATTCGGAGATTTGGTCCCCTGGTTGATTTCTGGACCATTAGATTTGAAGCTAAGCACAGCTTTTTTAAAAGGGTGGTGCATGATTCTCACAATTTCAGAAACATCTTGCTCACACTATCAACAAAACACCAGCTTTCTTTAGCTTACCATCTAGACTTGCCAAGTCTTTTCAGACCTGATCTGGAAGTTGGACACACTGCAATTGTTTCACCTGATGCACTCGAGCACTCCATGAGGCGAGCTGTAGAGCTGAAATATGGAAACATAAGTCTTGTGTCTCTTGCAACCCATGCCTGCCTTTATGGCACAAAGTATTCAGAGGGTATGTTTCTGTCAGTGGGGCACACCAGTGGCCTGCCTGACTTTGGGAAGCTGGTTAAAATTGTAGTTGTGTCCAGCAAAGTGTCTTTCCTCATAGAACCATATCATGCATGGTACATGGAGCACCTGCGGAGTTATGAGTTGATGAAAAAACAGTCTTCTGAACTGGTGATTGTGGAATTACAAAAACTAAATGGATATCAACCCCTGTATCCATACACAAAAGCAGGCAAACTGATGGTGACATCAAAAGTTTTTTTGCTTCATTAAGGTATAGTTGGGCTGTTATTTTACTTTAAATGGTGTGTTCCTCTTCTTCCTCTGAAAAACATGCAGTATGTCCATAAATGTAAAAACAGGATTTAAACAGAATAAAATGTGTATGAATGTTCATGTTTATTAATGTTTCTTTATTGTTCATTTTGTCTTTTCTTACATTCTTTCTTTTTTTCTTCATTTTTTTCTTCATCAGCAGAGAAGTCCTGAGAGTTTCTCAGTCGCAAGAAGATGCTGTTGCGTGTGATCATTTCAGCACAGGACATTAGAAAGCTCCGCTTGGACTCTGTTCCAGATTCGGTTGATGGCCTGAAACTGGTGTTGAAAAACAAACTGCAGTTACGCTCTTCATTTGACCTTCAATATGAAGATGAGGATTTCAAAGACTTCTGTAACCTCACGTGTGTTGATGATCTACCAAAGGACAAGGTGACATTGCAAGTCGTTTTCTGCCCTGTCTCTTCAGACTCAAGTTTGGACACTTTTAGCTCTGCTGTACCATCATCTCTGGCAGCATCCTCTTTAGCTCATTCATCATCTCTGACGACATACTCTTCATTGAGCAGCCAAACAGAGTGCTTTGCAGGTCGGCGTTCACAGCAATGGCCAGCTTATTTTCCCATTCCCACCTTCTCATATGATGTTGAGCTGAGGCTCAGGCAGGGCAATGATGCTTTTAGAGAAAGTGGAGCACTTCTATCCATTTCAAGGGACATTAAGTCTGAGATTCTGCTCAAACTTGCTGAAACAATATATTCATTCATGACCTACCCTACACTTGAACATTTTGGATGTGTAGCTAAGGCACTTGTTGAAAAACATCCTTGCCTTACAGAACCTGGCTCCACATCTGGATGGTATGGATGGAAACATAGCATAAAGTTCAAGATGGGCAATTACAGACAGAAATTGAAAGGTGTGGGCTGCCGAGAACTGGAGGTTAATTCTGAGAAAAGAGGTGCTGGGGACACGCGAGGGAAGAGAAACAAAGTGAAGAAACCTAGAAGGTCTGAAACCAATTTTCTTCCAGATCTCCCCCAGGGAAGAGACAGCAGAAGTCTTGAAGAAGATCGAGGAAAGATGGTCCAGGAGATGAAAAAAACAACCCCAAACCTGGCCTACATCGATGATGCAATGAATGCCACATACGCACTGAGAAGACAGGAGATCGTTGAAGAGGAGCCACCTGTGGCCGAAATGAGAGTCAGATGGCCTGCCCTTTTTACTGAAAGACAGGTAAAATGTGTACATTTTTTCTTAGTCATAGCAAAGTAGTAATGTTGTATTGTGTATATTGCAGGGCTCTAGCTAACATTCCTCCCATTGAGCACATGTGCTCCTAAAGTGAAATATTTGGGAGTAAAATTAAAAAATGTTTAAGTAACATTTATGTAACGCTTAAATAATGTTGAGAGTCAAACGTGACCCATTTTTACATTTGATAACAGTACAAACACCCTCAACAATTCAACTTATGACTGTAATTTGATGACTTCTGATGTGACCCAGAATATAAAAACATGGAAATATTTAATCTTTTTTTAATCAATAGACGCAAGCAATAACTTTCTCTGATATGACTAACAGAATATTTGACACATTAAACATAAATTGATATTTCCTGTAGGCCACTCCTATATATTATGATATGAAATAATGCTTGAACTGATATGAATTACATATTTTTATTGAACTACTTAAATCATAGTAGTACATACTGATTTGTTAAACTTACAGCCTTGTTACTTAGCATGTATGAATTATCATGACAACTTAACAAAGCACTGACATATCAGTCTGATGTAAACATTAATAAAACTCAATAACCTGTCACACAAGCCAATCTGCCCGTCTGAGGACACGGATCGTTGAGGTTGAAGTTAATATTAATGAAATATGCACCTTGAGACAGGTCTCCGCTGTACGTCACATGTCTGACAACATGTCAGTTGTAGTGCTGAAATGTGAACATTTAGGTGACTTTTAACTTGAACTAAAACTGTAATGTTACTTCTCCACATAGATCGCCAAGGAATTCACCAGGCTCACTTTAATGGACATCAATAAATTCTATGAGGGTCTGGACAGCCATCTGCATAAACTTCTTCAGTTATTCCGGTTGAAGCGCTACGAGGAAATTCAAGACATGACATCCTTAATGGAGAGTCTCGACAAGGATGTAAGTGCATATTTGTTGTAGTTGTGGTCCACATTAATTGTGCAACAACACTGAGGAGAGGGACCAGGATGTAGATTATGACAGACAGTAAACCTCCTCTAATTAATGTACTTGGATAGGCATTTGATACAGACTGAATAAATAAGAAAATGGCTCTGTAAGATGGAGTAGATGGAGAGAAGGCCAGAGTTCAAGTTACCTCTTTGAACTGAAAGCTCAGTTTCCGTCATTTGAGGATTGACAAAAATCAGAGTTCTGATATCAACTGAATTCACGTATTGTGTTTTTGCAGGCATCAAACCAAAGGAAGAGAGCAGCAGCTTTGCAGGGACTGCCATGGTACATGAAGGAAAATCCTTCTACATTGATGAAGAGATGTGAGGCAGCAAAATGTTGTTTAATGATACAAAAACTAGTTCACAATGGGCATGGTTACACATCATTTCAGGCATCCTCTGTGTGGATACACTATATAGCAAAACATGTCTAAAGCACAGGCACCTTTTTGTTTTTTGTTTGTTTTTGCATGAAGCCAACAGATCCTGGGGAGGACTTCATCAAAGGAATGGTGATTGGAATCCTTTTGATCGTTGAAGATGTGAAAGAGCCCCTTCCAGTTTCCTACAACGATGTTGCCATTGTCATTGAGGAAAAGATTGTCATGAGTCATCTTGGTGATGTACCCAACACTTTTGTGAACCTGATGGGCCCGCTGTACATACTGAAACTTGACTATCCAAAAGAGGTGAAATATACTTTTGAGGTGATTCAGCGCCTGTTCATGGGAATCTGGTCTGAGATGTGCACTCCCAGGGTCCACTCTCAAGAATAAACTGCTCAGTTAGAGGGATGGCTCAGGAGGATGTTTCTGCATTTGGCCATGAGGAAGTATTCTAATTTTCTTGCCATTTGTCCACTATGTAGTAAGAGGAAATAAATGTAAAGCCCTTCTGTGGGTCACAACACTTTATGTTTTTATGTTCTAACAGATGTCTATTGCTCTCTGTGGAGGAAATGTCACTTGCAGACACTAATTTGTATTTTATGTTGTAGAGCAAACATGAACAGAGTGGAGATTTCTGTAATGTTTGAACGTGTTCATTTTCTGGCTGACATCAGAGATACATTTTTTGTTCCCTATCGTTGTCACTCCGAGTTACGTCGGATGACGACGAATGGGGTTTCGCTTAGAAATCCTATCACCTTCGAGTATATAAAACGAGCCAATGGCAAAGAAATGCCATGGGTCTGCGGAATTTGCATAGCGTAACTCCGCCCCACCCTGGGGGTATATAAGGAAGTGCGCTGGCAACATGCAGATATGTTTTCGCTTCGGAGCCAAGTTGATGTACTTCACTCCACAGCCAATCCTGAGATTCATCTCTTTATTCTCTTCGAGACGAGCCTCTCTCCAAGTGTTGGTGTGACAGCGAGTTCCAGCGAGTGCACATTCCCTGCTTATTTGTGCAGTGATTTTCCAGTGTGTGTGTGTTCTCTCCCTGGTCGCTTCAGCATTTGTGGAGAAATCTCCTTTCTAAAAGACCTTGCACGCGGCTCGTCTTTTTAAAGATGCCTCGCCCGTGCACTTCTGGTTGCGGTCTTCTCATTTCTGACTCTGATGGGCACAATCGCTGTCTTGTGTGTCTGGGTGTAGAGCACGCTAAGGCAGCGTTTGTGGATGAGTCATGTTCCCATTGCGGGAACATGCCCATCGCACGGTTGCGGTCGAGACTCAATGACCTTCATGGTAGAGTCCCCTCATCCGCACCCCGATCTACTGGCTCCACGAGAGCTGGTACTTCGGCTGGCGGCCAGGGTGACCTGAGGTTTACGGTGTGGAACAAAGCGCCGACTATTCCACGCTCCACACCGTCCTCTAGCGCTGTGCAACCCACGAGTGTTTCGAATGAGCCCGCAGTACAGTCCTCTGACTTGCCGCGGGTCTCATTCGGCGCTCCAGAGGAAGATGTGATGTCGATCGCTGCATCACAGGGTGGGCAAGAGTCCTTGGGAAGTGAGGATTCAGCTGTGCTGCCACCTTCGGGTGTGCCAGCATTGCCCGAGTCTGATCCCGAGATGACTGCCATGCTTTCCCGGGCAGCCGTGGCCATCGGGCTTGAGTGGTCCCCGCCACCTGGTCCGGTGCGCTCGCGGCTGGACGATTGGTTTTTGGGTGCCGCCGCTGATCCTCGTCAGCGCGCGACCCCAATGCCTTTCTTCCCGGGTGTGCATGAGGAGGTCACGAGGTCCTGGAAGGCACCATTGTCTTCCCGTGATCGCTCGGCGACCTCCTCCGCCTTACCTACTCTCGATCAGGCGGCCGCCAAAGGGTACACTGGGGTTCCCCAGGTTGAAGGCTCTGTTGCGATGCAACTGTGTCCTCAGAGTGCTTCTTTCCGCGGTGACCCAAAGCACCCCTCCAAAGCCTGTAGGTTCTCCTCCACCCTTGTGGCGAAGGCCTATAGAGCTGCGGGGCTGGCGGCCTCCTCACTGCATGCCATGGCGACACTCCAGGTCTACCAGGCCCAGATGTTGCGTGACATGCACGAGGGGAGGACTGACCCAGGGCTCTTTGATGAGCTGCGTGCCGCCACCGACCTTGCTCTTCGAGCGACGAAGGTGACCACACGCTCCCTGGGTCAGGTGATGTCCACTTGCGTGGTCCAGGAGAGACATCTGTGGCTCAACCTGGCCGATATGCGTGAGGCCGAGCGAACCCGGTTCCTCGACACTCCCATATCCCAGGCTGGCCTCTTCGGCGGGGCGGTTGAGGACTTTGCCCAGCAGTTCTCGACCGCCCAGAAGCAGACTGAGGCGCTCTCAAACACATCCTGCCCCGACGGCCCGCTGCTGCCTCCACCCAGCCGTCGGCACAGGTGCCTCAGTCTGCTCGCCGCCGAGGGCGCCCTCCTACGGCTCCCGCACGGCCCCAGCAGCAGCCTCCATCCGAGTCGCGTCGTGGAGGATGTCGTAGGAAGGCGCCACAGCCCTCTCCCGCCCCGTGCCCCGCTAAACGCCAGGCCAAGCGCGCTCCTGAGACGGACTGCTCAGAGATGGCGTTGAGTTCTTCCCAGGAGACGGTAGTAGGGCCGCTCCTTCCCCCGGTGGAGGGCCGGGGGAGAATCCTTGGTTTTCCCCACCCCGCTGCTCGTCCCACGACGGGCAGCACCCTAATGTGGTTAAAGAAAGAATTCACTTCCCCATCTCTAAGCACACAGAGTGTCCGGATGACAGTGCGCGCCGCTCACGAGCCTCGCCACTCTCGTCCCCCTCTTTCGCCAGTTCCCTGCCAGAGCACGCCCCCGTGGGACGCTGGTCCTCCCCTGGCCTCCTCTGGCAGGACGCGGCTAATGACCGTGCCCCCGCACCGGGCCACTATGCCACCCACGCCTGGGCCGGTCATTCCGCCTCACTGCACCACCGAGGGTACGTCTGTGGTCCGCATGACCCCGCTGGTTCAGTTCCTGGAAGCCTGGTTAGAGCTTCCCAGGCTGTCCCGCTGGGTCGCGAGGACCATCAGGCTCGGCTACGCGATTCAGTTCACGCGGTCTCCTCCCCGCTTCAGGGGAGTCCGCTTCACTTTGGTCGGTGGCAATGCCCCGGTTATGAGAGCGGAGGTCACTGCCTTACTGGCGAAGGGTGCGATCGAGACTGTCCCTCCAGCCGAAATGAGGTCCGGCTTTTACAACCCCTACTTCATTGTACCGAAGAAATCCGGTGGGTTACGACCAATCCTCGACTTGCGCGTCTTGAACCGCTCCCTTCACAGGATGACGTTCAAGATGCTCACGACCAAACGCATTTTCGAGTGCATACGGCCGCAGGATTGGTTTGCAGCGAACGACCTGAAGGACGCCTACTTCCATGTCTCCATTCTTCCTCTAGCTAGTCCCAAGCTTCAGAAAGCGTCCGAACGGTCAACGGGGCGATTTCGGGGGGTCGGCCGACGCCACGAGCCGACCCCCCCCCGGGCGGCCGACTGACCCGGGAGGGTTGGGGGGGCCCCGACCCCCTCGGGGGCCCGACGGGAGGCCCCCGAAGTCCGAGCCCCCCCAATGCAGTTCGGCCTTCATCCTCAGTGTGGCGCCACATGCCCCCCGTCCCACTAACCCACTATTTTGTCCGATTGCCCACCAAAGTGACCAAGTATCCAGTTGACCCGACCCCTAAGCCACGCCCCCGTCCCACGAACCCACTATTTGTCCAATACCCCACTATATTGGGCAAATGACCCGTTGACCCCCCCACCCCACTCCCAAGCCACGCCCCCATCCCACTAACCCACTATTTGTCCAATAACCCACTATATTGGGCAAATGACCCGTCGACCCCCCCACCCAACTCCCAAGCCACGCCCCCGTCCCACGAACCCACTATTTGTCCAATAACCCACTATATTGGGAAAATGTCCCGTTGACCACCCCCCACACTCCCAAGCCACGCCCCCGTCCCACGAACCCACTATTTGTCCAATAATAAACTATATTGGGCAAATGTCCCGTCGACCCCCCCGATCCCTCCCAAGCCACGCCCCCGTCCCACGAATCCACTATTTGTCCAATAACCCACTATATTTTAATGTATTTGACCCACTATATATGTTTTTACGCCATTCATTTAATAAGCTGCAATTGGACACAGTCCCACATGCAATCTGCTGTATGGGTTTTCAGACAGTATCGTTGCTAGACATTTGAATTAAAGTTCCTGTCATGATACAAACTATTTCACTGCACTCAGCAGGCCCCCCAGAGTCCGTGGCACCAAGTTTCATCCCA
This sequence comes from Squalius cephalus, assembly GCA_022829025.1. Taxonomy (NCBI): domain Eukaryota; kingdom Metazoa; phylum Chordata; class Actinopteri; order Cypriniformes; family Leuciscidae; genus Squalius; species Squalius cephalus. The sequence continues at coordinate 18,250,796 of CM040794.1, read as the reverse complement.
GAATTCCACTGTCCGCGAAACCACTATTTTGCACAATGGAACAAATCCTACGTGGGATCTCCATATCTCAGCTCAGGAGGGGTGTAGAGAGCCAGAACTTGCACTCCTGTCTACGTCTCGTCGCCCTCTATCAGAATCCAAGGTTTCGAGAAGATACGAGAAACCGTAATTTTCGAGCACAAAAATCTATAAGGGTATATATGCCTGTCGGTTTTTTTGGGTTGAAAATTAAAGTTTCTCGGATCTTCTCGAAACTCTGGATTCTGATAGAGGGTGCTGAGGCGCAGACAGGAGTGCTAGATTGGAGGCTCTAGAGCCTTCCGGAGCTGAGATATGGAGATCCCACGTAGCATTTGTTACACTGTACAAAACAGTGGTTTCGCGGACAGTGGAATTTTGGGATGACACTCGGTGCCACGGACTCAGGGGAGCCCGCTGAGTGCTGATAAATGGTTTTCATCAAAATATTTCGAAAGCTAATCTTAAAATCCACCGTGTCCGCGAAGCCACTGTTTTCCCGCCAAATAGTGGTTTCGAGGACACTCGTTCTTATGCAAATTAAACACTGAAATGACTTGAAAATTAGTGTGACGTGTTCAGTCGAGTGTACTAAGTACAGCAGAGGTGGTTTAAATGACGAGAGTCGACATCACATGTGACGGGAGAGCAAAAACACAAAATGTCCCAGTTCCAACCTATTTAGTGGCCAAAATAGTGGTTTCGCGGACACTGCATTTTTATGGGACCCCGAAGGACGATCTGCTGGGACTTGTCCTTATTGAGATATAGACCTTTTTGTGCAAAAGTCCCTTATGTATAACCGGGTATATCTCGGGAGTCAAGTCGAGTTGGAGCTCCAAACTCCGGGCTCAGAGAGGGCCCATAGGGCCCCTTCTAACCCCACCATCCCGAGCTCCTGGGACCTTCCGTTTCCGAGATACGCCCACTTCCGGTCCAGCTTTGACCGGCCGTATCTCGGGAAGCAAGCCGAGTTGGAGCTCCAAACTCCGGGCTTAGAGAGGGCCCATAGGGCCCCTTCTAACCCCACCATCCCGAGCTCCTGGGACCTTCCGTTTCCGAGATACGCCCACTTCCGGTCCAGCTTTGACCGGCCGTATCTCGGGAACCAAGCCGAGTTGGAGCTCCAAACTCCGGGCTTAGAGAGGGCCCATAGGGCCCCTTCTAACCTCACCATCCCCGGCTCCTGGGACCTTCCGTTTCCGAGATACGTCCACTTCCGGTCCAGCTTTGACCACCCGTATCTCGGGAACCAAGCCGAGTTGGAGCTCCAAACTCCTGGTGTTGGGAGGTGCCCTTGGGCTCCCCACACACCGCGAGTATGGAGCCCCAATTCGGCTTGGCTTTGGAGTTATGCCCGGTGAAACATTGGACTTTGACCGGGTGTATCTCGGAAACCAAGCCAACTTGGAGCTCCATACTCTGGGCATGGGGAGGTACCCTTGTGACGGGTGAGTTTTCAGAAAAATACAGGTGAGTTTTCAGAATGATGCGGGTGAGTTTTCAGAAAGATACGGGTGAGTTTTCAGAAAGATACAGGTGAGTTTTCAGAATGATGCGGGTGAGTTTTCAGAAAGATACGGGTGAGTTTTCAGAAAGATACAGGTGAGTTTTCAGAAAGATACGGGTGAGTTTTCAGATAGATACGGGTGAGTTTTCAGAAAGATACAGGTGAGTTTTCAGAAAGATACAGGTGAGTTTTCAGAAAGATACAGGTGAGTTTTCAGATAGATACGGGTGAGTTTTCAGAAAGATACAGGTGAGTTTTCAGAATGATGCGGGTGAGTTTTCAGAAAGATACAGGTGAGTTTTCAGAAAGATACAGGTGAGTTTTCAGAAAGATACAGGTGAGTTTTCAGAATGATGCGGGTGAGTTTTCAGAAAGATACAGGTGAGATTTCAGAAAGATACAGGTGATTTTTCAGAAAGATGCGGGTGAGTTTTCAGATAGATACGGGTGAGTGCCCCCCGTATCTATCTGAGTGCCCCCCCCCCAGAAAAGCCCCCCCAATTTCTCGAGTTCCAAAATGGCGCCCCCTAGTCGATCGTCTCGGGCCTAGGGCCTAATAAAGTATTTTTAGGGACGAGGCTTATTTCCACCATTAAATAAGCTGCAATTGGACACAATCCCACCTGCAATCTATTGAATGGGATTTCAGACAGTTTCTTTGGTAGACATTTGAATTAAAGTTCCTGTCATGATAAAAACTATTTCACTGCACTCAGCAGGCCCCCCAGAGTCCGTGGCACCAAGTTTCATCCCAGAATTCCACTGTCCGCGAAACCACTGTTTTGCACAATGGAACAAATTCTACGTGGGATCTCCATATCTCAGCTCAGGAGAGCCAGGACTTGCACTCCTGTCTGCGTCTTGTCGCCCTCTATCAGAATCCAAGGTTTCGTGAAGATCCGAGAAACCGTAATTTTCGAGCACAAAAATCTGCCTGTCGGTTTTTTTGGGTTGAAAATTAAAGTTTCTCGGATCTTCTCGAAACTCTGGATTCTGATAGAGGGTGCTGAGGCGCAGACAGGAGTGCTAGATTGGAGGCTCTAGAGCCTTCCGGAGCTGAGATATGGAGATCCCACGTAGCATTTGTTACACTGTACAAAACAGTGGTTTCGCGGACAGTGGAATTTTGGGATGACACTCGGTGCCACGGACTCAGGGGAGCCCGCTGAGTGCTGATAAATGGTTTTCATCAAAATATTTCGAAAGCTAATCTTAAAATCCACCGTGTCCGCGAGGCCACTGTTTTCCCGCCAAATAGTGGTTTCGAGGACATTCGTTCTTATGCAAATTAAACACTGAAATGACTTGAAAATTTGTGTGACGTGTTCAGTCGAGTGCACTAAGTACAGCAGAGGTGGTTTAAATGACGAGAGTCGACAGCAAGTGACAGTGACGGGAGAGCAAAAACACAAAATGTCCCAGTTCCAACCTATTTAGTGGCCACAAAACAGTGGTTTCACGGACACTGCATTTTTTTATGCAAATCTAGCACTGGAATGACTCGAAAATGAGTGTGACGTGTTCAGTCGGGTGCGCTCAGTACAGTAGGGGTGGTTTAATCAACGAGATAAAAAAAAAATAATTCAGTCACCATCCACATTCTTCAGTCACCATCCACAGTCTGTGGTCTCGTCACGAACGAGGGATGGAAAAATGCTTAGAAAGCGGCTAGGGCCCTCAAACTCTAGGTCCCGACTCGAGGCCACTGGACGACGGAACTCGCCGAGTTTCGGGGTCCTGCGACCTTCCTTTCTCCTTACGGACGTCAAAAGGTTCGCTTGACCTTTTTGACCCCTGTCAGTGTGTGACACTTTTGAACGGGGCCTCGTTCATTGTAAGTAATGAAAACGTGTATTAAACCACCCCTGGTGTACTAAGCACGCTCAACTGTACACGATCCACTAATTTTCCGGTCATTTCGGTGGTAAAAAAAAACAACAAAAAAAACAAGGTCCCGGAAGCTAAAAACAGTTAAATGAACACAAGTGAATACATTTCTGTTCCTTTGTCGTACGTATTTAAAATCTGACGCCGAATATCAAAACTAGATGCTGTGAGCTTTCAAACGACATATAGTTTGTCAACGTCACTTTGGGTTTAGACTGAGAAAAGACTGTTTTGAATGTGAAACGCCAACATTTTTGCTGTGTCCTTCCGGGACCTCGTTCAGTGCAAAATACAAAATGTGTGTTTTTCACCCTTTTTCGGCCTTTCGACCCCTGAACGAGGTCGCAGGTCCACCAAACTTTTCAGCCCGCTCCAGGGGGCCGTGACGAGAAGGAAAACGGCGCCCCCTGGTGGATCGGCCCTTTCCGAGCTGTGCTAGCGGTCCGACAGTGTGCCGGGTCCTAAACCTGAATGCATTTTTGTGCAAAACTGAGCACTGAAATCCCTTGAAAGGGTTAGTGGAACGTGTCCGATTGGTGGTGTAAGAATGACAAGAACACAATGGACACAGACACCCAACTTCAAATTTAATTTAATTTATTTATAAAAAAAACACAGAGAAAAGACAAACAGAGAAAAGACGAACAGACAAAAATCAAAACAAACAATCACTCCACTCATCATCAAAATTGGGGGCAAAGCTCTCATCTGAAAAACAAACAGAAAAATCAATTTAGTGGACCACTTATCGAGTAACTGCAATCTTATTGTGAAGATGAACGGATTCATACACGTGAGGGCCCCCGGGTCCTCCTCCTCCTCCCCGTCTGCCTGAAAGGGCTCGTACTTGGGCAGGAGCTCATCTGAAAAACAAACTATCAATTTAGGTGACCACACTTATCGAGTAACTGCAGCACTATTAGGATTGTGATTTATAAAAACGGATTCGTACTCAGGAGGGCCTCCAGGCCGTCAGGGCTCGACGGCCCTGCCGGCAGCAACTCCTCGTATACGGGAAGAGGGGGCTCTGCCAGGCCCTCAAATATTTCAAAAAGTTCATCTGATAAAAACTAACATAAAAAATGTAGCTGTTAATAACTAATAATTACTGTTAGGATTGTGACGATAAACGGATTCGTACCAATGATGGCCTGCAGCTCCTCATCCTCGGCTGGTGGTGGCAGGGCCGCAGCTGGTTGTTCCGGCTCGGCTGGTGCGGCGAGCACCTGAGGCGGCAGAGCCGACACCTGAGCCGGTCGGGCCTCTGCCTGGGAGAAGTCGTCGACCATGGGGACGGCTGGGTCGCTGTCGCGAAGGAGCCGCAGCTTCCCCACGGTCACCGACCTCTCCAACGCCCGCACTGCCCTGGACCTCGAGCGGGTCTGAAAACGTGATAAAAACCACGACCGCACACGTTAAATCGACAACAAACAGACGGCTGTTTCACACACTGATTTAAAACAACGGGTCAATCACGATCGGGTCAGTTTTAACAGTGGACTTACCGTCAAGTCCCGGTGCCCATTCAGCAGGTGCTTCTCCGGGTACTTGACGACCAGTCCGCAGAGCGGGCAGGCCAAGTTGGCCAGCTTCACTCTGCGGCGGGCGTATTTCGTGATGATCGCCTGTTGCTCGAGGTTCCGCATAGCGTGGACGTCCCTCAGGTGCTCTGTGATCTGGATCAGCCGGGCCGGGCACATCGGACACCTGATAGCTGTAAGAAAAGATGTGTCAAAAAAGTCCAAACACACAGTGTGTGACACAAAATGATGTGATGTGCAAATTTGTAACATTTTGTGATGGCATAAGGAACTGCGATCAATATATATCGATCAACTCACCCACTCTTATTCGTTTGTACATCTTTAAAGAATAAAAAGACACGAGTCAGCTTCTGACATACTGTTTGAATTCATGTTAAATAAATAAAACAATTGCAATAAAACAATTCCTGTGCCCTTCCGGGACCTTGGCCTGAAATGACTACCCTGGATGGATACATTTAGGCCCGAAAATATAGCCCACAGTTCATTAATTATACAAAATCAGTGCACAGTCACCAGAATGAATTTGGGATTTGGTTTTTCGCAAATATCTCGGAAATGACAAGGGGAAAAAATCTCAAACTCTGGTCGTTCGTAGGTCTCGAGGGGGCCTATCCAACGAGCCCACCCCCGTCCCCGAGGGCGGTCGGGCCGGTGAGTTACACTCGGTCAAAGGCGCAGATTCTTTGGCTCATATCTCGGGAACCCCTGGCTCAATCTTCCCCAAACTCTAATAGATCGTAGGGCTGGACGAGGCCTTTCGAATGAGCCCACCCACGATGTCTAATTCGCCCGGGTCCCCCAGTTATAACCGTTCAAAGTCGGGGGTCCCTGCCAGCGGCGAACCGACAGGGGGCGTCCCCGGGGCCCGCCACTCTACCCTTCGAGCAAGGTCCCCCCTGGGACCTCCTCACCCGAATAGGCCCTTTTCACAATGACGTCAGAAAACTTCCGCTTTTCCGCAAAGCAGGGTATACGTACTTCCGTTTTAACTTGCGCGCGCTGGTTAACGTTACTTCAGGAGAATACAAAAGGTGATAACTAACAACACGAAAGGTAAAGTTTAAAATAATAATGTTTACGTATTTAGCGTTATTGGTTCTTATATTTAGCGTATTTTGATAATGTTAATGATAATTTCCAGTAACGTATAGCATTCTTTAACGTGTAACTGTCGTGGAGGGGAAAGTCAGACTAGCTAGCAACAAGATAAATCGCGGTCAGCGTGTGTTGCCACAAGTTTACTAACAAGTGTTAAATTTTGATCAAAGATAAATGTCAAACCATTTCCATATGCTGATGTGATTTATCATTTATTTCTTCCTGTTTTCATTTTTCACCAGTTTCCCATCCAATAAGCATGGCACAGTCATCTTGTAGATGCTATTGTAGTGTTCCTTGTTGTTCAAACAACAAACATAAATTTCCCTATTTAAGTTTCCACGATTTTCCAGTGGACGCTGAAATACGTGCCCGTTGGGTTAGGGCGATCAAAAGAGACGAGGGACCGAGTTTTAAAATCCTCCGTGGGAGCACCTACGTGTGTAGTCAGCACTTTACCCCAGAGGATATTAGTACATCAGCCAGTGGACGAACCAGGATTAAGAAACGCCGTCTAGATTCCCCTGGAATGACTGGGGTAAAGGTAGGACACTATTAAGCCTGGTAGTACTTTAAAATAACAATAAATCATAATTTATTACATTATTTACAGTTTACATACAATTATGCTTGTATGAAATAAACGAAGACATGTTTATTAAAAATGTTTATTTATTTTTTTATACAGCTTATTAGTCCATATAAAAACTATAATAAATCATCCTGTTGGCATTTAAATTGCCATTTCGTTATAATTGCATTTGTGGTGGTATTATACATACTTTTTGGGTTCTGAGAAATTATTACTAAATATCCATATTGACATTTATGTGTATCTATTTCACATCTCTAGGAAGAGCCTCACAAGCTCGACAGCCGGTTTACCAGAGAGCAAGGAAGCATTTTAGGGCTGCAGTCCTAGATGAATCTCAGGAGATGCCTGTAGGAGACTTCACAGAGGAGGCACTGCCTGCGGGTGGAGTAGCAAAAGATCATGACTATGCCTACCATCCTTCTCCTGGTTAGTAATTCAAAAACAGATTAACAGGTTTTTCTATGTGGCAATAAATTACTTTGTAACTATATGGTTCGTCGGCAGAGCAGCTGTGCTTACTGTAAAATGCTTTTACAGGAAACTCAGTTACTCTGAATAATACCACACAATATGATAATGATTTGGATGATTGAGAACTATTACAGAAATTACATTGTAATCTTAGTTATTGTAGTCTCTTCATTTCATAAAAGCCAAGAATTACTGTCAAGCTCACTGTGGCGAGGGGGGCGTGGTTTCGCGAAGTCTGGAGCGGGAGAGAAAGGTGGGGGCCGAGCGGTGAGTAAGTAGGTCAAGTGCAGATGATGAACACCTGTGTCTGATTGCAGTAATTGGCGTGGAGAGACCGCATATAACCGAGGAGAGCGAGAGAGAGCGAGAGAGAGTTTGGACTGGGACCTCACAAGGACGCTGCTGGAGAGTGGAAAGAGAATTGTGCTGAGAATATTGTTTTGTCTGAAAGCTGTGCTGTGACACGGTGAAGGCGCTTTGTGCGCATCTTTTTGTTTGTTTGAAAAAGAGTTAATAAAGTGAGCGTCCCAGTCAGCCGACCCCTGTCTTCTTCCTTCCTACATCTACACCATTACGAACATTATTACAGTGGAGCCGAAACCCGGGAAGGAGGAAGATCATCGCCGCCATGCAAAACCCGCCAGCCTCGCCATTTGCGGACATCATACAAACGCTCGCCGGTCTTCACCAGGAACAACATCGACAGCTGCTGGCCATAAAGGAGGAGCAAGACCATCGCTTTGAAGCACTCCTCCGAGGCCAGCATGAAGACCGCGAGCTGTTCCGGAGCTGGATAGACCGGGAGGTTAAGGCCGTCCCCCAAACACCTGCGTCCTCACCGCTGCCGCTGAACAAAATGGGGCCGCAGGATGACCCGGAGGCTTTTCTGGACCTCTTCGAGCGGTCAGCGGAGGACAGGGGATGGCCCTCTACGGACTGGCCAATGCGGCTCATCCCGTTGCTTTCCGGGGAAGCACAAGTAGCCGCACACCAACTGCCAGTCCGGAACCTCCTGGTCTATGAAGACCTGAAACGTGCCATCCTACAGCGGGTCGGCCGGACCCCAGAACAACACCGTCAGCGCTTCAGGACCCTGAGCCTCGACGAGTCCGGCCGGCCCTTCATCATGGCACAACAGCTCCGGGACTCTTGCCGCAAGTGGCTGATGGCCGATGGAAGCGACGTCGAGGGTATCATAGATCGAGTGGTACTGGAGCAGTTCATCTCGCGACTGCCAAAGAGGACTGCAGAGTGGGTCCAGTGCCACCGCCCGACGTCGCTGAAACAGGCCATCCAGCTGGCGGAGGATCAGATGGTGGCGTGTCCAGGGGTCGGCGAACCTCTTCCATCTGCCTCTCTTCCTCTCTCTCTCTCTCCCTCTCCCTCTAGGCCCGTCCCCCTCCCCAGGACTCGGGGAGGACCACCGCCGAAACCTCTACCGTGGTGGAGGATGGGGAGCCAGAGTGAGCCGGCGGCTCCATCCAGAGCCTTTACCCGGGGGGGGGGGATCGTTTTCTGAATCGGGTCCTCCGCAAGCGGCGGCGGCGCTCTCTCCACGCCAATTCCTTGACCCGCTTCCTGCCCACAGAGCAGAGGGGAAGCCTGGGCCGGCTTGTTGGCGCTGCGGGGACCCGGGTCACTTCATAGATCGGTGTCCAGTGATGGAGGTGGGGACACTGATCCGGGTCCCCGACGCCCCACGAGCTGCCCCCGATCAAGCTGGCCAGTATCGGATACCTGTGAGTATCAAGGGGGGTACCTATCAGGCTTTGGTGGATTCAGGCTGTAACCAAACCTCCATGCATCAAAGCCTGATTCAGCCCGAGGCATTGGATAATGGCCGCATGGTTAGGGTAAGGTGTGTGCACGGGGATGTGGTGGATTATCCTAGATTGCCCGTGGAAATTCAATTTAGGGGACAAAAACATAGTGTGGAGGTAGCAATTAATCCGCACCTCCGGCATCCGTTAATTTTGGGAACTGATTGGCCAGACTTTAATAAATTATTAGGGATTTTGTGTACGGATGCTTCTTGGGAAAAACCGGAAGGAAAAGAGGCGGTTGCTCAGCTGGGTGAAGCTGAGTTAGAACCTCTGGGTACTGTTTCAGGGGAACAGAGCGTTTCGGGAGGAATTAACTTTCCGGAACGCGATGATTTTCCCCTGGAGCAGTCCCAGGATGAGACACTAAAACATGCTTTTGATCAGGTTCGATCCATCGATGGCCAGCTTCTCCACCCTGACCAACCGCTCTCCTATCCTTATTTTTCAATTTTAAAAGATAAGTTGTATCGGGTGACCCAAGACGCCCAGTCAAAACAAGATACAACTCAGTTGTTAGTTCCTCGAAGCCGCCGGGAAATGCTTTTTCAGGCGGCTCACTGTAATCCAATGGCCGGGCATTTAGGACAAACAGCGACACTAAATCGTCTCATGGCCCGATTCTTTTGGCCGGGCATTCACGAGAACGTGCGCAAGTGGTGTGCGTCTTGTCGTGAATGTCAGTTGGTAAACCCACCGGCTAACCCAAAAGCACCTTTGTGCCCACTTCCTTTAATGCAGGCCCCCTTCGAGCGAATTGGTATGGACCTCGTCGGGCCATTAGAACGGTCAGCACGGGGACACCGCTTTGCATTGGTCCTGGTGGACTATGCAACGCGGTATCCCGAAGCAGTTCCACTCCGCACTATTTCCGCTAAAAGTGTGGCGAGTGCTCTGTTTTCATTGATCTCCCGGGTGGGAATCCCGAAAGAGATTCTCACCGATCAAGGCACGGCGTTTATGTCACGAACCATACGCGAACTTTACGAGTTATTGGGCATTAAAGCGATTCGTACCAGTGTCTATCACCCACAGACAGACGGGCTGGTCGAACGGTTTAATCGCACGTTAAAAACCATGATTCGAAAGTTCGTACAGGAAGACGCCAAAAATTGGGATAAATGGTTAGAACCCCTCTTGTTCGCTGTACGAGAGGTCCCCCAAGCCTCCACGGGGTTTTCCCCCTTCGAGCTTCTCTATGGACGTCAGCCTTGCGGGGTGTTGGACGTCCTTAGAGAAACTTGGGAGGACGGACCTTCAAATAGCAAAAATGAAATTCAGTATGTCATGGACCTGAGAACAAAACTCCACACTTTGGGGCGGCTATCCATGGAGAATTTGTTACAGGCTCAGGACAGACAAAGTCGGTTGTACAACAGGGGGGCTAGACTGCGTCAATTTACGCCGGGAGAAAAAGTGCTTGTATTACTTCCCACTTCTAGTTCGAAATTACTCGCAAAGTGGCAAGGACCCTTCGAGGTCACACGGCGAGTTGGGGATCTCAACTATGAGGTAATACGAACAGATAGGGGCGGGGCACATCAAATATACCACCTCAATCTCCTTAAAAAATGGTCGGAGGTGGAGTCAGTGTTGTTGGCGATGGTGGTGAGCGGAGAGGAGGATCTCGGTCCAGAAGCGCTTATCAAAACTCAATCCCTCGCTCTGGACCCTGGGGGAGACCACCTCTCACCATCCCAACTCACTGACATAAAGAATTTACAAGCAGAATTTGCCGATGTGTTCTCGCCTCTGCCTGGTCGTACAGATCTCATTCAGCACCACGTTGAGACAGAGCCGGGGGTGGTAGTTCGCAGCCGGCCGTATCGCCTGCCAGAACATAAAAAAAAGTAGTGCAGAGCGAATTAGAGGCAATGATGGAAATGGGAGTAATAGAAGAATCCAACAGTGACTGGGCGAGCCCGATAGTTTTGGTTCCCAAAACGGACGGCTCAGTCAGGTTCTGTGTGGATTACAGGAAGGTGAATGCTGTGTCGAAATTCGACGCTTATCCAATGCCTAGGATTGACGAATTGCTTGATCGGCTGGGTACTGCTCGTTTTTATTCGACACTGGACTTAACGAAGGGATATTGGCAGATCCCCTTATCACCTATGTCCAAAGAAAAGACAGCTTTCACCACGCCGTTCGGATTACACTAATTTGTCACCCTTCCTTTCGGTTTGTTCGGGGCTCCAGCAACGTTTCAGCGTCTGATGGACAGAATTCTCCGGCCGCATGCGGCATATGCTGCTGCCTACTTGGATGACATCATCATCTATAGTGGTGATTGGCAGCGGCATATGCAGCATTTGCGGGCTGTCCTGAAGACGCTGAGAAGGGCTGGACTTACGGCAAACCCAAAGAAGTGTGCTGTTGGGCGGGTGGAAGTTAGATATCTGGGCTTCCACTTGGGTCATGGACAGGTGCGTCCCCAAATTGATAAGACGGCAGCAGTTGCAACTTGTCCAAGACCCAAGACCAAAAAGGAGGTTAGACAGTTCTTGGGGCTGGCGGGATATTATAGAAGGTTTGTGCCTAATTATTCGGACCTCGCCAGCCCGTTGACTGATCTGACTAAAAAAGAGGTACCAGATACGGTTCAGTGGACGGAGCAGTGTCAGCAGGCTTTCACTCAGATAAAGGCTGCTTTGTGTGGTGGCCCACTCTTACATGCCCCTAACTTTTCTCTCCCTTTTATTCTGCAGACCGACGCATCGGACAGGGGGATGGGCGCAGTCCTGTCCCAGGAGGTGGAGGGTGAGGAGCGGCCGGTGCTGTACATCAGTCGGAAGCTCTCGAAGAGAGAGACGATGTACAGCACCATCGAAAAAGAGTGCCTAGCCATCAGGTGGGCCGTTCTCACCCTCCGCTACTACCTCTTGGGACGGGAGTTCACCCTCTGTTCGGACCACGCTCCCCTGCAGTGGCTCCACCGCATGAAGGATACCAACGCGCGGATCACCCGTTGGTATCTAGCTTTACAGCCGTTTAAGTTCCAGGTGATCCACAGGCCGGGTGCACAGATGACTGTGGCTGACTTCCTCTCCAGGAGGAGGGGGGGGGAGGCTGCAGGCCGGATGGCTCCCCGGCCTGAGTCGGGCGGTGGGGGTATGTGGCGAGGGGGGCGTGGTTTCGCGAAGTCTGGAGCGGGAGAGAAAGGTGGGGGCCGAGCGGTGAGTAAGTAGGTCAAGTGCAGATGATGAACACCTGTGTCTGATTGCAGTAATTGGCGTGGAGAGACCGCATATAACCGAGGAGAGCGAGAGAGAGCGAGAGAGAGTTTGGACTGGGACCTCACAAGGACGCTGCTGGAGAGTGGAAAGAGAATTGTGCTGAGAATATTGTTTTGTCTGAAAGCTGTGCTGTGACACGGTGAAGGCGCTTTGTGCGCATCTTTTTGTTTGTTTGAAAAAGAGTTAATAAAGTGAGCGTCCCAGTCAGCCGACCCCTGTCTTCTTCCTTCCTACATCTACACCATTACGAACATTATTACACTCACTAACAAATAACATCCAATAATGAAGACGAAGTGAAAACTAGTATATGACTCAATGATAAACATTAAGGTGTATGTTTTTTCTTGCTTTAAAGGTAAACTGGATGCTGCCACAAGGAGAATTCAAGAGTTGGAGCTTCAGGTTTTGTCACTAGAACGTGAAATCCAGCAGCTGACAGTTAAGCAGCAGCAGCAGCCTCTGATTTTCAAGTTCTGTGTCACAGATGAGGACTTTCGTTATTACCCTAGGTTCAGCTCAAAGGAGGTCTTCACTGTGTTTTGGGAGTCAGTTTACCCTTCTGCTTCAAGGCTTTTGTACTGGTCCAAGGCACAGCGAACAGCACAAGAGACACCGAGCCCTCAGCGAAAACTTCCGCTCATTGATGAACTGTTCATGTTTCTCTGTCGTGTTGCAGCTGGGCTTCAGGAGAAAACCCTGTCATCCATCTTCGAGGTCAGCTTGTCTACGGTTAGTCGCATCATCTTAACATGGACAAGCTACCTTTACCAGGTTCTTGGCTCGCTACCATTGTGGATGACGAGAGAGCAAGTGCAGGCCACAATGCCTGACAAGTTCAAGCTCTACTGCCCTCAGGTGAGAGTGATAATAGACTGCACCGAGATCCGTTGTGAAACAGCATCTTCTCTCTTACTACAGTCGGAAACATTTTCCAACTATAAAAACCACACCACCTTTAAAGGTTTAATTGGCATTGCCCCATGTGGGGTTATCACATTTGTATCTAAATTGTACACAGGCTCCATCTCCGATATAGAAATAACTCGCCAATCACAGATCTTGCAGTTACTTCAACCAGAAGATGGAGTAATGGCTGACAAGGGGTTCCAAATTGAGAAGATGCTGTAACAGGTGGGGGCAACCCTCATCATCCCTCCACTGAAAACATCAAATCAGCTCAGCACAGAGGACACCCAGAAAACACAGGCTATTGCCCGTCTGAGAATTTTAGTTGAGAGGGCGATACGCAGGGTGAAGGAGTACCACATTTGGGATGGGCTTGTTCCTCTTTCTATGGCAGGTTCAGTCAATCAGCTGTGGGCCATCTGTTGCCTACTCTCAAACTATCAGGGACCTCTTGATATCAAAGGGGACAAACCCGTCTGAAGTGTTTCCTTTCTTGGGTGAGACTAATTCTACAGTACTTTTAGCTGTTTGACACTGTGTAGATATACTGTAAATACAAGTGTTTTGTAATATATTTGTAAATTTGACACTGTGTAGATATACTGTAAATACAAGTGCTTTGTAATATATTTGTAAATTTGTTACATTTACTATCTTTTCTATGAACATAGGGATTTGTATATGTTATTAATAAACAATGTTGTGAAGCATTCTGTAAAAAGTTTATCCAGAGTAAAATGCATTTACACCTTAACCATTAAAAGAACAACAATATTTTTAAAACTTGTCAATTTTTTATTTACATATTTGATAATAGCATATAAGTGAGGTGAATGAAACTAATAAAAAGCTTCCATAGCAGCTCAAAGCTACAAACAAGATTGGAAGCAGTTCCTTGCAACCATGGAACATAAGCAAAAAGTGACCAAGACAGACTATAAAGCCCATATATATTTACATACAATGCAACATTGACTGAAGTTGTAAATTGAAAAAGTATTTACAACAGGAATTGCATGCATCACAGATGTACATAGAACTATTTACATTTGAAAATTCTGCCTCAACGTAATAATGCATCCATGTAGATGTTGTGATAAAAATAATCCAGCTTCTGTCGCATTGAGTTGATGATCTCCTCATCCCTAAATACTCTTTCAACTGTGAAGTCAGTGTGGGTATCTGTTATAAAATCACACCACTGAAGTCCGCTTAAGGCCAGCTGGCCTTGAACCTGATAATAATATTTGTGGCTTTTCTTAAGGCAGGCCTGGCCTCGAACTGTGATCAGGTGTTTAACTTGAGCAACATCTTCAACATCACAACTCTTTACCTCTGCCAACCCAAATGGCGGTGTTTCTCTGGGGTTGAAGACTTTAGCATCAGGGCTGGCTGCAAGGTGAGGTGCATCAGGGTGGATGATGACCCCACACTGCGTCACAGAGACATCACAAAACTCTGAATATTGCCTCAGTATGTCAGGTTCCAGGTCCAGCCCTCTTTTCATAGCAGCTGTCTGAGGAGTTCCTCTCAGAATGCGAGCAGCCAAGGATTTTGCAGTAGACTCTCCACGGACATGGCATATTTCACCAAATCTGCTGGCTGTAAGTCGGGGTTTGCGTACCTGGGTCCACAGCTGGCATTCTGACTGCAGTCGTGTTTCTTCCTCAATTGCAGCAGACATCTCCCTTGACACCTTAACCCTCTGAGGTCGACAAACGCGCGGGCGCGTTTTGCTGGATTTTCTCCACATTGTAGCACTATAAACTTAAATTACTCCATCATTTATGGTCATACAGAAAAAAGAAATATAAAAAAAGAATCTGTGATATTTCTACTTTTGTATGTGTCCACTTACAATCAAATCAAAACATTGTGCTTTTGTAAAATAAAGAAAATAAACAGGGTGTGCGTTCTGCCTCTCAGTCGCGGTGAACTTTTTTTTCTTAAGCACGTCTATAAACTGAAACAAAACTCAGCGAATACTTGTCACACATTTATGAGCCATACACCTTTATAAACATTTAAGTGTGTACTTTTAAATGATCTGGTTCAAAACGAAAACAAATATTTTCTGTTTAAGTAATTTGTATAAAACCAACAAGATGTCCAGCTTCTCAAACGCTTGCTCATTACAGTTAATTTGGCCACGCCTACTCGCGCAAAAGATATTCACATGCAAATCTCCACATGGAACGCGAACGCGCTCGTTACCTCAACAACAAAACACCAAAACACTTCACTTCACTTTTCGTCGAGTTTGAAAGACGCGCCTGAGCTTACATTGGATTTAGGCTACCTCAGAAGAAGAACGCGATTTGAAGACAAGAAAGATTTAAGGTAAGAAATTCTTACATATTAGTTTGTTATTGTTGCATAAATGTCACATTGCAGTTGAACTGTTGCTAGAAATATGGGGAATATTATAATGTTTAGACCCGTGTTTACTGTTAAGCCTACTGTGTTTGTGGATATCTGGTCAAACGTAGATATGTATGGTAACCATAATGTTTTATATTTGAGCGCGATCGCGTTTGAATGTATCAGATTTTGCAGCGCGATCGCGTTTGAATGTATCAGATTTTGCAGCGCGATCGCGTTTGAATGTATCATTTGAAAATTTGAAAAGCAAAACACACCAAACGGCTTAATGTTTTTACTATTATCTCATTTCATATCATCATAACGAATGGAAACATTTGAAGTAACATGATAATCAATATATTTTTCTCTAGCTTGGTTGTTACTGAAATATTTTGGAAGATTTATACTGCTATCTATTGTTATTATTATTTTACCCAGCACTGCACATAGCCTATGCCTACAAGGCACAACAAACCTGGTGTTCATTATATTGTTGGAAACATTTGTGTGTGTGTGTGTATTTTGTGAATTTTAAAAAGCAATTTTAACCAGAAAAATCTAATATTTATTTCCAAAATCATGCAGGCCTTTCTCTTGATATCAGTATGTTCACTTTTTTTTCAGGGCCCAGATGCCACTGAGTCCTGCCGACTTCAACATTCACATGAGTCTCTGGAACATGAACATGGTAAAGTGAAAATCAAACACCTTGGAAATTAAAGGTAGGCCTATGTACAACGTTTTTAGGAATGGCACAAAGGTCTCTGTCTTTCAATAAGTGCTTTTTTGCCATTTGTTGTGTATCTTTGGATTATGTTGTGTAAATAAATCCAAATAATCTAAAAGCCATTATTTTTTAAATCTCCTCATTTACAGTATTGTGCAAGGTTGCTCAGAATGATAGGGGCCTGATAGCTCCTAATAGGGCCGTTAGGGGAGGTTCTTTGTCTTTCTCAGGTGAGAAAAGCCATACATATTAATGAGCTTTCGCATAAGGCTTATTCACACAAAACACGTCGTAAAAATTTTAAATCAATATATTGTCTTCTCTGAATGAGCATTCAGGGTGATTTTCACATAGTTTTGCAGCAAATATTCTAGGCTACGTCATACAATTTTCAAAAGTCTTGTGAAGAAATAATCAGTATGGGTTTCATGGCCTTATTTCAGTGAGAATTTTTTTTTGTATTTTCACAAACCACGCATAAATGTCATTATCTCAAAACTACAAACTTTTACATACATGCTGCTGATATATTATTGTAGCAGAGTTTGTGCTGAATACAGTGTAATTAGACTTTAGCCATGAAAATGTCACAAGTAACAGAAATAACCAGAAATGTCAGAGCATGTCAGAACACCTCCAGGGCCCAGAAAATAGCTCAGACCTCAGAGGGTTAAGGCTCTCTAAGTGGCATTGTTGCTTGTAGTTGGGCTCAAATTGGAAATTAAATTTAAAATTGTAACCTTCTAAAGGCAACTGAGGAAATCCAGGGGCACCAGGGTGTTTAATAATGTCTCTACTTATCTCGGGAGGGCACTGGTAAGAGAGCAAAGACCCAAATGGCACAGGGCCAAATTTAGAGTCCACAAAATTAAGGGCCTCGAGCCCGTGCAGCAATTTGCAAATGCCTGGTTGTGGGCGTTTGTCTTGAAGTTTCTCAGCACTGGCAATGATGTGAGGATCTGGAAGAGGCCCTGACAAAAAAGTGAGATATGTCAAGTTAAATGTACATATCATTGTCACCTGACCTTTCATGTTTTAGCAGACACCAACACATATCACCTCTCTATAAATACACATGAAAATGTTTTGAGCTGCCCCAAAACCTTACATATTAAGAAATGTTCATAATTTGCAGAAGATATCAACTGAAGGCTTAAAGGGAAAAGATACTAATCAATGTTCTATTATACATTAAAATATTTGGACATGTATTCATTCAGACTTACCACCATATGCTCTGTACAGTGTACATTTCACTCCAGTTCGGTCATGATCCTTAGTCTTTGGTACTGGTTTACGCACTACCATGTCATTTGTTGCCTCAGGAGCAATTCCCTGTAATATATTGATGAGAAATTATTAATTGACAAATGTCATTACAAAATTCTAGTCCAACATCATTAAATGTAATGAATGTTAAAGTATTACATGTGTCCTAGGCCGGTGCCAGGTCTGCAGTGAGCTGGTGCATGACAGTGGCAATGGCACTGTCTTGAATCCCATGGTACAGTAGTGAGCACTTTGAAACAATAATGCCACAATGTGGTTGCACAGTGCTTTCCCAGCAGAGCAGGTACATGACATGCATTTCACTACCACAGGAACCTCTTTCGCATGAAATGTAACCTGATAATAGAAACATGAAAATAAGTTTTTGCTCACAACAATTTTACATTTATTTGGAGTAATTGAACAAACTTAAGGATTAAAGCAAGTCTATGAACTCTGAACACCAACTTTTTATAACTTATAACACAGAATATTTATCAGCCTTTAATGTCCCCTAACAACCCTCTTCTGTTTTTAAATGTAAGATTGTCATCTAGAGTTTGGCGCCACACACTCATTGACACCAGGCTGAGAAACACACTGAACCACAATGGAATTTTGTGGGATACTGCAAAGTCTGCAACCGCAGCAGAACATGAAAATCAGAAAAACCTGAAGATGATGAGCCTCCTCATTTTTCCTCATGGACCTGTGACAGCGCCCTCTCACTGTCACCTCATCGACAACTACATTCGAAACTATTCCAATGCAATGTTTTGGTGAAAGGGCACAACATTAACCATGAATGCGTTACTGACTTTTATCTATCTATAGCAAAGTAATAATATCAGTAATAAACATGATTGCAACAAGAGTTTGCAGGTCTGTATTACAGTAAATTAATCAAGATTATGGACTTTAGCTGCAGAAGAGAAAGCTAACAACTAGCAGCTACCGTTATCCTAACTCCTCCGCTAACGTAAGTTGGGCGGGACAATACAAAATGCTTACCTTCATATGCAAACAGGTACTGCTCAATGAAGAATTTGTATCCTTTATCAAGTTTGGACCGTGTGGTGAGTGAAAATTTGTCTGCAAGACGATGTACATCATCTAGATGTATTTCTGGCAGGTGTTGAAGGGACTGAGTAAACTCCATAGCGTAGCGTTATGCTGGCGGCGGAAGTAAACATACACTGCTTTGAGTCAGAACGGAAGTTGCGTGACGTTGTGTGAAAAGGGCCTATTTGAGCTCTCTGGGCCTTCGCGTCGCCGAGATACGAGCGATTTTCTCCCGAAGTCGTGACGTCATCGGCGGCCGCCATTTTGAAACGCGCCCGATGGTTTTCGGCTCATATCTCCGCGAAACCAACACCAAAAATTCTGAACTTTTTATAGTTATTGTCAGCACGACGAGACGGTTCCAGAGAGCTCGGTGCACGCCAGATCCGTCGAGAATTAGCCGAGATATTTGCGTTTTTCGCACTCGGGGGGCAGTATCTCGGGCCCCCGGGGGCCCCAGAGGCCGTGGGTGGGCTCTTTGGAAAGGTATCGTCCCATTCTAAACTCTATCAGCAAAGTCATTGCACAATAACCCTTTTTTATGAGCAGTGTGTACTGTGAAATCACCGGACAGTACTTATACAGTTATAAAAACATCCTAACAATGCAATGACACAGTATACAAATTAAGATATTACAGAATAGGGTTATAGAATCTCACCATGTCAACGTAGGGCACAGAATGAACACTTTGGGTCCGCGGCGTTCTTGACACACCCTCTTTTGAACCAATCACAACCCTTGCCAGTTACCGTGCCAGCTCGGTCGGATCTATCAAAAAGTGGACGCCCATAAATTTCTGTACGCCCACTTTCAAAATAACTTGTGATTTTTTTTTTTTTTTTTTTTTTATCAAAACATTGCAAAGTATAGGGCTTGGCAACCGACGTCACTGCACAGTGCATTCTGGAACGTAAACAAGAGGTTGCCGCCATTTTGTGAGGCCACAAACAAGCCGCCGGTAACCAAGCACCACTAGAGAGACACACAATGTTGGTTGTATGAATTATTTATTTGAGTATGCTTAAAAATAGTTTAAAACAAGGTGGATTGTACAGAGACAAACTACTACCGGACGCCAAGAAACGCTATGTTGAAAAAATCAGCTTTATTGGAAATGTCGATCCTTATGAAGTCCCAAAAGACGAGTGGATCCGCGACCCTGACGCCTTACCTCCCATCACATTTCCTGATATTTTTACCTATTTTGTTTGTGGTGTCAGTGCCTATACCGCTGATCAGTTTCGCAATTATAAGTCTCTGGAAGCCCACGTTCAATTTACCAATGGTTGGGTACATGACCTGGAGAGTTTTAAGCCTGTCAACGGAGAAAACACTGTCGTCCGAACAAAGGTAAGTTACCAGCTTTCTTTCTTTTAGCATTTTTCTATAACCGGCAACGTTACAATGGTATTAGGCCTACAAGGTTGCTTATTTGTCATTATGCAAGACAGGATTGTATACCGATAATTAAAAATAAATAAATAAATCAACGATTAAAACACTGTCGTCCGAACGAAAGTAACTTTACCGGCTTTCGTTCTTTTAGCATCATTCTATGAAAATGTCCATTTTTCTGTCCCTAGCCTTTACAGAAATATTACACTTAAAAAACACTTTAGGGTTACAATTTCTTTACATTTTAAAATAAAACAATATGTTATTTGAACAATTACACCTTCTTGAGCCATCAATGTGGCATTATTTGATTTTTATTAATTATATATAATTCCAAGCACCACAGAAGTGCCCGTCCCCACAGTCATGTACAGAGGGAAAATGCTTTATTTTGAGGTCAATAACAGATTTTTACACCATTTAAAATACAATAATCTATACATAACTATCAAATATATTATGTAAATGATATATATATAAAAAATGCAGAATAAATATTATAAAATTTAGAATGAAAATAGTGGTCCCCTGGAGTTGTGTCACTGGTGTTACCGTTTAACAAAAATCTCTTATTTTGAAATAAAAATCACACTGATGACATCACTTGACTTCCTTCTTCCAATTTCCTGAATATCTATGAAGAAAAGCCCATGGTAGATCCACTGTCTATTTTCAGTTATCAGAAATCTTCTCATTTATCTCATGATTTCATATGAAGCTTTTAGTTGAAGTCACTGGTATGACCTACTTTACTGTTATGTAATTGTAAAAAAACTAGAATACAAATGGATTAAACTACTTAATTTAGTTAGTATACCATGATTGACAACATGTGGTTTGTTACCTTGCAGCAGCCATTTTGTAAAATTAATTTTTCATGAAAATTGTCACTGGTGACAGTGACTTCCATTTATAGATACACTTTATTGTGTCACTGGTGTTACTGTCTTTTTTTCTGTCACATTAAATGCAATGTCACATGTGACATAGTAATAATGTTACATCCATTTAATTCTGCTACACTCAAAATTTAAGATTTAAAGGATTGCATCATTACTTGATTTTAACTGGTTTTCAAATATTTTCATTGTTATAGCAAATAGATGGTAGCGCAGATGAACTAACCTCATTCAAGCACACTTTTAACAAACCTGATTAAAATAAATAAAACATAATCTCCTTATTTGTTGCATTATTATTATTTTTCGCTAACTCTGTCTACATGTGCTGAAAAAAAATTGAAATAATATTTCATAAAAACCTTTAATATTGCCAAAGAAGTAAGGTAACACCAGTGACAAAAAAATGGTACATGCCGTCTTTAAATAAATGTACAAAAAATATAAAAAATCATTAAGCTGTCATTTATGCGTATTCATAAAGTCAAAGGGTAATCTAATAATGTGGTGTAAGTTTAAATGTTAGAAAAAGAAATCAATTTTAAGACATCTTGCCATACCAAAAGTGGACGTTTCTGTAGAATGACCCAAGACTACGACACCAGCAACAAGGTTGTTTATTTGTCATTGTACAGCACAAGCTTGTATAACAATAAAAATAAATAAAGATAGCCTTAAACAACAGATAAAGTGTAACCCAAAAATGAAAATTCTGTCATCATTTACTCACCCTCAAGTTGTTTCAACCCTTTATGAATTTCTTTTTTCTGCTGAACACATAAGAAGATATTTTGAAAAATGTCTGTAACCAAACAGTTGATGGACCCCATTGACTTCCATAGTATTTTTTTTTTTCTACTATGGAAGTCAATGGGGTCCATCAACTGTTTGGTTACAGACATTTTTCAAAATATCTTCTTTTGTGTTCAGCAGAAAAAAGAAATTCATAAAGGGTTGAAACAACTTGAGGGTGAGTAAATGATGACAGAATTTTCATATTTGGGCGAACTATCCCTTTAACATTACAATATTCACTTTTTTTTTTGTCTTTGTTAAGGTCATGCACTCTCAGAGACTGAATGAACCGCCTTTAAAGCCATGGGTGATCGTCAGCAGCAGTGGAAAGGTGGAGTGTGCACACTGCACATGTATGGCAGGAGTAGCGGAGTCATGTACCCATGTAGGCGCGCTGTTATTTAAAGTGGAGGCTACTTTTCGGATTCGTGGGAAAAAAACTGTCACCGATGTACCAGCATACTGGGTTTTGCCCAGCAATTTGAGCAAGATCACAGCTGAAGTGGGATACAAGATTGACTACACCTCATCTGCTAGGCAAAAAAAAAATCTTGACCAGCGCATAACTGCACCCTCCACTGCGCCAGGCATAAGGAGTCGTGCCAAAAAAAGGAAAATTCCCCTAGCTAAACTTGACGAGTTGTCACCCCTGCTTGACACACTGCTGCAGCATAGCAAGGCTGTTGGTTTGTCAGGAATGAATAACTATTACACACTGTACACAGACACAGTACAGCCCTCTGCAGTGCCCGAGTCCCTTGCAACATCTCTGTGTGATAAAATAATAGATTCCCATGACCTTTCAGCTATCCAACTACACTGTGAGAAATACAAAGATGCTGCAAATGTGACTGATGAGCAGGCATCAACTATTGAGATGTGCACAAGACAACAGCATAAATCTTCTGCTTGGTATGCAAGTCGGACTGGAAGAATTACTGCCTCAAACATGCATGCAGTCTTTGCCACTAGTATGGAAAAGCCAGCTCTGACTGTTATTAAAAAGGTGTGCAACCCACAACACTCAGTGTCCACTGTACAAACCAGATGGGGTATAGAGCATGAGATTGATGCTCAAAAGACCTACCTTCACACCAGAGCCCCACATCACACAAACCTAAAAGTTGAAGAGTGTGGTTTTATAATTAACCCCAGGTTTCCAGAAGTTGGAGCCTCTCCTGATGGACTTGCAATGTGTGATTGCTGTGGGAAAGGCTGCCTTGAAGTTAAATGTCCTTTCAAATATAGATCTCACAGCATCCAACAGGCCTTAGAAACAAAGGACAAAGACTTCTGTCTCGAGTTGTCCAATGAAAAGCTTCAGCTTAAGAAAACACATAATTATTACATACAGACACAGACGCAAATCTTTGTCACTGGATCCAACTACTGTGACCTTGCTGTTTGGACTCTGGAGGACTTTGTTGTAGTACGGGTCTTTCCAGACCAGGAATTCTGGGATCTACGTCTACAGAAAGCACAAAAGTTCTTTGAGAAAGTTTGCCTTCCAGAGCTTGTAGCCAAATATTACTCAAAGGATACACCACAGGTACTATAAGCTCATTTGAACAGCCATGTAGTCTGGGTCTTGCACTGTATAACAGATATTAAGTTTGTTCTCAACATGATTGCACTGTATATGATATATATTAAGTTTGTGCTCAACATGATAGCACTGTATGATATATATATTTTGTTCTCAACATGATTGCACTGTATATGATATATATTAAGTTTGTTCTCAACATGATTGCACTGTATAATAGATATATATATATTAAGTTTGTTCTCAACATGATTGCACTGTATGATATATATATTAAGTTTGTTCTCAACATGATTGCACTGTATATAATATATATATATATATATATATATATATATATTTATATTAAGTTTGTTCTCAACATGATTGCACTGTATATAATATATATATATATATTAAGTTTGTTCTCAACATGATTACACTGTATATAATATATGTAAGGGATAATGTATAGTGAGCCGGTTGTTATAGTGAATAACAACCCCGACAGGCTGAACGATCTTGAATCAGCCTGAAGGGGTTGTTATTCACTATAACAACCGGCTCACTATACATTATCCCGCTTATTACATGGCTACCTACAAAATAAATAAATAATTTGACACAAATTATTTATTCAAAAAGGAGTTTATTGATTTAAAAACGATTATATTGCTTCCGCTAAAAGAAAATAGTCCGTTCCGTCTCTGGTAGACTCCTGTGTCCATAGCAACGTAAACTCAGCCTACTTATTTATTAACATTAAACTGAACATTCCCGTTGATTGTGAAGTGAGACAAGGTGAATGGGACTTCTTTCGGAATATTAATGTTGATGTTTCTGTCCTCATCCATCTTGTTTCCTTCTCCAGGCGCTGTAGTTGACACACATGAAAACACAATGTTACAATTTAACGGCTGAAGTTGCTGTGTAGCGATCATAAACTGCATAAAATATGTAGCGATAGGCTCTCACCAGATATGCTGCCGTTGCCTGGATTGGAAGACAGGATCTTGCTCCACTTTTCCCTATCTGTAGTGGTGGGAGCCCAGTAGCTCTTCAGGCTGCCCTCACATCTGTGCCCAGTCACAGACATTATCTCCCTACTCTCAAGACCAGCCTGAGAGAGCAGCTGGACAGCTGTGCTCCTCAAGCTGTGATTTGTATATCTCCTTGAAAGCCCGGCTGCCTGGCTGATTTGTGGTAACATTTGTCCAAGGAAATTGTGTCCCATGGGCTCACGAGAGTACCACACTGCTTGACTGTTCAGTAGCTGTTGGTCTTTTTTTAGCGGGTGAAGGTAGAAAGCACTCGCGTCAGGAGGGCAAAGGGATACATACTTTTTAAAACTAGCTACTGGGCAGTTGGGATTGCCAGGCTCAGCGAAGATGCACCCCCTGTAATTTTCTTTACATGGATCTTTGACATCCTTGTGGTTCTTGGTCTCAGCGTTGTGAGAGAGTGAAATGTACTCTATGCCATTCTCATCGCGTTTTAAAATAAAAGAGTCACTTTTCAAGTCTCGATTGCCCTCTCTGCCTCGTCTGGCTAGATGCAGCTGGACGTCGAACCACACTTTTCGGACCAGTCCGCTCGCTGTGTTGGGAGACAGCAACTCTGAACACCTGAGGAGCCCCAAATCTGTGGCTGTGATGGGGGGGTGGTGCTGGCTTACGTCTTTCCCGTTTTTGCGGAGGTTTTTGATGACCGACTTAAATACCCCGTTACTGGATTTAAATGTGGCGCTATTCATTATATCAAACCTTGTCGTGTAGTGGCGACATATCCCACACCTAATCGCAATGTAACTTGACATTGAGTATGTTTTTCCGTTAGCGTTCCTAACGGATGCATAAAATGATCGCAGCATCTGATTCAGATTTTCTTCCCCGTAACTATCAAAGTCTGCTGACATATTCTTTTGGACTAACCAGTCTTTAAACACTGCCAGAGCCCATTCCGTACTCCGTTTAGTGTTTACTTCGTGCCTGTCTTCTTCAATTTTGTCGATTTCTCTGTCATCCAGCTCTTTGTGTCTTTTACCCTCTCTTGTATCTTTTGCTTTGTTTTTTGGTTCTCTTTTCCGTTTCTTTACTGGGGACAAATTAGCCATTAACCACGATTCAAAAGTTTCATTCTCTCCATAAATATTAAAATTAATTTTAAAATCTTCCATGTTCTGACTTTTGCGGATTGATATAGCTGTCTTCCAGAGTGAACAGAACTGCGTCCATAGCAACGCGCTGCTTTTCATGGCAACGGTCTGTTATACTCCGCAGCGGTCTGTTATAAAGAAATAACAGACCGCATTCTACATTGGAATTCAGCCAAGCCATGTAATAAATATATATATTTGCAGTTTCTGAAGATGTTTATACAGACATGTTTATTGTTTACATTTATCGCTGGAAAAAAATTGAACAATTTCCACCACCAAAAAATTGTTGTTTTTGTACTTGCAAATTTTATTTTTATTAAACCAGTTTCTACAAATTCATATTGTGTCATCTGTTTTCAATAGAAGTATTTAAGTAGACACACGTCATCAAAACTAATATATGTCTACAACAGTAATATACATATTTACAACATTAAAATGAAACAGTTTTAACATGCACATTTTTCATTTTCATCTGGTTTTACAACCACACTGGGACACATATTTATAAGTATACAGGAAACATTCACTATCTTGTCAAGAAGTGTCATCTCCTCCCCCTCACATGGCAGTAACAAACTAATTGGAATTCTCTTATGTAACATTGTGTACTTGTTGCGCATACTGCCAATCACCCTCTCAACATGAATCCTCAGGTGTGCTATCGCTCTTGTGTTTTCTACATCCTTAGCGTCGAGTTGACATCTTCCTTTAGTGAACGCAGGAACTTTGACCTCTGCACACATCATCCCCAGACTATCCTTGATATCGAAGCCTCGATCAGCTAGCACTATGTCACCAGGTAACAGTTTGTTAAGAAGGCCACAGTTCTCAGTTATGTGCTTGTCAGAGGCACGCCCACCCCATCCCTTGGAAATAAATGATATGGCACCTTGTGGTGTAATACCAATGAGGTATTTCATGGTGTGTGTACCTTTGTAATGAGAAAAGGCCTGTGCACGTGCCTTTAGATTTGATGGCCTTTCTGTGCGTATTTCAAAGCAGTCGACTAATAGCAACACTTTTCCCAAAAGCTTCCAAAAATTGATGTGGCATTGTAGCTTGTAAGCAATGCCTCTCTGGCCAGCACACCAATGGATTAAGCCGTGCATTCAAAACATTTATGGTGTCAGTAAAGGCAGTGGAAAGAGTTGTACGTGAAACATTAAAGAGATGGGCAAGGTGCTGTACAGGAAGATCAAGCCTAAGACGTATGAGTGTCAACAAAAGCATTTGAAAGGATGACAACTTTTTGGTACCTGGCAGGAAAGCCTTAACATTGGTGAACAATGACAATAAAATGGCAAAGCATGGAAGTCCTGTGTAGTACCTGACCTTATTTGTGTTACCCTTTAAGAAGTCCTCATCCATCTTTCTCTTGTTCAGCTCACACCTAAGCTCCCTGTTCTCCTGCAACAGACGGTTGATTTCTGCACTCTTGCGCTCACAGAACTGACATTCTGTTCTTTGTCTCTTAGCTGTTGTTTCATCTTCTGCCTGGTTTTCACCTTCCTCATCCTCTGCGGCTTCCACATCCGCCCATTCTTCACATTCATCTTCTACAGCTCCCACCTGTGCCTGGTCACCACCTCCCGCATCTGCTGTCACTTCTGCCTCTGCCTGGTCATCACCTTCCTTTTCTTGTGCTGCAGTGGTTTCTCCCTGCAATTGGGATTCAGAGTCGTCTCCTGCTACTGGCACGGTCATTTGTTGTCGTTGTAGTCGACGCGAATATCGGTCTGACTCGGTAACATGCACTTCAGAGTGTCCCAGGTGCAGTGTTGGAGCCCAGTCAGGATTGGACTCATCCATTTCATATGCTGGTTTACCTTCAAGAAGACAATAAATAAATAAATAAATAAATACAGGAAAAAAAAAAAAAGAACTACTGTAGTTAAACAACTTCTTTTTAAACAACATAGAAAATACATTTTAAGATGCATATTAAAGAAATCACACCTTATTTAACATTAAAATCATAATAAGAAATTAAAATAGGAATGTTTACCAATACTTAAAGAACACAAACAAATCTTGTCCTAAATATCTCTGTCACAACACCGTCAGCCCTGTCACGCCACAGTCATTCCTGTCACATTAAATATTATTATATAAAAATGTCATATTTGAGATAATATTGTTTAATTCATTTTTTTAACTGTGGTATATACCCACCATTATGTGTTAAATCTCCTAAGTAGGTTTTTTTTTTACAACTATATAAGTGCCTGGTGGTTATTCTGGATTTCCATTCACTACATTTGACCTAAACATTGCTTATATTTCTTATAGAAATGATAATACCATGTTAGATACAATCAGGGACATGTAATTTCCTGTAATTTGTGTCAAACTAATTCAATAGAAAACCATTCTAACATATACAAATTTGTCTGTGACAGAGCCTGACAATTTAGGTGTAAAAGGCTTTTAAAAATGTATTTTATTCAAAAATAAAAACATGCTAAAATGGCACGATATGCGTTTCCCAAGATCTTTTTTTCTCCAATATATTTAGAAGTAGATCTGTACGTTGCTGGTAGAATGTCCCTAATACTTTAACACTCACCTGAATAAAAATGTCTGGAACACACTTTTAACGATCTTGGGATGCTGGAAAACTTGATGTCTGTACGTCTTACGGCTGATATCCAAGACAGCCGGCGTCTCTTCGTCACATCAGACACATAGCTTCCTTGATTCTGCCTCCAGGAGGGAAAGCTAAAGAAAGACAATACGTTGTCTAATTTCTTACCTTGTCGGTCGTGTGAACGTACATTACAACCGACAACACAACAAGTTCTTCCCATAACTTTAAAATTAATCGAAATATCAATGTATACTAGTTATATATTAGCGGTCCGGATTCGCGTCTGACAGATTGACAGATTAACAGCGGAACGGCGATGGCCTCACAAAATGGCGGCACTACCCATCAGCCACCGCGGCGCTAGAGCCGTGACGTCACGTCGCCAAGCCCTATTGCTCAGGACCCACCGTGTCTGCGAAACCACCATTTTCCCGTCAAACAGTGGTGTGACGGGCACCGAGTTTTAATGCAAAGCGAGCACTGAAATTGACTCGAAAATGAGTGCGACGTGTTCAGTCGAGTGTGCTCAGTACTGTGGTGGTGGTTCAACGAACGAGGATCGACATCACACGTGACGGGAGAGCAAAAACACACAAACGTCCCAGATCCAACCTATCCAGTGGCTGCAAAACAGTGGTTTCGCGTACACTGCAATTTTTTTTATGCACATCGAGCACTGGAATGACTCAAAAATGAGTGTGACGTGTTCAGTCGGGTGCGCTCAGTACAGTAGGGGTGGTTTAATCAAGGAGATAAAAAAAAAAAATTCAGTCACCATCCACATTCTTCAGTCACCATCCAATTCATGGAGCAAAATCAAATTTGTAGATTTGCAATTAGTACCATAAATATTAGCAATAATATATTGCTTATGAGAGTCCTCTAATATGATTATTAGCCACCTTCCATTAGGATGGAAAAATGCTTAGAAAGCGGCTAGGGCCCTCAAACTCTGGGGCCCGACTCAAGGTCACTAGACGACGGAACTCGCCGAGTTTCGGGCTCCTGCGACCTTCCTTTCTCCTTACGGACGTCAAAAGGTTCACTTGACCTTTTTGACCCCTGTCAGTGTATGACACTTTTGAACGGGGCCTCGTTCGTTGTAAGTAATGGAAACGTGTATTAAACCACCTCTGGTGTACTAAGCACGCTCAACTGTACACGATCCACTAATTTTCCCGGTCATTTCGGTGGTAAAAAAAAAAAAAAAAAAAAAAGGTCCCGGAAGCTAAAAACAGTTAAATGAACACAAGTGAATAGATTTCTGTTCCTTTGTCGTACGTATTGAAAATCAGACGCCGAATATCAAAACTAGATGCTGTGGGTTTCCAAACGACATATAGTTTGTCAACGTCACTTTGGGTTTAGACTGAGAAAAGACTGTTTTGAATGTGAAACGCCAACATTTTTGCTGTGTCCTTCCGGGACCTCGTTCAGTGCAAAATACAAAATGTGTGTTTTTCACCCTTTTTCGGCCTTTCGACCCCTGAACGAGGTCGCAGGTCCACCAAACTTTTCAGCCCGCTCCAGGGGGCCGTGACGAGAAGGAAAACGGCGCCCCCTGGTGGATCGGCCCTTTCCGAGCGGTGTTAGGGTCGGACAGTGTGCCAGGTCCTAAACCTCAATGCGTTTTTGTGCAAAACTGAGCACTGAAATCGCTTGAAAGTCAGTGGGGTCGAGTGTACCAAAAGACCAAAAAAGACAAGAACACAATGGACTTGAAATTTGCAAAAACTTTATTTAGAAAAAAAGAGACATCGTGGGGTAATCCAGGGCCTCCACGGAGCCACGGCCTCCGCCCCGACCTCGTCTGATAAAAAAAAAAACACACAAAACGTTTTGCTGTTAAGAATTGATAATCAATTTTAGTCACAATCAGGATTGGGTTTTTTTTTTAGGGGCGAGGCTTATTTCCACCATTAAATAAGCTGCAATTGGACACAATCCCAACTGCAATATATTTAATGGGTTCCCGTCACGATAAAAACTATTTCACTGCACTCGGCGGCTGAAATAGTTATATGTATAACTTGTGTGATTTTTTTTTTTTTTTTAATCAATGTTTTTTTTTTGTTTTGTTTGTTTGATTGTTTTTAATTGAATGTTTTTATGCATTTTTTTCAGTAAAAAAGACAAGACAGATGTAACTTTTTAAACATTTATTTAGAAAAATGGAAGGAACACACAACGAACAAGAAAACAAATTAAACAAAGGAATCAGCGCTGCCTCTTCCTCCTCCGGGCAGCGCTCAGGAGCTTCTGGGCCACCTTGTGCGGCGACTTTAGCGGTGACAGCCTGACCACAGGGTACTTTAAACTCAGGTTCAAAGGGATGAGCACCCTGTGCTGCTGCTGCCGCCGCTTCGCCAGACTGGGCCCCTCCTGCAAAGAGCGAGAAAGGCAAAGAGTCAGCGAACACGTCCACCCGTCAGACAAACGGTTAGACGGACACACCCCGAAAGATGGACTCACCGAAGCGGACTCCCTCGAGTCGTCGTCGCCGCCGTGCTCTGCCACCTGCGGAGGGATGGCGGCGGGGGACGGCCGCTTACGAGTTGCTTTGGAGGTGGCGGGGCGCTTCGGGGTCCCCGGGGCGGCATCCTCACCCTCCACGGCTGCCTCAAACAGGCTGCGTTGTTCGGCAGCCTGCTTGGCGTCCAAGTTAAGGGCGTAGAACTTGTCAGCCGTGGAGGTGTCGTGGCACATGAACCGCGCCACTTTCTGCCTGTCCCCGGGGCTGTGGGTGTTCTTGGCCTGTACGGAAAGAGAAAAGCACAGTTGGAAACAAACACACGCACGTCAGAAATTCACGAGGCAGATACACGGGCGGGAAAACTCACGTGGGTGGCGATGGAGGTCCTGAGGTCCGTGAAGTTCGGAGTCCCCGGCAGTTTCATCCCAGCCCATGCTTCCTGATAGTACTGGTTCAGGTTCTTGCATGAGCTGGGCTTTGAGGTGAAGTAGTAGTAGTGGGCATTGCTACCGCCCACCAACTTCTTCCTCATCGCCAGGAACTCCGACAGCCAACCGTACTCCTCCTCGTCCAAGGCCAGCTGAGCGGCCCCGAAGGCCTGGTTGGTCTTGTGGGAAGAAATCTGCGGAAACAGCGACAAACGAGTGGCGTAAGAGAGAACTGCGCAGAGAAAGAGAGAGAGAGAGAGAGAGAGAGAGAGAGATAAAACCACTCACATTGATCACATAGCAACCGTCCATGGCGGCCTGCCGCGCTGCCTCCACCTCCGCAATGGTCATATTTTGGAACACCCCACCGCGATGCCCATAGATGCAGGCGAGGTAGGCGGTGAGGTGGCCGTAAAATGACCATTGGGCCTTCCTGTCGCCGGTCGCCTTGAGGCGGTCTGCGAGGGGAAAAAAAAGGACAAGCGTTAAGGGGGGGGGGGGGGGCCCTGTGTGTGGTGCGCCGAGGTTTTAGAGGTGAGACGAGGCAAAAACTTACCCAGGACTTCAGGAATGGCCACCTTGGCGGAGGCAACGCACTGGCGGAGAGTGGCCTTGGCGATGAGTTGGCCCTCCTTGGCCTGCTTCACCGCCACCTCGTGGACGACCACCCTCCGCCTCACCGAGCGGATCAATGACTTGACCTCCCGGTTCAGGCCGACCATGGCGGTGCGGGAGAGCCGGCTGGTGGGCGGTGGGGTCTCTGCCACATAGGCCAGGAACTGGGTCACGTTTTTGAGATACATTTGTATCGTTGGCTCCGCGATCTTGGCCTGGTTGAGGGAGTTGTGCCAAGACCACATCCTCGCCGTGTTATTGATGAAGCCCAGGCTGGCCAGGTCCGGTTGCCCCACCGCCATGTAGGACAGGAACTTCCTGATCCGGAAGACCTTCGACCCCACGTTGTTGACCAACCGGGGGGATGGGTCGGCGCCCTGCTGGTGGCCCCGGAACTCCTCCAGGAGGACGTCTGCGAAAAGAGAAAACACACGAGGACAACGGGGGGTGAGAACACAAACAATCACGGTCGACCAGAGGGAGAAGAAGCGACAGAGTACTCACTCAGAGCCGCCACATGGTCGGGGAACGGGTGCTCCTCCTCTCATTGCTCGGACGGCTGGGGGGCAGGGGGCTGGTCCGAGGGGCCCTGGTCGGCCGGTTCCCCAGAGGGCCCGGCAAGGTGAATCCCCTCCTCCTCCTCCTCCTCCTCACCGAGTTCCCCCTCCGGCTCGGGGTTGCGGAGAGCGGACATCAGCCTGCTGGTGACCCTGGCGACCTGGGATGAGGGGGTGGGCCTGGGCCTGGACCTCCTCCTCAACAGGCGGTAGCGGCGGGTCACATCACTCAGCGCCCGGCTGAGAATGTCCACCTGTCTGTTGAGGTCAGCCACCTGATCCCTCACTTTCAGGCAGCTGGGCTTGTCGCAGGCCCACTCCTCCTCCTCCTCCTCCGCCACCGCCTCAAGAGGGATGTTTCCGTCGTCCTCCTCCCGGTCACCAGACTCGACCAAGTCCAGGGAGGAGGACAGGGGCAGGGTCGGGTTGCTCGCCCTGAGCTTGGCGAGGTCCTGCAGGATCTTCTTCCGCTTAAGAGCCTGCAGGGTCTCTCGCCGAAGAGCCACCGACATCTCCTTGTGCCCCTTCAGATGACGGTCCATCCGGGAGGAGGACTTGCCGCAGGCGGGCACTGGGCAGGTGCCCTTGCGGACGTCCACCCTCCCGGATGAAATAGCGAGAAGCAGCAAACGCTCCTCCTTGTTCTTGACCAGGTGGGTCATGGTGAGGTGCTGGCTAAGCTGGCTGTAAAGCCTGTGGCACAGCGGGCACTCCTGTGTTGCCATAATCAAGTATTTTTTTAACATGTGTATATTATATTATATTTATCTATATATGTGTTTGTATATTATATTTATTTATATATGTATGTATAATAATAATGTTTTTTTTATTCTAAAAATAAATAATATATAATAATAAGAGAGTGTATATAATAAGAATAAAGAGCGAAGTGTAAACAAGTGAAAACAAATGAGGAACGCGTCAAGAACCGGGTGCAGTGTGTGTGTTTGCGTGTAAATATCAGTGTAATTGATGTAAATGAGTGTAAAAATGAGAAAATCGTGGGTGAAAATGACAAAGGTTAACCAGTGCAGGGATCATTTATAGACTTTTGAGATCCACATTCAACTATAGTCCAATCGTCCAATCACCAGTCACTTTCAGCCTCTATGAGCACTGCGAAAGTGGACAGAGTTTGATCGTTTTTCGAAAGGACCTAGAGTTTCACGCTTCGGCACGGTGACCCCTGGCCATGCCCCGAGCGACATACCGAAAGCGCAGGTCTGTAGAGCGAAGGCAAAAGAAATCAGCCTCTATGTTGGACGCGAAAGTGGACTGAGTTTGATGGCGGCGGGGATGGTCGTTTTTTATAGAAAGGTCCCAGGGGCCCCAAATTCGGCACGGTGACCCCTGGACACGCCCCGATCGACATACCAAAAGCGCATGTCTGTAGAGCGAAGGCAAAAGAAATCAGCCTCTATGTTGGACGCGAAAGTGGACTGAGTTTGATGGCAGCGGGGATGGGTGTTTTTTCAGGAAGGTCCTGGACTTTAACGCTTCGGGGCCATTCATCGGGGGCCCCTGGAGGGTCAAAATCTCAAATATCAAGGTATCACGACACTGCGTCTACGAACGGGGGGCCGTCCCAGGTGCCATTTTTTGATGGATTTGCAGTGTCTTTTTTGACCTTTCGACCCCTGAACGAGGTGGTAGGTCCACCAAACTTTCCCGCCCGCTCCGGGGGGCCGTGGCGAGACGGAAAATGGCGCCCGCTAGTCGATCGGTCCTTTCCGAGCCTTGTCCGCGAAACCACGGTTGCAAACGCATTCATTAAATGGGTGGGTGGGAGTTTTTTAGAAAAGTCCCAGGGGCCCCAAAATCGGCACGGTGACCCTTGGGCCCACCCCGAGCGACAAACCGAAAGCACCAGTCTGTAGAGCGAAGGCAACACACTTTCACCCTTTAACCCTAATTTCTGCCTGATTCCTCTTTGAGTCGTATACCCTAAGAGCCTTTTGAGTGAAAGTTGGGTATAAGTGGCACACTTCTGTTAGGAAGGTCCTAGATTTTCAGGCTTCGGGGCCGTGAGTCGATCTCAAATATCGAGGTGCCACGACACTGCGTCTACGAACGGGGGCCGTCCCACGGGCCATTTGTTGGTGCGTTGCTCTCACGGACGTGCAGTGTCTTTTTTGACCTTTCGACCCCTGAACGAGGTGGTAGGTCCACCAAACTTTCCCGCCCGCTCCGGGGGGCCGTGGCGAGACGGAAAATGGCGCCCCCTAGTCGATCGGCCCTTTCCGAGCCTTGTCCGCGAAACCACGGTTGCAAACGCATTCATTTAAATGGGTGGGTGGGAGTTTTTTAGAAAAGTCCCAGGGGCCCCAAAATCGGCACGGTGACCCTTGGGCCCAACCCGAGCGACATACCTAAAGCGCAGGGCTCTAGAGCGAAGGCAAAAAAAATTCAGCCTCTGTGCATAATCTCTACCTCATGGCTATTTCACTCTCACTCTGAAAGGGGGTCTTTCAGGCCTTTAAATGATTTGATGTCGGGGGAGGGGCATTTTTTTTAGGAAGGTCCTAGAGTTTCACGCTTCGGGGCCGTGCGTCGGGGGCCCCTGGAGAGTCAAAATCTCAAATATCGAGGTGCCACGACACTGCGTCTACGAACGGGGGCCGTCCCACGGGCCATTTGTTGGTGCGTTGCTCTCACGGACGTGCAGTGTCTTTTTTGACCTTTCGACCCCTGAACGAGGTCGTAGGTCCACCAAACTTTCCCGCCCGCTCCGGGGGGCCGTGGCGAGACGGAAAATGGCGCCCCCTAGTCGATCGGCCCTTTCCGAGCCGTGTCCGCGAAACCACGGTTGCAAACGCATTCATTAAATGGGTGGGTGGGAGTTTTTTAGAAAAGTCCCAGGGGCCCCAAAATCGGCACGGTGACCCTTGGGCCCAACCCGAGCGACATACCGAAAAGCGCAGGGCTCTAGAGCGAAGGCAAAACATATTTTCCCTAACCCAAACCTTAAGCATAAAACTATCATTTTCGGCCTCTAACATTTAATTGGCGAGGTGGAGTTTTATAGAAAGGTCCCAGGGGCCCCAAATTCGGCGCGGTGACCCCTGGACACGCCCCGAGAGACATACCGAAAGCGCAGGGTTCTAGAGCAAAGGCAAAAAATATCAGCCTCTAATTTGGACGCGAAAGTGGACTGAGTTTGATGGCGGCGGGGGATGGGTGTTTTTTCAGGAAGGTCCTGGACTTTAACGCTTCGGGGCCATTCATCGGGGGCCCCTGGAGGGTCAAAATCTCAAATATCAAGGTATCACGACACTGCGTCTACGAACGGGGGGCCGTCCCAGGTGCCCTTTATTGATGGATTTGCAGTGTCTTTTTTGACCTTTCGACCCCTGAACGAGGTCGTAGGTCCACCAAACTTTCCCGCCCGCTCCGGGGGCCCGTGGCGAGACGGAAAATGGCGCCCCCTAGTCGATCGGCCCTTTCCAAGCGGTGTCCGCGAAACCACGGTTGCAAACGCATGCATTCAATGGGTGGGTGGGACTTTTATAGAAAGGTCCCAGGGGTGACCTCTGGGCACGCCCCGAGCGACATACCGAAAGCACCAGTCTGTAGAGCGAAGGCAACACATTTTCACCCTTTAACCCTAATTTCTGCCTGACTCCTCTTTGAGTCGTATACCCTAAGAGCCTTTTGAGTGAAAGTTGGGTATAAGTGGCACACTTCTGTTAGGAAGGTCCTAGATTTTCAGGCTTCGGGGCCGTGAGTCGGGGGCCCCTGGAGAGCCAAAATCTCAAATATCGAGGTGCCACGACACTGCGTCTACGAACGGGGGCCGTCCCACGGGCCAGTTGTTGGTGTAGTGCTTTCACGGACGTGCTTTGCTTTTTTGACCTTTCGACCCCTGAACGAGGTCGTAGGTCCATCAAACTTTCCCGCCCGCTCCGGGGGGCCGTGGCGAGACGGAAAATGGCGCCCCCTAGTCGATCGGCCCTTTCCAAGCCTTGTCCGCGAAACCACGGTTGCAAACGCATTCATTTAATGGGTGGGTGGGAGTTTTATAGAAAAGTCCCAGGGGCCCCAAAATCGGCACAGTGACCCTTGGGCACGCCCCGAGCGACATACCGAAAGCGCGGGTCTGTGGAGCGAAGGCAAAAATATTCCCTAACCCTAAAACTGACATTTTCGGCCCATAACATTAATTGGCGGCTTGGAGTTATATAGAAAGGTACCAGGGGCCCCAAATTCGGCACCGTGACCCCAGGGCCCGCCCCGACTAACATACCAAAAGCTCTAGAGCGAACGTGAAAAATTTCAGCCGCTATTGGGGATGCGAATTTTGAAATTGGACCGGGTGAAACTGATAAAGGAAGCCGAGTTGGGACTTCATACTTGGGCCCTGGGGCGAGCTCCTGGAGACCCCCCTGTGCCCAGAGTAAGGGGCCCCAACTCGGCTCGGTTCCAGAGACATACCAGCTTGAAATTTTAAATTTGACAGGACGTACCTCGAAAAATAAGCCGAGTTGGGGTTCCATATTCTGGGTGTGGGGGGACCAATATGAGGCCCCCACGTGCCCAAAGTATGGGGCCCCAACTCGTCTTGGTTCCAGAGATATACCAGCTTGAAATTTTAAGTTTGACCGGACGTAACTAAAAAAATAAGCCGAGTTGGGGCTCCATACTCTGGTTGTGGGGGGACCACTATCAACGGGACATTTGCCCTCTATAGTGGGTTATTGGACAAATAGTGGTTCCGTGGGATGGGGGCGTGGTCTGGGAGTGGAGGGGGGGTCAACGGGACATTTGCCCAATATAGTGGGTTATTGGACAAATAGTGGGTTCGTGGGATGGGGGCGTGGTCAACGGGACATCTGCCCACTATAGTGGGTTATTGGACAAATAGTGGGTTCGTGGGATGGTGGGCGTGGCCTGGGAGTGGGGGGGGTGGGGGGTTCAATTGGACATTTACCCACTATAGTGGGTTATTGGACAAATAGTGGGTTAGTGGGATGTGGGTGTGGCTTAGGGGTCGGTGGGGGGGGTAGAAGGGGGTCAGTGGGTGGTATAAGGGGGCATTTGCCCATTATCGCCCCCTAAAGGCGTCCGAATGGCCCCTACTCCCGGGGCGACAGGTTAGTGCAGGGGTTATCGCCAAGTGACAAAGGCCCACTATTTAATGGGCAATTGTCATCCATATTCGCCCTGCGATCCATCGGGGCCACTATGCGTCCAATGGCAGCTTATTTGTATGGGCGTTTTTTCCACGAACCACCTATTTGGACTACCTCAACACAGACCGTTTCTACGGTTTGCTTTCGAGGGGCAGGCATACCAGTACGCGGTTCTCCTTTTCGGGCTAGCCCTGTCTCCTCGCGTCTTCACGAAGGTCATCGAGGCAGCCCTTGTTCCCCTTCGGGAACACGGGGTTGGCATCCTGAACTATCTCGACGATTGGCTGATCCTAGCTCACTCTCGAGACCAGGTTTGCGAACACAGGGACCTAGTGCTCCGGCACCTAGCTCGTCTGGGCCTTCGGGTCAACTGGGAGAAGAGCAAACTCTGCCCCGTTCATTATGATTTCATAATCATTTGTTTACAAACAAGTATTCATTACGTCAATGAGCTCATTGTATCTGCATTAAATTATTACATTCTTTAAATTAATACATTTTTAGCTAACCCGTGACTTTATATATGTACATTTCTGAAATACATGAAGGACAGTTTCCTCTGATAACAGATAACTGTAAATTGTAATATGGACTCATGCACTTTCTGTAAAGCTGCTTTGAAATGATGTGTATTGTGAAAAGTGCTATACAAATAAACGTGAATTGAATAAAAAAAAAATGTGACTGAACCGACGACGAGGTTCGGGGGGGGGGGGGGGGGGACCTTGGGACAAATTGTTCCGGGTAATTTTGGTGGAAACACGGCTTTATAAAATGTTCACGGACCGACTTCTATTCTGCTTTGCGTCATAATCTCTTGAGATGGTTTGGTGCCATTTTACATTCACATGTTCAAACTCTACATCAGCTTCAGTGTTGGGGAAGTTACTCTAAAAAAGTAATGATTTACTACCTACTAATTACAACTTCAACAGTGTATTTAGTGTACTACTCTAATTATGCTCTTTTAAAATTATTACTAATTACTTTCTAAATCCCATATCAACCTCGACCAACTGAACAATACAAATATAGAAAAGGTTCTTTTAATTATTTTTAATAACTAATTTACAATTGCATAAATTATTCTTGAACTGACCAAGTACTCAAAGGGAGGAGGTTACATTAAAACCATACGTTTTAACATTAGATATTACAGTAATGAAATATAGCTGCAAGCAGCAATTAAGGGGCCAAGCACAAAGAGGGGACGATAAATCAGGCAATCATGGCTGAAAGCATCAGACCAACTGCAACAAGCAATTAAGAGCATATTAAGATGATTTTAGGCAAAATGCCTGAAAAATCAATTGCAATCACTGGTAATATGCTTTAATGGTTTATCACTTTTGAACAATAATGTGGCGCTGTTATAAAATTGATGTGGTGTGGTAAGGTGACAATGACGCATACAAAGTTTGGTGTCAATATATCAAAGCATTGCAAGGTACAGCTTCAGAGTCATTTTGACATCATGTCTAAACTTTGTTGCTGTGGTGTACGAAAACAGTTTCATCTATCAATACAAAATCCATAACTTTTTGTCGGCACAATCTGAAGATGATATGATTCAATTATGGTGAAAATAAGACAGTCTAGGAGGAGTTCGAAAATGTAGGTTTTGAATGAAAATCAAAATGGCAGACAGGAAGTTCGACCAAATATGGCAAAGTTGGTATCTATGTTCTCAAATCATTACATAGGCACCATCTGTTGCCAGTAGGCGAGTCTGTCTGAGTTGATGGAACGAATCAAAATGCAGTCACTTGACAACATCC
Source organism: Squalius cephalus (assembly GCA_022829025.1). Taxonomy (NCBI): domain Eukaryota; kingdom Metazoa; phylum Chordata; class Actinopteri; order Cypriniformes; family Leuciscidae; genus Squalius; species Squalius cephalus. The sequence goes on along the minus strand of CM040794.1, from coordinate 18,211,935 downwards.
ACATCACTCGTTGGCCAGATGTGTCTAGAACGTATTTCCATAACTGCACTTCGATTGGTCAGAATTAATGTGCGGGAAAATTCCACTTTAGACAAACAATACATTTGAAAATAAAGCGAGGATGCGGCTTGAAAATAATGTTTTAATGCACTGCACGTGGCGAGGGCGCATCGCAAGTCACTTCAGGAGGAGGTGTGCATTAACCCCCTGGGGTCGACAATCACGTCGGCATGATTTGCTCGCTTTTTTTCTTATCAGTTGAAACGAGACTCAAAATACTCTGTTGACTTTGATTTTACAAACAAGTTTCATACATCAATCGGTCCTGTTAAGTGTGTATTATGTTTGTGTATACTCACAATAAAAGAAAAGTGTTGTGCTTTTTGCCAAATAAAGAAAAATAAACATGATGCGAGTTCTGCTTTCTCACTGTCAGTGAAGTCCATTCTAAAACGCGTCCGAAAATGAACTGTAACTCAGCGAATACTCAGTCAAACAGGCATACAGACACACAGGCATGAAGCTTGAATTCTCTTCTTTTAAATTAAAGCTGCACTATGCAGGAATTGTGTTTTTGTCAAACAACGACCCCTAGAGTCGCTGTGGAATACTTGCACTGTCGTAAATTCAGTCACAACACAGCAATCAGAGGAAGACGCGCTGAAAACTGTATTGCTGTTCTCTTCCTTCATAACTCATACTGAGAAGGTTTGAGTTGCAGTGGAATTTGTGACTGTTTCACCTGTTCAACCACATCAAAGTTTCGTAATTAGTAAGTCCGTGCTTTTTTTCTTATGTGCTGAAGGGCCGCTGTGCCTTGGTGAAACGTGTTTGTATGTGAAGAGGTCTTTTCCAAAACACAATAAACATAAAAAGCTGCCTCAGAGAACCAGCAAAAGTAATAATTATGAATATGTAAAATATTGAAATAAGACATTTTAGTTGTTTATTAATTTCTGTGTCGGCTGCAAAGATGAAGTTGACGATTGACTCGTGATCTTCGCAGTAGGCTAGTGAACGCACCGGAGAAATGCACATTTATTAGGCTACATAGTTTTATTTTGTTTTGGATGGTTTTGTTTAGAATCAGCTTTCTGTAAATATATTTCACATTTTTTAGGCCTGTGTGAGGCGAGGCTACGGTTCGGTTCATGATGATCTCCAGTTCAGTGATTGCTAGCCTATACTTTTTATGTAAATCCAGGAAATTGGTTAATTTATTAAAATTAAGATACAATTAATACAAAACGAAATTCGTTTTAAAGAAAGGCTTTGTGCTTTCTGTTTTGAGGTCTCTGTGAAAGTTTGAAAGTCTTATGCGCTTTCAGAGCGCTTTCACTTGCGTTTCAAGTGCTCACGGAAGAGATGGGTTTTCAGCTGGGGGTAGACTAGAGAGTTGAAGACTGAAAGAAAATGAAAAATAAGCATAGAATCCAAGATAGGCTAATTACCTTGAGTCAAAAATAACACTGAATAACAGCAGAACTGGTGTATTTAGAAAAACCACTTGCGCGCTCTCGCCGCGTCCACTAACTGACCGCTTGTCCTGTTTGTGATCTGAATCTCCTAGTATTTATATCTTTCTACAGTTGCTGTCTCGGCGAGCAATTAAGCAAATACAGCGAAAATGGCCCAAATCGAAACTAGCTGCTAGCAGGCAATATTTCAGTGCAATTAAACTGCAATAATAATTTTCACTCGCGGCTGTTATTTAAGTTATAACGCGTCTAGATAAAATACGGATTTGTGAGAAGGTAAAAATTAAAAATAAGCAGAGAATCGAAGATAGGCTTACCTTGAGTCAAATGAAACACTGAATAACAGCAGAACTGGTGTATTTAGAAAAATCACTTGCGCGCTCTCGCCGCGTCCACTGACCGCTTGTCCTGTTTGTGATAGTTTGTAAATTGTGCTCGTTTACACTATTTACAACCTCTAGGCTTATTTATGTCCTGATAATTGTGTGAGATATTGACAACTGTTCTCATGATAATCGCAGGAATCAACTTCAACAGCGTCGTTTCCAAAAAAGAGATTTACTTAGGCTACTAGTCCATCAACAAGATCGCCAGGTCAGCATCGCTGTTGCATCCAGTGCTGCTTTTTAGCTCGCGCCAACGAGTGAAAGCCTGACCGAGTGGGACTATGGGACTCTTGTCCGGTTCCTCACACAGTCAGATTCTCTCTTCCTTTTCCTACACTCTTCCGACTGCGCTTTCTTTGTTTTTTTCCATCGTCGAGTCTTCCAAGAATCACGTCTGAAATGCGCGCAAGTGTCTTCGTGCTTCATGTTGTTGTTGATGTGTGTGACATCGTTGCCGTAAAGCAAGTCGTGTTCTCGCGAGATTTGTCGGGGGCGCCTCTCTCAAACTTGCATTGCTGGTTTTTCCAGAGGCGTCCCCCCCGAGCTTTACTACCAGGATTATTCGCCCTACTAGGAGTTTGTTTACCACCGAAATGACTTTGAAGCTGTTATATTAAGGTACAATTCTTGCATAGTGCAGCTTTAAGTAATTTTTATAAAAAACTAATATTCTCTGTTTATGTAATCTGTATGAAAAGAAAGAGATGTCAGTCGTTCTCATCTCAGCTTATTATGTTTTAATATGACCCCGCCCATGGAGAGTGCGCGCTATTCAAATGCAAATGAATGAGGCAATCCATGCAAACTGTGAACGCCCCCATATCAGCTCGAGAAAACACATCAAGTTTATTCAGATCATGTTACTTGTTTACACCATCTCGCAGCGCTGTGAGGAATAATACTATCGTAATAATAATAATGGAAAATGTACCTCAGAAGTGCTGGTATTTCGAGGAGCAATGGATGGAATACTGTAGTAAGTTTTTTTCATTCTCAAGTGAATCGCGTTTCTGTGTGTGAATGAATGAATGGCAGAGATGTGCGCTGTTTTCCACAACTCGTAAAAAGACTGTTTAAATTTGAATCGCGTTTCTGTGTGTGAATGAATGATCCGCTTTTAGCAAACTGCTATACTGAGATGAGTAAAAATCAACTGAAATATGTTGAAATGAAATGTATTTGTATAAGCAACGTATTAAACTGCAAATTAACATTTATATTCCTTATAATAAAAACGAAAGACCTATGTTACAGACATATGAAAGACAACATTTCGTTGACTAGTTTTGGATAGATGATACATTTTTACTGTAAAATATCTGCCACCTCAAATAAGCTTTTGTTTGCCAATTTTTGCTCATATGTTAAATATGGTATGTTTTGTCAAAAATAAAGTCATCAAATAATATGTTATAGTGTTTGTTCCAATGTAGCCTAGGCTATATTCAAAGTAATGAATCCTTAAAGGGGGGGTGAAACACTCAGTTTCAGTCAATCTCATGTTAATCTTGAGTACCTATAGAGTAGTACTGCATCCTTCATATCTCCAAAAAAGTCTTTAGTTTTATTATATTTATAAAAGAAAGATATGTTGTACCGAGTCTTTCCGGAAAAAAACGAGCGGCTGGAGGCGTGCCGTGTGGGCGGAGCTAAAGAATCACGAGCGCTGTTCTTCACTGTTTACTTGCTGTGCTTACGCGCCGATAGCTAACAACACACAGACATTTGAAGCAGTTTTACTCACCGTCCGGTTCCAACGCACAACCGTGAACCTTTATCGTTGGGACTGCTCCATCCTTAAGCATTAGACGATCTGCAAATCCGGCGTCGAACTGGGCCTTGTTTATAAAACAATCATCGTCGAAATGCAGGGAACAGGGAACTCCGTTGATGCTCTGGAAAAACAAACTCCATCCACTGCTCCCTTAACGCTGGGTTCTTCGGGAATCTGTGCTGGGTTGTCTTGCCCTGGCAACCAAAAACACACTTCTTTCTTTGACATCGCGAGCAAAGCGCTTTGATGGGCGTACTGCTTTCGCTCTCTCGCTCGGACCCGGACCCGTCCATTATTTCAAAAGCTAGACCCGGACCCGTGCAGATCTGAGAAATGCCTAACCGGACCCGACCCGGACCCATCTATTATTTGAAAGCTGGACCCGAAACCGCCGGGAAGACACAGACCCGACTGGACCCGATTGTCACATATTCCACCTTAAACTGCTATTACAAGTCAATAAACCTGTTGCGAAAAATACAACTTTTTGTCTTACCTAATTTAAGGAGCCGTGGTAGCGTAGTAGTCTCATCTCCCTTCGTTGTAACGTTAACGTTACCTGACTGGCTGTGATCATGCATTACAATCCTCCGACAAGAAAGTTATCCATGTTATTCCTCTCGTTATTACAAGTCCAAGCTTAATCCACTCATTATTTCAGCTTCAAATATCCACTTGATGTCACGGTGACGGATGACAAATGCAACTTTGCACATGTAACTTATATTCTGACTCGAGTTAACTCGCATAATAACTTTGACTGTTTGCCCTTTTGAACTAACGTTATAATAACGATTGCTCGTTCAGTGCCATGGCCGCTGAAGTTATTTATTTGCTATCATCTCCGTGCTCTCTGCTCTGCATCGAGTCTGAATCAGACCACTAAAACTTTAAGATTAAACAAGACGGTTAATTTATATTCTATATAATTTATATCTAAATCTAAATTTATATCTATATCTATATCTAAAATTTATATCTTTATATCTTGTGGTTGCCATAGAAACATGACACGCGTTTGAGACTGCACATGCGCGCTAGCTGGATCAACCTAAAATATGCTTTTTAACGCAATTTATTTTCAGTGTCCTAATTTTACAAGTTGCAAGTTAGAAAAGAACACACAAAAAAAAAAAACACAAGCAGTGTCAAATCACGGCCGGGTTTTCTCCGAGTCTGATCTGATGACTCCGATCGCACGGGTACTATACACACAATGTTAAACAGACCCGGGACCCGAAGTGATAGATTTGGACCCGACCCGGACCCGGCTGATCATTTAAAATATAGACCCGAACCCATACGGGTCCCAGGTCGGGTCCCGGGTCGACGGGTCTCGGGTTCACTGTGAAGACCTCTACATCAGAGTACTCCTCAAAAGTTACTGTCATAGACTCACTGACCACTTCATTGTGTGATAATTTGTACACGAATACAACCATTTCTTCAATACACAAATATAAATTGCACAACACAACAATAATTATAGAGAGGCAAAAGCAATTACCTGATAAAAAACAGTTTCCAGCCACTTCCCCAAAAATCCCCAGAAATCGCATACCCAAACTGAAACAGATACAGTTCATGAACCCTTTGTACTAAAATGTACATGAAACATCTTCATGAAAATAAAATTGAAGTTGGCATTGTATCAATCTAGAAATGCACTGCAGCTAAAGCCACATGTCTGACCATGTTATATTTCAAATCTGAAGATGATAAGTCTAAAACTCTGCATTTAGTTAAATGTTTTTCAAGATCATGTCTTATGACTTTATTTTGATTAGACTCTAAAATGCAACTGATGTTTATTTTCATCTTCTAAGTCATCTATTCAAAGCATCTATACAGTCTATTGCAGGGGTCGGCAAGTAACTTTGGCCGCGGGCCAATATTTTTTTTAGCCAGTAGATGGCGGGCCAGCTACACAGAGCAGGCCTGGATACAAATTAAATACTCTTATATACTGTAGGCCTATAATCGTGGAATATGATGGGTCCGTCACGTCCGTGGATCATTCGTTCAATAGTTTTTTTTTTTCAAATTAAAACCAAAAATAAAAAGATGAAAAACGACTTGTTTTTCCATTATTTATTTCCTGAACTAAAATGAAAAAAACGAATAACGACAGGTTTTCTGATTTTCTGATTGTGCTCAGATCAAAAATAGAAAAAAATAATTACTGGATTAGACAAATTTTAATTTTGAATTTAACACCTTAGGCATGATATATCAAGGAAATCATTTTAAACAGATCAAGTACTATTGTGGTAACAGATTACAGCCATTTTAATAAAGGTGCATGTGAATAGCAATCATGCCTCATTCGCTTACAGTCCGACTTTTGAACTTTATTCCTTTTTTATTATTATTATTTATTCGGGACACACACATACACAACTAAGGTTTAAGAAGGTCTGCGCGGGACTGTTTTTTCCGTCCCGCTCCCACAAGGTTCTATTCAGCAACCGCTTAAAATACACTCTGTGTTCACCCGCTTTATTTCCCAACCTGACGGGTCCGCAAAATTTAGATCTCGTTTCCATAATCTCACATTCAAATGTCTCTAACGGAAAGAAGGAGATTAAGCCTATAATAATTATAAATGCTACACAAAAATTGGGTTTGTGTCAATATAAATATTAGGCTATTTTAACATTGTACTGTCAGCAGAGAAAAAAAATGCCACAGGAAAAATTTATGAAATATAAATAACATAAATTGAATAGTACAAAGCCCACTCAAATTTCAAAGCAACATAAACGAAAATCATATGAAGTAGGCTATTTTCTGCCGAACTATTTCAAACATCCTTGCAAAAGATGTCGGAAGTGGGCTATTGTCAGTCAGACCGCCCACTCAGTCCAAAGTACAGCAGAGTTCTGACCAATGCACACAAAGTGGTCAAGCATATAACTAGATGCGGCAGGCGCGAATTTGACTATTCGCGTCCGGTGTGAACGCACAGCTATACTTTAAAATGTAATCCCACGCCGCATATTCCCTATGGGTGTTTCACACAGTATGCGGCGGTTGTCGTTCCCTGGTCTATTGTCTCTATTGTTTTGTGGTGCAAACGAGCCCCATTCAGTCTCAGTCTCCCCTGCACACATTCACACCTCTCCAGCCTGGTTATGGCTCTAAATATGCACTTCTTTTGTCTGCATTATAATTACTAACGGCTATTCACACTGTTTCAATCCCTCATTTCTTTGATCAAAGTTCTCACTTCACATTTGAAACTGTATCAAATGCCCTTCTTGAATAAAGAACCATTTCAGTAAGCATTCCTATTTAGAAAAAAAATCATAAAAAAATAACTGCTAGGTGGCAGGTGCACCTAGGGCTAGCTAGCATGTTAGCTTAGCACGCCATCAATACATAACAATTTATGAGATTAAAACATGTTTGTGCTCCAAACTTACTTTATAACGCAAGTCGAGTGTTTTAAATAATCTTCTGTGATCTAATTTGGCTTCAGATAAAAAAAAAAATCAGACAGAAAATATATTATTTTATAGTATTCTGCATGATGATAAAGTGTATGTCGATAAGCATTACATTATAAATATAATCTATTATTATGAAAATACCTGACATGGCTCGAAGAACACAGGTAAATCAAATATCATTGCAATCATGTTTATTGTTTTCAAAACGTCTTTATCTGCATGATACAACGATCTCTTTTTTTATTTTTTATTTTTTTATTTTTTATTTAGTCAGTTCAAATACAAAAACATTTCAGTACAATGCAAAAAAAAAAAAAAAAAAAAAAAAAAAATTGGTTACAAAGCAATTGACAGTACAGCTCAAAATATTTAACCAGATACATAAAAATAAAAAAATAAACATAAACATAAGAACAAATATATAAGTATAAAATATCAGGGCAGTTATATGTATTTGAAAAGCTTTAATATTTGTATTGTTTTTATAAGCTTTTTATTTTGTGATCTCATGTTTGAAACAGTTTCAAAATATATTGTTAGATCAGTGTTATAGAAGGCAATATAGGAGGGTTTCTTTTGAGTTATTCTTGTCTTATGAATATAAAATTTCGCCAAAATGATAAAAAGATTAACCCTCTGGGGTCTAAGGTGTTTTTGGGGTCCTTGAGATGTTTTGACATGCCCTGACATTTTTGCTTTTTTCAGTTGCTTATAAACATATTAATGGCAAAGGTGTAAATTCACTCTATATAGCACAAACAGGGCTACCATCATATGTGAGCACCATGCATGTACATGTTTGTATTTTTGAGAGAATAATGTTTATGCATGGTTATTAAAAAAACTAAAAACTAAAGTTTCTGAAATAAGGCCATAAAACACATTCTAAATATGTGTCAGTAAGACTTTTGACTAATGGATTTTTGCCTAGAGTTTTTTCTTCAAAATGATGTGAAAATCATCCTGCCTAATCATTCACATAACACAATGCATTGATTTAAATTTTGCAAAACACTTTCTGTCTGGAAAGGCAATATGCGGAGTGGGCGTCAACGATCATGCATATTTAGTGGTTCGCACCTGGAGACAATGGGGCCCACATACTTAATGAGCCATTCATTCAGGTGTGTCACAAGAAAGAATGCAAGAGCAACAGTTGGAAGCATCTCGTGTTTTTTTTATTTTTCCACAAATTGTGCTTGCAAATTGGCCTATAATATCCAAAGGAAAACATGTCTAGTAATTGTGCAGTTAATTCTCATACTGTATTTTCAGTTTTGGAATATTTATCCTCTCCCCAAATTTGTCACTAATAAAACACAATAAAAAATTATTTTAAAGAAAAGGCTTATATTTACCTTTTATTAGTTTGTTTACATCTACCTTGTATTTTTTTTTTTTATTAAAAAGGTTACAATTACAACAACAATTCAAGTGTAATCTTTCTTTGTAAAAACTAAAGTATACATTTTATCATACATATTTCAAAGTTAAGGATTCATTACTTGAATATAGCCTAGGCTACATTGGAATAAACACTATAACATATTATTTGATTATTTTTGACAAAACATACTATATTTAACATATGAGCAAAAATTGGCAAACAAAAGCTTATTTGAGGTGGCAGATATTTTACAGTAAAAATGTATAATCTATCCAAAACTAATCAATGAAATGTTGTCTTTCATATGTCTGTAACATATAATAAAAACGAAAGTTACTAAGAAATATAAATGTTAATTTGCAGTTTAATACGTTGCTTATACAAATACATTTTATTTCAACATATTTCACTCGATTTTTACTCAGTAGCCTATAGCAATACAGTTTGCTAAAAGCGAAACATTCACAGACAGAAACGATTCAATTTTAAACTGTCTTTTGCCAGTTGTGGTAAACAGCGGCATCTCTGCCGTTCATTCTTTCATTCATGCACAGATACGCGCCGCACTTGAGAGTGAAAAAAAACTTACTACATTATTCCATAACCTCGGATCTGTTGCTCCTCGTACTTCTGAGGTAAATTTTCCATTATAGTATTATTCCTCACAGCGCTGCGAGACTGTGTAAACAAGTACAATGATCTGATGTGTTTTCTCGAGCTGATATGTGGGCGTTCACAGTTTGCGTGGATTGCCTCAGACATTTGCGTTTGAATAGCGCGCGCTCTCCGTGGGCGGGGTCACATTACATCTGAATGAGCTCTAATTAGCTCGACTGGAATCGCTCTCTTTTAATGCAGATTTCACAAGCTGAGAATATTTGTTTTTTATATAAATTACTTCATTTAAAAGAAGAGAATTCAAGCTTCATGCCTGTGTGTCTGTATGTCTGTTTGACTGAGTATTCGCTGAGTTACAGTTCATTTTCGGACGCGTTTCAGAATGGACTTCACTGACAGAGAGAAAGCAGAACTCGCATCATGTTTATTTTTCTTTATTTGGCGAAAAGCACAACACTTTGTTTTTATTGTGAGTATACACAAAAATAATACACACTTACCAGGATCGATTGATGTATAACACAAGCATATAAGATAAAAAGTAATATTTTATTTTATTTATTTGTTTTCACTGATAAGGAAAAAAACGAGCCTATCGCGCCGGCGCGATAGCCGACCTCAGGGGGTTAATTATATAATTTTGTTTTTCAGAAAAAAATGGGTTTTGGAAACAAAGTAAAATGTCATGAGGGTCTAAGTTAAGACATCTGTTAATTTTTTTTGTCATATCTATTTTAAAGTCAGTCCAAAAAGAAATAGAAAAAGGGCAATATAAAAATAAATGTTCAATGTCTTCAAGTGATGTATTACAAAAAGTGCACTTATCACAAACAGCGTGAATATATCTACCAATGGTTGCATTTACAGGATAGCATCTATGAATAATTTTGTACATTACTTCTTTGACTTTATTAGAAATAATAAACTTATAGGGCATAGTCCAAATGTTGCGCCAAGATATACAATAAGGTTTAAGCCATTTTGATTTACATGGAGGACTGGATCCAACATTAAAGGAGTTTCTTATAAAGTTGTTATTAAAACCTTTATCAAATAAAGAGAGACCATTTACAAAGAGTTGAGGATTTTGTAAAGATGTATTATTGATATCTACATCTGAAAATTTGTTTAATATTAGTATGCCATTAGGGATAGCCTTAATTACTTTGTTAAGTAAATATACCATATTTTGAAATAAAATTAGGGTAGGTGTAAAATTGCCCATTTTTGTCAATTAGTTGGCTAACAATTAAAATGTTGTGTTGGACCCAATTCTCCATGTACAAAGATTTCTTATTATGAATGATATTACTATTGTTCCATATAAAACACCTACTGGGAGAAAAATTGTGGATACAACGATCTCTGTTAGCTTTGTATGTGTCAGGGACTTCCTGGAATCTCACATGATTATGGCTCTTCTTCATGTGTTCCATATATGGACTATACTGTGCATATAGCGCCCTCAGGCTGCTGGTTTGGATTGAAAACACAGAGTTTCCAGCGCTCATAATTATTACATCGATGCATTTGGGTATAAATTCAATAAATATTATTCTGTCTATAGAAATCTGATGTAAACCTATTAGAATCTATCAATATTTCTCCAAATCTGCATATTTTTGACCTAAAAGCCCTGAGGGACGTTGTTTTGTCAAGCGCTGTCATGACAACACCACAGGAGTTTTTTATGAATGAAAGCGGCTGACGCTCATAATTCATATTAAAGGTATCGACTAATTTTTTCATTTCATAACTCCTGAGGGGCGTCACCACTTTTGAATAAGAAACAATATCAAGACTATAAAACTCGTCAAATCTCCGCGAATCACAACAAGTGTGTCAGTGAGAACACTTGTTAAAATAGCACACACTCAAACCTGACTGCACATTACATTTTTGACTTTATTGATTCTGCTTTTATTCGTAACGCAATGGACCGGTCAACGGGACATAAATTAATCCTTAAAGGATGGGACTTTATGGGACATTTGCACAAAAATAATAAATAACTTACCGTAGCCTATTTTATAAGTCGCTCCAGAGTCGCATATCAGTAAAAAAATGCATCACGAGGAAGAAAAAACATAAAGGCCTATAGCTTAAGTCGCACTGGACTAAGTCGCATTTTTTTAGAAATTTATTTAACAAAAAATAATAATAATTTGTTACAGACAGTTCTCTGTTACAGACGTGAGCGCTTCTAAAGCGGCACTAAACGAATGTTTTAAAACTTTCACAGAGACCTCAAACTGAAAGCACAAAGCCTGTCTTTAAATTTAATTGTCTGGATTTAATAAGAAGTAGCTAAATATAGGCTATTAGAAAATAGATAATCAGGACACGGAGGCGCTGGCGAACCTGGAGCTCGTCTCATAAATGAACCGAAACTCAGTGTAGGCCTATAAGGTAGCCTATTGCCTCACAGACCTGAGACATATAGCTTGAAATGTCTACTTTTAAGCAGAACAATTCAAAACGAAAGAAAACAGACTGGCGCTGCTTATGTAGGCCTAATTCGTATGAAATGTGCATTTCTCTCTGGCGCTGCGAAGATCGCGATTCGTCAACTTCATGGCTATAGCCGACACTGACATAAAAAAAAACTGTTTTATTAGTAAACAATTAAAATGTATCCTGCTATATTTTACATATTTGCCTGTTCCTTACAAAACACTAACAGTGGGGTTTTTGACTTTTTTTTTTTTTTTTTTTTGCAGCTGTGGACAAATTCTTTCGACACACACACAATACACTCTGCGCTTGTGTTTTAAAATCATAATTTAACATGTATAACAATTTTTAAATAGCCCACTTAAAGTGTTGATTACAAATAAATGACTAAATGCTAAAAATGTATAAATTTTAATGAACTAACATATGCGTTGCATTTACAATTCTGTGAAAACAGGGGGTGCTGAAGCACCCCCACTTCCCGCGTCCCTGTTAAGCGCGAAGGCACGGCGCCAGGATTCCAGTTTTGGATGGGCCAGACCTATTGTGGGTGGGCCTTAAATTAAAAACGTTAAATTAAAAACCTTATCCTATCACTGTTTAACCTAATAAAAATTACTGATTAATAGGCCTATACTGTTATATTATCAGTGCGTATACATAGTATAGATTTTAATAGCTTGATGCTCTTTAAATATTTTGTCGCATTGTAAAAAGTTTCGGTGCATAGGACGCACCTATCCGCGATCACTCTTCATGGTTCTGACCAAAGAAGAGCGCTTTGGAATCTCCATTATGCATCATACCTGGGCTGCGTTTCCGATAACGTTGTCTCTTAGCGCACTATGAAGACTCTTAAGGTATAACTTAAAGGAGAACTCCGGTCAATTTGAACATTGAGCTCATTTTTTTGTAAATTTGGAGTGCTGTCAGTACAGAGAACAACGACAAAAATCGGTGTTGCCTACACCGTGTTATCCTCTTTTTAAAATATGCACCCTGTTGACTTCAATGGGGCAAGTTTTAAACCTGCTTTTAGCCTCTTAACATCCTTGATGTGTCATTACAAGTGCCCAGGTCATGTGAGTGATTCCTTCAGAGTCAACACGCGGTGAATCTGACTGCAGTAGATGTGAAAGATATGGATAAAAATTATGTTTATTCAGCCAGCGCACATACCTGTATTTACTTCCCGTTTTCGGTCGAAGACCACAGTAGTCGATTGTCGAGTTCTCCACTATTGCTTAGTTACCTATGATCACGCGCGTGAACAGGTATTTGCGCAGGTATTGTCCATTTTTTTTATTATTGGTAAATTAATCTATTTTATATAGTCTATTGTTAATTCTACAGTAGCCTATTGAAGGCTGCAATCATTTAAATTAGTTAAGTTGTTTATTTGCTTCACATAGGCACTATATTTCTATTATTAAATATATCTCTCTTATTAAAATAATGCTTATGTGTCTGACTGTACACCTTAACCGTAATAAACAAATCGGTAACACTTTACAATAAGGTTCATTAGTTAACTACATTCATTAACATTAACTAATAATGAACTGCACTTATACAGCATTTGTTCATCTTTGTTAATGTTAATTTCCACATGTGCTAATACTTTATTAAAATCTTGTTAATATTAGTTAATGCACTGTCAACTAACAAACAATGAACAGCTTCTATTAACTAACATTAACAAAGATTAATAAATACTGTAACAAATGTATTACTCATTGTTAGTTCATGTTAGTTAATAATACATTAATGTTTAATAAATAAACCTTATTGTAAAGTGTTACCAACCAATCATACCATAACATGATTCATTTACATTTTTAACATTATTTCTTAACAAATAGGCAGCATATGAAATCTAATGTGATCAATCAGAAAATTATTGAGGTGATTAAAAAACTGTCATTACACTATCTGCCTCAGGAGATGATTGAGGTATGAAGAACTGTGAGGCGGTGCTTTGATTTCTGTGACTTCTGGCATTGCGGGAATGTTGCTCTCCCGAGGCTGTCGCACATCTGACAAGTCACCGTGCGCAACAGAGAACACTCACCGACAAATTGTGCAATTGGCTTTATATTCATTTCCGCCTACACTTTCCAGCCAAGTATTTGATTCCTCCCACTCTCGTCGGTACTTTTGCATCCGCTTTCGTTTCAGCGCTGGACGCGGGGGGGAGGGGGGGGGGGGTATCTGGAGCAGCCTCCGCCATTCTTTCAAATCGACTCTCTGAGTGCCAACCCGCCCTCCTCTGACTCTGATTGGCCGTGACCCTGAAACAAACCAATCAATCCAACGATGGCAGCAGCGAGTATTACCCAATCAGGGGCAGAATAGGACGAGTCTTCACAGAATGCCGGTCGGATGATTTGCATGAGAGATGCTGCATTGAAGACAACTCCGAAAATACGGGACAAACCCCGTCCCGTATTGATTCAAAATGGGACGCGCTATTTTATTCTCAAATACGGGACGATTCCGTATTTTAAGGGACGGGTGGCAACCCTAGCTGGGTTCTTCCACTATAGGACTATCGTCAACTAACTCGTCCTCTCTCCTCCCTGAATCATCTGTGATGCAAAAGAACAGATACAGCACATAACTTATTGCAAATCAGCTTCAAACAACTAATTCATCAAGTGCTGCATATTTCAAATTGTAGACCAATACCATTGAAGAAAATGTATTAAGAACAGATCAGTGGGATTGCTATAAGATCTATCATGATTCTTAAATTTTCATTACAAAAGAGTTATATTATAGTGAGGTAAAAAAATATTTAATATAAATAATTTATATTTTTTGACAGTCAAAATGATGTATGAGATCCTAAGTTAAAACAATACATGAATGACTTTAGTCTAAGTTCATTAACACACCATGGCATCGAACTGTATATAATTCTCAGTGTTCATCTGTCAAAATCCTTTCATTAAGATCATTAGGAGCATTGGGATAAACAATGTTTCACTTTTAACTTTCTCTAAAGTAAAGTGACTGATTAATTGTTACCAGTTTCCATGCCTGATTCTGGCACAGCTGCTGTCGGCTCCTCCTCAGTCTGCAGCTCATCTTTCCTACCCTCTACAAAACCATTTAATCAAATCAAGTGTATTGCTGTGGAAAACCATTCTAGGTAGGGCTGTCGAGTTACTGATGTTGAGAGGTGTCAGTGCACCTGTCGCTCATATAATTTTTTTCATTGCCAAACTTAGTTACATACAAGATCAGGGAAAGATACCACAGTTGTATATTTAACAATGAACAATCATAATGACAAAAAAAATTAAATAACAAATATAATGGGTTTGCATAAATCATAATATGAGATTTTATACACAGAACAAAAGAAAAATGACAAGGTTAATTATCTTTAAATAATTCATCAAAATACTAGCCTGGATGCCAGCCGAACTTAGCTCCGCCCACAAAATTTTTAGGTCGGGAAGTTCGGTCTGGACTCGATCCGTTGAGGAGCTATTATGCCCGAACAAAAATTGTTCGGACCAATCAAATTGTAAGGGCGGGCTTTATACGATGATGGACAGATGAGCAACGGTAATGTAATCATCCACGTCATCAACGAGCGCTTGGGTTGAATTCAAATGACTGCCGCTGGAGAATTGAGATTTCACGAGTTCACGCTTACAAATAAGTCAGATAGAATAAATGCATATTTGACGTGCTGTCCGAGGAGAGGGCTCCGGGCTCGATATTCGGCCCGAACCCAAAGTAGGCTACTCCCCCCGTATTCCTGGCTGTGGAAGAACAAGCCGAGAGTGATTGGGGGGATGCTGAAAACTGTCAAGGAATGTTAGGTGAGTTGACCGAGTGATAAATATATGCTTCCTCTCATGCTGATAGTGTAGACCGTAGACGGTAATTGTTTGATGACAAGTTGATTGGATTGATTATTTTTGTTTATGAAACATCATGTGTAGATTCCGCCATCGCGTCTGTTATAGAAGATATCGACCGCGATCAAGGCATTTGTCGATCGGAAACATGAATGAAAAACATACGTCACTTACTCCGTTGCTCTGATTGGTTGTAGGCCTATCCAGTTGAGTGCAGAGGCATTTTCCTTCCTGGTTCGGTTGAAACACGCCCCATAATCACAGCCCAATGGAGCAGTTTCAGACTCACATTCTGACTAGAATCTGAGTATGACAACGTCAGGCTATCAAAATACATGAAAAAAAAAAAGAAGCATTTTTTTGTTGTTATTTGTTATTTTAAGCCTGAGGGATGAAACGAGAGGTAAATTCAACAAGAAACAACGGGAAACATAAAGGAGATTTAAGCCACTTTTGCTTGTGGGTGAAAAATTCTGGATAAAATTAAGAAATTAACAACATATTCAAGAGATGAAGATGATGGGTTTTTGTAATAAAAATAATATCATTTAGGATAAAACTGGGTCACATTAAGCCTAGTTCACACTACACAACTTTAAACGTCGGCAGATCGCTGTGCTGTTTAGACTACATGACTTGCTCTGGAGTCTTGAAGTCGTTGTGGTGTTCACACTACGTGACACTACATAAATCTTCTGCAACAGGGGGTTACACACTACACGAGCTGACAACAACTCTGTCACCCAACGACTCTATCCGGTCCCAAAACCACATTTAGTCACGAAAACATGCGCAAGAAGTGGAATGGGAAATGGCGCATTCCAATGGCGCATTGTCTATTTGAAAATGGACGGCGGGACAAAATTGGCGGTAAAAAAAAAAAAAAATCTATATTTTTATATATATATATATTAGGGCCGGGACTCGATTAAAAAAAAATCTAATTAATTAGAGGCTTTGTAATTAATTAATCGAAATTAATCGCATTTTAATTGCATATAAATTAGGGCTGTCAATCAATTAAAATTTTTAATCTAATTAATTACATACTCTGTGATTAATCAATCTAAATTAATCGCATACATAATTTTTGCTGTGAAATTATTAAATATTTCAATTCAAATGAATCAATGAATAATCAGCATTAGTGACATTAAAGTTAAAAAACTCTTTTATTATTATGTTCACTGTTCAAATAATTGAACATTATTATTAATAATTGTGTTGAACATGTTATTGAAATAATGTTCAAATGTTCAAAGGGTGAGCATTGAAATAATTGTGCCTAGCAAATAATCAATACAATACAATACAATTGAACATTATTAAATTATTGAACATTATTAAATTATACATTTAATATTAAACATTAAATTATAAACATTATTTACACTTGCTTCAACAGGTTTTTAACATTACTTCGAAAATGCTGCAATTTAAAGTTTGAGATGTTTTTCATCTGTTTTAGAAAGTATTTTTAGACTTTTGTTTTTTCAGAATAAAACTTACAACAACTTACAAACTTACAATCTTGAGCATGTGTTATATTTTTATTAAATGTGTTTAATTAAGCCCTTGCTGCAAGTAATTTGACAGTTAACAATATTTTTAGTGTACAGTTAATCACAAATTCAGTCAGCATTGTCATGACTCATGTTTCAACTGCAAACTAGGTTGTAATTGAATGTACAATTGTATTATCCCATGATGAAAGGTAAGACGGTGAAACAACGTCATGATATCAACGTTGATTCAATTTGCAAAACCGAAGCATAATTCAACATTGGTTCAACGTCGACATACAATCTTTATTCACCCATATTGAAAGAAGAGACGGTGAAACAACGTCACAACATCAACGGTGAAACAACATCACGATTTCAACGAACATAATCCAACATTGATTCGACCTTGGCCCCTTACGTTCACCGGTGAATCAATGTTGAAATGCCGGCTGTTTTTTTTATAAGTAAATGTTCCAATCAATGATCCAGGCAGCGCCAGCGCGTTCTCGTCTCCCTCCTTCATTTTACAGTCGAATGGTGGCTAGAACGGCTCCAGGTTCAAAGGTCAATACGGAATGGATTAATCTGCGTTATTTTTTTTAACGCGTTAATTTCGATTAATTAATCTGAGAAAAAATAACGCGTTAAAAAAAAGAACGCATTATTTTCACAGGTGTGACGTTATAGTTGAACACCATCATTAGAACTCTATAACCGCCAAAACCGTGTTATTAAAATATTTTTTACAAATATTTTTTATCATAGAGAATGTTTAAATACTAATTAAAAACAATTGTTGACAGTCTGTCTGTGTTATTATTGGTCTACATCGTTTCCAACTGTATTTGATTCTTTGCCAAGTACCGCCTGCCCGACCGCCAATCATCTGAGATAGAAATAAAAGCTATGACTATGATATAGTGTGCCATCATTATGAGATTTATTATGATATAGTGTGCCATCATTATGAGATTTATTAAACAAATGAAAAACATTTGCAATAATAAACATTAGCAATAAACATTTGCAATAATAAACAACGTACCATTACCGATAACTGATCGTGCAGTTTAATTACCCCTTGACTGGCCCCAAACATGTTTGATAAAAGAAACATATACTGTACAGTGTGTACATAGCCTATGATGTGTATTACATTTTAGCTCAAAAACAATTGTAATAAAAGATAGGATCATAAGATGCACAATATATTGGGTGTATATTCAGACATGATTTTTACCACTTCATTAAGTTTTGCTTTGTAGAAAGCATTTCTCTAAAGCGAATTTCGTTTTGTACAAATTGTATCTTAATTTTAATAAATGTTTCATCAACCAATTGCATGTATTTAATAAATAAAAATCAAATAGACAATATAATAACCGTGACATGGAGGCACCGGTGCGCCGCGTTCACTTGCATTGTATTGTGAACTAGAGCGCATCTCATCGTAAATAAATGAAACTCAGCGTAGGCCTAGGCTATGCCTCATACATTAGCATTAAATATCTTTTCTGCATCCTTTCTTGAACAGACAATGGCTTGGTCAAAAAACGTTGGTGCGGATGATGAGTTTTGTCATTTGACTCACATCATAACCATCATACAAATAAATAGTTAAAAAATCATACATTGTGATTTCTGGATTTTTTTTTTTTAGAATATGTCTCTCACAGTGGACATGCACCTACGATGACAATTTCAGACCCCTCCATGATTTCTAAGTGGGAGAACTTGCAAAATAGCAGGGTGTTCAAATACTTATTTTCCTCACTGTATATATATATATATATATATATATATATATACACACACACACATATATACATACATATCAGTGATGCGCGGGTCAATGTATAAACAACCCGCACCCGACCAACGTTTTCAACTAACCCGCCCGCAACTCGGACCGCAAAAAAAAAAGTAGAAAATATTGTACCCGACCCGCTTCCTGACCCGCATTTTTGGACAGAGCGCAGAGCGGCATTTTTAAAGGACGGAGCGTCGCCCTATTTCCCGCTCCAATTTCGCTCCGCGCACACCACGATTCTGAAGCATGCTCAGTCAAGCCTGACTCAGTCTACTGTTGATGACTGCAAGATGGATTCTATTTTAAGTCAAAACTCGGCTCAGTAATGGAGTTCAAAAAGTAGGCTACTTCAAAAAGGAAAATAAGAAGTCACAGGTGTAGGCTACTATAATATAAAACTAACTATAATGTGGTAGAAGAAAACGAATGTGGAGACATCATTCCAGTCAGTAAAGATTCATTTTGGAATCTGAAAAGACACATCTCTCGTAAACATGCAGTGTGATGTGAACACGCTGGGAAGGACACGCTACGGTAACCTGTAACAAAGTGTAAATTAAATATAGCGTAATATTCAAACAATTGATACAAGCCCATTTAAATGTTAATCCTGCGCGCTGCGCAAAAGTTCAGTTATAAGAATGTTGGCCTAATAGTTAGGCTAATTTAGCCTACTTTTAAAACGTTAATGTAGGCTATATTTTTTCATATAAATAAATTATATATATTTATATAAATTTTATTTAGATTATTAGGCCCATTTATTAGTTTTATTTTACAGCAGTTTGTGTGTACAATGGATATACGCCCATTTAAATTTTAATCGTGCGCGTTGCGCAAAAGTTCACTTATCAAAATTCTGGCCTAATAGTAAATTTACTTTAAAAATTTGTATGTAGGCTATATTTTTGTTTATATAATTGTTATTTATATTATTAGGCCCATTTATTCGTTTAATTTTACAGGACTTTGTGTACGTAGGCTATATTCCTTCTTACATAGGTCTAATTTGTCATTTGAAATAAAACATTTCTATTTGAAAAATGTTGTTGTTGCTCATTAGTTCTTTAGGAGGTAAGGCTGTGGTATAAGCTAAAAGTGATATAAGTCAAGTCAAGTCAAGTCAAGTTTATTTATATAGCGCTTTTCACAACATAGGTTGTATCAAAGCAGCTTCACAGTATTAAATTAAAACAATACATCAATGTTTGTTTCTAGTGGAATGTCCACGTTTGGTAATGCTGATCAATAGTATCGTTGATTGATTAATTAAATTAAATATCCCCAAATATCCCCAACTGAGCAAGCCAAAGGCAACAGTGGCAAGGAACCGAAAAACTCCATCAGGTGACCTAATGGAGAAAAAAAAAACCTTGGGAGAACCCAGGCTCAGTCGGGGGCCAGTTCTCCTCTGGCGTTTATGAACTAGAGGTCGGATTTAACTGTAAGATTAAAAGTATTATATGAATGCCTGGCCGAAAAGATGCGTCTTTAATCTAGTTTTAAACTGGGAGAGTGAGTCTGAGCAACGAACAGTATCAGGAAGGCTATTCCAGAGTTTTGGAGCTAAATATGAAAATGCTCTCCCTCCTTTGGTGGATCTGGATATCCTAGGTATGACCAAAAGCCTCGAATTTAGTGACCTTAAAGAGCGCGATGGATTATAGGGCGATAGAAGATCGGTTAAATAGACTGGAGCTAAGCCGTTTAGGGCTTTATAAGTCAGTAGCAATACCTTGTAATTAATACGGAACTTTATAGGTAACCAATGTAGTGATGATAAAATTGGTGTTATATGATCATATTTTCTTGATCTAGTTAGAACTCTAGCGGCGGCATTTTGGACTAACTGTATCTTGTTTATTGAGGTTGCAGGACAACCAGCTAATAAAGCATTACAGTAATCTAGTCTCGAGGTCATGAATGCATGAACTAACTTTTCTGCGTCAGAAACTGATAGCATGTTACGTAGCTTAGCAATGTTTCTAAGGTGGAAAAAGGCTGTTTTTGTAACATATGAAATATGATTTTCAAAAGACAGGTTGCAGTCTAATATAACACCCAGGTCTTTTACAGTAGCGGATAAAGTAACAGGACATCCTACTATGTTAAAGTTGTATTGTGAGAGGTTTTGTGGGTGGTTTTTTGAACCAATGATTAGTACCTCTGTCTTGTCTGGATTTAATAAAAGAAAATTGCACGTCATCCAATCTTTTATATCTTTAACACACTCTGTCAATTTGGATAATTTAGCGTTTTCATCTGGCCATGTTGAAATATAGATTTGAGTGTCATCAGCATAACAATGGAAACTAATTCCATGTTTCCTTATAATATTTCCAAGTGGCAGCATATATATTGAAAATAGCAGAGGGCCTAACACAGATCCCTGCGGCACTCCATAGTTTACTGGAGTTATGATCGATTTTTCTCCATTTAAATAAACAAAATGGTAGCGGTCAGATAAATACGATCTAAACCAGCTTAATGCTTGTCCTTGAACACCAGTATAATTTTGTAGTCGATCTAAGAGTATTGTGTGATCTATAGTATCGAACGCAGCACTAAGATCAAGTAAAACTAATATTGAGATACAGCCTTGGTCAGAAGCTAAGAATAAATCATTTGTGATTTTAACGAGCGCAGTTTCAGTGCTATGATGCGGCCTGAATCCAGACTGAAACTTTTCATAGATGTCATTTTCATGCAAGAAAGAGCCCAGTTGGGTGGACACAACTTTTTCTAGTATTTTAGACATAAAAGGTAAATTTGAAATGGGTCTATAATTTGCTAGATTATGTGGATCTAATTGTGGTTTCTTAATGAGAGGTTTTATAACTGCCAGTTTAAATGTTCTTGGAACATGACCTAAAGATAAAGATGAGTTAATAATATTGAGGAGAGGCTCTTCCACTACAGGTAACACTTCTTTCAGTAGTTTAGTTGGTATAGGATCTAATAAACATGTTGTTGTTTTAGATGAAGTGATAAGTTTATTTAACTCTTTTTGTTCTATAGTTGTAAAGCACTGTAATTGTTCTTGCGGGGGGATAATTGAGGCTGAATTATAAGGCGCGATTGAGGATTGAACGTTTACAATTGTGGTTCTGATGTTTTCTATTTTCTCAGTGAAGAACTTCATGAAATCATTACTACTAAACTGTAACGGAATATTTTGTTCAGGAGACATCTGTTTATTTGTTAGTCTAGCCACGGTGTTAAATAAGAACCTAGGATTGTTTTGGTTGTTTTGTATTAGTTTGCGGAGATGCTCAGCCCTGGCCGCTTTTAAGGCCTTTTTGTAACGTGACATACTGTCTTTCCATGCGATTCTTAAGACCTCTAAGTTAGTTTTTTTCCCATTTACGCTCTAAATTACGGGTTTCTCTCTTTAGAACATGTGTAGTATTGTTGTACCATGGTGCTTTACTTTTCTCTCTGACCTTTTTTAATCTAATGGGTGCAACAATATCCAATGTTCCAGAGAGAATGGTGCTCATAGTGCTAGTTAATTCCTCAAATTCATCTGTTTGTTTGGGTTCACTGAGCAGCTGAGACAGATCAGATAAGCAATTTGAAAAATTATCTATGGTGGATGGAAGGATTGTTCTGCCTAATCGATAACGCGGCGCAGCATGATATATTACAGGAGTACGTAATATGCAAGTTACCATATAATGGTCAGTGACATCGTCACTTTGTGGAATAATATCTATATCGGTTGGATCGGTTCCATGTGATATAATTAAATTGAGTGTATGATTAAAACGATGAGTTGGTCCGGTGACGTTTTGCTTGACCCCAAAAGAGTTTAATAAATCTGTAAACGCAGCCCCTAACGCATCATTTGAATTATCTACGTGGATATTAAAGTCTCCAACAATTAATGCTTTATCGAAATTAACTAATAGGTCTGAGAGAAAATCTGCAAACTCTTTTAGGAAATCAGCGTAAGGCCCAGGCGGTCTATATACGGTAGCCAAGGCTAGAGATAATAGGGATGTTTTTCGAACATCTAAGAGCGTAACATTTAGTACAAGTACTTCAAACGAAATTAACTTATAGCCCGTTTTCTGAGTAACATTGAGAGTATCTCTATAGATTGTTGCAACACCGCCGCCACGACCAATCAGACGGGGCTGATGCTTATAGGAGTATCCTGATGGAGTAGACTCATTTAGACCGAAATAATCATTTGGTTTAAGCCAGGTTTCAGTAAGGCAAAGTACATCGAAGCTATTATCTGTGACTATTTCATTTAGTATACATGTAGATTTATTTATTTTTTTTCGTTTTTTGGAGCGAGCGGGGGGCGATTTGAGTGGAGCGCGGAGCAAACTGCGTTGAGCGCTGAGCGATGATGAGCGGAGCGGCCTGATGTAGCTTTGAGCGGGGGAGCGAACATTTCCGTGAGCGATGATGAGCGGAGATTCTCACCGCTCCACTCCGCTCATATGCTCTCTTGTACTATATAAATTACAAAGGTTTAATTGGCATCTTTATTTCAAATGACCGGACCGACCGCGACCCGAATATCATTAAAAATATTTTTGGATGACTCATAACCGCGGGTGACCGCAGGCACCCGCTCATTTCGGATCAACCCGCGCATCACTGATACATATATATGCATATAGGCCTATTGTTTGCACAATGATCTGTTTAGAACCCCAAAAAAAAAAAAAAGAATATGGGTGAAAGGATGGATAAGCGCACGCGGGCAGCAGGGATTGTCTGTCAGAGAGAGTTGGAAGTGAGTAAAACATTTTAATGAAAAAGCAGCTGTCTGTTGTGGTTTGGCAACGATGGTTACAAATACAAGTAGTATGCGGTTTCAAATGCAGCCCCTGCTTTCCTTTCACAAAACTAACAACTTTTCTCCACTTACCTGGCTATATACAAGACAAGAGGAGGAATGCAGCATGGTCGTGGCCTTACCATAAAGAAAATCCACATCACAGGTGTGGCATATCAAGATGCTGATTAGACAACATGATTATTGCACAGGTGTGCCTTAGGCTGGCCACAATAAAACCCGAAAGGTCCGAAAACCTGTCAGTATCTGGTGTGACCAACATTTGTCTCACGCAGTGCAACACATCTCCTTCACATAGATTGATAAGGTTGTTGATTGTGGCCTGTGGAATGTTAGTCCACTCCTCTTCAATGGCTGTTAGAAGTTGCTGGATATTGGTAGGACCTGGAAAACGCTGTCATATAAATCGATCCAGAGCATCCCAAACATGCTCAACAGGTGACATGTCCGGTGAGTATGCTGGCCATGTAAGAACTGGGATGTTTTCACCTATGCAATAATCATGCTGTCTAATCAGCATCTTGATATGCCACACCTGTGAGGTGGATGGATTATCTCGGCAAAGGAGAAGTGCTCACTAACACAGATTTAGACAGATTTGTGAACAATATTTGAGAGAAATAGGCCTTTTGTGTACATAGAAAAAGTCTCAGAACTTTGAGTTCAGCTCATGAAAAATGGGGGCAAAAACAAAAGTGTTGCGTTTATTTTGTTCAGTGTAGTTATAGGACGCCTGCATTTTCCCCATAAAATAAGTTCTGTAAAGTAAAATTATTCTTATTTGAATTACTATATTATTCTTAAATACTGTCTTTTTATGTTTAATAATGAAATAATGTTCTTATTATAGCAATAAATATTTTTTAAGGGGGTGATGAACTGAGAAATAAAATTTTCCTTGAGCTTTTGACATATAAGAGGTCATCATATTATAAGAATATCCTGTAAGTTTCAGAACTGAAAACGTCCTTGTTAGTCCAATAAAAGCTTTTATTGACACCAGGCTCAGCAAACGACTCGTTCTCTTACGAGAGATTCTCTCGTACTGCGTAGAATACGCTAGGGGAAAATCCTTTTCCACGAGAATACTGAAGCCAAAAAATTATCCTTTAATTTTGTATTAATGTAAAACGCGTTACTGCAGCATACAGGCATAGGCGAGACAGCTTGCGCGCCTATTGGCTGGTCTGCTGGCAACTGCTTGAGCCTATCGAGCGAGACCTAGGGTGACGTCATACCCAATGAGGGCGCCCTCTGTGTCACATCCCGCCGAAACGGGCGTGGCTTAGGTCTATAAATATCGCTCGCGGGCTCATATCTCTGATTTTTAATCCTTCAGCGAAGCAACTCACATCGCTGGACCCGAGAAGAAGCCGCGCTGTTCGAAGAAGCATCTCAGCTTCCTGCTGCGCTATCCGGCGCCTATATCCTTTTTCTCTGCTCTGTGTGTGTGTTCGCCGGTGCGACACACACTGTCTAAAAGAGCTCGCGTCTTTTTAAAGATGCCTTCCTGCGGCTTGTGCAGAGCCCAACTCAGCGACGGGGACCGCCACGTGATTTGCGTTTCCTGCCTGGGTGAAGAACACGCAGCTCACGCACTCGCTGACGGCGGCTGCCCTCACTGCGAGCTGTTGCCCATAGCGACTCTGAGGACTCGCTTGGCATTCTTCAATGAGACTGCGCCCACACCTGCTGTAGTGCCGCGCCGTAAAAAGCGCCGCGCTCAACGAATCCCGGAACCTTCTCCCAGCCGCCAAAGCTCGCCGGTGCGCCCGCCTGCTTCACCGGCATCAGTCTCACTTCCTGACGGACAACGGCCGCGGTCTGCCGCCGCTTCTGTCGACGACGCAGATGAGATTGATGCAATGCTGCGAGAAGGGGATTCCTGCTCTCTCCTGGGCGAGCTCTGAGGATCTCGCGCCCCCTGCCCGTGCTTCGACGGGGAAGAGAGCGAGCATTGAGGCGGAGCTCGTACGCGTACTCACTCAGGCCACGGCGAGCCTCGGCCTCGATTGGATTACGCCTGAGCAGCCCGCTCACAACCGGCTGGACGGCTACTTCCTGCCCGGAGAGCGCACTTCGCCTGCATCCAAGCCAGCGCCCTTTCTTCCTGAGCTTCACGAAGAAGTCGCTAAGTCTTGGAGCTCCCCTTTTTTTCGGCCAGGACACGATCTTCTGTTTCTCTGGCGTTCTCCGCTGTCGACGACGCCAAGAACAGAGGATACCACTCCCTGCCGCCGGTCGAAGAGGCTATTGCAGCGTGCTAAGATGGCGCTGCCCTCAAAAGCCTGCCGCACAACGTCTTCCCTGCTCCGCCGCACTTTCTCCGCCGCCGGGCAGGCCGCATCAGCGTTGCACACCATGGCCACGCTCCAGATTTACCAGGCTGATCTCCTCCGCAAGCTGGACGAGAAAGGACCTGACACAATCTGCGTGCCAGACCTGAGGAGCGCTACAGACCTCGCTCTCCGCGCTACCAAGTCTGCAGCACAGGCCATAGGACGGAGCATGGCCTCGCTCACCGTGTCTGAGAGACATCTCTGGCTAACGCTCTCGGACATGTCTGAGTCGGAGCGCACCGCGTTCCTCGACGCGCCGCTTTCCCCTGCCGGCCTCTTCGGAACCTCGGTCAAAGACTTCACCGACAGGTTCACTGAGGTACAGAAAGCGACCCAGGCCATGAAGCACTTCCTCCCGAAGCGCTCCAGCTCTGCAGCAGGCCGTGCGAAACCGTCTGCTCAGAGCTCACAGCCTAAGCCTCCGCCCACCGCCTCCTCTTCACAACGCCGCCAGACCCAGAGCTCGAGACCACACGCTCGCTCTTCTGGCCGCCCGCGTGGCCCGCGGCCAAAGATTGTGTTGAAACCAGAGGCCCCGAAGTCGTCCTAGCATGCCTGGGAAAGCGACGGTGTCCAAGTCCCGCTGCGGCCGGACTTCCACCAAAGCTTGCCGCTCGTCCAGTTCCAAGAAATGTGACTGGTCCAGCGTATTTAGCAGCCAACAAGCCGGTTCCATTGCCCGCTTGCCTGCACACAAAAGCCGTTTTTATGGCTACCCAGATAAATCCCTTAAAGAGTGTATTTTCTGGTGTCCCGGCCACGGCCGATGGTGTTTCATGTGTAGAAAAAATGGCCACTACTCAGTGCCCATTCCTACACACAAGCACAGCCCCTCACACAGGGCTCGCGCACATAAAATCGACTCAGATCGATTGCGCATTAAACGTAGCAAACGTGCCCACGACCCAGTGTCCACAAACGCTACTTCCTACATGTCTCACGGTTTCTGTAAAAACGAAACTAGTATGCAGGCGCTCTGCTCAGGCGAGCGATGCTATAAAGGTGGTAAATGTGCCCACTACCCTGCGCCCACGTCCACACACAGACATGACAGTTCCAATGGAACTCGCCCAGCCCTCCCCCTCTCGGTTAACCACCACAGAGGAGTCGAGCGCGGGCATTCTGCACGCTGTTATCAGCACGCCCCTGCCTCAGATGTCATGAGCGCGACGCTTATGTCACAGCTCACCGAAGCCGCTGTATCGCGAGCCGATCAGAGCGCGCCTCGCACCCAGCCCCTAGCTACCCGTGCAGACGCGTGGGCGAAGCTTCCCGGGGTTTCGAAATGGGTGCTAAACATCATAAAAGAAGGCTATTCGCTACAGTTTCGCCGACGCCCTCGCCGCCACACGGTGCGTGTCGAAACCACAGTAGAATCGAAAGTAGCACATCTACTTCGAGCCGAAATTCTGAAACTACTGAGCAAAGGGGCGATAGAACCCCTATCTCAAGCTCAAAGCGAAGGGGGGCTTTACAGCAGATACTTCCTGGTACCCAAGAAAGACGGGGGTCTCAGACCCATACTAGATCTGCGGCAACTGAACAGAGCGCTTATGAAACGTCAGTTCAGGATGCTCACGACCAGAAAAATCCTTGCGCATGTTTGCCGAGGGGACTGGTTTGTGTCAATAGATCTAAAGGACGCGTATTTTCAAATACAGATAGCGTCACGTCACAGGCGATTTTTGAGATTCGCCTTCGAGGGCCAGGCATATCAGTACACAGTCCTGCCTTTCGGCTTGTCCCTGGCACCTCGTGCATTTACGAAGTGCATGGACGCAGCTGAACTATTTGGATGACTGGCTGATTCTAGCCCAATCTCACTCAGAGATTGTGGAGCACAGAACCATTTTACTCGATCACCTCGAGAATCTCGGTCTCACAGTAAACTGGGAAAAGAGTTTGCTATTCCCCAGACAGATTATATCTTTTCTGGGAATAGAACTGAACTCGCTGTCTATGACAGCACACCTGTCATCTCAGCGCACACTGGACATTCAGCGCGCAGTCGGCTCCTTTCGCTGCGGCGCGGTAGTCCCTCTCAAGAAATTTCAAAGGATGCTAGGTCTGATGGCCTCAGCATCGTCAGTTCTCCAGTTGGGCCTGCTGCGCATGCGCCCACTGCAGTTCTGGCTCAGAGAGAGAGTGCCTCACAGAGCGTGGGCCTCCGGTCGGCTTCGCCTCAAGGTCAATCAAACGTGCATGGCAGCTTTGAACCCTTGGGGGGCAAAAGACTGGTACCATTCAGGTGTAAGCCTGGGGACTTCCTCGAGACTGATGGTAGTGTCCACGGATGCATCCACCTCAGGATGGGGAGCGCTGCTCTAGGGCAGACCGCTTTTTGGCCAATGGTCAGAATGGGAGAAGCTCCTTCATATAAATTGCCTCGAGATGTTAGCAGTGAGCAAAGCGCTCACGCGCTTTCGTCCCCTGATAAAGGGGTACCACGTCCTAGTACATTCAGACAACGTGTCGGTGGTATCCTACATAAATCGCCAGGGCGGCCTCAGGTCCCTGACCCTGTACAGGCTAACCAGACGCCTCCTGATATGGGCTCGCAGCAACCTGCTCTCGCTGAAAGCAGCGCACGTGCCAGGGCTCCTGAATATAGGACCAGACAGACTTCCAGGAACCACGTTCCGACAGGGGAATGGTCTTTGCACCCACAGACAGTACAGCTGCTGTGGAAGAAATTCGGCAGAGCGGAAGTAGACCTGTTCGCATCTCAGGAAAACGCTCACTGTCCAGAATTTTTCTCGAAAAGCAAGGACGCGCTGACCCACATGTGGCCTCGCCGTCCTCTCTACGCTTTTGCCCCTGTCTCCCTCCTGACCCAGGTGGTAGAACTGATCAGGGAAGAAGGATGTTCAGTGCTGCTTGTAGCGCCGCTCTGGACGAGCCAACCTTGGTTCCCAGTTGTGATGCAGTTAGCAAGCACCGCCCCGTGGCCAGTGCCTCTGAGGAAGGATCTCCTTTCTCAAGCCAACGGCTCGATCTGGCATCCTCACCCAGAGCTGTTAGGGTTAAATCACGATCACGCAGGCCAGAGCTCCGTCTACGCGACGTCTCTACGCCTCCAAATGGTCGGTTGGTTCTGGCTGGTGCACAGCTCGTGGCGTGTCACCCCTGAATTGCGGAGTGACGGAGGTTCTCTCCTTCCTACAGGAGCTGCTGGATAAGAGCAGGTCCCCTTCCACGCTCAAAGTCTATGTGGCGGCCATAGCAGCGTTCTCTACGACAACGCTTGGCCAGTCTATAGGAAGGAACGATTTAGTCATTCGCTTCCTTAGAGGAGCTAAGAGACTGAATCCTCCCAGACCTCCCATAGTCCCCATATGGGACCTTTCTACGGTACTGGAAGCCATGAAAGGTCATCCTTTTGAGCCCTTGCAGAAGATTGATCTTAAACACCTGTCGTTCAAGACGGCGTTTCTTCTGGCTCTCGCTTCAGTAAAGCGCATAGGGGACTTACACGCGCTCTCAGTGAGTGCGACGTGCATGGAATTTGGGCCTAATGACTCTAGGGTTATACTCAAACCTCAAACCTAAGCACGGTTATGTTCCTAAATCCCTCAATACACCGTTTAGGGCACAGGTCATTTCCCTGTCTGCCCTACCGGTCACTGATGGAAATGAGGACGAAAGCTTCCTCTGCCCAGCTTATGTGTCTCGCTCGTCTGCCTTCAGACAGACGGAGCAGCTCTTTGTTTCATTCAGCGGGCGTTCTAAGGGACTAGCCGCTTCGAAACAGAGCCTATCCAGATGGATAGTGTACGCAATAGCGCTAGCTTACACAACCAAGGGCATGCCATGCCCATTGGGTGTCAGGGCGCACTCCACGAGGAGCATGTCAAGTGGGATTGCCTTGCAAGATATTTGTATGGCGGCAGGCTGGGCCTCTCCGTCTACATTTATAAGGTTTTACAACCTAGAGGTTCCCGCACTACAAGCCAGGCTACTGTCGGTCTAGTACGGCCAAATCTCTTAAACTGACACTGTCAGTCTTGAGTTATACGGCTATTGTGAATAGCAGTGCTGCTCTAAGCTGCCATACACGGAAGATAGTGGCTAAACCCCTCTTCTTCCAGGATTCCCTGTGAGTCCCCTAGGTGATTGTGCACTATATGAACTCCGGGCTGTCGCCCTTTGAGTCTATGGTGTCAGATCCCAGCACGCACAGCGTTTTACATTAGGTTCCCCTAGCGTATTCTACGCAGTACGAGAGAATCTCTCATAAGAGAACGTACTCGGTTACTAACGTAACCCCGGTTCTCTCTAGAGAGAGGAACGAGTACTGCGTATCCTGCCGTGCATGCACGCGCTCTGGTTGCTTCACTGTGAAAAATCAGAGATATGAGCCCGCGAGCGATATTTATAGACCTAAGCCACGCCCGTTTCGGCAGGACGTGACGCCCTCATTGGGTATGACGTCACCCTAGGTCTCGCTCGATAGGCTCAAGCAGTTGCCAGCAGACCAGCCAATAGGCGCGCGAGCTGTCTCGCCTATGCCTGTATGCTGCAGCAACTCGTTTTACATTAATACAAAATTTAAGGATAATTTTTTGGCTTCAGTATTCTCGTGGAAAAGGATTTTCCCCTAGCGTATTCTACGCAGTACTCGTTCCTCTCTCTAGAGAGAACCGAGGTTACGTTAGTAACCGAGTACGTTTTTCAAAGTGGGGAACTATGAGGACAAAGAGGATAAAACACCACCCCCGCAGAAGAAGATCAACGCCTACTTCAACACGGCCGGTTTAGCCCCGCCCACTGATTTGCGCATTGCAAAACTGCTATCCACTCACAGCAGTGGGCGTTTACTTCCAAGTCTTCAATGCGACACGCCCATAAAAACCGAGCGTTTTTGAGCTAGGCTCAAAACTAGGGTAGAAAATAGCCTATTACTTATTCATTTTGATGTTTTTGAATGTAAAAACCAAGCGAACGTCATAAGTTGACCTCAGATTTGAACATTTTAAATATATACCAAATATTTGGGCAAAATTGTGCAGCCCTACAAGTAGCCACAACAAACCTGGTGTTCTTTATCATTTTTTTGTTGTTGTGAATATTAAATTGCAAATGGCAATTTTCACCAGAAATATTGCAATTAGATTGTTCCACTAAATTGAGCAGCCCTAGTTGCTCCTGCTGACTCAAACTTTCGCACAAGTCTCTTCAAAATGTTTTTCTCTAAAGACATGGTAAATGACAGGTATGTTGAACAGGAACTGTTTCAAACTGTTTTTCTCTGATGACAATTGTAATTTTGAGGTGTTAAACTGAATGAAATATAAGAGTATGCTTCTGAACCACCTTATAAATTAGAGGGCGTCTCCCACAACCACTCAATATTTGAAACTTTAGCAAAGGAGATGGTCAGGTATGGTCATCGGCGTTCACATACATGACAAAGGCAAATAAAAGCCTCAAGGCAATGTGACAGATGCAAATTAATGACATGGTGGAGTGTAGGAGCATCAACTATTCAGACGAGTATCTGACATGGGACACATGTAAAAAGTCATGTAAACAGTCAAACCTTTCGTTTGATAATTTTTTAGCAGAAAATCAGATTTGACCCACGTTAAGCTCAGGTGTGAACATAACCTTTATTTGACTCGCATACTCTGTCTTGTGCCATTTTAAACTCTACACAAACAAAAATAGTCTCACATCTGCATGGTTTTTCACTTATCTGTAAGTGTGATGGCAAATGAAATTGAATTGCACTGATCCCGGTTTAAAAAACAACTTGCCAGTGTTGGGAACTTATTATTCCTTCATCGAAGCAAAAACCAGGAGACTTGAGATGGATCTTATAAGCAGAAGAGATTTATTCTTCCAAGTAGTCTGTAGTTCATCATCATCAAGACTAACTCAATACAGTTGCCTTGCAAATTTATAGACATCTAGGGGGAGGGATTTACATTGAGGTTGAACAAAGCATGCAAATTAGGTATACAGGTTAAGGAACCCGCCCCAGACCCCAGCGTGTTACCAGTATCAATTTAATCAGCATACCTATTCAAATGCTGATACTGGCCAGGAACTCTGGTTCCACCGCCAAAAATTTATGAACATTTTTGATCATTTTCACAAAAGTTTCATGGCCCCCAGAATATTTTGTTGTATGAATATCTGAACATACCATATTTCAAAAGGAGGAACAGAGCATGTGCTTTTAAACAAAAAAATGTTTTGTTCTATGCATTAATTTTTTTATTAACACTTCAATGTGGGCAAGTCTCATAAAAAAAGCAACAATTTTAGCAAAAAGCTGAGAAAAATCAAGTTTTTGTCGAAGACTACATCCAGATCGGTTTCAAAACGATGATCAAAACATAGATGGAGTGGATCGAGTCCATCAACATCCACTAAAGCTTCACAGTCCTATAGCTCATCCTGGGTCAACATTTCATTCAGTAACATCAGGCAGTCTTGATTTATATGCTGTTTAATGTTGATAGTGTTATTTTACATAAGCACCTGCTTTCATTAAATGTGTTTAGATCAGGAGATTCAGTACTTGTTCAGAAGATGTCATAGCGCCCCCTACAGTATAACACTGAAAACACGGAAAGCTGGACATTTTCCGTCGGGAGTTAAATTGCCTTCTTCCAGAGTGAATGCGCAAATGACTCTGAAATTGCTTCTTTTTCTAAATTTCCTGCCAGATTGAGGAACACTCAATTCCAGAATGAGTTTGCAAATGACGCTTCAGGTCCCTTTGATATGTGAAACACATTTGACACTGAAGACATGTGTAAGGCCTCTCTCCAGTGTGAACTCTTATATGCGTCTGAAGGTTTCCTTTAAATCTGAAGCTCTTTCCGCACTGAGGGCAGGTGAAAGGCTTCTCTCCAGTGTGAACTCTCATGTGAACCTCAAGGTTTGTCTTGTTTGAGCAAGTCTTTCCACAGTGATGGCACATGAAAGGCTTTTCTCCGGTGTGGGTTATGATGTGCGCCGTAAGATGATTTCTATCCGTGAAACTCATTCCACACTGATGACATACACAACAGTCTTCTCTTGAGTGAGTCCTCAGGTGCTTTGTAAGGGTTATTTTGTGTCTGAAACTCTTTCCACACTGATGACATGCGAACGGCTTCTCTCCAGTGTGACTGTTCATGTGATACCTTAGGTTTAGTTCTGTTGTGAAACTCTTATCACACAGTTTGCAGATGTAAGGCCTCTCTCCTGTGTGAATTCTCATGTGCCTGTTAAAGCTTCCTTTCTGAGTGAAACCGTTTCCACACTGAGGGCAGGTGAACGGCTTCTCTTTGGTGTGAACCATCATGTGGCCTTTAAGGATTCCTTTCGTAGAGAAACTCTTCCCACACTGTTGACATGTGAACGGCTTCTCTCCAGTGTGAATGTTCATGTGGACTTTAAAACGTCCTTTTTTAGTGAAACTCTTTCCACACTGAGGGCAGATGAAATAGCGTATAGTTCCTGTCCGTTGAGCTCTTTTTTGTGAGGAATATTTCTCAGTCTGTGAGCAACTAAACCGTTTTTCTCCAGTTGTGGAATCATGTTCCTCATACTGATCTCTCTCCTCCATTTCATTCAGTTCTTCACTATCCTCTTTCAGCGGCATCAGGTCTAAGGAGAAAAGAGACAAATACAAGTTAACACCAGTTTAATGACACAAAGCAACAGACATCAAAACCTTTAGACATGCTGAATCCTAAACACACTAAGCAACTGAAAGAGTTGTTACCTGTAATCTCAGAACCTCTTGCCAATATTTCTTACTCTTTGATTTGTTTAGGACACATCCCAAATACTTTCAAGCCGGCAGTTATCAAACACCTTACCAAAAACCCAGTTTTACCAAGAACTGTTTAATTATAGACAGGCCTCAAACCAGCAATTATGTCTAAAATAGAAAAATAATATTGGCCTCACGACTATGTTCAGTTTAGCAGAGAAAGGGTATTTGTGAACAATATCAGTCAGGATTTAAGCTTGAAGAAATCAGGCAAATTAAATAGTCTATCACAATCATGTTTTTATTTTATCTGTCATTACGCCTCATCTCTTTATCCATTTAGACTGTCTGATGTCCATATTTAGCTCTGCATGTGTCATAAAATAAAGCAACTTTCCTCTGTTTCTCTGACTGAAAATATGACTGAATTGGGCCAGTCACTGGAGAGAGTGCTAAAGCTCCTCAGGTCGTATTTTTGGTGGAAAATTTGTTGAAATGATCATTCTTACTAAATGTAATGTAACTATACTGTCCTGTGACGACAAATAAACAGAAACAGACATGCCTGAATAGGAATGCGTGTCCTCTTTCTTTTGTTAAATAATAATAAATAACACTTTATTTCTGTGTGTCTAAAGCGCAATCTTGACATAAATACATTTATTGTGGTCAATGTATCACTTATTAGTGTAAAACTGTGGTAAAAACATCAACAATCTTTAGGTAAACCACAAAAATGCCAACAAACGGCCACTTTTATTATGTTTGTTTTGCGATCTCGCTAGTTTCCAGTGATTTCTTTCTGATTAGTTTTCTGATAAAACTTTATTTGTTGGTGAAATGATGGGTTTGTGTGACGTTGTTCCAGAGAGAAGTGTGTTTTAGTGAAGCGCTGCAGAGCTTCTGGCCCGACAGTGGAAACACAGTGTGATTTGGGGCTCGGTGCTGCAGGTCCGAGGCTTTTAGCCAAGACCGGCCCGTTTAAAGCCCTGGCTCGCACTGGCCTGACAGTGGAAACGCAGCTATTAATTTCTGTAGAGCTGGACATTTAAATAAGGATCAAATGACTGAGATCAGCTTTGAGAATGAAACTGACCTGTTTGTTCCTCAGTTTCTTCATGTTTCACTCTGAACGTTTCTTCAAACTTCACGTCTTCACTCTCCTCTTTAATAAACGCCATCTTTAAGATGAGAATGAATAACAGAAAGTAAAACACTCATAACTAAATCTCTGGGTGCGTCTCAATCAGATCTAGCTCAGTAGCTCAGTTCACTGGTAAGAGTCAGTCAGAGAGAGTTAATGGACTTAAATTACCTGATTAGACTAAGAGCTAACATTATAACAGACGATTAATATTTAGTTCTGATTTATATTTGGTATTTAATAACTTTTAAATGACATTTAAATAGATTACACTAAGTAAAAGTTGTCATTTCACCTGTTTGTGTTTGTTGTTCTCGTTGTATTTACACGGTTTGACCAGCAGGAGCCGTCAGTGCACTTTTGATTCGTGCACTTTGAAAATGAATCATTTTGCAAAACATTTGGTTTAATTGACTCGGAGTTTAGAAAATCTCCGTTTCTCTCAAAACTACTTATCAGTGATCGAACTCGTGTTTATAATGAACTGATTAACGATATAGGGACTGAAATGACACGCATCTTTTCTGTTACTCATGTGTGGATGCGCTTTACTCACAAAAATAACGTTAATTAATGATAGATAAAGCATTACAATGTTACATTCAATAATACATAAAACATGTTTATATCGCTTGTAAAAACTAAAAAAGTGAATGAACCATTTAAACTCTTTAAATGCTTAAAAACACAAACCTTTCTTCAGCCGAATCACAACATTGAAAGAGCGCGACGCACCATGATGACGTCACATCACCACACCAAAATAAAAGTCCAGTTCAAAAGTCCATAAACATTCATGGGCGATTCTTAGACTATGGGCACTTTCATGTCCTTTGATCATATTTTATAAAAAACATTTAATTTTGAAAAATTAACACTTTCATAGTTAAATTTACAATGAAAGTACTTTAGGAACTTTTTACCGGTAGTCTACGATGATTTTTTCACCTTTTTAAACATCATTATACATGCAAATATTGCTGTTTTGTGCTTGTCCCACACCCAGACTTCTGACCTTCAATAATGAAAAAGAAGTGTAAAAAAATGATTTATCTATTTTGTTTTAATATGACTGAATAAAGTATCAGTAAAAGAATCAAAACATAATTGAGGTATTTAAGACAACTATTAATGTGATTTTATATACAAAATATAGTTGTCCCACAGTATTGCCGTAATTTCCACCACAACGCTGTAATGTCCCTTTAAAAAGTTTATTTGAAAGATTGTTTGGGTAGTTTCTATGGAGATGAACAATGACATCACAGCACATGTCTGACATGGAGGCGATTTTAAATTTCTTCAGCAACTTGGAGAAGAAAACTCAAGGTAAATGTTGCTTAAAATGAAAACATTTTTATTGTATGTCATTTCCAAACATGGCGTAACAATAAATGAGTTTGTAAATAAATAGATTTTTTAACACAAATAGATGTATTTTGCATGCATGCAATGCTAACTACCAATTCATAGCTAATATGTAATACTAGCTTGGATTTTTTTACAAAATACTGTAGGATTATCATTTCCACTACATTACCTTCTTGGGTGGAAATGACAAAGGTGAGGTGGAAATGACATTTATGCTTACAAGGTAGAATTAATAGATTGAGTGGCTACATATGAATATTTTATTTATTGAAATGTACAACGCTAATGTATTTATTCAAATATATATTTGTTTAAATGCCTTTTCATCTATTTTTAAGATGCTGCGGAGGTCAACTGGATAATGGTCTCACTATTTGTGGTTAAAGTTGTTTACAGTAAGACTGTAACTGTTCATCTGGTTATGGAACCAAACAGACTAATGACTAATGATTTGTTAAATGAGTTTCAAATAAATGTTTTCTGTTTTTCTACATGGATGTCCATTCATTGTCATTTCCACAACATCCAGTCATTTCCACCACCTCATAACTTTTTAAAAAATATGTACAAAATTCTAATCACTCATTAAAAATTTCTGCATAGTTTATGGGATAATGTTCCACTTAATGTAATAACACAAGTAGTTATTTTTCTGAAATGTATCTAACCAATGCAATATTATATTTCAGGTTGTGGTGGATGTAAGCTTTGTGTTTGGGCCTCATGACAATTAATTTACTTAATCCACAAATCTATGGTAATTGCAATATAGGTATAAATTGGTAAAACTATGTATGAAAGTGGTCTTACACTGTTAAGAAATTATGTATATCATAATAATTTTAAATAATAATCAAATATTTGCATGTGATGGAAATGACATTTGTTCAGTGTGGATCGGAAAATATGTCAAAAAACACCAATTTGTCTTATAATGTAAGTGCGTTCTCTTATGGATCATTAAACTAGACTAGTTATATTTAACTGTTAGACTGTGACAATTTTGATTTGAACACTTTTTTTTACCTCAAGTTCACAAGGCCAAAAGTGCCCGTAGTTGAAGAACCACCCTCATATACAAATTATAAAACATATATCAATGGCGTTTAAAGTTGAAATCTAATGCTGGATAAAAAGTTTGAACCACATATAATATGTGAGATTCTGTCTAAACATGAATCACCTTTTTTTAATTTTCGTTTGATGACATTTTTTTAAAACAGCTTTTATCAAAAAACTATTATTTTGCTACTATAAAATGAAACCTTCATAAGGGCAAAAATACTAAAAATGCAACAATCAATAACATTGATTGTGTAGTATATATTTTGTTAGACATACACGGGCGATTCTCTAGCACTTTTGGCACTGTAAGCTTATGGAAAATTCACAGGGGTCGGGAACCTATGGCTCTTTTCCGGATTTTATATGGCTCTCCAATTTTCAAATGTTGCCTGAAAATACACCCTTGAACATGATGATAAAATTATTTTTAAACTATTAGCATACTTGATTAATGTATAATTATGAATGTGTAAAATTAAATAAAATATGTACAAAATATTTAGGTAAGAGACTCGCAGCTTAATATGATTGACAGAGGCGTTTTGGCCTAGAACTGTTCATGACTGTGATCCGTGATGGCTCGTCAGATAGAGGAGATGCAGATCAACGACATCAGTTCAGGTAGTTACTTTTCTCTTTCCTTGGATGAGTCTACCGATGTGAGCAATATAGCACAGCTAAGCATAGTCGGGCGGTATGTGACGGGTGATACAGTGCGTGAAGAGAGTCTCGCTGTTTTGCCGATGAAAGATACAACAAGAGGTGAGGATGTGTTAAAATCTCTGATGGACTTTGCTGCAGAGAAAAATCTACCACTGAATAAACGTATATCTGTTTTGCTGCCTTTTGCTGCTTTGCTGCCTGTTTAAATGAAGTGAGGGCATTTCTGGAAAAGAAAGGAAATGTTCATCCCTAGCTCACGGACATTGAGTGGCTCATGAAGTTTCACTACCTGGTGGATATTACACGTCATATGAACCACCTCAATGTGAAAATGCAAGGCATTGGAAACACAATTGTGTCCCTGCAACAGGCTGTGTTTCCATTTGAAACAAAGCTGGAGCTGTTTATCAGGGACATTGAAAGTGGCCGTCTCCTGATCCTCTAAACATTGCGAGCATACAGAGAGGATTGCTTAGCGAGGGACCCCGCTCATCATTTCGACCTCAGGCAGCTTGCAGCCTTCACGTCTGATTTACTGATGTATTCAAATCACGTTTTGCGGACTTTCGCAGACATGGCGATTTGTTCAAAGTGATAACTCATCCACATGTGTGCACCGTAGACGCACAAAACTTGAGTGTCATCCCTGGCATCTCCATTGGAGATTTTGAGCTGGAAGCTGCTGAACTGAAGGTGTCGGATATGTGGGTGTCAAACTTTGTAACTTTGAATTCCGAACTGGAAAGCCTCGCTCGTCAGAGGGCAGAACTAGCAAAGCAACATAAGTGGGCAGATATGAGAAAACTCCAACGCAAAGACAATCTCAAACGAACTTCCAGCCACTTTCAGCACAATGCATTGTGTCAGTGTTGCTGTGCTGACGATGTTTGGCTCAACGTACACATGAGCAGTCCTTCTCACATCTGAACAACATCAAAAACAACCTGCGCTCAAGGTTAACGGATGAAAGCCTGAATGTCTGCATGAAGCAGAATCTCACCAGTTACGACCCCAACTACAAAGCACTCAGCAAAATGATGCAGCAACAGAAATCTCATTAATGTAAGTAGGGTGCAATAAACTTCTTGTTAAACACTTGTTTATGATGCCCGTGTCTCAATTTTTGTGGTGTCTTAGGAGTGCTAGAAACCAGCACTATGTCAGTGAACAAGATATAGTCCTTTTTATGTACTGTGTGTAGTAGCCTTCGCTTGGGTGTAACTGAGTTAAAAAAAAAATTAAAACCTGCATTATTGCCACCTACTATATAACTAAAAGAACTACTACCAGTGCAAGTCGTATTACTGCATTTGTTATTACATAAATATTTGCAAATGTATTTTAATACACAAGTGTAAACTTTGCTGTGGCTCTTTTGAAAAAAAATCTCTAAATATTTTGTTTGTTTGGATCTTCTAGATAAAAAGGTTCCCGACCCCTGCAATATAATATTGTAAAACTGCTAAATCTGCTAATAAACAGCCTCGCAAAAGCATTTTTAAAAGGAAACAGGGGCAAGATTTTGGTGGTTACTAGGATGTTGGAGCATTTACTTGATAATGACAGTGTATTTGTGCATTTGTTTGTTTATTTATTTACAAAAAAAGGCCAAGGACACAAAAGTGCCTGTAGTTGGAGAATCACACACACACTCATATAGTATATTCATGTACACATGTTGTATTCAGAAAATATACAAGCAGTTTATCAGTGTGTCTCGGTTTCAACACTGTCAGTTCTTACTGGTCTATTCCAGACATCCCACCTCTCCCTTAAATTCAGGGATTCTCACTATTCCTTAATCCCTCCCTATTCTAGCTTGAACGATGTCTGAAACTTTTTATTAATAGCACTTCTCCTGTTTATTGCCTCTTTAGATGACTTACTTCATTTGAATTACTCAACTGTAAGTCACTTTGGATAAAGGCTAAATGAAAAATGTAAATGTAGAAAAAAGAGAATTGAAACAAGGAGCATTAAGATATTTCAGAGTCTTTATTTTCTGAGTTGACAGAGTAAAACAGCATTTGTTGTCTCTTTCCCAGTATAATATAAATCCAAAATCCCTTTCAATATTTCACTCTCATCAAACAGGGGAAATACATTCAAATACAATATGATCTGTAGTAGATCCGTAACAATTCCAAAACTGTATTTAATTGCATGTGTTTACTGATACTGATCATTACTGATGAAAAGCCAAACAACCAGCAGCTTAAAACTTTTTCTAATAAAATACATCCTTGTTTTATAACATTTGCCAAATTAACATGTACAGTATGTCTTTACACAGATGATCTTTCATCAAATGATAAGGTTGAGTCCAATTGCATGTTTCTTCAGTTTCTTCAAACGTATTGGAGTCACAGTCATCGTTTCTGGTCAAGATCAGTCTTTCCCCACCACCTGCCTCGTTCTTTCCAAAAGGGATCCGGTTCATATTCAGCTGCAGAAAGCGGACTTTGAATGATGCTGTCTATGGCCTCTAATGCAAGGGACGCACACAGCTGACCTTATCGTTGAAGGAGAGCGGCACATAGCTGGGAACTTGATTGCCAGGGAAAGAAATAAGCTGGGAACCCCGACGATTGATGTGCTCGTACAGCACCCAGACTCCACTTTTCACTTTGTGGGACGAAGCATTGTCATTGAAACCAATTTCGTTGAGATTGGTTTCTTTGCGTATGATCACACTTCTTCCTTTATAGTTAACGTGCTCAAACAGCTGGATTTCAGGGTTGGCCCGGTCAATTGTGACCATCTTGAGGGAAGAAAACTTGCCTTTGTCATCAAGGGTGGTGTACTCTCCTTCCTCAAACACCCGCTGCTTTCCAGCAAAATCCTTGTCATAATACACCACCCATGGTTCGCCAATGACTTTTATGGAGCCGATGGAGTCGTTGAAGCCCTTCTCTCCTAAGTTGTGGACCTCATGGTTGAATTCAGCTGATCGGCCCCTGAAGCCGTCTTGGCTATAAACAATGATCTTGCTCATTTTGAATGATGACTCGAGGAGAGAGAGGCTGGAGAAGGCAAGTGTTTCTGAAGCAGATTCCTGTGGTTCTGCTGGGAACAGTGACTTACTTGGTGTGCAGAGTTGCCTTTTAAAGCACAAAAACACAACAAAGTGGGCGTTGACTGGGTTATGACAGGACATGTAGGTGTGGAAGCTGATAAACATGCCTAAACTTCTGCTCAGTATCGACATACATGTAACATAATACAAGTTTCAAAACCTGACTGGGGAAAACAAAAAAACATTGTATTGTGTTCACTTTGACGGCTGCTAAACTCTCAGATACAAGTTGCAACTGATAATCAGAATAGTCAGAATATAGTCAGAATCTTAAATAATGTTAATTGACTCACTTCACTAATTTCTTTAAATTATAAGCTGCATCATAACCGAGATGCAGAAATATCACAGAATCAATGTTCTGAAAGAAAATAAAATCTGTGACGAACAGAGTGAAAATCTTTATGCTCAGTGAACACGGCCTCATCCAACTCAAAGATGAATCCGAATATTAGCATGTGGCAATCGGCCAACGAGAACCAATGGCTTTTTAATGATGAAATTGACGTAATGCTTCTTCAGATGGTGATTTGTGAATGTGTGCAAGATTGGAGCGTTACGGTGGATGGAGACGGCGATCAGTTTCGGGTTTGTTGCTTAAAGCAATCGTCTGGCCTCGGAAGACTTTTTTTTTTTGGATCAATTATTGTGACTTTATTTTTATTTGCCCATTATGTGTTTCATATTGAGAAATGGTTCGGGTTAGGGGTCGGGGTCATGTTAGGTGCTCAAAAACATCTACACAATAGCATACCCCAGAATATCATGTCATGGTGACAAAATTATACCCCAATATATAATTTCATGATGATAAAATTCCGAAAAGGAACCGGCTTACTGGTGTT
Source organism: Squalius cephalus (assembly GCA_022829025.1). Lineage (NCBI taxonomy): Eukaryota > Metazoa > Chordata > Actinopteri > Cypriniformes > Leuciscidae > Squalius > Squalius cephalus. Next base: position 18,170,166 of record CM040794.1, on the reverse strand, counting down.
CGAGAGATTTGGAATCTCAATCATAAAAAAAGCGACCGATCGATTGGGGATTACCTGTTTTTGCTGGCTCTTTTGAGTGTATGTTGCCATCCCTTTTAGAAGTACATCTGCATCTTGAAATGCTGGATTACTTTCCTGGAGGACTTTAAACAGTCAGAAACTGTCCATATACTGCTCACGGATTCTCCATACCACCGGTGAGAATGATCTGGACTTTTGCACCTAGCGCACCGCACGCTGGACTGAAGGATTTATCACACACACACACACACACACAACGCTGTGAAAATGTTAATTGTATACATTTTATTATTTTTGGTTGGTTTGTTTTTGTATAATACACTTGGGTTTTCTGCTGGATTATTTGTGTTGACATTTGTTATTTCTCCTCCATAATGTTACTTTCTGAAACGGGACAATTGTTCCCTTCATATAGTGTAAACTCCACAAAGTATTCTAATGGAGTGTTACAACATGCATTTGTCTTGGAAACGTGGTGATATTTAACACACAAAAACCCCAACAAATCAAAGAAACAAGATAAAATTCGCACTAATGACTTATGAATGGTACTACTTCAGAATTGGGTACTGGCACTCCTAAATCCAGCTAATGGGTCACATAACCCGCCAATGGACTGCCAAACCAAATAAAAGAGGCCTCCTGTCCTGAGATCGTCCCTATCAAATCTTTACAGAAAGAAAAAAGAAGAAACACAAGAGAATGCACCCATATCAATATCACCAAGTGTAGTGTCATGACGCATGCCTTTAATCAGCTGCCGCTGCCACACTTGCTGTGTGGGAATCTTTGCTGATTAAACTGGGATTCATGTAGAGTGATCATACCATGTTCGACTGAAAGTGAAGCCTTGTAATGTCAGAATGAGGAGATGAAACAAGGTACAGCTGCTTTTTCTAACACTTTGCAAACACGAATATTAACACGGAGCAGGGGTGTCCCAACTCGTGTCCTGCAGAGTTCAGCTCCAGCTCGCCTCAACACTCCTGCCTGGAGGACTCTAGTATGCCTTGATTCGCTGATTTAGCTGTGTTTAATAGGGGTTGGAGCTGAACTCTGCAGGACAGTGGCCCTCCAGGACCCACTTTAGACACCGCTGGCTTTTTAGACTTTTCATTTAATTATATATATAATATTGGCAGCAATAACACTGCAAACCTTTGCATTCTACCTGTTAAGTTTGTCGTAATATTAAGATGTATGAAGCGCTACAGAAATAAAGGTGACTTGAGATGAATTTTCACATCCTATGGGTCTAACCAACTTTACAACCAAACTGTTCCCACAAAATCTACATAGGAATTATGGGGTAACTGTGTTTTCCAGACTATCAGATACAGTATAATTTGTTTTCTGTAACGCGCCCGTTATTTAAAGTGTGGGTGTCTGCAGGCTGGAGTAAAGGGTGTGGAGAAAGGTCTTTATGATTCGTCACTAAAGCAGCCTGTCAGGGTGTGGGGTTGGGTTAGGGCTTAGTTTCTGTTTTTGTAGCAATTCACCTTTCAGCACGTCCATTACTCTGACCTTCACCTATCCCCTTCTCCTTAATTTAAAGAGTTTCATTCCTGTGCATCAAGCAGGTACAGTTGAGCTCTTACTGTATGTATGTGCACTGATCAGTGTTTGTATGTGAATAAAAGCCTGAATTAAATCAGCTAAGTCATGGTGTCTCGTCAGAAGACTGGATTAAACCACTCCATTCATATGGATTTGTTTTACCGTCTCTTTATTTTACAAAAAAAAAAAAAGATAGAGTGAAGAATGTTTGAAAACAGACAGTTCACAGTAGCCATTGACTTCCATGGTAGGAAAAATAATAATATGGAAATCAATGGCTACCGTGAACTGTCTGGTTTACAACATTCTTCACTCTTCTATCTTCTTTAGTGTTCAGCAGAGGAAAGAAACTCATACATGTTTGGAACAACTTGAGAGTGAGTAAATTATGACAGAATTTTCATTTTTGGGTGAACTATCCCTTTAACGTATGTAAGACTTGAACACTATGCTCAGGCACGGATTTAGAAAGCAGAGGCCCCTGGGCACAAAATCGTGGAGGCCCCCCTCTCCCCTCGTAGGCTCGTGCTAACATAAACTAACACAGCATCTTAATTTTTAGAAACAGTAAAATTAAGCTGTGGGTTTTTCTTTAGTTTAAAACAAAACCACTTTCTCCAACTCCATTTCTTGCGATGTTAACTGTGACAGCAAAGGAGATCTATATCTATAAAACAAAAGACAAAATGGAAACTATCACGGAACAAAATCAACAGAATTTATTGGAATAAAGCAGATTAAAATCTATGAAAATACAGCCTAATAACATAACTAAGAATAACTATAGTCATGTCTGTACAGTCTGTCAAAATCGAACTAGCTTCCCACACTGACCACAATTTTATCTAAAGAGCTGACTTTGGAAAAACAGCTGATTGTTGAGCACCTCTTTTTCTCTCTCTCACTGTCTCTCCCCTTTACGGTGAAACAGATGATCAGCGATATACTAGGTTGGGTACAGCTGCATCACCTCCCCTCCTGGCCACCCTCCTCACTGACAGATCCACCAGTTTAACAGCACAAGGGACTCTTTACTGCCTGGGACCTTATGCGACAGTCTTTTTTCTGGCCTTTCTCCTTGAAAACTCCTCCACGATTTCAGTGAAGTCCAGGTCTCTGACGAGATCCGACTCTATTGCCAGAATTGCCAGAGAGTTCAAGCGTTGTTGACTCATCCTTGTTCTCAGTTCATTTTTAATTCTCGCCATGTGGGAAAATGAACGCTCCCACAGTCTGTCACTGGCAAAGTGAGAAACATCCTCAAGGCCACGTACACATTAGGGAAGACGGATTGCAGGCCAAGTTCCAACATGGTGTTCAGCATCTTTGATGGCGACTTGTCTTGCTCACACATGAATGATCTGAATTGTATGAGCTCGTTGGCAAAGCTGCTGTTTAGGTCTGATGGATATGCACAGAGTAGTGCATTGGCATGTTTTGTGACCTCACTTTTGCTTGTTGTTTCTGACATGAACAAAACTCCAAATATATCCGTCAATTCTTTGTAGGCAGACAGGCGATGATCAAGACCAGTGATGGACGAAGTACACAGACCATGTACTTGAGTAAAAGTTGAGAAACCTAGTGTAAAATATTACTCCAGTAAAAGTGGAAGTGCTCCCTTTAAATGTCGACTTGAGTAAAAGTATAAAAGTACTTGGCTTCAAATGTACTTAAGTATCAAAAGTAAAAGTAATTTGGTGTAATGTAGTTCCAATGTCTTGTTATGTCCTTTATACACTCAATCAAGTCATTTAAGGTAGAAAAAAAAGCCCACTAACACCACTCAAATAGAAAACAATGTTTTCTATTTGTGATATCTGGTACTGATATCTTTTGAAATTATCATAAGCACATCATACTAAATGGAAACCACATGATTAAGAATAAATAGGGTGGGGGGAAACCACATTAGACACGTATTTCTTAAAGTGTAAGTTGCAGGTTAAATTTTTCACGAAGTAATGCAATGTGTTTATTAAACATAAAGATAAGAACCGCCCACCATTGTTTTTTATACCAAAATGCTGATATAATATGAAAAGTTGGCACTTTTAACAGTGGTTTTAACCGCTCCCGCTCCCTTCCACTAGATGGGGCGTGACGTCATAAGAGGAACTCACTAGTAGAGTCACCGCACGCTAGCAGCTATAGATGCCTTACATAACTTCAGAAAAGTTGGTTGTATGTTTTATTTGATAAAAAAAATTGGATAAAATAACTCCATTGTAAACATACTCGTGTGTGCTGACTTCAAGGGGACCGTGATCCTGCCTGAAATGAGAATAAGCTATTCGCAAAACAAACGGGTTCAGGCACGTCAGATCAGCCGGTCGCAGGTCGAGCTGTTCCACTAAACTCCAAAACGCGTTCACCTCACGGCAGCACACACTCTCCACTGCTGATTCAACTGGGTGGCATAGCCCACACAAACACAGTGATGGGGACATCGATCTCTCTTTTTCTTTTCTGACAATAAACATCGCTAATTAAATCGTGAGAAATTGATAACGCGTGGATTGAGGAAGGGTATTACATGACGTCGATGAGACTAGAGATTGCGCCTGTGCAGTGTGTGCATCTCTAACGTTGCAGGCTTGCACCTCTGATTTGGACTGACTTACTGTAAGTAAATAATGTCTTCAGTCGTTGTCCCTCCTTGCTATTCTACATGACGGCAATATTTTGAAAAGACTTGCTTGTTCCGTTATATTATCCGGGTTAAGTTTGCACCAGGCTAGACTAGCTCTAACGTAGCTAACGTTACTCACCTGGCCAACCCTCCACTAATTCTCCTCACACCAAGCATTAATAACTCTTTGAGTGCCATGGCTCCCCTATCTCACGCCTGACCAGTTAAAAATTGTAGGGCTGTGGTCCATAAAGAATTTGATGGTTTCCCACATCCTCAGTCGTTCTCCAAATAGCCATAATACAGTAGGAATCTAGCAGAGTACGGGTTGCGAGTTCCTCTTGTGACGTCATCACCCAGTAACTGAAAAAACACGCTACCTTTGAAGAAACCCCAATAAATGTTATTTTAACGCATTTTAAGACAGAAATAATTAAATATATACATATAGAGCACTTTAATTTACACATTAATTGGCTGTGGTGGTTAACATGCAACTTACACTTTAAACAATTTATTGTTTGAAGTAATGTAGAAATCTTACTCCTTTATCACATTGCACATTGCTCCTTTACTATATATCACAGCTGTGCAATAACTTGCAAAAACGTATTTACTCAAGTTGACAAAGGATGTCTTTTTTCCAATTTACTAAACATGACTCCTTACAACACAGCTGTATGTGCACTCTAAAAACAAATGTTAGTGTTTGCATAAATCACACAAAAACAGAAACTAACACACCACCAGATTTCCCTGAAGACTTACGTAGTATGTAGAACTACTAACTAGTAGTGATGTGCTATAACAGAAGAATAACAGAAATAGTACTGTTAACTGTATAAAGCTAAAATATTTTTTGTTTAGTTTGAGAAGGAGCTGATTTTCAAAATTTCTGGCATCCAATCTTGCCCTTCTTGGGCTGAAAATCAGTCCAGCAGTGCTAAAGAGATGTTCGCATGCAGCAGAAGCTGGTAAGGCAGTGTTGATTTTAAGAGACAATTTGCAAACCGCAGGATAAGATTGCAGTATCTCTTTGTTGTCTACTTTAGAGGCAAGGTACCCTTCTAGCTGTTTAACACTTTCCTGCCCATGAGTTGTCTTCATGCTTGAAAAGAAGTTATTGTCATCTGAAGCAGTCGATCCATTGGCTGGTGACTGATGTGAACGTTCTTCCTCCATATGGTCCTTGATGTAGGCAAGTCCTAATATTCAACTTATATTGGGACAGATGCCAGAAATCATGTTATATAAATGATAGGGCAATTCCGGTGTACAGTACAGAGGAAAAAGAGTGAACTAATTTGGAGCAACATGCACAGTTATGGATAGGCAGCTAAAGCTGACATATGAGGGCAAAGATCAGTTTCTATGCCCCATTAGATCAGCTTTACTTCCCTGGCCACAACTCAGTCTAGGTTGTGTCAAATTTACTTGTTATTTTTCCTGAACAACATGAACAGCATGTAGTACCTTGAACAATAAGGCTATGGGGTCCATCTACATCAAACTTGCCTTTTAGGCATATATATGAATCCAGGTCACAACCCCCCACCCTTTTAAGTAAATAAACTTATATAAATGTGCTTGTTTCGTTTTTTTGTTTACTTTTGTTTTGTGAACTAAGTGCATGACATCTGAAATAAAAATGCAACAAAACAAAATGCAACAAAATGTACATACATAGATACATACCTAGGTTTAATAGGTTCTCATCAGATGTCCACGCTGTTTTAAATTTTGGGAGCAGTATGGCAGCAGCAATAAACTCTGGTTCTGCCATCATGTCTTTAAAGCGCTTTTGTAGTCCCTCTAGGGCTGCATCCACCAAAGGTTTGCAGTACCTGGAATTAGAGGTGGGGGAGAGAAACTGATACAGTACAATATCACAACATTTACAGCGTGCATTTATACTGAGACAATGACAATAACAACAAGCATCCCAATACTTAATTGTTAAATATGATTTGACGGTCTTACATCTATTGTGTTCTTGGTCAATATGTGTTCATAAAGGCCTCTTTTTAATCATTTTACTAATGGCACACATTAACTTCCTACACGTATGCTATATGAAGTTTTAACGGAGCTGAATTGTGTATGATAAGGAATACATCTTAATAACATGGGGGGAAAGAATCTCTACCTGGAATTTATGTGGATTCGTTCAAGCTTATTGATGAGGAGCGTCAGAGTTGGCAGAAGCCATCCCATCTGAACATCCGTCTCAGCTTGAAGAATGTTGAGGGCTTTGGCGAGAGGACCCATGGTTCTGGCAAATTCCTCCAGAAAGGAAATTTCAACTGAACTCAACCTAACAAACATAAAGAACACTTAAGTCTTGTGTGTGTGTGTGTGTGTGTGTGTGTGTGTGTGTCTGTCTGTCTGTGAGAGAGTGTGTGTTTGTGTGTCTGTCTGTGAGAGAGTGTGTGTGTGTGTGTGTGTGTGTGATGAGTGGTGACGCTGCTCGGACTATAATTGTCCTCCGTTTCCCCTTACTTAAAGCAACTGAATAGTTAAGCAATATTTTCCAATATTACATATTGGAATGAAAGGTATATTTAAAAAAAAGTTACACTTACATTGGCAACTTCAATGCACTGCATACAGTTCTCAGGGCCCCTTCTCCTTCATCTTTGATTATTCTCATGATTCTTTCAACAGAGAGAAATAATGAGTTCCATCGTGTGTCGTTTGGCCAGATCAGTTGTATTTTGCATGCTTCCTCTATGATGTCTGAAGCAGTGGAGGATCGAGATGTCTTGTTCCATAACCCACTGCATTTCGCAAAAGCTGATCGTGACAGTCTTTTATCATTGGAATTGGCCTTGGCTGCATCAACTGTGGCAACAAGGTTTAATAGATGACATGCACAGCGATGATGCTTTTGAAGCTGAAATTGTAAGCCATCATCTTCCATTAAGATCAGTGTTACCTCAATGAAGTCAACATCAACACCTTCCTCTTCCTGTTCATCATCATCACTGCAAGCATCCTCTTCAGTCTCACTGGAGGCACAGTTATTGTTCTCATCTTGTTGTTGTTCTCCATATTCTCTAAATGCCTTTATGAAATTGGACCCATTGTCTGTGGTGGTTCTAACTATTTTTTTCTCTATGCCAAATTCGGAATGGATGTCATTCAATGCACTGCCCAACACATCAAAAGTGTGTGGCCCTTTAATCCACCGGCAAGCAAGTGCCACAGAGCACCTCTTCAATGAATCTGGATCCACCCAGTGGGCAGTGACCCCGAAAAATCCTCTCCTTCTTGCACTCCAACAGTCAGTTGTTGTGGCAATGAATTCAATGGAGGATATTGCTTATTTAATATTTCTCTTCATTTCTTGGGCACCCTCTTCTATTTTCCGGCGCAATGTAGTTCTGGACATCACACGTGAATTAGGCTGTAGCTCTTGCACTAAAGCATGAAACGCAGGCTGTTCTACCACAGTAAATGGTTGAAGACTCTGAATTACAAAATTTATGACTACGTTGTCTACCTTTGATTCACAATCTTCGTTTCTCCTAATTTCAGTTGTCTGGAAGTGGAGGGAACTGGGTTTTCAGCTTTTCTTTTTCGAGGGGCTGTCAGGGCATTGTATCTTTCCAAGTGACTTGAATGCTTTCTCTGGAAAGAAAGGGGGAAAAACACATCATGAACATCATATCTTCACAGCAATATATCTCAATTTCATAAATGAAGTACACATTTCATGTTTTTTTGCATGTACCAAGTAGGCTGCCTAGAAGGCTGAGTAACTAGCTAGCCTACATCAATCGCAGGCTACTGTTCAAGTAGCTACTAATCAATCATACCTTGCATGTAAACCTAGTCAAATAGAAGCCTAAATGTCAGAAAAATGCATTGGCCTAAATGCATTTTCATCATTTTACAATGAATTTCTTTAGACACACTACACATTCTATGAACGAGCTTGGCATTTTTAGGGGGTAACGTTAGGCTATTTCTAGCCAAGTGCCTTGGTGTTAATGAGCTTTGCTAACGTTACTAGTCTGCAGTTTCCTAGCTTAACCTTGCACAATGCAACTGATGTCCACGTTTATTATTAACACAACGTATGCACATATTATATCCAGTTTGGGTAAAATGACAGGTATATAAGCCTTTAATTAATTTCACAGTCAAACTGAAAATTACTTACCTCTATGTGTTTCTTTAGATTGGACGGCGAATTCTTGAAAGAAGAAATCGTATGCTTCTGAGGCAGACAGAGAAGGCACTTAAAAATGAACGATTCGTTCTTCCTTTCCACTACTTCAAATAGTTCGCTTAAATATGGCCATGGGTGCTCAATTTCAATGTCTGGCGTTTCTTCCATTATTGCGTTGGCTATAAACGTGACAGCGAAAATTCGGCAAATGAATGCTAAACAGAGATAAGGATGAAGGAGAAGGCAAGTTGGGACAAGTAGCAGGCAGGCAGCAGCCATAGACAGTAAAGCGCAGGCGCAGCCAGCAGCAGCAGCGCCCAAACTGCACGAAACACGATGTGTTCTGATTGGTACACTTGCGGAGCACGTGCACTTATTTGGACCTGTCACTGGTCACGCATGTATGTCGTGGAAAGGAACATAGAAAGAAACGTAAAGTACAGATACGCTAAAAAGTTACTTAAGTACGGTAACGAATTACTTGTACTTCGTTACTGTCCACCACTGATCAAGACAGCTAACCAGTTTGTCTATGACTACATAAAACGTGTCCATTTGGAATTTCTTCCTCCCATCATGTAGGTTGCTTGGATCTTCTTTAGGCTCACTCCCTTCATCTCCAAAGGTTTTCCGTTTTCTGCTTCGTTGTAGCTCACACTTGTAGGTGTGGAGCACACCTGTTACATTCAGAGATGCTTTTTCATACATCTCAAACTGATCACGTTGTGTGGAAACAAACGCACGCAATGACTCGTAGTCTCACTGCTGTCAAAATGTTGATGTCACTTTTTTGTAGCATTATGCTTGTGGCTTGAAATCTGTCAAGGATTGTATCCCAGAAAAAGGCCATAAATGCAGTTTCTAGATATTTAAACTTAGCGCACAGCACCCCTGCTTCATGTCTGGTGTCTCTTTTTTCCTCATCTGAGCTGGCTATATTTGCAAGTGCCTCCTTTATCTTTGCATAGTTTATCGATAGAGCTTTGGTGACATCTGCTCGACAGCTCCATCGTGTACCTGAAAGAGATTTCAGTGTCAAACTTATCCCGTTGGTGTTGCGGAAAACTTTCACCCATTGGTTGGTAAAGGAACAAAATGTATACAGTGACTGCAACATGCTAAAGTAATTTCCAACTTCTGTGCTGCTTGCCTCTATGGTGTTGACTCCAACTAATCCAGGGAGTGAGCTGCGCAGGGTACATAAGGCATTAAAGGATTTCTCTTCTTTAGATGCGCTTGAAGTCCATTATACTTTACAGACATATTACTGGCATTGTCATATGACTGGCCTCTGCAATTTGACAGCTCCAAGCCTAAGCTCTCAACCATGGCAACAACGTATTCTGCCAAACTTTCACCTGTGTGGCTTTCAATTGGCTCAAAAGCGAGAAAACGCTCAACAACTTTCCCTTTCTTGTCAACAAATCTGAAAATAAAAGTAAGTTGATCAACATGGGACAGGTCTGGGGTTGAGTCGACAACTACAGAAAAGTATTTGGCTTCCCTAATTTTATCTGCAAACACTTTTCAGACTGGATGGAGATATCCAGCTTTATGAATGAATGAATGAATGAATGAATGAGGCATTTATATAGCGCTATATGTCTACTGTAGGTCTACACTCAAAGTGCTTTACAATCATATCAGGGAATCTCTCCTCAACCACCACCAGTGGTTATTAGATCTGAGGAAATCACGGGATCTGGCCAATTGATTGAATACAGAATGATGCACTTAAATCCTTAAATTGTATCCAGAACTTATTTCATGAGTTCACACTTACAAATAGAATAAAAATAGAATAAAAGCGTATTTGGCGTGCTGTCCGAGGAGAGGGCTCCGGGCTCGGTATTCGGCCCGAACCCAGAGTACTCCCCCAAAAGCTGCAAATAAATGCAGGACAGCTGCCAGGATGATGTTGATGACCCCCCAAAACTTGCAGAGTGCAAAGCTTAAGGTATCAGAAGTGGGAAGGGGTTAGTCGCTGGATGTCTTCTTGTGACATCAGACAGGAGTTGGTTGTCATGACGTCAGATGGGTGTGCTTCTAAGGTGGTAGGCTGGGGATGGTCATATTTTTTTATTTTTTTTTATTTATTTAACTTTATTTATATAGCGCTTTTCACAATGCAGATTGTATCAAAGCAGCTTCACAGTATTAAATAAAATAGTACATCAGTGTTTGTTTCTAGTGTAAAACGTCCACGTTTGGTAATGCTGATCAATAGTATTGTTGATTGATTGATTAAATTAAGTATCCCCAACTGAGCAAGCCAAAGGCAACAGTGGCAAGGAACCGATATGTGATGTATTTCTGCGGAAACGGAGGAGAATGGTATAACCGCTGCAGTGGAAGCAAGTTTGATGGAGAACTAGCTCCTGCAGGGGCAGAGGAGATGACACTGCTGCGGCAGTGGATCAAACTGGCTTTTGGCTTGCTTTCCAACTATCTGATGGCAAAAGGATGGATAATTGAGTACTTGTGGGAACGGAAGAGGAAACACTGCTACGGGAAATGGAGCTCCTGCGGGAGTGGAGGAGATGACACTGCTGCGGCAGTGTACCAAACTTGCTTTTCAATTTGCATTTAAATATCCAAACTATTTTGGACATAGAACTGAGCTTCTGCGGGAGCGGAGTAGATGACACTGCTGCGGCAGTGGACAAGTTTGGACGGAGTAACGGAGCTCCTGTGGGAGCAGAGTAGATGACATTGCTGCAGCAGTTGACCAAACTTGCTTTTCAACTTGCTTTTTAAATATCTAAATCAATTTAGGACATAGAACTGAGCTCCTGTGGGAGCAGAGTAGATGACACTGCTGCGGCAGTGGACAAGTTTGGACGGAGAAACGGAGCACCTGCGGGAGCGGAGTAAATGACACTGCTGCGGCAGTGGAACAAGTTTGGACGGAGTGATGGAACTCCTGCGGGAGTGGAGTAGATTAGCTGTAGTAGAAGGACTTGGTTTTGACTTGCTTTTAACTGACAGGAGAGCCATTTGGGTGGAGAAAGGGCTCCTGTTGAAGGAAGAGGTGATGCTGCAGTGGTGTTGGAAATAACTTGCTTTCAAACTGTGATCCGAAAGGTGAGTGGGACGGAGATCTGAGCTCCGGCTGGAATGGAAATAGCTCTGCTGTGGCAGAAAAGCGAGGTAGGATGGGGAACGTGGCTCCTGCAGGAGTGGTGGCCTGTAGGGTTGGGTGTATGAGGAGTTGGCAAAAGAATTTAGCTGATGAGGGTTCGTTGGGCTTTTTTGATATGGAAGCGATTTGAGCGGATGTTACTCTTGAAGGCTTCTGATGACCAGCGGCCAAGTGATTGGATCTGCTTCTGAGAGAGGCCTTTTTGAGCAGCTGTGGTTGCTGTGCCTATGCGAAATGAATGGCTGGAAAAGTGTTCTGCTGGGATGCCTGAATGGAGCAAAATGGATTTAAAGTGGTTTTGGAACCAGAAACGTGTGACAGGGCAGTTGGAGTCGTCTGCGAAAAGTGGGTCGGAAGGGGATTTAGTCTGTGAATTTCTGAAAAGCAAGTAGGCTGAGAGAGTTTGGTATGGTTGGATTGGTGATGAGAGATTGAAAATGTATATTAAATGGCCTTTCCTGGTTTGATCTGTCTTACTTTGCTTTATGAATTAGGAGATGGTTTTGTTGTCTAGCGCTGATAGATCTGTGATTGTGGGGTGGACTTTTGTGTTAAAGCTGGAAGTGATGGTGAGTTCTGAGCATCTGAGAAAACCGAAAAAAAAAACAATATGAACATTGCGTCCAGTGTGCGGGCAGTGTTGGTGGAGTGGTAGCCTCTGCGGAGGGTGGAGATGCATTTAGTGAGTATGTCTAATGTTATTGGTTGTCTGGCATCTGGGTAGGTGGGTTAGTTTTTTGGATGCATTTGATGAGCATTGATGTCTGAGAATTTGCTATATCTGCGGAAGTTGAACCAAAAATGAGTTTGTGGAAGAATTGGATTCCGCTTAGATAACCCTTGTTGGAGCAGGCTTTGAGGTTCTTGATGCTGTTGAGATAGGATATGAATGAAGTGATGGTGAGCAGAGAAAAATTGGGAAAAGGCAGGTTGTATGTGAAGTGAAAAGACTTAAAACACTTCCATGCGGTTAAGTAAGATTGGAGGGTGCTGGATGAAATGGCTTGAAGAATGGAATTAAGAGAGGCATCGAGAAGTGGTTTCAATGGGTGGTTTATGGGAATATCAGCTCTGAATAGTGAAGTACTGGGGTTGGGAATGGGTCCGCATCTGGTGCCAGCAGCCTGAATTTCTGGAAAGCAAAACGAGAGAGAGAGTCAGCTATTTGATATTTGGACCCGGGAACATGTTTTGCAGTTAAGATGAACTGATCACAGGCTGCGATCCAAATGAGGCATCTTAGGAGAGGCATTAGTGCGGGGGAATTTGAGCGGCCTTTGTTGATGCAATGCACGGTTGCTTCGTTGTCGCAGTGCACTATGATGCTGTTAGTTGACCATTCTTTACCCCACAGGAAAGCTGCTACCACTAAAGGATACAACTCGAACAGCACTGAGGATGTTAGTGACTGCGGTGAGTCTAACAGCTGGGCGGGCCATGTAGACGCGAACTAACAGCCTTGGTAGAATCCCCCGAAACCTGCATCGGTGAACAGTTGGATATCCACGGGGAGAGAAATTAGATTATTACAGAAAAAGGACAGGCCGTTCCATTATTTAAGGAAGGTTATCCATAAACTGAGCTTGTTGCAACATGAAGTAGTTAGGGAGATTTGGTCTTCTAGCGCTTGAACTTATGACGCGAGGAAGAGGAGATGAGAGATGAAAGGGCGGCCTTGCGGGATGATGCGCATCGCAAAGTTTAAGTGGCCGAGCAGAGATAGTAGCTCTTGTTTAGAACAATTTGGATTTTCTAGGAGGGTGGATGCGACCAGAATAATCCTGTCGATTTTTTCCTTTGGCAGTGAGGCCTGGAAGTTAACGGTGTCCAATTTAATGCCCAGAAATTCGATGGATGTGGCTGGACCCATGGTTTTGTCTTGGGCGATTGGAATCCCGAGCTCAGTAAAGACTTTTTGGACTGTGAGAAGATGCGTGGCTGGGACGGAGTCGGGTGGTGAGATGATTAGGAAATCATCTAACAGGTGGATTAAGTAGGGAATTGAGTAGTTATTGGAAAGAATCCAACAAATGGCCTCTGATAGCATGTCGAAAATCTTGGGGCTGCAGCCAAAAAGTTAAACGGACGGCAAAGTAAAATTTTTCTTGCCAGCATACGCCAAACAAATGCCATGAATCTGGGTGAATAGGCATCACTTTAAAAGCAGAGGTGATGTCGACTTTAGCGAGCCAAGCGCCGTAACCCGCATCTTTAATCAAGGTTATAGCTTGGTCAGTGGTGTGGTAATTGAGAGAAAATTGTTCAAACGAAATAAGGCTGTTTATGCTTGGAAACGGGGAATTGTGTGGGGCTGAGAAATCGATTATTAAGCGATTTTTGCCTGAAAATTTTATAGTAGCCAATGGGGCTGATGCGGAAACACTCGAAAGGAGGAATGTTGAAAGGACCAATCATAAAGCCTGATTCGATTTCTTTTTTAATCAGGATGTCGACTGTGTCAGGTTCAACATGCTTTCAACGCCGGGTTTGAAGCTGTGCTCGAGACCAGACAGTAAATAGTCTGTAAAGTTAGTGTTAGGGTGGTGAGACAATTCAGTAGACAGATGAGAAATATTCACAGGAATCGACAGGTAATTTTTTAAAATCTTTATTTACAGACCTTTTTACAGGGCATATAGTGCGGGCGTGAGCGCCGCCACAATAGCTGCAAATGTGTAAATAACGGCAGCGTTGCCATGATCAACGTCCTGAGTTAAAGTTATTGCAAACTTGGCTGTTGGATAGGAAATTTCTTCTTTTGGAATCTATGGCTGAGTTGTTGAAATTTATGTTTGCTGGCGACGGGATGTAACTGGTTTGAAGGGTTAATCAAGGGACAAGCTGTGGTGGAGTGAGAAACGGATCTGCAAACAGTGCAGGATATGTTACGGCAGCCTAGGAACACTCTATTGTGTAGTTCTGTGTCTAGGGTGCCCCAGTAAGGGCACTGGTTCCACTGGGCTACGCGGACAGCGCATTTTGCTGAGAACAATTCTGCAGTGCAAAGGCAAAAGACCGTAACTTCGTTTTTGGTCGAAAATTAGTTATTTATATTTTTGGCACTTTCAAGATCTCCTTTATCATGTGGTTAATTATCTTGAATCAATTCTGTTGTTTTTTTCGAGAAAATAATGAGTTGTCTTAACAGTAACTTCCAAAAGCCCATGAGAAACCAAGGCAGAACACCGTAACATCAGTTACTGCTCTTTGGCTTTGTTTTGGAACGCTCAAATTGAGTTACGGTGCTCTGCCTTTGTTTAGCCGCGCGTCAATATGAAGTTACTGTGCCGGTGTTCAATCAAATAATGCTACCTACCAGATTGTACGGTGTTCTGCCTTTGTTTTACTGTCCATTAAAAAATTACGGTGTAGCCTGTGTACTTTGTACAGCAGCCATCAGTCCCTGTAACTTCTGATGTCCTCAGAGCTTTGTCCTAAACAAACGCGGTCAGAACATTTATGGTCTGAAACCGCTCCATCGAAAAACGTACGATATCGATCGCGATAACGTTACACATTGCCGTATCAGATGAATACAACTGTCACAGGCCGGGGCGGCCTTCCCTCCCCTTCTGAGCGTACCACCTCGAGGAGTTACCCAGAGACACCAAAGACCAGACAAGATAATTATCAAAAACTTGTATTTTATTTAGTTAAAATAAGTCCAATCTCAAACTAAAATCCACCGGCTGATCCTCCTCCCTCTTCTACCAGGTTGCGTGGGAAGTTCGCACAACAATCCCTCTTCAGACAGGCAGAAGCAGACAATGGAGCAGACACTGGTAAGGGTTCGCACAGCAACTCCTCTTCGGCCAAAGGTAAGTAGTGGAGCAGACACAGGTAAGGATTCGCACAGCGGTTCCTCTTCAGCCCGACATAAGTAGTGGAGCAGACACTGCTAAGGATTCGCACAGCGGTTCCTCTTCAGCCCGACATACGTAGTGGGACAGACACTGGCAAGGATTCACACAACAACTCCTCTTCGGCCGGAGGTGAATAATGGAGCAGACACTGCTAAGGATTCGCACAGCGGTTCCTCTTCAGCCCGACATATGTAGTGGGACAGACACCGGCAAGGATTCACACAACAACTCCTCTTCGGCCGGAGGTGAGTAATGGAGCAGACACTGCTAAGGATTCGGCCGGAGGTGAGTAATGGAACAGGCACTGGCAAGGATTCACACAGCAACTCCTCTTCGGCCAGACCTAAGTAGTGGGGCAGACACTGGCAGGAAATTGACAACAAGGGAAGGGGTCACTCTTCTCACAGGACAGCATCAACCATTTGAGTGTCACCTGTTTGGGGTAGGGGGAAGGATAGGGCAGGGGATCATCCGACGCAGTATAATGGTCCGTCGTAAATGGCAGCCGGGGGCTCTCTTGCTCTCCCTCTTGTAGGACACCCCTGATGGTGGGACGGACACTAGTACGGATTCGCACAGCAATTCCCCTTCAGCCGGAGGTAGGTGTTGCGGCAGGCACTGGTAGGAATTTGACAACAAGGGAAGGGGTTACTCTTCTCACAGGACAGCATCAATCATTTGAGTGTCACCTCTTTTTGGGATAGGGGGGAGGATAGAGCAGGGGATCATCCGACGCAATGTAGTAGTCCGTCGCAGATGGCAACCGGGGGCTCTCTCGTTCCCTCCACGAGACACACCCGCTAGCTGGGGGCCACTCTCCTTCCACAAGCCGACGATAGTTGAAATGCAGCGACGGACAGTAACTTCCCCACAGAACCGTGATGGCCGCCTCCGCTGGCAGAGGACAATTTCTCTACGTTCACAGGACAACCGTGGTGAGTACAGGATTTAACAATCAACAACTGGGTATTCTTACCACGGAGCAGTGACGGCAGCATTCGATGGTAGAGGGCAGTTTCTCTATGTTCACAGAACCACAGTGATGAGTACAGGTTTCAACAGTCAACAGCTGGGCCTTCTTTCCACAAGGCAGTAATCACAGCCTTCATTGGCAAAGAGCAGTTTCTCTATGTTCACAGAACAAACAGTGGTGAGTACAGGTTTCAACAACCAACAGCTGGATCTTCTTACCACAGAACGGTGATGGCAGCATTCATTGGCAGAGGGCAATTTCTCTATGTTCACAGAACAACAGTGGTGAGTACAGATTTCAACAGTCAACAGCTGGGCCTTCTTTCCACAGGACAGTAGTGTCAGCATTCAATGGCAAAGAGCAAGTTCTCTATGTTCACAGAACAACAGTGATGAGTACAGGATTGAACAGTCAACAACGGGGTCTTACCACAGAACAGCGATGCATAGATCTCTCATAAATCCTCTTCAACTCAGACAGGATGAAGCTGCATTCCTGTACGGCATATGCTCAACACACAACAGTTAATTAATTTCAGTTTGATCTTCGAGGCCCACGAGTATGCCAACTGGGGAACGGGCAGACATAAAATTACAGTTTCCACACCAGTGCACAATTCAGTCACTTCAAATGATCACACGTGTTCACTTCACATTAGGCACTGCAACTCACATCAACTCACAGTGAATAAGGTCTCTCCTCGTGGTCCCAGCCGACTCTCTCCGCTCAACTGACAAACTGTACATCCAATGCTGTATAAGTGGTTGACTATGGAAACACGACTGACATTGAAAGACTTCCAAACAAACCTCACTGAACGCCGGGGCGGCCTCACCGAATCGTAGCGGGTAGCAGGCACTACAGGCATTAACTTCCTATTCGAACTGGCAGATAACACTTATCTGTTCGATGAGATAACACAGTTCGATCATACCACTGCTCTCCAGCTTTTCCTTCTGTACATACAGTCTTTCCCATCCTTTAACGATCTGCCCTCTCGTGTACTGCTCGACGTGATCAGCAGATCATCAACAAAAGATTTCCTCCAGTCTGCATCAGCCCCAAAGATTTCGCTCCAAAGTCTCTTCGCCCTCAGATACTTCACACCAACGATTACCACGCTAAAATGCTTCGCCCGCTGCACATCAACCGGATCCTTTTATAATCCCCCTCACAAATCCATATCCCTCGTTGCTCAATCTCTGCTCATCGCTCAGCTGCCGCTCATTCCCTCATTAGCAAGCTCCGTCAGACTGTTTACACGGGAAGGCCCGGAACCGTTCTGTTGTTACATTTAACTCGCTCCCTCCGGAAACAAGGATGGAGAAAGACAGTTCCGCTTAATCGTCACCCTGTGACACAACCATGAATTAAAGCCCCGCCTCACTCAGTTCGGGTACCGGACATGGTTGAAACACTCATGCATCTAGCTGGCACAGTGCCAAAACTTCGCCGTCGCCTTCAGCCCCGCCCTAAACACGGTGGAATAAGCTGGACTAATATATCTATGGAGGTAGGGCTGGGCGATATGGCCAAAATTTCATATCCCGATATAGCTCATTTGATATCCCGAAAACGATATACATAACGATATAGCAATTTTTCTGTTAATTCAGTTCATGAATAGTCTATATAAAATTGCAATGTGGAAATGCAGTTTGAAATGATATACAAAACAAATAAAAGGTAGTAGGGACTAAATATTTATTTTATTTATTTATTTATTGCAGCGTCTGTGTCTGGAGTTTGTTTTGAGGGCTTACGTAACCACTCGACGCTGCTTTTGCTCGTTGACTTTCTCTGTATTATTTTTCGTGGTTCTTGCGCAGGTGATAAAATAAATTAGTATTGTTGGAGTCTGTTGTTGGCACTGGGAGCCGGCAAACTTTACAAACAACTGTTGTCTGGTCCACGTCGGTCTTCTTATATCCAAACCACATCCATGCGACAGAAGTCTTTTAGGTACAAGCTCCTCGGTTTGGGTTGGCTGGTCATCTTGTTGAGAATTACCCTGGTCTGAACCGCGTCTACTACCGTCTTCCTCCATGTTTGTTTATGTATTGCAGCGTGCATGGGCATGCCGTGAGGTGTATCTTGACGTAAAATTCTGCCGTAAAACGCCTTATCGTGGCGTAAACGAATAGAGCCTTATATAAAACGATAGACATTTTCTATCGTCCAGACGATATATTTCGTCATATCGCCCAGCCCTATATGGAGGTATTTTGTCATGTCAAATGTATTAAGATGTATCAGAATGCAACCAAAGTACAGGATAGCAATAAATAGATGGCTATAAATAATTGTAAATCATACAAAATAAATACCATGATCACTAGATTTTATACAGGTGTTACTATAATGATTTTGTTAATGGTGATCAGCAACCAAATACTGATAATGTGGAAGTTACTGCCTTTTGCCTTGGCATTACTTATCACTTTTTGCTGACAATACAAAGGCAGAGTACAGTAACTTTAAAATAGTGGTCAAAAGTCAAGTTTGAGCTCAAGATTTTTTTATGTATATAATTTTCATTACTAAAACATCTATTTGCCAGATTTCCAGTGTCCTACCTATAATTAGTTTGGCGGGACAACTAAAAATCTTTAAAGTCATTTTTCTCAGTTCATAGTGACTTAAGGTCTTTTGCCTTTGTAGGGCAGAATTTGTGGTATGTATAGAAATGGGTTCCTCCATACGATAGTGCGAGCTCTGCGAGATAGTCGTTTAATTCTCGTCTCCTGTGGGGTAGTGCGGCGCAAATTATTTCACTATACCGACTGAAAGCAATAGCAAATTCAGAAAACGATAGAATGCGAGATGAATTCAGAGATTCAGAGGCAGATGTACTTGAGAAGCTTAAAAACCTAAATAGCTCCAAAGCCACTGGCTTTGACAATATTCCATCTAGATTCTTTAGAGATGCTGCTGAGGTTATCACCCCATGTATTATCAATATAATAAACATGTCTATTGAGCAAGGATATTTCCCTAATGATTTCAAGCTCGCCAGAGTAATTCCACTTCACAAGAAAGGGAGTAAATTAGTCCATGGAAACTATAGACCTGTTTCTATTTTGTGTAGTCTGTCAAAGATAATTGAAAAGATTATTTTTGAACAGATTGACAAATATTTAGAATCACATAATCTACTCTATGAGTTCCAGTCTGGCTTTCGTAAATCACATTCAACTGACACCTGTTTATTGTATCTAACTGACCACATTAGAAGAGAGGTAGATAAAGGTAATTTTTGTGGTATGGTCATGTTAGACCTACAGAAGGCCTTTGATACCGTTGACCATGGTATTTTGGTACGCACATTAAAAGCCATTGGTTTTAATGACTTAGCAGTCAGATAGTTGAGTTCTTATCTGAAGGATAGGAAGCAGGTGGTGGATATTGGAGGAACAATGTCTCAACCACAATGTATAGAATGTAGGGTTCCTCAAGGGAGTGTCTTGGGCCCACTTTTTATCCTTCTATATACAGTATAAATGATCTTAAGTCTGTATGTTCATGTGAACTTTTTTTATATGCAGATGATTCTGCGTTATTGGTTTCACATAAAGATAAGAACATAGTTGAAATAACTCTCAGTGTAGAACTATCGAATGTCAGCAGGTGGATGTCAGACAATAGGCTATCACTTCACTTAGGGAAAATGGAAGCCATACTGTTTGGGTCAAAAATAAAACAGATAATACCTAGAATATCAAAATCGACTGCTGGCGGTAGATCCTTCTCCTATTTTGCACCAAAACTTTGGAACAGTCTTCCTAACATTGTCCGGGAAGCAGACACACTCTGTCAGTTCAAAGCTAGACTAAAGACACATCTCTTTGACCTAGCATTCACATAATACATTATAGACTTCTATAATTCAGTGTTAGGCTGCATAGATTAGGTCAGATGGAACCGGGAACACTTCCCATAAATCCTGATGTACTCGTTACATCATAAGAAGAATGGCATCTACGCTAATTTTAGTGTCTTTGTTTATCCTGAGGTTTTCACGCAGCCTGCCAGATCCAGGCTGTATCCAGATCTGATGAAGGACCTGCGCCTGGACCCGATGACAACGCAGTGCTGAAGTGCCAACTAGTCTCTCCCTATGGAGGATCCCTTTACCACTCTACAGATAAAGCGTCGTCGGGAAACTCAATTTGCGTATCTACCCCGAATTGATAAAATAAAATAAAATTCTGTATCAAAAATTATAAGGAAACCCCAGTACTCTGTTTAGGCTTGGTTTGTAGGGAATTCCAAACCTGCGCACATATATTCAAACACACATAACTATAGAACCAATTCTTAATGCACATGTGAACGCCATCAGCGTTTCTCACAGGTTCACGTTTAAAGTCTGTGTAGAGAGAATGGTGTCGTCTTAGCGGCCCCTAATTTAATAACAAATGATCGTTGCGACGGAATCGAATCAATCAAAACTAACTTCAGCTGGAAAATAACTTTATTAAAGAACCGCTATAAAGCCAAAACAATCTCTATTACCTTAAATTATACGTTTATCTCTGTAAAGCTGCTTTGAAACAATCTACATTGTTAAAAGCGCTATATAAATGAAGATGACTTGACTTGACTTGAAAAGATCACCTGGTTTTAAGGTTTTAGTTGGAGATAATGAGATTAATGTAAAGGACTCAGTTAGTTACCTAGGTTGTGTGCTGGATTGGGCCAAGCGCAAAAGGTACTTACTAAGGTAAATCAAATGGCTCGTTTCCACTGAGCGGTACGGTATGGTACGGTATGCAATTATTTGCGTTTCCACTATCAAAAGTTGTGAATGGTACCAAAATGCCAAACCGTACCGTACCACTTTTTGGGTACCCTTCCGTTGTGGTACCTAGCACAGTGGAACGGTACTAAAGGGTGGAGCTAGACTCACTGCAGAACGTTGATTGGTTGACAGAGAATCGTCACTTGCGCGTGCTTCAAGGAGAACGACAACGCAACACAAGAGGCGCCACTTTTAAAACACAACACCGTTGCAAAACAATGCCGCCGCGAAGCATAACGTGGTCGACCCAGGAGGTGCAGACCTCAGACCTTTCGGTGAAGAAAGGGTGCAAAGGGAACTCGATGGCATGGTGAGAAACGAAAAGGTTTTTCAGCATGTGTCTTGTTTAATGCGTTCAATGGCCATCTCACAGGCTTCCTCCCTTACCCATTCTATAAATTGATGTAATTTTTTTTTAACATTCCTGCCATCTGGTGTCAACAACACCTTTTGTTTGCTACCTTGATAATGGCATTCGGGAGATTATGCTTACCTTGAACATACAAAATAGTTGGTAATGTGTTACTTTACATTTACAATAGCTAATCTTCAAAAATGTTACTCTAAAAATCATATTTGAGTACAAAGTAACCTATTGCAAACAAAATCTGAATTCATTTCTTTTCACATGGGTATTGCAGGCTCTGCAGCAACAGGTGTATCCCATTCGTGCTGGTAATCCTCTCCATGTCTTTCACAAAGATTGTGCAGAGCACAACAAGTCAACACCATGAATTTCACCAGTTCAATGTCGCTGTCATTCCTCTTCATAAGGCACCGCCACCTCCCTTTGAGTCTCCCAAAAGCCACCCGAGCCCTGCACACTTTCTTGTTGTAGGTCAGTTGTTCTGCTGTCAGCCGGCCATTGTCAGGGAATGGTTTTAGGAGCTAATTCTGCAAAAGACAGAGTCTCCTAGCACATAATAGCCAGCATTCACCCCACTGATGTTCCTGGTGCAAGCTGGGTAAAGGCTTCCACGCTCAACTAACTCCCAAAATGTAGACAGTCTCAGAACCCGAGCATCATGCAAACTTCCAGCCATTCCTGCATATACACTCCAAAATAGTCCTTTTCCGTCAACCTTGCAGGATGATGGAATGCCAGCCTTTTCTATTGAAGTAATTGCAGTGGTACTCCTTTGGGGCTATTATGGGTATGTGTGACCTATCAATGGCACCAACACAATGCGGAAGCCCCCATCCGTTCTCAAAGTAGGCTGCCATCTCTTTAAGCTTCTGCTGGTCAGGAAAACATATCTGTTCTGGAACTAACAACATGCAAGTGGCCTTGCAGAATTCCTGGACGCACCGACACACTGTTGTTTTGCTGACTCCAAAAAGATGGCCAGTACTTCTGTAGTCGCTGTTGGTTGCCAGCTTCCATAGTGCAATGGCAACTCTTTTCCTAAGGGGAACACACACTCTGAAGTTTGTGTCCTGCTTTTCCATTGCTGGATGCAGCATTGCACAAAGGAACAGAAATGTCTCTTCAGACATCCTGAAGTTGTGCACCCACTGTGTGTGTGTGAATCCTGGAACGATCACATCCCACCAGTCATTTGAGTGGCTGAAAGTCCAAATGGTTGGTCTGCTGCGCCGATTTTGCACCAGATTGATTATCTAAAAAAACACATATAGCAAATATAATGTTAATATAATGTAGCAGTGATGGTGGGTGTGGTCATGTCCTTTAATTAAAAGTACAACTATCATAGGCCGGCTGAAACAATACATAAAGTCTACAGGAAATTACAACATTTAAAGTGTTACCTTGGACAAGATAGAAGATATAAATTTAATAAAATATCCAATATACTGCACCAGAGAGGGCACTTTCGTGTCATTGAAGCACAAAGAAACACTAGCCTACAGATATAACTATTTTATATATTTATTTTACTATTTATTTATTATTTAAATATTTTATTTATTTTATATTTTCACAAAATTACAGGCAGTACATATAATAAGTCTTTAACCACAACTAGTATTGGGCTTGTAATAATATAGGCATCATACAGATTCATGTGAGAGATTGATGATCTCAAGATGTAACCTTCACAGTGCTTATTAATATAATTATTACATTTTAGTTTCCAGTTATCACATTTGTCTGATTTTAACAGATATAGGCCTGGTTTTCACATTGTACTTACTTATTCTTACTGTAGGGTTATTTTATTTATAAGAATATTGCTTAGTTAGCACATGACAGTACATGAGACGAAATACATTGTAATACACGACATTAAAAAGTTAGCTAAGCTCATGCTTACCTTCCTGTGCCGCCGTTTTTGTCTTGCCTTGTCTTGACTTGCACGGTTGTCTGTCTCGTCCCAGCTCCTTAAAATTTCCCGAATTTCCCTGTATTTTTCGGCTGTGTTTTTCCTTGCAGCCTGCAACCTTTGCTCAAACAAAGCTTGTCTCCTCCTCGTGACAAACAGCCACATGCCGAGAAGCAAGAACAAGATATTCTCTATGTCCTCCATTGTTGTTTGCGGTCTTAGCTTTCTTCTTCGCGCGAGAATGACGTCAAGCTATTTTCCGTCATACACCACGCCTATCAAGTGACGTTATCACTACTTTCGGCATACACCACGCCTATCAAGTAAGGTGTACTGTTGGCAGTGGAAACGCTAGCCAATTCATGGTTTTCCGACCCGAACCGTACCGTACTGTACCATACCACTCAGTGGAAACAAGCTAAAATAGTACGTTTCTTGGCCAGAATCTCAAGGTTTATGGACAAGAAAGCGATGTTAACTGTGGCAAGTGCTCTAATTCAGCCTTATTTTGACTATGCATGTTGCTCTTGGTACAATGGTGTCTTAAAGCACCTGAAACATAGGCTTCAGAATGCTCAAAATAAGGTTATAAGGCTTATTTTGAACCTCCCCATGAGATCTCATCTTGATATTTCTCATTTTGAGACTAATGGGTGGTTAAAAATAGAAGATCGAGTCTCTCAGATTCACCTGTGCATGATACACAGGACTGTGTGTAGCGGGGCTCTCTCTTCTAGACGAGGAACGAAATATAGGCACACTACCTCTAGCTTAAACACGACTACGCCACCCTGTTTACCAGGGAAATATTATGGATCTACGTTTTTACACAAGACACACAGGAACGTGATTGTCAAGAAGGGCTAGAGACGTGGATACCAATAATACAAAAGCTTTATTTAAATACTCAATCGTTTTAAAAGATCACAAATCTGGGTCATCAACATTCACAATACAAAAAGAGACCACGAGATAAAAGGAGGCCAAGGCTTAACGGCAGATGCATAAACTCAGTAAGCACAAGGCTTCTATATCACTCTCAGCACCCTGTGTACAAGTATCAGCACACACACTGCAATAAAGTCAAGAAATAACCACACAGCACTCTGTGACGAGCCCTCCACCACCGCGTAAGGACCTACTAGCGGCCTGCCCTGAAGCCTCAGCTCCTGTAACGAGAACAAGATACAGGTCTCAAATTGTATGACACTCACTCCAAACATACACAAATAATCAACATTTAAATAAACAAACCCAAAAAAACAATACTACACAAAACAAAAATAGAAAAATCAAGGTTTAGTGCCAACGCTGGGTATTACCCTCACTGACCTTCTACCAGCACCTTTGAAGTAAATCACAAATCGAACAGATACAGTACAACACTGCAACACACTCAAAAGTAAACCAAAAAAACAGTCAGTAGCACAAAATAATGATAAATAATATACTGGAAAAATGAGAAACAAAACAAATACAAAACAATTTGAAAAGTATAGTGTGGAAGAGACTCAGCGATCACGGTGGCACGTACTGGAGAACGAGCGGGCGTCACACAAGACGCGTAGGCTGTGCACACACACGTGTGTTGGAAGAAAGTTTGTTATCGAGATAATCTTGAGGTATAAAACAGCAGTGTCAAATCAGCGTTGCCCACCAGGCGCCGCAGAACATATATTCTCCTTTAAAATACAAACATAAACATACTTACAATATATAAAAGAATGAGCGCTATACAAAGTGGACGTTTCACGTACCTTTAATTCATAAACCCGTTGCCCATCCACGCATACACAGGAACGGGACACAACATCCCCGAAGCACGGGAATGCAAAGGGAGAGCAGCAGCCGCTCAAAACTCGCACCACGGGCCATCCACGCAGCTATAAAAATCACACAATCATTACGACAAATCACATACCTGGGTACTAACCAAGCAGCCAACGCACACACATAAAGTTACCTCAAAGCATATAAGACACGGGACTGCAAAAGAGGCATGTAACATGAGGGCCGAAGCTGCCAACAGCCGCGAACTATCCCGAAGCCCAAAGCGGAAGCGCTACAGGAACAAGGGGTGGTGCCCGGGGCATGACGCACCACGCAGACGACACCTCGAAACAGTGACTTGAAACCCTTTTTATATGGTCCCGCATCGTTATGATTGAACTCACGCCTGAACGCATTAGATTAAATAGACGCAGCAGTACGTCCCACTACATGTGCATGGGGCTGTCCCCAATTATTTGATCAATTATTTTAATAGAGTGAGAGATGTTCACAGCTACTCCACCAGGGGCAGCTCTACTGATTTTGTACCTCCTAGAGTAATTTAGGTAAAGAGTCCTTTTTGTATGTAGCAACAAGCTTGTGGAACAGGTTGCCAGTAAATCTAAAGATGATCAGGGGCCGTATTCACAAAGAATTTTAAGGCTAAAAGTAGCTCCTAACTGGCGAATTTAGGAGCAACTCCTAAAAATAATGGGCGTGTCACTCGTAACTTTAGGACTCCTAATTTTTTTTGACTAAGAGTAATTCACGAAGCATTTTAGCCCTAAAAGTAGCACCTAAGCCTGGGACAGCTTAAAAGAAGTCGAGAGGACTCCTAACTCACTAAGACCTATTCACAAACCGCTTTTTGTGGCATTTCACGTTGCGATGTTTTGAAATGCGTATGCGGAGCTTCCAATCGCGAGGGAACAATTTTGCATTGTAGGCATAACTAGGGATGCAATAACGCCACCAACAACAACCAAAACTTGTTTTGCCTTACTCTTTATTCATTTAGGCTATTTATTCAGTTATTCATCATCTTCCGTCCTTCGCACTACTTGTGTAGCGCACGCATTCTCAGATCATGTTACCTGTCACTCATCATCGTAGGGGAGGTGTTAGGAATCATTCCCGCGTTACAATCATCAGCCAATCAAGGTGGTCACTTCAGTCAAGCTCGTGCATGAGTAATGACGTCATCCATAGCAACGAAGACTCACTCTTAGTTTAGGAGTTGTCATTTTTCTTTACTAAGAGTTGGTCTGAAAGGCGTTGTGAATAACTTTAAGAGAAAACTCCTAGCTAAAATCTTTTAGTGCGATTTAGGAGTACTCCTAGTAGTAAGATAAAATTCTTTGTGAATACGGCCCCAGAAGTTTAGGAGGTTTTAAGCAGGCACTGAAAAAATGGCTCAGTTGCCAATCTTAGTATGATCATATTTTACTGTTTTGTCTTGATGGTTCTATTTAATACATATATGAATGTGATGATTGATGCTTGATTTGCTGCCACTTGCTCTGTCCCCCCTCCCCCGGGACCACAATGGAAATAAGCCCTAGGGCTTTATTGTGTTATCCTGACTTTGTTTCGTTTCTTTTTAATGTATGGTGCAAAGCTGTATTGTATTTTAAACAAAAGGGTCAAATAAAATCAACCAATAAATCAATAAATTATGAACTGGGAGGGAAGGAGTAGAGAGATAAGGGAAGATAAATCGATGTCCGCACTTGTGAGGATCTGAGCTCTGATGTTGCTGGCAACAGGGGGCGGTTCCATAGCTGTAGCGTTCGGTGGGATGGGCATCGGCGTTGCGGAAAACAGTGTGAAAAGAGAACGATTTTGGGAAAAGGTGTTAGGAAGGAAAAACCCCGGGGCCGAGGCCGTGCTGGGGAGGTAGAAAGGGTGTCTGGGCCTGCGCCTCTAGCTGAGGCAGCCTCGTGCTAGAGTCTTGTGGTAGGGCTGCAGGCCATGGACAGGGGAAAGAGTTGGAAAAATTGACAGGAAAATTATGTGGTAGCTGAGCCTGCGCCATTGGTGGGGGCATACTCATGCTGAAAGGGCGGCCTGTTTCGCTTGATTTGATTTGATTTTTTTGATTTGAATGCTTTATTTCGGACATAAACATAAAACAAGTAACAAAGAAAGTAAACTGAAAAATAAAAGACAAACAAACCAACAATTAATGATAATAATATGAAACCAACATGTCCGAAAAGGAGTAGGATGAAGCATAAGCTTATTAAAACCTACCCCTTCTCCACTATTCAAGAAACAATCAGTTTTCCCTAATAAACATATTTACATAATACCTATCTACAAAAAATAGAAAATAAATAAATTAAGCAAACACATACATAAATTATTTACAAAAACACCCAATTGCTAACTCCCTTCCTCCTCCCTGTACCTTGTGAAAACCATGTGTTTGTACTGCTTCTTAAACTGGATCATGCTTGGACATCGCTTAAGCTCCACACCTAGACTGTTCCACAACCTCACTCCACAAACAGAAACACAAAAACCTTTTATAGTTGTACCTGCCCGCTGATGTTTTAAATTAAACTCCCCTCTCAAGTTATAACCCCCCTCTCTGTTAAAAAACAATTTTTGAATATTTCCCGGAAGTTTATTATGTATTGCTTTGTACATGATTTGTGCTGTTTGAAAATGAACCAGGTCAATTAATTTTAATGTTTTTGATTTTAAGAAAAGTAAATTTGTGTGCTCTCTGTAACCAGTATTATGTATTATTCTTATGGCTCTTTTCTGCAATATAAATAGTGATTGTATTGAACATTTATAAGTATTGCCCCATACCTCTGCACCATACTGTAAATATGGTAAAATCAATGAACAGTAGAGAATGTGGAGTGATTTGTGGTCCAGAATATGTCTTGCTTTACTAAGAACAGAAATACTCCTTGACAATTTGCTGTAAACATATTTTATATGTGACTTCCAGTTTATTTTATCATCAATTATTACCCCAAGAAACTTATTTTCATTTACTCTTTCAATGCTCACCCCATCTATTTTTAACTGTACCTGTGTATTCTTATTACAATTACTGAATAATATGAATTTGGTTTTACTTAAGTTTATTGATAATTTGTTTCTATCAAACCACATTTTCATTTTGCACATTTCAGTAGTAATCCTCACCAGTAGTTCATGCAAATCTCCCCCAGAACAGAAAATACTAGTGTCATCTGCAAATAATACTATTTTTAATGTTTTTGAAATGTTACATATATCATTGATATATAATAAGAACAGTTTTGGACCTAATACTGATCCCTGGGGGACGCCACAAACAATGTCCAAACATGATGATGAATATTCACCCAACTTCACAAATTGTTTTCTGTTGCTTAAATAACTTCTCACCCAGTGCAATACTAATCCCCTGATCCCATACCGTTCCAGTTTATTGATTAATATTTCGTGATTGATTGTGTCAAAAGCTTTTTTAAGATCAATGAATATTCCAATTGAATGCAGTCTTTGGTCTATTGCTTCTGTGATCAACTGAACTGATTCAGTTAATGCCAGTGATGTTGTATTGTTTGTTCTAAATCCATATTGACTGTCAGAAAGTAATTTATATTTGTTTATGAAATTTTCTAATCGGTTATTGAATAGTTTTTCTAATATTTTTGAAAATTGTGAAAGTAAAGAAACAGGCCTGTAATTTGTGAAGTGGTGTCTATCCCCAGTTTTATACAATGGCACAACTTTTGCTATTTTCATTTTATTAGGAAATTTACCAGTTTGAAATGATAAATTACAGATGTATGTAAGTGGTTTTGAAATCCCATCAATTACTTTTTTTAAAACTTTCATATCAATTTCATTTAAATCGGTAGATGTTTTTCCTTTACAGTTATTTACGATATGTATTATTTCTTTTTCTTCAACTGCTGTAAGAAACATTGAACACGGATTTCTCACTATGAGATTATCCTCCCAATCCCCAGATGACAGTGAATCAGGAATTTTTTCTGCTAGGTTTGGTCCAACATTCACAAAAAAAATTATTAAAACTATTTACCACATCATCCATATTATCTTTTTTCATATTGTTATCAATAAAATATTGAGGGTAGCTCTTTTGTTTCAAACCATTTTTAATAATGCTGTTCAATATGTTCCATGTTCCTTTAATATTGTTTTTGTTATTATCTAATATTTTACTATAGTAATCTTTCCTACATACCCTTATAATATTGGTTAACTTATTCTTATATTTTTTGTATTTATTTTCTGCCTCTTTAGTCCTTCGTTTTATGAATTCTCTATATAGTGTATTTTTCTTTTTACAGGCATTTTGTAATCCCTTCGTGAGCCATGGTTGATCTTTGTATTTTTGTTTTCTGTAATACTGTTTTATTGGACAATTTTTATCATATAATGATGTGAATATACTTAGAAAAGTTTCATATGCACTATCAACATTGCTTTCATTATATACCTTTTCCCAATTTAGTGCCAGTAGATTGTTCTTAAATGCAGTTATAGTTTCCGCTGTCCTTACTCGTCTGTATTTTAGTTTGTCTTCTGGCTGTTTTCTCTGGTTATTGCTATTATAAACAGTAAAAACCGGTAGGTGGTCACTGATGTCGTTAATTAATAATCCACTCACTGTATTATTGTCAATGTCATTAGTGAATATGTTATCGATTAAAGTAGCACAATGGGATGTGATTCTACTCGGTCTGGTAATTTTGGGGTATAAACTCATGCTGTACATTGTATTAATAAATTCATCAATCACTTTGTGCCTATTTGGATTAAGCAGGTCAATATTTAAATCACCACAGATAAATACAACTTTTTGATTAGTTTTTGAAAACATTCCCTCTATCCAGTTATTGAATGCTTCAATACTAGAGCCTGGTGCTCTGTATATACAGCTGATTATTACATTTTTACTTTTTTCTTCATATATTTCAATTGTTATACATTCTAATAAATTATCAATCACAGTTGTCATTTTTTCTACTACTTTATAGTTTAACATTTTATCTACATACACAGCCACTCCTCCTCCACTCTTGTTCTTTCTATTTATACAGTTAAATTCATATCCATCAAGTTCAAAATCCGTTCCTTTATCTTTATTGATCCATGTTTCTGATATAGCAATAATTTTAAATGGTTTTATAAACTGACTTAGATATTCCCTTATGTTATTGAAATTTGCATACATACTCCTGCAATTAAAATGGATTATTGATAATTTGCTATCCTTTTTAATGGTCAGATTGTACTGTTCATCTGTGTAGTAGCAGCAATTGTTGTTAATGTTAGAAAAAAAATTATTGTCCGGGTCTATGTCATGCTCCATATCGAGTAAATTATGATCAGTGTATTGAAATGTTCTCAATTCAAGTTTTTCATGATCAGCAATCCTCTGTGTTATATCTCCAATGCCTCCTGGTGTAGATGAATGACTTCTATCAGACCGTGTCATTGTGGTGTGTTGTGTATGAACCATCATACCTTACTGTCCGGATTGTATTAATCATTCGTATTTTTCCAGTTCTTCGATGTTCCTGATGACAAGGGCTTTGGCTTGTTCAGGTGTCCCATTTAATTTAATAAATACTTTACAATTTGATGTCCATGTATGTTGAATTTTTCCCTGTTTTTTCATAAGGCGTGCTTTTCTGGCGATATCGCCGTTGCGTTTTGTTAGATGCTCATTGATGAATACGTTTGATCCCTTCAGTTTCCTTCCTTGTTTTAACAGAGCTATTTTGTGTTTTCGGCTGATAAATCTCATAATGACAGCTCGTTTGTCGTTGCCATCTCTCCGGGGCAGAGGGTGGCAGGCCTCTATGTTGTTGCAGTCCATTTCAATCCCTTTGGATTGTAGGAAGGCAGCCACCTGTTGCTCTACGGAATTTACCTCCTGTTCACCGGGCTCACCCCCGTTGTCATCGTTCACCGCCCGAGCGTATGACCAGGGTTTGATCCGGAGCCCAGTCACAATCACATCATTTATCCGGGTGTACTGCTCCAGCTCCGCCACTCGACTCTCCAGGTGCACCAGACGCCGGTCCTTCTCCGCGTTCTGGATCCTGAGTGCCTTTACCTCCTCCACCAGGTCCATGATGGCTTTCTGCTGTAGTTTCACAACAGAAATCTCCTCAGACAAGAAATCCAAAGATTTCTTAATGTCGTCACCCTCCTCGGCTGTCAATGCCTTCTTCGGACCCATGTTGCTAGGTTACTCGAGGTAGCGTCGTTATCCCAGCCGCTCGCTAGTTTGTCAACTAGCCGCCTTGCTCCGTTCTTTCAGTCCGTGTATCAAAAATCAGCGTCGTTAAATCAGGCAGAGTTCAAACCAAGGGTGTCGGCAGATAGACCAGTGTCCGTAATCCAAGTCAATATCCAATAAACACAAAATAAACCCAGAATAGTCCAAAACCGAGCAGCACCAAAACACAACTCTCCCGCTTAAAAATGGCATTGAGACGTGAGGCGTGGCAGAGAGAAGACTGGGGCCTGGCGGTAGCGGCGGAATCTGGGGTGCGGCCCAGGAAAGCTGAAGGCCTGCTGCGGCCTGATGCTCACGGAAAACTGGGCCCTGCGAGAGAGGGAGAAGATGTTTTCTGGGAACGTGAGTTCTGGGCCTTGTAATTACTTGCCTTTTTTGCAGATTTTGAAGGTGGATTGGATTTTGGAGAAGGGAAAGCTGACTGGAGTGAAACGTACAGGTTGTGCAGTTGTGCTTTATTCATTCTCCTGGAAAAATTAACATTTTTCTCAACCCCAATACTGTCCATTTTTCTATTGCAGGAATGGTGGGTTGTGCTGAGGTGTAGGAGGATGCTGGAGATGGTGGTGGAAATCTTGATGGTGGAGGTGAGGGCAAGCCACGGCGCCTCGGGGTACAGGAAGTGGCTCAGCTAGGCCGGCGGCCTCGTGGTGTTGCTGGAGGTTCAGTTGCGGTGTCCTGTTGAGCATGGGAGCTCGTCGCAGTGATGGGAAGCTGCGATGGATCCTGGGCAACGAGGGCGTCGTAAGTTGACAGAGTGAATATATATATGCTTCTTCTCATGCTGATTGGGTAGACATAGTAATTGTTTGATGACAAGTTGATTGGATTGGTTATTTGAACGTGCTCCTCCCGACTTTGTTTATAAAACATCACATGAAGAGGGAGACAGTACAGTTACTGTTAAGTGTTCTCGACCCAGATGGTGTTGCCTGTAGACGAGCACGAAAACACGTCAAAAACACTGCCACACGTTTGGACCAGATTGTGATACCTACTCCAGCGGAGTCTGTGCTCGTCTATAGGCAACTCCATGGTAATGCATGTTGGTAGATTGGCACCTGTGTAGAATTTACTTTTTTTGAAAGCCCAGATAAAAGTAAAAAGCTTGTGTAGATCCATGTCCGAGGCAGTTTGACTTCACAAGCGCATTTCTTTACACACACCGTGAGTACTGAATTGGAAACACGCGCTCTGTGCCAGTGGACGCGCACCGTTATGAATGCACACCCACACAACTTCTACGGAAGACTGTATTCTCGTAATATTTCGACTTTATTCTCGAAATGTTTCTACTTTATTCTAAAAATGTTTAGACTTTATTGTATGAAAAACAAAATTCAGCTATTTCTGCTTCGGTTTCTGTCTCAGAGTGGAGTTGGAGACTGTAGTGGACTCAAGTGCCCCCCCACCACCAGTGGTGAACCACTTGAACAGGTGACTGTCACTCCAGCCGGGCTGGGGTTCTCTGTCTTGTCGTGCTGGTGCTGATGCTCAGGTGCTATCTAAAATAGCAAGGCTGGATGTTGTGCTAAACCCCTCTTTGCTAGCATCACCGCCGCCGGGCTCTTTATTTTCGTCGAGCTGACTTTTGAAAAAAGTGGAGATGGTTGGAATATTACTCCTAATTAAATCCTCTCTGCTATCCTTCTCCCTTTTAGCTTTGCGTTTTGTGGCTCCGCTGCTCCACCGTTTTTTATCCATGTTTTTTGTTTTTTCGATGTCCTCAACTCTGTTTTTCACACTATCTTCTACCGCCTGTCTTGCCGCTATCAACAGTTTTCGCGGTAAGCTGACTTGTCATCATCAGACACAGCCGACACAGCCAAAAAACTGATCATGATACATTTTTTGTGTGGAAATAAATTATTGTTAACACACATACACACAAACACACACACACACACATTCATTAATGAATTTTATTTTAATTTAATAAAAAAAAGAACAAGAAAAAAAAAGGATGAGGTCACACAATTAGTGGGGTCTTGGAGGCCCCCTAGAGGTCGGAGGCCCCCGGGCACCGGCCCAATCGGCCCGGTGGTAAATCCGGCCTTGACTACACTGCAGACAGAAAACCATCAAAAACATCTAAAAGTAGTCAGTCAGTTAAAAAACTTCCCAATTTCATGACTTAAAGGATTAGTTCACCCAAAAATGAAAAATTTGTCATTACTTACTCACCGTGAAGTTGTTCCAAACCTGTATGAGTTTCTTTCTTCAGCTAAAGTTCAAGTTCAAGTTCACTTTATTTATATAGCACATTTAGGCTGACCAAAGTGCTTTACAGAACAACCAGATAAATAAGAAAATAGTACCTGCATAACAACACATAAAACACAAATAAAAGCAACAAAGCTAACCTTAAAAGCAACCTTAAAACTGGAGTAGCAAAACAGTATCAGACTCAAATATAAAATGGTAAAACAGAAGAGGAAAAACAGTATCAGACTCAAATATAAAACAGTAAAACAGTGGTAAAACTGTCTGGTTTCCAACATTCTTCACTCTTTAATCTTCTTTAGTGTTCAGCAGAAGAAAGAAAGTCATACATGTTTGGAACAACTTGAGAGTGAGTAAATTATGACAGAATTTTCATTTTTGGGTGAACTATCCCTTTAACGTATGTCAGACTTGAACACTACGCTGCAGACAGAAAACCATCAAA
Source organism: Squalius cephalus (assembly GCA_022829025.1). Taxonomy (NCBI): domain Eukaryota; kingdom Metazoa; phylum Chordata; class Actinopteri; order Cypriniformes; family Leuciscidae; genus Squalius; species Squalius cephalus. The sequence continues at coordinate 18,135,994 of CM040794.1, read as the reverse complement.
AACATCTAAAAGTGGTCAGTCAGTTAAAAAACTTCCCAATTTCATGACTTAAAGGATTAGTTCACCCAAAAACGAAGAATTTGTCATCACTTACTCACCCTGAAGTTGTTCCAAACCTGTATGAGTTTCTTTCTTCAGCTAAAGTTCAAGTTCAAGTGTGTTCAAGTTCAAGTTCACTTTATTTATATAGCACATTTACAACAGCCACTAGGCTGACCAAAGTGCTTTACAGAACAACCAGATAAATAAGAAAATAATACCTGCTTAACAACACACACAACACAAATAAAAGCAACAAAGCTAAGAGCAACTTTAAAACCGGAGTAGCAAAACAGTATCAGACTCAAATATAAAATAGTAAAACCAACCTAAGAATAGAGATCAATATGCTAAAGAAAACAGGTACGTTTTTAAACACAAAAGAAGATAGAGTGAAGAATGTTTGAAACCAGACAGTTCACAGTAGCCACTGACTTCCATGGTAGGAAAAAATAATAATATGGAAGTCAATGGCTACCGTCAACTATCTGGTTACCACAGGGTCCCCGCGGATCCGTTAAAAGTCTTAAATACAACTTTCGTTTTTTATGGCCTAAAAAAAGTCTTAAATTGTCTGGAATGTCTTGAATTTTCAAAAGGGAGGTATTAACCCTCTGGTGTTCTTCGGACCAAATGGTCCCAAAATGTTTAAATAAAAAAATGTATAAAATCATAGCTTCATCAGAATGGTCCGAAATTTGGTGACTTTGTTGGTACTTGGTATATGAACACCCAAAAAAATTGGCGACAGGATTTGAATAGTCTAAGTGGTTGTAAAAAAAATAGTCACACTCAAGGTCTTCGGGACCAAATGGTCCGCCATAGGAAATGAATGGGAAATTGGCAAAAATGTGAAAATACAGAGTTTTTTTGTGCGTACAATCTACAAATCAGCCACGATCCAGAAAAAAAGCACACAACAGTGAAGGGGTGAATCTATAAAACATCAAGAGTGCAAAACAGACACATCCACACACACACACACACACACACACACACACACACACAAACACACTTTTATACACATACACACTCATAAATTCAGATTACATAAATCTATTTTGAATTTTTAAAAATCGCAGCTTCATCGGAATGTTACGAAACTAGGTGACTTTTATGGTATTAGGTATGTGAACACACAAAAAATATTGAGGTCATGATCCAAGCATGCTAAGTGGTCGTCACACTTCTGCTCTTTGGTCAAAAATGACCCCATAGGAAATGAATGGGAAATTGTCAAAAATGTGACAATACAGAGATTTTTTGTGCGTACAATCTCCAAATCTGCCACGATCCAGAAAAAAAGCACACAAAAGTGAAGGGGTGAATCTATAAAACATCAAGAGTGCAAAACAGACACATCCACACACACACACACACACACACACACACACACACAAACACACTTTTATACACATACATACTAATAAATTCAGATGACAAAAATCTGTTTTGAATTTTTAAAAATCGCCGCTTCATCGGAATGTAACGAAACTAAGTGACTTTTATGGTATTAGGAATGTGAACACACAAAAAATATTGAGGTCATGATCCAAGCATGCTAAGTGGTCGTCACACTTCTGCTCTTTGGTCAAAAATGACCCCCATAGGAAATGAATGGGAAATTTTCAAAAAAATGAAAACAGAGTTTTTTTGTATAAAACAAACAAACAAAAAAGACAAAAATAGTCTTTGAGAATCTGTTATTATATTTTAAAATCAACAACCTGAAAAAAAATTGGCCAATATGTGCAAAAATCACTAGAATTCGCAAGCCTTTCTACAGAAAGCTGTAAATCCACTAGTGGTAAAAATCTGCCATTGCGTGATAAAAATGCTCAGTGTGTCCACCAGTTGGCACCCATCTCATTTAAAAAATTGCTTTCATGAGGCCTAGGCTTGACTCTAAAATGAAATACAGCTTTAATAAAAAAAATAAAAAAATTACATATATATAAATTTCTAAATTTCTATTATATTCAATGGGAAAAAATGGGTCATAATTATTGCATAAATATTAATTATAAATCATAAAATTATCTCAAAACACCAAAAAAGAAAAGAAAAAATATTATAAAAAACAAGTAAAAAAAAAAAATGATGATTTTTTTTTATAAATATTATTCCCACCCTCCCGGACCATTTGGTCCCGAAGGTCTTGAGTGTGACTCTGAAATGAAGGACACGAGAGGGTTAAATTTCGTATGCGACCGAGCGAGTGAAATGTCTCCATCTGGTTTTGTGTATTTTTTTTAACCGCAATTTTAGAAATGACCAGCGAACCTTTTGGGGGCAGCATTTGTTCTGTGCGGGTGTCATCGGCTCGGTATTCGGCCCGAACCCAAAGTACTCCCCCCGTATTCCTGGCTGTGAAAGAACAACCAAGAGTGAGTGGAGGGATGCTGAAAACTGTCAAGGAATGTTAGGTGAGTTGACAGAGTGAATAATATATATGCTTCCTCTCATGCTGATAGGGTAGACATGGTAATTGTTTGATGACAAGTTGATTGGATTGATTATTTGAACGTGCTCCTCCGAACTTTGTTTATGAAACATCATGTGTAGATTCCGCCATTGCGTCTGTTATAGAAGATATCGACAGCGCATTAATTTGAAAAGAGGAACAGAGAACCGCGATCAAGGCATTTGTCGATCGGAAAGATGAATGAAGAACATACGTCACTTACTCCATTGCTCTGATTGGTTGTAGGTCTATCCAATTGAGGGCAGAGGCATTTTCCTTCCTGGTTCGGTTGAAACACGCCCCATAATCACAGCCCAATGGAGCAGTATCAGACTCACATTCTGACAAGAATCTGAGTATCATGACGTCAGGCTAGTCATCTGCATTCTGTAGATCAAGAACTAGAAGGCTAGTGGAGGAAGTGTAGTGGTTGCAGAGAGAGATACGCAGGTAGCCTACGCGAGCGGTAGAATGAGCGGGAGAAAGAGTTGGTAAGCCAGTTAGCGAAGCGCTTAGTGACATTATGGGCAAATGTCTGTTTAACGACAAGTGGTTGGATGATGATAAATATAAGGGTTGGTTGAAGAAAACTGGCAACATGAAGGAGGCCAGATGTGATCTCTGCAAAAAAATTATACAGTTGGTGACTATTGGTCAAACAGCCCTAGATTCCCACGCGAAAAGTGAGAAACAAGTTCTACATTGCGGATCAGTCGGATAGTTTATCTATTCAAATGTTTACAACACCATCACCCAGTGCTCAGCCAAGTACACCTGCTACTAGTAGGCCTATTGCGTCTACCTCTGCCTTCATTACGTTCTCTAACACAGCCACGTTAAAGGCAGAAGTGCTCTAGGTTTTACGCACAATTAGCTGCCACCAATCTTACACGTCAAACGATGACATTCACACCGTCTTCCAGGTAGGGTGACCACCCGTCCCGCGTAGCGCGTGCGCGCACAGCGTTTGAAGCCCAATTCACGCGTCACGCAAATTGAGACCGTGTCACGCATAATCTATGCTTGCTCAAAAAAAAGTTGGTCGCTCTATATACTCGAGCCCCAAGCAGACAAATGAACATTACTTGACATTTCAGCACGCTATTGTTGCCACACAAACCCCTCAGTTGAACTGCTGACTAGGTTGTTGTCAACTTTTTCGTTGTTGTCATGACAGCGCACGCACGCGCAAACCAGACACACTTGGAAGGAAGGAACTTTCAGATGCGCGCTTTCCAATTAGAAAAATTCGAGAAAGAGACTGTCTGAGAGCCAATGCCATCATCAATTAAAAAGAGAAGGTGTGAGTACAAGAAACAAGAATGGGGAAATGAATATTTGTGGCTGAAAGGTGTTGAGGGGGATACCGAGAGGGCTTTTTGTGACCTTTGAAAAAACGTCCTTCTCAATCCGACATGGAGGGAAATACGAGGTCAATCGTATTTTTTTTAAATACTTTTTTTTTAACTGTTCCTGTGGTGTTGAGCAACTACAATTCCTGTTAATCCTATACATTTATATTATAATTTATTAATTTATAAAAATTTATTTTAAAATAAATAAAATTAAATAGTAAATCTTAAGTGGAAGTACATCTGTCAATTCATTGAATGTTCAAAATATTATGAGCCTTTTTTTAGAAAAAAAATACACATTGGTTGGCCTATTCATGAGCATACATCAGCAATTACACGTTTAGGAGAATAGGGCATTATTAATACTATGCAAGGTGGTATGTGCTAGAAATGGGTAAACCACTATCAGTGAGTCTGCCAGTGGGGCACCGCCGCGCCAGACAGTGTCCCACATTGTCCCTCAGAAACATACCCCTTGTCCCCCCTTGGGCTTATTAGCAGGTGGTCACCCTACTTCCAGGCGATGTTCCCGGACTCCGAGTGTGTGAGCGCGTTTAGTTGTGTAGAAACAAGACGGCGTATCTTGCGCGATTTGGCATTGCTCCATATGTGAAAAAGGAGCTTGTGGCACGGATAAACCAGGGAAACTTTGCCATCATGTTTGACGAAAGCATGAACAGAGCAACAAAGAGTGAACAGTTGAACCTGCATGTCAGACACTGGGTAACTGACCAGACTGGCAGTCATCATGTTCTCAATCCCGTTATCTTGGGTCCCAATTCATGGGCCATTCTACAGCAGAGGTTTTGTAGGAACATTTTAAGGTAAGCCATTCCCCTACTAGCCTTTTACTATCCAAAATGACCTCTGCGTAGACATAAAGTGTTTTTATATCATTTTCATGCTCTTTGCTACTGAATATTTGTCTTGAATTCATTCTTAGAGTAGAAAAAGAAAATCCTGTTGTAATCAAGCATTTTCCTTGCAATGAATTTGTGATGGTGGGTAAGTGTGACATCTAGTGGATGAAGGGAAAATTACACTTGCCCTAGAAGTAAGCCAGGAGTACCCTATGCTGGAAATAAGTAAAATGGTTTGTTAATAACAATTATACTTCTATTTTAGGAATCTCAAGTCATTTTGACACAAAAGCATATCACATAGGCTAATAAGTCTTGCCCATAATCTATCTTAAGATAACAATTCTCCTGTACTAACATATTGTAATATATTGTTATAAACTGTGAACACATAAATGAAAACATAAATAAAATAGCATAGCGGTTTTTGTTAATAAAGTTGGCTTTTTATTTTTATATTGTATTTTTATTTTTTGTGATTTCAGGAGTGTACCAAAGATCTCAACTTGAGGAACTTGATCTCTTTGTCGATGGATAATTGGAAATTTAATTTCCCTCCATAACGCTTTCAAGAGTGGATTTGAGGTGTGGCAGATACAGAAGGTGCTTAAATCTCTTTCACAATGCCCCAGCCAGGAGAGAGGATTTCACATCATCAACGTAATCAACATTCCCCTTACCCTTCTGTGGTCATCGGTGGCTTGAGAACTTGCTAACTGTGCAAAGAGCATTAGAGATTTGGCCCTCAATTGAGAAGTTTTTTGGACCAGGTGAAGACAAAGAAGGTTAAGAACCCAGGGACATCATCATATGACACCCTCGCTGAGGCTCGAATGGATCCCCTTCTGCAGGCCAAGCTCCATTTTTTCATGGCTATATCAAGAGCTTTCTGACCTTTTCTGGAGAAATAGCAGTGATGCCTTTTTTGTGGAAAGATATGGAGGATTTGATCAGGGTAATTATTCATCATAAAAATACACAACACACTTAAAAGGCCAGGACACAGGACAGGTTTAACTTTAATTATTATATTTAGGAGGTGTGTAAGTCACTTGAAAGTGACGTAGACCGAATGGCAGAACAGGCAGAAAATTCTGCAGGCTCCAAAATGGCCACGCTGATTACAAAGTCTAACACAATGAGAAGATGGGCCAAAGAGAAGCAGGAGGAGTTGAAGGGAGTAAATGGACAAATTGAGGACAAACTCTCTGAGCACAAAAAAATTTAACACTTCAATCTTATTTGTTATTTTTTAAATGGCACTGTGTTATTTATTTTTTTATCTTTATTTTTTATACTCATTTTGTTACTGATTTTGTTACCATTTGCAGTGGATATTTTATGTTATTTATGTAATTTGAGTTGTACATTTTGATGTGATTTGAGGTGCAGGGGGTGGCTAAGGATCACCCTCTACATTAGGGCTCGTCTTATAAAGTTTTAATATCTCAGATAATGCCAGCTGCGGTTGTTCATCTGGTACTATTTGCTGTTTATTGCTTCGTTTTTGAAATGTTTCAAGGTGCCTGCTCCAGTAACTCAGTCTTCTCCTTGCTGCTACAGTGGCAACTGCAGGTCCAAAACACAAGACTTGGCTTATCTAAGCAGTTCGCATGCATAACAGTTGATATTAATGCACCCTGATGTTCACCAAATGTGTGCTAAAGTTAGTAAAAAAACTATTACATAAAACAGTTTAAGTTGTCGTATTTATCTTTTTGCCGTGGTATAGTCTTAATTTTTCAATTTAGATGTCTTGAAAAGGTCTTAAAAGCCTTTAAATTTGCACTTGAACAATTTGCAGAGACCCTGTACCAACATTCTTCACTCTTCAATCTTCTTTCGTGTTCAGCAGGAGAAAGAAACTCATACAGGTTTGGAACAACTTAAGGGTGAATAAGTGATGACAAATTTTTAATTTTGGGGTGAACTAATCCTTTAAAACTAAAAACAACAACTGAGAAATCAGCTACATTGCATACAGAAGCTGGAACATCTCATTGGAAACCAGTCACATCAACAAAGAAGTGAAGTGTAAATAACCCAGAAGACAGCAAGGTTGGCAACATTTAAAAAGAATAAAATAAGCTAAAACAGTTTCACAAAATGTAATAGCTTATGGCTGCATTTCATGAACAGCACTCATGCACTTTCATACTGACTCCTCCTTTTGGCTCTTATACCTCTGTTTCTCACAAAATCCCTAATGTTTTGTACTGACCGGTTTTGTAGCACATGCTCTTCAGCAGATTTGCATTGAAGACACTCAGATGTTGTGGCCAAATGGCCTTTAGCTATGTGAATTTAAAAATGCCGTATCACAGCAGCAACTTCTGCTTTTGACCATATTCTTTTCTTCCCACGATGTTCAATGTGAAATGTTTAAAAAATCAGTTACAAGTTACAAACAGTTACAATTTGGTTCACATAATGTTACATAATGCATGTAACTTTAATAATACATTAATTTCTAAGACATTTTATGAACAAAAATAGACTAGAATCAACATCAACTGTTTTTACATCAACAGAGCCAAGTCTGAAAGTTTAAAGATTTTTAAGTGACGTGATGCATGACAAGAAGGACTTGATGTATTACGGGATTAAGAGGGAAGCGCATCTTAGAACAGCTTGGTTCATTTACTGTGAATCCAGTTGAAAACACAGGATCATAAGCTGCCCGCATGTGAAGCAACAGTACTGAGCATCACTCTCAAACCATCAGTACATATTTATTTGCAGACAATCAGATAAAATAAAAGATTTATGGTGTAACACTTAAATAAATGAAGAAATTAAGCTGCAAATATTAGTAATACAATTGAATATTTTCAGGAATACACTTTATTTTGTGTTTAGCATTTTTATTTGAAGATGATTCATCTAAAAAAAAATTCTACAATATAGTGTTATCCAATCACTGCACTCAAACTGGGAGGATAATTACCATTTGGCAATCAGCATCGACATTGCAATGTGCGCATCCGTGATAGTCACACTGCAGTGATCTGTGATCCGTACAGACCATGGCTGAGTTTCCCGATAACGTTGTCTCTTAGCGCGCTACGAAGACTCTTAAGGTATAACTTAACTGAAGGTATACCATTTCTAGGCATGTTCCCCGAACCATTAGGAAGCTGCTTAAGAATTACCTTCTTACGTGCGACGTTACCCGGTACTGTCTGTGGCGATGGTGCTGAATTGGTTGATATCGATGGTTCGAGAATCAATTATTCTCTCGTGCAGGGGCTGTTTATGTGAGAAAGCGGTGATCTTTATAAATGAAGCACTTCAGAAATAGTTGAAATTACATTTATTAGGACTCATGGGATATTATAAAAAATAACCCAAACTATAATAGCCTATAATAGCCTTACAATTTTAAAATTGTATCAGCCTATATTGCTGCCATAATAACCATTTCAATTATTTATGTGCTTTCTTCTCTTTCCCATTTTTGTTCGCTGAGGTGGAGCTGTGATGAAATATTGTTCTTGTAAATACTTTCCAGCATTTCAGTAATAAAAGTTTACGTCATGTACGGTGCTCGGCAGTGATCAAAAAGGATTTAAACAGTGGATTTTGAATCTCTTCTTGTAAACTCGGAGATGTGGATTCAGACGGCAATTAAATTAACGTATGACCTGTTTGTCAAAAAACAGTAGGTACTACTTTGGCCAGGGATTTTTACGTGGGTTGGGTGAGAAAAAACACTGATATTATGGATTCGGACGGCACTAAAATAACCGACTTACTGTACGAGCCCATGAGAAACAATATTAGCGTCCGAATAGGACTTAACTGACAGTAGCCGATGCTTTCACTGGCATTTAAAAGCGCTCTTTAAAATAAATGTATACAATTTTATTATATATAATAATATAATTAAAATTCTATTAACAATCAGTGTAATGACAATTTTATTCTTTGCATGAAAACACTTGAATTAGCCTAAATGAACACTATCTGGGTGTATTAAAACTTCAGAATTATATTCGTATAGACCTGCAACAGTGATAAGGTAAAGCTAAGAGTGGTCCAGACCAACCTTCCGAACGTATGACTTACAGAAGGAATACTTAACTAAGAATGTTTCGGGAAACACGTATTAACGATAAGGTACAGCTTAAGGTGTAACTTAAGAACCACGTAGTGTTCAGAAGGTTTCGGGAAACCCAGCCCAGGACCCACAGTTTAGAACACATGTGATTTGTGGATTAATTGCAGTGTATCAAAAATGTTATCATTTGCAAGTTTTTTTGTACAAGATACAAATGAAAATTCAATTTAGCACTTGCATGCCATTTTATGTGCGCACACAGAGACGAGCAGACAGCATACAAAATTCAGTTCTTTTTTTGTCTTTTTGTGCTTGAACAGACACTCAGCGAGTATCCTCGTAAAGAGTTGCTTATATCTTAATTGAATGTAAAAAATAAAAAATAAAATAAATGCATCCATCTACTATGGATTCTACTATGTATTATTATAGTAAGTGAATGTGTTTTGTCATTTAAATCACCTTTATAATAACCATGTTAATTAATCTATAATGCGTGATGGGCAACGGCAAGTTTGTTTGCACTACAATTCAGAGAATTGGATCTGTCAGGATTTACATCATGTAAATTCACCCATTTCTCCTGAAATACATGCAAGTAAAATTTATTTTAAGGGAATTATGCATTAGTTAAGCATAAATACACTAGCAATTAATGATTAACTTGATCACAATTATGCATTAGTTAAGCACGAACACGCTAGTAACTAATGTTTAACTTAACATATAGTGAGGACATATTAGCCATCATTCATGCAATAAATAAGCTAGTAATTAATGATTAACTGAATGTACAGTAAACGCATTTTAGCCATTATTTACAACTTAGCAAACCATATATTATTTTTGTGTTGTAATGTAATGTTATATTTCAGTGATTCACCATCTATTAAGTTAACTGAACAATATGAAGCTAGTAACTATGTTTAAATAGAATAAGCCAATAATTATGGCTTAACTACTACTAATACAGTACTAATAAAGACAATTTGTTTAGCCATAATTAATAATCAATATGTGCCATAATTAATGAGGATATAACTTTTACTTTAGAACAGGGGGTCAAATTGTCTTTATTACACTATTTTAGAAATCGTCCCCTTGGAATTATAAGGTTCTATCTGCGTTCTGAGCAGTTTTGAGATATTGAGCTTCAAAGTTTTTGCATTACATATAGGAAAATGTATATGGGGAACAAGTTTCTTTCAAACATGAAAATAACAGGGACCCTAAATGTATTCTAAATATACAATATCAAAATCCTCTCAAATTTGTAAATGGGGATTTTTGGAATGGGTCAAATGCAGATAGAACCTTCTAATTCTAAAAAAACACTTTTCGCTTAGAATTATAAGGTTCTATCTGCCAAAACATTATTTGAACACTAAATATAAAATTATTAATGTTGTAACAATGTCTCAACATGTGTTAGAAAGTAAAATTTGATCCTTTCTATGACATTTATTTCATATTTTTAGCACTTCCATGTATTTAGGACATTTCAAATTAAGCAAGGTAGGTCTAAATATTTTGTCCAGTGCAGATGTTAATTTTTGGTACCAATTTGGTGGGTAATTAAACACATTATTGCAGAAATTGTTACTTTAATCTTTCTTTTGTTTAGACAAAAAGCAGCTACTGTAATACATCTGAGCAGGACTTTATTCCACCTAAAGTGGGCCAGGTAAAATGGCTTTCTCTCTAGACATCAGTATGGCTGAAATAACATGCTAACGTTTATTGTTGTAATTAAGACCCCATCAATTAAATTGTTGACTATTTCACCTTTAAGGCTTAATATTGTAAAAATTAAGACATTTTAAGACTTTAAAAACTGCAAGAAAACAGACATGCATCAGCAAATTAATTAATAAAGTTTAATATCATTAAAAAATGATTCACTGACTATATAATCACAAAAAAGGTCTAATTTTTTCATTTTTTCAAGGTCTCAAAAACTCATATTTTAAAACACAGAACTATAATACTCTCTGTGACTCATTTTTTTAAAACACAGACTTATACTCTCTATGACTCATTTTTTGATTGGTCCTCTTCTGTCCATTCGAAGTGCTGATGGGCTCACGCAGATAGAACCTTATAGAGCCAAGTTAGAGTTCGACTTTGTAGATAGAACCTTTTTGTTTTTTCAATAAAAAGTCCCAAAATGTACACAACTTAAAAAAAAACATCACATAATGTAAATAAGTTGTCACAGAATAAGAATATGTGAATAACTCAATTTTGACAAAAATGTCAGATAGAACCTTATAATTCCAAGGGGACGAAATGTATAACTGTAAATCAGCACTAATTAAACATAGTTACTTGCTTCATATTGTTCAGTTAACTTGGTGGTTTAATTAACTTAGTTAATTAAGATAGATGGTGAATCACTGAAATATAACAATACATTACTACACACACACACACACACACACACAAAAAATGTTTTGCTAAGTTGTAAATAATGACTAAAATGCCTCCACGTAGTGCATTAAAAACGTTTAATGCACAGATAGCCATGGATTATCCCTTACTTATTTTAATTTTTTTGTGCTGTTGCTTGTATTTTGATTATTTTTTCTTATTTTCTTTGTTTTTCTTTGTTTTTCTTTGTTTTGTTTTTTTCCCCTGAACATAGTACATACCGAACCATGCCGAAACTGTGACCCTAAAACTGACAAAGCCAAACTGTGAGTAATTTGTTACACCCATTTTTACGGTGGCCCAGTAAGAACACATAAAAAATTAAACAAGTCACAACACAACATGTGCAAGTTACTTTACTTCCTAAATGAGTACGGACCCGAGTCAAAGTTGCTTTCACATTCCCGCTAGAGGTCTGCTACCCGGTCGGGTTCGGGTTAATGTTTAATGAACAGCCTCGGGTTCGGGTTTGTAACTAAGAAAAACGAAATAGGCTATATATAGTTTGCGTGCCGTGTGCTTTGCCTGCTTTCTGTGTTGTGGTGACCGGCACGCGCGAGAGAGAAAGTACATGCGTGCGCAGATGTGCAATGTGCACTGCATACACAGACTGTCGATGCCGTTCTCTTCCTTCATAACTCATACTGAGAAGGATATATTTGTTTAAATAGCTCTGAAAGCGGCACTACAATTAAAACTTTCACAGAGATCTCAAACAGGCATTTAAAACACCAAATATTAAGAATTGGCATATCGAGCAAAATAATATGATTGATCTAAAATTGTAGGCTATCTCTCCCTCCACATGCTCACCGGCAAGATGCACCGACATTAAATTTCTTTGTAGGCTAATAGGCCTATGTGTTGTAACCCAGTCATTAAAAAAACGATTTAGTTTCATATTCATGTTTAAATAAAATAATATAGGCTATATATTTTAAATTTCATGTTGAGATTATATGAAAAGTGAAAAGCATGAATAAGATAAGATGATCCCGAAAATATCGGGAGACAAATGGAGTGGGCAGACATGATTTTGATCACTTCATTAAGTTTGTTTTTTAGAAAGTCTGTCTTTAAAGTGAATTTCGTTTTGTATTAATTGTATCTTAATTTTAATCAATGTTTCATTAACCAATTTCTTGAATTTAATAAATGAGAGGCTAAATAGGCTATAGCAGGCAATATAATCAGGACACGGAGTTGCCGGCGCGTGAACTGGAGCTGGTCCGAAACACAGCGTATAGGCTATAAGCTACTTGCCTCACAGACTTGAGACATAGGCTATATTATATAGAAAGCATGAAATGTGTACTTTTAAACAAAACAATTCAAAACGAAAGAAAACAGACTGTGCTCTGCTTATGTAATGAAATGTGAATTTCTCTCTGGCGCGTTCACTACTGCGAAGATCGCGAATCAGCATCGTCAACTTAATCTTTGACACAGAAAACACTTGTTTATTAATAAAAAATTGAAATGTCTCCTTGATATATTTGACATACTAATAATCATTAGGCTAATTTTCCCTGACAGCTTTTAGGCGCGTTATTGGCAGCGCACCCTTAGCCTATGTTACATGAACACGTTACCACCGCTATAATATTATCCTTCGGTGTTCAGTTTATACAGGTTTTCTAATTGTTATTTAATATATATATATATTTTATATAATTTTTTTTTTTTACATTGAATCTCGAAAAAAAAAAATACAGACCGACCTACCGACCTTTTTTCTTTTCTTTTTCTGGCTGTCACGGCAAACCAAAATATTTTTAAGGATGGCCTTACCGTTTCACGCAATCATTAAATACAACATATTGCAAAAATGGTAGTCTCGGTACGTTAGGCTGGTGTGAGAAACAGAGTGGACCTCGGGTTCGGGTCGGGTTCGGGCTTAACATGTAAATGTAATTGTCGGGTCGGGTCGGGTCGGGTTAAATGATCTCGGGTACGGGCCGGGTTCGGGCTTCAGTTTAAAGCCCGTGCAGACCTCTAATTCCCGCTAATCATATCACAGCTCCTACAGGTAGTCTTGGGTACAGTACCGTGGTATACTTCTCAGTCCGAACACCACTACCTTATTTTAATTCTCTAAAGAAAAATGATACATTATAATTACCTCCATTCTGGCAGGCTTCTTGTATTGATATTGACATTTCATTTTGTCTGCCAAATGAACTGGTGCCATCGGGTTCGTCATCTGCATCATCTTCAGTATCGGTCAGCTGGATCTAATCTGAAATCATAACGTTAATTAAGTGCAATACTCTTGAATGGAAATGTTGGTATTGGAATAGGAATAACACCTACGGCGTATTTTGCAATAGATATGAAAAATACCTTCAATTTGAATCTCATCAAGTGACTTTTGCTAAAAGTAGCTTCGAGATTTTCGCAAGCTGAATTGTCGCCTCAGGCAGTCTGTAGTGATCATGGTGGACACGTATATCATGCCCGAGAAAGTCAGCCACCTGGTCCAACTCGTTGTCTTTGAGGTTTAAAATTTGTGAAAGTGTTGCAACGTTTCCTGAGCTGGGTTGAGCGTAGATATTCAGTTTTTTTGGCTCCACACTTTTCTGCATGAAGTCTCAAGCTGTCTTGACCTCTGTAGTAACTTGAACATTTTGGTCTAGCAAAGAGAAAGATATTGGCATCCTGTACACCACATTCCATACTTCTGCTGACTAACAGATTCAGCGATTTCACCATGTGTGGTGTTAGGAGGACGGCCACTTTTCGTCCACGTTTACACATCAACATGGAGTGGGCTTTTGTCTCTTTCAATTAAGTTCTTCAAGTGCATTTTCGACACCTCCCCCACACGCCTTCGATTAAAAACTATAGTCTGAGCAAGAGTGGCTTTTGCAAGGTCAGCGTAACTTTGGGGAGATGCTTCTTTCTTCAGTTTGTCAAAGGCAGCCTTTTCAGACTGTTCCAGGTGAGTGTGAAGAAGTTGTACATCCTGGGTAAAAGGCAAGGTCGATGGTTTGTTGAATTTCTTCTCACTAAGTGTGTTCAGGGCAGAGTGTGATACAAGCTCACACCACTTTGTGGAGTACGGTGACTTGAAAGCTTCAGTTGATTTGATCAAGCCCTCATTTTCTGTAATCATAGCCCTACAGTGAATTATGTCAGCTATTTTCTGTAGAGAATACCCTATTTTTAGAGCAAGACTTGGTGCTGTGTAAGAGTTGTTTTCTTCATCAAAACCAGAGACTTTTTTCACAGCTTTGACAACTTTTCCAGGCTTAACAGCATCTTTGATGGTGTATATCGAATCACCATGTAAAACCAACAACACACGTGCAAGTTCCCTTAACTTCTGATGAATATACTTATATCGTATATAAATATACTCATATTTTGTAGTGTCAGCTCCATGCTTTTTGCACAGAGCTTGTGCCAGCTGCAAAATGCCAAAGTCATTACGAACAACTGTTGTTATATCATCCCGTCTCATTGGGTCAAGAAGCTTCCAAATCCCGTGAGAAATATTTTCAGTGAACACAGACTGAGCAGTTGTGGCCAAGCCCAAGTGTTACGTCCACATATATACTTGGCATCTAGAGGTTATGGGATGTACCCTGTAACACACACAAAAGGAAAGGAGAATAGATTCAATAGAATGTTGTTAAAAGTAAGATACTTTATTCTATTGAGGAAATGTGATGTGTGAAAAGGCAGAGACCAAAACTGAATTTGTACTTGCTTTCAGTAAGAAAAATAGTTTGATCTAACAAGACACCCAATAAACAGTGAACCAAATATACTTCCAAAACAATGAACATCTATTTACAAATTATATACAACATAAAAAATGTACGATTACAAAGTGAGGGACAAGAGCGGTGCTAAAGAAAAGAAAGAAAGAAAGTAAACCCCAGCACAAATGCTATACTTAAAGAAAACAGGAAAGAAAATATCTTCTGTGTAGGACGCCACTAACTACACTACCTAATAAACATTAATACATGGGTTAGCACCTGCTCATAACCTAGTGTGTTAAATAACTTTATGTGTTGTGAGATTTCATTACAAAGATATTACAAGAAAACAACCACACAGGGTAATTTTTTACCTACTACCTACATCGAAGGGTTAATATGGTAAAGTGTAACTAGCACCATTGGATTCCTTGACCCTTACAGTGTGGGTTTAGCAGTAAAAATCAACATCCCAGTTAATTCAGAAGTCGAGAAATTACAATTTTAAATTTTACAGTGGCCATTTTTTAAACTTCAATATGGCCGTTATATAGACATCTGATCAAATGCAAACATTGATTTGCTGACTCCTTATACAATAACCTTTCCAAAAAATGTATAGTTTAGCAAATCCCCAAAAAATTCCCAAAAAGGTTCAAGTCTGAATATAATGAACCTGAACCCAGATTTGTAAAATCTAGATATGGCTCTGAAAACATTTGTAGATTACTGAATATTCTAGATCATGTGACCAAAGAACCCACTTTAATTGTGTCGCTTGATGCCGAAAAGGCATTCGATGGGGTGGAGTGGCCTTTTCTTTACACTGTATTAGAGAAGATAAATCTAGGAAACAGTTTTATTAACTTGATTAAACTGTTATATTCCCAGCCTTTGGCGGTGGTTAATACGAACCGGCTAATGTCTAGTAGATTTCCTTTTGGCAGTGGCTGCCGTCAAGGCTGTCCTCTCTCACCTCTCTTTTCTTTGGTCATCAAACCTCTGTCTGCAGCAATGAGGGCAAATACAAACATACTGTGTATTAGAGTTGGCTCAGATGAGCATCGTATTTCACTTAAAGGGTACATAACATGCACAGTTTCACCTAATCTCATGTTAATCTTGAGTACCTATAGAGTAGTAGTGCATCCTTAATATCTCAAAAAAGTGTTTAGTTTTATTATATTTAGAAAAGAAAAATACAGCTTTCCGATTCTCTCCGGAAAAAGCCGAGGTCCTGGAGGCGGAGCTATAGAGTCAAGCGGTAGTTCTTGATTTCCAGCAAAAGACAGAAATCTGATCCAGTTGTACTTACATGAATGGGGTCTTTTATCACTGGGACCGCTCCATGTTTTAATAGCAAACGATTTGCAAATCCAGCGTCGACCTGAGCCTTGTTAATAAAACATTCGTCACTGAAACGACCAGAACACACAACCGCACTTCCTACACTCCGTTGCTGCCCCGGAAAAACAAACTGCATCCACTGTTCCTGTAACACTGGGTTCTTTGGAAAACTGAACACGGTAAGCTTTCCCTCACATCCAAATACACACTTTTTTGGAGACATTCTTGAACAAATCCTATGCAGCGCTGCCGATGATTTCCTGTTGAAGCGCGTTGATGTGCGCGGTCTCGCTCTCCTCTAGTCGACGTGCTCGCGGGCGAGCTTTTCCGAGAGAAATGCTCATATAAGGAGTTGCACTCTGATCTACGTCATTAGATCCACGATCTAAAAAAAACCAGCCGAAACTTGTACCAACCCGGAAGTAAGATTTTCAGCATAGAAATTCTCCGTTATTCGTCCAAAATATTTTTTTTAAACTTTGCCCATGTTTAGCATGAGAATCTATCTCTTTAACACTGTAAACAACTCTGAATACATGAAACACCATTGTACCCCCCCTTTAATGCTGTCGATGTGTTATATTTTAAATACCCTGAGACTTCGGTTGATGCAATTCTTTCTATTATCGGAGAATATAGAACATTTTCAGGATAAAAAATTTACCTAAACAAATCTCAGGCCTTGTACTTGTATGCTCCCCCCAAAGCTTGTTTGGGTTCCCCGTTTCGTCTAGCTTCCTCTGGTTTTCAATATTTGGGCATAAATGTTACACCCAATTTGTGTGATTTATTCAAAGCTTATTACACCCCATTAATTACCAAAATAAATCAGGACTTGTCCGAATGGTTAAATCTCCCCATTTAATTTCTGGGCAAAGATTAATGTAATAAGGATGAACATTCTTCCCAGGTTGAATTTTCTATTTAAAGTTTGCCCTGCTATTTGACTGTTGTTTTCTTTAAAGGCACGCTATGCAGAAATTGTGTTTTTGTCAAACAGCGACCCCTAGAGTCGCTGTAGAGTCGCTGTGGTCGTAAATACCCACCCCCACCCTGTACACCGGTGCTCGATGGTGTTTTAAGCCCCCAATGGCTCCTTAGAGGCAGCTAACCCTACGCTCAACCTTAAACCTACCCATCCCCTCGCTGCCTGGAAGGCGCCGTTGGGGGCTTAAAACACCAAACACCTACACGCGTACCTGTTCAGTAGGATAGAAGTGTCGGGCATGGAACAGGCACAGATAGACTCCAAAGATATTGACCAGGTAATGTTTCATGATTTCATACAAATATTAGGCTACTGCATATTCTACTGATATATATATATATATATATATATATATATATATATATATATATATATACTAATCAATTGTTTTGCGTTGTAGGTAAAACTGCATTCCCTGGAGTTTGTGCAGAAGGATAGGCTGTTGAATACAATCCTCACAAGGTTGCCAGGTCTTATGTTTGATGTGATGGCCATGTTTGAGGTATCCCAGAGCTCTGACCCTGTTGGAGATGTCCTGCATTGGTGCACCTGCACCAATTGCAGAGAAATGGACACAGACCTGGAAAGGCTTTGCTGTCACCAGATACCTGCAAATTGCATAAGCAACATGGCACACATGGAGTTCTATGTGTTGGATGAGGGGGTGTTGCGGCTGGCCCGTGTGGCCTGGAATGACATTTTTGCTGTTGATGTCAGCCAGGAGCCGGGTGTAGAACAGCGTCAATATAGACATGCCGCCTACAGACAGTTTGTGCTGTGGCAGCATGGCCCCCTGGGTGTGGGCAACAGAGTGGTGATCCCCAGCTGTTGCGTCTGGAAGATACGGATCAAATTCCCCGACCCAAGAGGCCATTATAAAAGGATTCCGGGTGCGCCGCCTTCAATAGTTTTTTTAATTAGCCTTTTGTAATTAGTTATACAGCTATTTCTAAACAGCATCTTATGGAGGAAACGTTTGTGAATGTGAATTGTATGTTTTGTTCCCTGTTACCTCTGCAATTGTGCACTTTACTTCTATTTATTTTAGTTTAACTTATTTTTGTTTGCATGTAAATAAAGACATTTTCAGAAAAGTTCAATATTGTACATCATTTATTAAAAATATTTACAAGGACCAGATTACAGTACAACAGTCACTGTGGAGGAATGTCTCCTCTTTCAATGTGGGCCTGCACAAGTTCTGCAGTGGGTGGTGGCAGTACAGCAGCAAGCAAACCCCAGCGCCTTGGGTCATCGGACCTGAGCGTCTGTTTGCGGGGAAGGCCTCTCCCACTTGCAATTCTTCTCCCAAGAATGGCCTTCTGGAGGTCTTGTATGTAGCTATACTGCTTCTTCTCCTTTGTGGTGTAGACACTCCAGCTTTTTGATTTTTTATTGAAGTATCTTCTATATCTGTATAGGAGGTGTAGATTTTAGTATAGTCATTTCAAAAGTGTTTGGTAAGAACCGCTGAAAGTGCAGTTGTTAAAGTAAATACTTACATTTTGTGTCCATCCTTGTTACGTGCTGGCAGGCGATGATTGTGGTTATTGTAATCCAATGCGGCAAGCAAAACTCGCGTCGTGTATACAGGTGGGCTGTAGGCGAAGCGCTTTACCGCATACATCAGTATATGATTTTGGAAGCTTTCCAAATCAGACGTTGTCCTGGTGGGGAGGGGGAGGCACACATTAGTAACACGTCTTACCACAATGGCATAAAGGCTAAATCTGTTCTGCCATCACTGCCAGCCTGCACTCAAACAATTAGAAAAATGTGCTACAGACACACATCTACCAATACTGTGAATGAAGTAGAATATGGCTATGTATAAGTGGGTATGTACATTTGTAAATAAATACAATAGCTACTTTAGTGCATGTGTAATTGCATGACCGTAGATGCATACCTGAAGTTGATGAACTTCTTCACCTGGCTCAACCAGCGCTTGTCAAGCACGATTGCTGTAAGTGCCTGATGAGCTGCTGAACCTGTAATCACATATCAGAGTGAGTAAAAATAACAATCTCAGAGCAAATGAAAATCAAGTGACTACAATCGTTCAACCCTTGCTGGATCCATGGATTGTTTTGGCTGCCTTCGTCCAGAGGCTCGTGTTCACAGCATCCAGTTGCCCATGAATGTTGGTTGCGGACATGGTGTAGGACTCCATGCCACATCATCTGCAGAAATGGACCACCACACATCACATACAGCTAGAAACTTCACCTTTCTGCATGCCTAAAGTAATACTTTTTACAGCGACATTACAAAGACTTATAAAATACCTTGAACTGCTCCTCGGTCAATGCTTGTTTGCAGCAGTACCAAAAGTGGTTCACGATGTCCTTCATCCAGGCCAGAATTGAATTCTGGTTTTTTTTATGGTGCCAGCCTGATCGCATGATACAAAGGAAACAAAGCCACGGTTAATATATTGCTGTAAAATAATACATTACCAAGACAGTAAGGCAAGTCAAAATATGCAATCTTCAGTCTTCAGGTTCATTAATTAGTCGTAGAATACGGTCTTTGGTGTTTTATGCCCCCAACGTCGCCTTCCAGGCAGCGAGGGGATGGGTAGGTTTAAGGTTGAGGGTAGGGTTAGCTGCCTCTAAGGAGCTATTGGGGGCATAAAACACCATCGAGCGTAGAATACTGAATAAATTGGGATGATTGCATACCTGTCGTAACTTCTTTCCAAGATTTTTGGCAGCATGCCATATGTCGAGAGAGTGGTGAATATCTTTGTAGTGCCCACGCTCTGGGTCTGTAACAAATAACACAGCATTTGTAATAACACAATTATCAGAAGAAAAGAAAAAGCAATGGCTCTAGACAACACATCCAATAAGTTATCCTTAATAAGCAAGGCGGAGATTTGTGGATGGGCATCCGTGACAACTTCTCTGACAGAAATTTCCTGGATTAGTGCGTCCATGGTCCTGATGAAACACTCCTTCTCCATAATCACGGAATTCCTGTTCGTTTCACGCTTGTCTACGGTGACAATGTGCACAATGTCTCTTGACTCTTGCTCAAGAGTTGTGTAAGTGCAGTATTGTGCACAGTGTCCTAATAAAAAGTAAAAAAAAAAAAGTTTGTTCACAATTCAGCTGTCAGCATGTGACCTGTATGTATCTTTTGCTCTCAAACACACAGTACCTGGAGAGTCCATTCTGCCATCACCTAGTGAATAGAGCAAAAATACATCCATTAGAATCACAGTTTCTACACCATCACAGCTAAATACAAGCATATAAATGTAATGGTGGTTAACAAATATGCAACACCTTAGCTAGGACAACGACATGTTCTGCCTGACGCAACCGGTCTAGAATGACCGCCCTATTTTTTTCCCAACATTCCTGGACCGGAGCAATGCAATAAGCATCTTGAATTCTAAAGAAAGTCCCCTCAGCAACCATTGGCATTTTCATAAATTGAAAGAGGAGGGCAATCTTCCTGTAGTTGTTGCCAGAAAGAAGAGTATTTGTAGCCAACATGAAGTCACCCCCCTGCATGCCGTACTTCAAAACTGGCTGTGGGAGTGTGTCCAAAGGGGCATAACTGCATTGTGATATATATATATATATATATATATATATATAAAATTAGAATGTTTTTTTAAAACACAAAGCACTTGCACACATTTGGTCATAGTCTTGTCACATTTGTAGAATAGGTTTAGCACAAAAACCCACAATTGCATAAGTACTGTAAAGGTCATTATCTATTGCTTGGTGCCGCCACCAATAGCTGAGCTGTATGCAAATATTTTCACAACTCTACTAGTTACAACCAGTTTACTCAGTCTCCTACCCTACATGCATGTACATCTTATCTTACCCATTCCAAAATGACTCCAGTCCCCCAAGGTTTCAGGGTCACCCAAAATGGCGGTTCACCACGGCATGCTACACTGGACATACTGTCTAGGTAGTTGCACTTCTGTAGTGGCAGCATCAAGTACATGGCGAGCTGATGGAGGTTGTTGTTGTAGGTGATGTTGGCACTTTTCCCCACCAGATCTTCCTCACAGAGAACTCGTTCTTGTTCAGGAATGTATTGTGATTCCAGTTCATGAGGATTGGGTGAGGCTACATCAAGCACAGCTTCATCTAAACTTATTTCAGCAAGATCGTTTGTGTTGACATGACCAGTTCTGTGTATAGAAGCAGAGTATATGGACATTGATTACCCACTCAACACAAACCAGAAGGTAGAAATGAAGTGACATTGAAAGAAGTGTATAGTTGTGAGAATGAACACAGCATTAGTTGAATCCAAAATGTAACTACTATGTGAAATGTACCGTAGCTGAAGAAAAGGAACAAAATCCTCATCCAAGATGTCCCCATCCTTCCAGTCCTTGTGAGAAGGATCAACCCAACAATCATCCATTTTGATGATGTACAAGAGGTACACACATGAACATCAGACTGGAGGGACATGTCAGTGAAGGCAAATAACCAGTACAGCACAATACTTACAAGCTGTTCCTCAAGTCATTGGCATCCCCCTCATCTGGAGAGTCCTGTTCTTCCGCAATGCTCAGAGAATGCATGCTGCAATCAGAGTCGAAGTTACTTTTATATATATATATACTGTATATACATATAAAATATATATGGAAAGCAATCTCACCTGGATTCCAAAACATCACCCTCTTCTGTCTCTGTGACCAATGGCTGGACACCAGGTACAGGGAAATCTTCATCCCTAATTGAAAAGATAAATGGTTAGTTTACGATGTGCTATGTCTTCCTGGATTATTAGGATAGAGCAGAAAAACATACCAATCACAGTCTGACTCCTCTGTTATACTGGACACCGGTGGCTTTGGTGGTCTTCTGTGACCCTTGCTGGGTGTAGACATAACTACCTGATCCTGGTAACTAGAATAAAAGGGCAAGATCAGTATGTGTATGTTCTCAGCAACAGAATTAGTAACTTACTGAACAAGGATTCAGGGTGAAACTAGGTATAAATTCCTGGGTTCCATAAGATTTAGCAAGATTTAATTGACCCATAAAAAACACAATTTCAAGTAAAGTTACAGTCGGGAAGTTCACGTTAGTCAGTTAAAGTTTGTATAAGCACAGTACACATGCCATAAGAAATCGGAACCAGACAAAGGACTAAAGTTACGTGATAAATACACCTCACAACACCTGAGTTCAGCTGGCAAACTAGCTCGTGTGGCAAGCTAGGCAATAAAACATAACGCAAAAAAACACGTATGAGAAACGAGTGTTTGTTAGCAAGTCTGCTAACAGCTCTGATAATCGAAAGCTAGTTAACTTAGACATATGTGGAAATTATTGGACTGGTCTAATTATCAACAATGGATGAATGAACAGCATTGTAAAAAAATGACATACTACAAGCAAGCGCAACAACATACAACATAGAACGCAAACAAGTTTACAAATAAGAGATTTATTTACTAGTCCATCAACAAGATCGCCAGGTCAGCATCGCTGTTGCATCCAGTGCTGCCTTTTAGCTCTCGCCAATGAGTGAAAGCAGTGAAACCGAGTGGGACTCTTGTCCGGTTCCTCACGCGGTCAGACTCTCTTTTTCTTTTCCGACTCTATTCCGACCGTGTTTTCTTTGCTTTTTCCATCGTCGAGTATCACGTCTGAATTGCGCGCAAGGGTCTTCGTGCTTCATATGTTGTTGATATGTGTGACGTCGTTGCCATAAAGCAAGTCGTGATTTTCACGAGATTTGTCATGGGCGCCTCTCTCAAACTTGCATTGCTGGTTTTTCCAGCGGCGTCCCCCCCAAGCTTTACTACCAGGATGATTCGCCCTACTATGAGTTTGTTTACCACTGAAATGACTTTGAAGCTGTTATATTAAGGTACAATTCTTGCATAGTGTGCCATTAAAAGCATAAATTCTATCATATCAAAATTATCTGGAAAAAAACAAGCCTAGACTCAAATTTTCTACTTTACTGAAACCCAGGGAACTAGGAGGAGTCTCACTCCCTAAATTCCAGTTATATTTTTGCCCAGATCAAAAATATGATAAATTGGTTTCTTAATAGAATGGATGTGGACTTTGATTTCATAAACCGATCGGTCTGTGCAGCACCGGTTCAAGTCGAACAAGCCTAAAGACACGCTGATCGGTTACATCCAGCCGTAGCCGATGTCGAACACACCTATTATCAAACTAATATGTGACATATCTCCCCCTCTATGGGCGGCTCCTGACGCCCAACAAAACATCAAAAGTTCAGGAGGGTGGTGGAGCGGAGGCAGTCTTGAGGAAGGGATGGCGGGCCAGGCCCGTGCAGGGGAACGGGACCAGGACATGGCAATGGTGGGCCTGGGCCGAGGAGCACAGATGGACCTGGGCTGTGGAGTGTGGGAGAACTTGGGCCGTGGGCGAAGCCTGGCCATGGAGCATGAGCGGAGCCGGACCGTGGAGCGTGCTTTGTAGTCAATTAACATCCATTGTTTCAACAACACAGATTCAGATCGTTTCATCGTTTCAATTCGTCTGTCCATGTAATTTTAAAACGATTTATGAATGACCAAAAAATGACCACTCCACTTCACATTGTCCAATGAAATTCTAATGTTGTGCCAGATGATTATGGGTCGTTGTATTATAGCCATATAATTTGTGTTCGAGTTTGGAATAACATGAGGGGGAGTAAATGATGACAGAATATGAATTTTTGGGTCAACAATCCCTTTTCAACACCTGTATGTGCAACCAAATGTACTAGATAACAACCCACATAGCAAACAGTCTTGGCCCGGTTGTGTCCTCAGTCTGGTTCTGCTGGCTTCCTGTTGGTAATGGCATGTCTCCTGTCAGCCAGAGCTGGGCCACATGTGGCAATGATGGCACAGCAAGATCACAGCAAAACACATGAGGGCCGAATGTTAGAATGATGGCCCTGTAGTGGCCCAGATCTGGATTTAAGACTAGGACCACAAATGGGCTATAACTGGCCTGAGTCTCAGCCAATTAATGAACCATAACTGAAGCCAAACACCCCCCCAGAAGCCTTTTTTCCCTTGGTTGAAGTGCAGGTTCTAACAGATCCAAGGATGTATCTCGTAAATTACCCTACTAATAATGCCCAGAATGGTACCAAACTTCTACAGTAGTACAAATAGGTTCTGTACTCATAAAACAAGGCATTGGAAAGTTTGAAAGTACTTCAGGAGTTTATTTAAATAACACTTGCCTGACGGCTCATGCTACCGCGAACCCGGACGTCGACGTCACTTCAGTGATTTGGGAAAAGCACGTAAAAGTCCTGGCACAATGCACTAATATTTTGTTGGTAATACCAGTTTGCAACAATTATTAGTTAACACTAAGTTGTCAACACTTAGGAACAAAAAAATAATTTGTCGTTACTCTACATCCTTATGCCTGCCGTCCATACTCACTACTCCGGAGTTTTAGACCCTCGAACACGGAGACTGATCCTGTCAGTCAAGTCCGAAGCAAGAAACACATTGTGCCATTGTCATGTTAATTATAACCAAATGCATTTTGTTTTATTGATCACAATATTATCATTGATATTTGTTTGAGGGGGGCACTTTAGATTAATTTTGAAAAAGGACAGGGGGTTGAGCCCCCAAATCCAGCATTTAAAGTGTTTAAAATCGTTCAATCATTTTTATTTTTATTTTTTTACAAGCGGTTAAAATTATGTTTTATTGAATGTAACATTATTTTCCTTTATCTAACATTAATTAACCTTATTTTTTGTGAGTAAAGCACAAAAGGTGCATCTCGTTTCGCTCCCATATTGTGAATCAGTTCATTATAAACACGAGTTCAATAACTGATTTTTTTTTTAGTTTTGAGAGAAACAGAGATTTTCAAAACTCAGAGTCAATTAAACCAAATGTTTTGCAAAATTCGTAATTTTCAAAAAACTCGAATCACCTCAAACACTGACGACTCCTGCTGGTCAAACAGTGTAAATACAACAAGAACAACAAACAACTTTTACTAAGTTTAATCTGTTAAATGTCATTTAAAAGTTATTAAATACCAAATATAAATCAGACTAAGTATTAATTGTTTGTTATAATGCTAGTTATAGCATTTGAGTGTTTTTAGTCTAATCAGGTGATTTAAGTCCATTAACTCTCTCTCTGACTGACTCTTACCAGTGCGCTGAATTACTGAACTAGAGCTGATATAGTTAAATGGCCCTGGGATTAAAAACTGCAGTTTCAATAGGAACATTTTTGTCCCAATTTTAGTTCTGCTAGTGCAAAAGAGTTTTTGGAAATGAGGGTAAAAAATTCCAATAAAAATACACACCTGTGCGAACATTTATGCAGTTGGCATTAACACAGGCTAAATGATAAAAAAAAAAAAACCTAAACTAATCTGAAAAAGACGTTTTTCTGTCTTATTTGCCATCTTGATTGTGTCTTGCAATGCAAATACCACTGAAGAACCAGCACCTCGAAGGCTTGAACCCTCATCACTATGAGAATGCTGAGACTGAGCATGTGTAAAGGGTGTTATAAAATGTTTTATCAAATAACTAATTGAAAACAGAAACCCCCCTATTTTTTTATGTGAACACCAATAGAATTATATGTCAGTTCACCGCCACACCAGCAGATGGCACCTGAGCGCTCCTGTGAAGCACACTATAGAGACTAGCTTTCTCCCGGGTGCAATCTCAGAAGTAAAGCTATTTTTATGTATTTCTCTTATTATCTGTGTTTGGCTATTTTTAGTGATGCGAGTAACAAAAGAGTGACATTTATATGAATATTTATTGCTTTATTCTGTATTTAAAATTAATTTGGGTACATATTCTTCTTTTCATATAATATGTAACTCATATATTGCCTTTATTTGAAACAGGCTATGGATTACAGGTGTGTATGCATTCATAAACATTATGTGTACGTATTATTCATATCACATGTCAGTCAATGTGCAGACAGGCTATATGAAGTTATTTTTGTATGTAACTCAAGAAATGCTTACAGTTACTAAAAGGTTTTATGATATCAGAAGTAAACTGATGCACCAAGGGAAGGACACTCATTTCGTCAGTCGTATTTCTATTTACATTCAACAGTGTTCATAAAATTTGATGCAGAACTTTTTTTGAAACCCTTTCCTTTCAAAGTTTAAGTGTTAAGAACAGGTCAAAACGCTTTGTAGAACTTATGCAACTTATGGGCATAAATAAAACATAAATAAATCTTATGTATGTCACCAAATAATTAAGTTTTTACTAAACTCTTTTCTATTTTACAGGAATGCTAAAAAAAATTAAAGGGTGTTGATTTTTATTTCATTTTGACACCAAAAACTACTTTTAAAGGGTTAGTTCACCCAAAAATGAAAATCTGTAATCATTTACTCACCCGCAAGTTGTTGCAAAGCTGTAGGAATTTCTTTCTTCTGCTGAAAAAAGAAGATATTTTGAAGAATGTTGGTAACCAAACAATTGATGGGCCCCATTAACTTCCATAGTAGGAAAAAAGCACTATGGTAGTCAATGGGTGCTTTGCTAGTCCGCCATGACACTGGCTGTGAGAAATGCTGTAAGTTTTGTAAACTATTTTTTTCTAGCAGAAGGAAGGCATTTGGTGATTTTACTTGAAAGTAGCATTGATTGCAAGACTCAGAGTCCATGTTGAGCGACTCATTCGAAGGGTGAAGGAGCACAAGATATTTACTACAGTAATCCCTCTTTCACTCACAGGAAGCATCAATCAACTTTACACAGTAGCCTCTCTCACTGCTTAACTACCAAAACGGGCCCTTAGTTAAAGCCTGGGCAAGCAAGTGCTAATGCTGAAGAAGCAGAATTAGACAGGCAGAAATGGAACGGAATATCTATAAATGTTTTTCATTACTGTATAATAAGATAAGATAAGATTGGCTTTATTGTCCCAAAGGAAATTTGTCTTGGACACATACAATACAATACTGTTGTTTAAATACAAATGACAAATGACATACGACATACATACAATACATACAACATCCTATCAACATATCACACACAATATTCAATACATACATAAGTTCTAAACTAAGTGTTTTCCTGACCTCTGGCCCATACAGTTGTGCTCTCTTTGACGGGAAGGTAGGTACGTGGACTTTGCAGGCACACAGTCTTCCACAAGGAAACCCTTATCCACCATTACAGCCATTGTTTGTCTTTAGAAGAGACACAATACCAGACAGCTTTAGAATCTCTCTATCACTGATGGCGCCTTCATAGAGAGATGACACAAAGGTTACAGCATCCCAATCAACCCTTTGAAAGTGCAGTGAGATTTGTAGGTAGAGAATACCTCACTCTGAAGGAGAAGAGAGTTTGATGTTTGGCAACGCAGTTCAGTACAATCCAAAAACAATTGTGTGTCAGAGTAATACTGAAAAACATCAGGCATGTAAGCTTTGACAGTCTCCTCATCCAGCCAAATGCCCACAGCTCCAAGTACAGTGTAGACAAAGTCAGCCCATGTGTTGATAATGCGGCTTACACCTGTGCACACACACACACACAGACACACACACACCACTCACGACACAGCACTCGTGACTCTTTTCTGCCATAGGAACTCAGCTCCTGTAACAACAGAATTAGATTATACACAACTCATAATTGTCACAATAACACTGATAGAAACGGTCTCTCCACAATAGACAAAATCAACAAATGGGAATAAAGACTTTACCCACTCACACAGTTAACCCCAAAATTAAGCAGATTACAAATACTTAAGTTAACAACACAAAACCAAAAATAAGCTAATAAGCTAATAAGCTAAAAAGGAAATATACATATACGGAATAAATAAACAAACCCCTTACAACACAAGTGTAAGACTTGATTTTCCTGCTAAGACAAAAGCTGAGATAAAACGCACCCTGAAGAGAAGAACTCAAAGAAAGAGCACAGGACATTGTCTTGTCCAAACTTGTCTCCTTCCTTATCTCTGCATCCGCCTCTCCCTCCTCCCTTCCTCTCCCCCTGAGTCAAGTCACTAAAAGCTCACTAAGAAGGTCTATATACCACACATGATGTGTATCTTCCAATTCTATTGTTTCTTTACTTTTCATGTTTTGTATCATTTTAAATGTCTCAGTGCGATTGGTAAAATGGTCTTAATTTCATTGCAGTCATTGGTATAATGAGAAAGATTGAGAACTTAGGAGAATCCTGTTCTCCTTTTTGGGTGGTGTCTCTTTAAGATATCTGATCATTCTCCCCGTGTTACCCCCTGGGGTACATGATTTGACCCAAAACAACTCTAAAACATATTTGTACAAGCCTTTTGTTTTGGTCTGTGTATATAAGGGGAAGTGGCAGAGCAGTCTTTGGGAATCTGTAACCAGTAAACCCCCATGCAGTGCTGTGTCAGTGTCATCTCAAGTCTTGCACTCAGAACACACTCACCCACCACTGTGTGTCTCTGTAAGGTACACATTTCTTATACTCTTAGAGTCATCTTTGAGCAGTTGATGTTGTGAATTTATTATTTATGAATTGGCTTTTAATTGTTTACATATGTAATTGGCATGATCCATTTTTACCTGACAAATAAAATGTTATATTTAAATAAATTCTGTTTTCTAGTATAGATTAATGTGGAGTCTGGTGTTTCCACAAAGCGAAGGCGCTAATGAATGGAGCACCTCATTAAGGAGACCTTCTGATTTCTGACTATCACTGACTTAGGAAGTTGCAGTTCGTGACTATAAAAAAAATGACACTTTTTGTTATGAGTCAGCAGAGAGCGACCACTTAAAGGTAAAATAGTTTAATCCTCTAATTCAGAACTGGCTAGTTTGTGTCCATGAGCTCACGATGTTCGGCCAACATGCAGTCTCAAAGAAATACACTTAATGAATGAATAATTGAAAGTATGGGATATCCAGAATAATCAAAAATCCAAGTTCATAACCAATATCATAACCAATATTTATGATTATTTTCTAATAAGAAACACAATCTAATTTTGATACCCATTTGAAATTGGAGTCAGATTAAGCGTAGAGCTAAAGTAATATTGAAACTAAATTCTAATAAATTAAGTGAACTTCACTGGATCGCTAAAAAGACACACACTCATTATCCCTTCGCCAACACCGTTGGATTGCGTGGTTGGGCCGACATCATTGTTCTGGTAAACTGTGTTAAAATCATCTGCATAAGTGAGCTTATCTATTACCAGAACGAATCAAGAATATATTTTGTAATGTGACAATTTTTGCATATCCAGTGACATCAAAAGTAGTTTGAGATGACAAAATATTTGCTGCTGAAACTTAAATCTATGACTTCACACGTAAAAATATTTAAGACATGTAAGATTATTTAAAACAAAAAGTCAATAATGATGTTATCAAACTTTATTGATCCATTTTTATCTCTTTCTTTATCCATTCAACAAGATTCTTTTTGCAAGAGCTCATAAAGAGATGACACATATGGAGAGGAGTATATATAAAGAGTGTTTTAGGCGTTAAGTAGAAGGTAATACAGAACTCTGCAGTTTACAAGTACAGTATTTAAAAAGCCTAACATCATCATCCCAGGTTACCAGCGTCATAAGACAAACGCACTTGTGCGTGCCACGCTCTGTAGATCATTAAGAAATGGTAGGTGTAGCAGAGGATGTCACACTTGGTGGTGGGTCTATTTTCTCCAGTTGTGTCTTTACGCTTTCGTACTCCTTTTGCCACTCCTCCTTGGAGAGAGAGGAAGGACTAACCTCCAGAAACCGGTAGGCATCTTTGGTTTGGAGCTTAAAGATGACAGATGCTTTTTTACAGCCTTCAGCAAAACTTTTCCAAGCCTGTGGAATTAAAACATTTACAAGTCACATTAGACTTTTAGATGAATCCTTAGTAATGGCTGGAGAAAATGAGGGAACCCGCAAGCCTTCCCTTTGGGTACAAATAAAGATAAATAATAAATAAATTAAACAAAATAAATCAAACATTTTAGAATATCTTACTGAAAATGTTTTGAATCATGTAAACATTACTTTTACCTCTTCAGCTGTTTTGATTGATGCTAGAAATTCATCTTTTAGTTCGGCAAGGTCTTCAATAAGATCTTCTCCAACAAAGGTCTTCTGTTCCAGGGAGTCCAGCATTTGAGCAAAACTCTCCCAGAAGTTTTTGAGCTGAATCATAATTGCCTGAATTTTTGTCAAGCTACTCTGAACATCCTTTAGATGGATGGGGTCGGGTATGGAATCTGCAGAGGGGAAATAAAGGTTTCAGCAAGCCACACGTTTGCTCCCTGTCTGAAACTAGACTTGAATCTTGACACAGTCTTAAGCATGACTTGTCATATTGGTATACTATAAACAAGAAAAAAACAGACTCACTCTGTTCAAAACTGGCTTCGGTAACCTTCATCTGCCCATCAATGATCTTTAGTTGGACCTGCCACTGCTTCTGCTTCAGAGCAGTCTTTTCAGCGATGAGGCGATTCAGTTCAGCTTCAAGAGCCTTCATATGTGCAACATTTTGAGGATCATGCACAGCATCATAAATGCTTTTAACAATTAGCCCGATGAATGGAACGATTGCAGCGAAGATGCCGAGGCCTCTACTTGTTTGGGTTATGGATCTCGCAAATTCTTGAATCTCTTGGATTTTGCTGTTTATCTTTTTCTCAGTTTCATCAAGCTCTTGTGTGTTTTTTTGGAGTTCAGATTTCAGATCATTCAGGCTTTTTTCAGTTTGCTTCAACTCATGGTCTTGTCCAGTAATCTTTTTATCTGTATCTATTTTTTCCTTGACAACATCACTGGTGGATGATGCTACATCTTTGTTGAGTAAATTATACCTATGCAATGTTGAAGAAATGTTGCAGTGAAATTAGCATTTTATATCAATGGGCTGGTGTAACTAGCTAAAAAGTTTAGCTTAAAACATGTTCATATTTCTGCCTGATTTTATAAGATGGATGTAGAAGAACAATTCAACTGCTCAAGGTATTTTTGAAATATGTTTTCATGAGGAAAATGTTCTTACTTTTCCACTATCCTGTCCACATCAGTGATAATGTCTTTGATCCAGACTCGTGCTTTCCCTAGGAATTTGACTGCCAAAACTGCCTTATTTTTCACCACAGCTTCCGCCAACATGGGAAACAGCGACTGAACCAGATTCTCACTGGTCAAAATACACTGTGAGAAGAAAGAGACATAAGATCAAGTATCTTAGACTTAAAAACAAAACAATCAGAACTCTTATTGCTTGTATTTGTCCTGTAAATCTTTCTGAAATGCTGCTCATAATGCTTCTGCATTAACTGTTGTTATTATAATTTAAGTTCAAAGTTGAAAGTAATAAAAATCTAAGATATGCATTTAAACTTTATAAGAAGCATATCAAACAAAGTTGATGTGTACAAACTCTTAGGTTATAAAAGATTTTTACCTAAAATCTAAAACCTAAAAAAAATTGAAAATTTTTCACATTATGATATTATGACACATTATGTATTTATTTCCAGTTAAGGGAGAGACTCTAATAACTAACTTAGCTAAATTTAATCTCTAGCTAACAGACAGACTATATGACATTCTATTTACTACAAACCCCTTATGTTTGGTGAATTGACACAAATTTCACAGAGATGAAAATACTGAAGTCAAGAGAAAGTCTGAAACAGTACTTTCAACATAGTTGCATCAGAGGATCCAAACAGAAGCTGAGTTTCCACAGCGCGACTCCTGATGATTCTCTCCAGGTTGGGGAAGTTGGCCAGGCTCAGGTAAGAGAGATGGTAGAGAAGCGCTGTCTTTTCGGCAGCAGGGAGAAGGTCTTGTACAAAGGTTGGGCTCCACTGGGACACAGCCACTGGTGAAAAAACATTGCAAATTTTAAAGGCTGAAAAGATTACATTGATGGCTGGTATTAATTTCTGTTTGATAAAATAAGATGATACTTGCTTTTGTTATCAGCCATCCTTAGTAGGTTTACACAAAAATGTGTGTAATGAGTTATCATAAAATGTACTGAAAGCAGAACAGTTTGGTTTGGTTTAAAACATGCTTTGCAAAATACAATATGGAAATGGAAGGATATCTGAAAATGATTATAAAAATGCTAAGTGAAACTGACTTACCTTTGTTTTAGAAAGTGAAATGGAGAACAAAGTATCTGGTGCTTTTATACTAAAGGTATGACCACCCTGCCTCCGCCCTCAGAGAGAATGACCTCAAAAGAAACATGAGATTATTGAGTGTGGTTAAGGTTGTGATAAATGGAATTCTGTGGAATTGAACTTCCCACCAAGTTCTGCAATAAGTATCAATTGTACTTAAGTGTGCTTAATGTTTATCTACATACCATATCAATGTGTACCCCAGTTTGAATTAACTCACTAGTGCACAACTTAAATACATGTATATACTTCCTAATAACATTAACATTATAGACTATTACTCAGTGATATGTTCCGTAAAATAAAGTGCAACAGTGGACACTGCAAAAAAAAGTGCTCGGTCCTTCATTCAATTGTTTCTTTGTCTTTTTCAAAAATACAGGTAACACTTCACATGTGTTGAAACTTTAATCCACACATGACTTATGCATTACTTCATGCATTACTATCTCATGAATCATCAGGAACTAAGTACAAAGTTTTTCATTCATGACTTCATGGATGAACAACACCTTAATTAAAACATTTAGTAAGATGAGTACATCATCATGAATCATGATGTTTACTTTGTTCACAAAAAAAGTAGGTCTTTACTATCCATTTCGGATAAAGCTACGGTTATGGTACATGAATCATCAGGAATTCATGCATGAAAAAAGCATTAATTAATTAATGCATGTAAGACTACTTCAATTATTAATGGAATATACAAAAATTGTCTTGGTTACGTACGTAACCCTCGTTCCCTGAGTAGGGAACGGAGGCGTCATGTTAGTGACTGACGAATGAGGGTTTCGCTTAGAAGCCTATCACCTTCGAGTTCTTACAAAACGAGCCAATGGCAAAACAATGCCATGAATTTCCATAGCACAACTCCGAAATAGCAGCGTGGCAATCGCACTTTATGTTATGCCGAGGAGCCGAGACTGAACTCCTGGCTGTTCCAGCAGTACAGTGGTTGTGGCAGGGGGACGTAACATCTCCGTTCCCTCCTCAGGGAATGAGGGTTACATAGGTAACCGAGACGTTCCCTTTCGTTCAGTCACTCCGAGTTACATCAGTGACTGACGAATGGGGGTCGCAATTCAATCACAAGTCTTCCAGTGCCCTTTCGCAAGTCTGAGCAACCTGACATGAGACTAGCACGGACGAAGGTCTAGGCTTAACGCAAGAATACCAAGGTACACTGGGTGGCATATCCCAGGTGGAATATGTATCACAGCGCCTACCTGTAGGGAGGACTTAGAATACACATATGACCCGAGTACGGAAGCATATGTAAAAACTCAAGAGGTATCCAGCCCGCAGGGTGGAATGTTTCAACCTCGAGATGGCAAGTGGTCTTGCCAAGGGAAATCCAATTCGTGCTCTTGCCTTCGAATTGACTCAGGTAATTCAGCAGTGTCTGCGCGCGCTCACTTGTGAGCTGCACGTACATGGCGACCGAGTCGATTTCCATACTGAGAAAAGAGATCCTCTGGACGGGGGAGAGTTTGCTCTTTTCCCAGTTGACACGAAGGCCCAGATGGGCGAGGTGCCGGAGCACCAGGTCCCTGTGTTCGCAAACCTGCTCTCGAGAGTGAGCTAGAATCAGCCAGTCGTCGAGATAGTTCAGGATGCGAACCCTGTGTTGCTGAAGTGGCACAAGGGCTGCCTCAACGACTTCTGTGAAGATGCGGAGAGACTGGGCTAGTCTGAATGGAAGTACCGTGTACCGGTATGCCTGCCCCTCAAAAGCAAATTATAGAAATGGTCTGTGTCGAGGAAGAATGGAGACATGAAAGTGCGCGTCCTTCAGGTCGATCGCTGCAATCCAATCCAACGGACGAACAGTCGAAAATGCATTTGGCTGTCAACATCTTGAATGTAAGCCTGTAAAGGTTTCGGTTCAAGATGCACAGGTCCAGTATTGCCCGTAACCCACCGCTCTTTTTGGGTACAATGAAGTAGGGGCTGTAGAAGTTGGACTTCATTTCGGCTGAAGGGACAGTCTCGATCGCACCCTTCGCCAGTTGGGTAGCGACCACCACACGCATGACAGGGGCATTGCCACCCACCATGGTTTAACAGACTCCTCGGAAGCAGGGAGGAGACCGTGCGAACTGAATCGCATAGCCGAGCCTGATGGTTCTCGCGAATCAGCGGGACAGATTGGGAAGCTCTTGCCAGGCTCCCAAAAACTGAACCAGCGTAGTCATGTGAACCACAGACGTAACCACGATAGGGCAGCGAGGCGGAATGACTGGCCCAGACGTGGGAGGTGGAGCCTCCCGGTGTGGGGGCACGGTCATATGCCGCGTACTGACAGAAGAGGCCGCCCCCAAAAACCAATCATCAAGCCTTGAGCGCTCGGGACATGGTGGAGGGTTCCACACAAGCCCGATGCTAGCGGCTTCCCGGGAAATCATGGCAGTCAGTTCTGGATCAGACTCATGCAATGCTGGCACCCCCGAAGGAGGCAGCATAGCCGAGTCTTCATCTTCAGACATGACGTCATCTGCCAGGGTGCCGAATGAAACGCTGGGCCTGCCACAAGACTGGCCAGCGACCTCATCCAGAAACCTCACGGGCTGCAATGTGCAAGAGGGGGGTTTGGCCAGAGGAGAATTCATCGGGTTGTTCCACACCGTCAGCCTCAAATCACCCTGGCCACCAGCCAAAGTATCCCCTCTCATGGAGGGAATAGATTGGGGTGTGGCAGAGGGGACTCTACCTCTACAGAGGTCACTGAGTCTCGATCGCAGCATTGTGATGGTCATGTTCCCGCAATGAGAACATACCGCATCCACGAATGTCATGAGCATGATTTAACCCTCCGGAGTCTGAGCGGTTTTCTGGGCCCTGGAGGTGTTCTGACATGCTCTGAAATTTGTGCTTTTTTCAGTTATTTATAAACATGTTAATGGCAAAGGTGTAAATTCACTCTATATAGCACAAACAGGGCTACCAAAATATGTGATCACCATGCATGTATATTTTTAAATTTTTAAGAGAATAATGTTTATAATGGTTATTGAAAAAAATAAAAATGAAAGTTGCTGAAATAAGACCACAAAACTCATAATAAATATGTGTCAATAAGACTTTTGACTAATGGATGTTGTTCCTTCGAGTTCTGGCTTCAAAATTATGTGAAAATAGTCTTGCTTTATCGTTCACATAAAACAATACATTGATTTAAATTGATGTAAAACAGGTTTTGCTTGGAAAGCCAATATGCGAGGGGGGCGTGAACGAGGAGTGGTTTACACCTTGAGAATACAATGTCCCACCCACTCTGCATAATTAGCCATTCATTCAGGTGTGACACTGACTGAGCCACAATGCAAGGACAAAAGATATATTTAGAAGAAGACTTATATTGACCATTTAAGATTTTGCTTACATCTATCTTGTAAATATGTTTTGCTATTTTATTAAAAAGGTTACAATTACAACAATAATTACAGTTTCAACAATATTTCAAGTGTACTCTTTCTTTGTAAAAAAATGATTATAGGCCTACATTTTATCTATGTATTCATTAGTTTGAATATAGCCAACATTGGAACAGCTAACATCTTAGTTGATGACTTTATTTTTGACAAAAATAGTATTTTATATATATAGAAATTGCTAAACAAAAGCTTATGTGGCAGTATATTCTACAGTAAAAACTGTACCCAAATCTAGTCAACAAAATGTTGTCTTTTATATTTCGCCTGACTGTAATGTTGTTTTTATGAAATATTAGGGCATATAAATGTTAATTTGCAGTTTAATACGTTGCTTATACAAATAGCCTACATTTTATTTCAACATATTTCAGTCGATTTTTACTCATCTCAGTATAGCAATACAGTTTGCTTGAACATCATCATTCATTCACACACGCAATTTAAATTTAAACTGTCTTTTTGCGAGCTGTGGTAAACAGTGCACATCTCTGCCGTTCATTCATTCATAAACAGAAACCCGATTCACGTGAGAAGGAAAAAAACGTACAGTATTCCTCAGCTCGCTCCTCGATATACCCGCACCTCTGATGTACATTTTCCATTATTATTATTCCTCACAGCGCTGCGAGACGGTGTAAACAAGTAATGATCTGAATAAACTTGTGTTTTCTCGAGCTGATATGGGGGCGTTCACAGGTTTGCCTCAATCATTTGCGTTTGAATAGCGCGCGCTCTCCGTGGGCGTCACATTATTTTTGAATGAGCTGTAATGAGCTCGACTGGAATCGCTCTCTTTTAATACAGATTTCACAAGATGAGAATATTTGTTTTTTATATAAATTACTTCATTTAAAAGAAGAGAATTCAAGCTTCATGTCTGTGTGTCTGTATGCCTGTTTGACTGAGTATTCGCTGAGTTATTGTTCATTTTCGGATGCGTTTCAGAATGGACTACACTGACAGAGAGAAGGCAGAACTCGCTTCGTGTTTATTTTTCTTTATTTGGCAAAAAGCACAACACTTTGTTTTTATTGTGAGTATACACAAAAATAATACACATTTAACAGAATCGATTGATGTATGAAACTCCTATGGAAAATCAAAGTCAACAGAGTATTTATGAGTTTCTTTTACACTGATAAAAAAAAAGCAAGCTGGTATCGCCGGCGATACCGCCGACCTCAGGGGGTTAAGCCCAAGCAGCGTTCGTGCCCATCAGCAGAATTAATCTGTCCACCTCACCCAGAAATTGAAGGGCTAGACATCTTTAAAATGATGTGCCGCATGCAGCTCTTTTAGAGAGGATAAAACTCAACCACAGTGCTGAAGCGCCCAGGGAGAAAACGTCTCAGGTTACAAATGTAACCTTTGTTCCCCGAGAACAGGGAATGAGACAATACATCATCGACATTATGGGGAACGCCTCAGGCGTGACAGGTGTCAAATATCAGGTGTCAAATATCAACTCACAGCAATCATGCTGACCGGCGACAGCCGTGAATCATCAGCTTGAATGATGAGCGCTCGACCTGGATATATAAAAAGGGCGCCTTGAAACCATGACAATATCCTTTCGTCTGAAGGGACTGTTTGGCAGGCAGGCCCCGAGGCATGGCAGGGAGACGTATTGTCTCGTTCCCTGTTCTCAGGGAACAAAGGTTACATTTGTAACCTGAGACGTTCCCTTTCGAAGGGAACTTCGACAATGCGTCATCGACGTTATGGGGAACGAAATACCCACGCCGCCATGCTAAAGGGAGTGCATGCCCAATGGCAGTGACAACTGTCAGAACCAGCAATTCAATGAACGCTAGAACCACTCACCCTCAGGTCACACTGGGCTGTCAGTGACAGCGCTCCCTACGGTCATAGCCCAAGCTATATGATACCACAGAAAACCTCCATAAACATAGTTTAGTGAAAGGTCTACCTGGGCCTGCTCAAGGGCCTAGGACCACAACTTCATTCTTAGAAGGTGTCCATTCTAGGGAATGTGGCTAGGGAACCCGAGGGAACCCCAGCCAGTCACTATTCAGGGGAACGTGCCACCTGAAATGCCACTAGGCAGGCCTGACCTGGTGTCACTATATAAGACACTACAGTCTGGCCACTTCCTGTCTGTCTGAAGACAGAGCCTCTGGACACTTGCCTTTAGGAAGGCATCCAACCCGAGGAACTGCGAAGCAGGCAGTGAACCATTCGGCCCGGATCTCAGAGACGGGATATCCTGGAGAGTATGACTCAGCATAGTGC
Source organism: Squalius cephalus (assembly GCA_022829025.1). Lineage (NCBI taxonomy): Eukaryota > Metazoa > Chordata > Actinopteri > Cypriniformes > Leuciscidae > Squalius > Squalius cephalus. Next base: position 18,097,889 of record CM040794.1, on the reverse strand, counting down.
TTTACAACCCTTGCCAGCGAGGGGAGTTTCTCTACTCGATCCACGGATCTACCCAGTGTTTGTGTTTCAAAACACTGAGGAGGCCTGTGAGGGCCTAAGGACTGATCTAACTGGGAGGCCTCATGAGAGGCCTACGACCGACTGACCAGACTCAGGAGACCACATACTCATATTGACCCTCAGTGAGAGGAGCATAAGATCTACCTGGTAGGCAACCAGGCTGTAGCAGGATAAAGAGGTTCCACGAGGGAACCCGTAGCAGAGAATAAAAACTTGAGTCGAGCCAGGGCGCAAGCTCACCTTCGGTAGCTGCCTTATAAGGACGGCTAAACTGAAAGTAAGCGGCCACTAGCTTACAAAACCCAGCACTACTATGAAACTACTCTCAGGGAGACCTGGAGAGACCTACTACCTGACAACCACAATGTGTGGGAGCTCACCTTCAGAGAGGCCTGGTGAAGCCTACTACCTGACAACCACAAAACGTGGGAGCTCACTTTCAGAGAGGCCTGGAGAGGCCTACTACCTGACAACCACAGTATGTGGGAGCTCAACTTCAGGGAGGCCTAGTGAGGCCTACTACCTGAAAACCACAGTGCATGGGAGTTCACTTACAGAGAGGCCTAGAGAGGCCTACTACCTGTTACCAGAAAACCACCTTAAGTGGAAACTCAAAGTATGTTGGAACTCAACTCCAGGGAGGCCTGGTGAGGCCTACTACCTGATAACCATGACATGAAGGAGCTCACTTTCAGGGAGGCCTGGAGAGGCCTACTACCTGAAAACCATAGCTGATAGTGAGCCAGACTGGCAGTCCAGTTGACTGTCTTTGGGGCTTTGCCTTCAGGGAGGCCTTATGAGGCCTACTACCTGATAGTTCAAAAAGCGGGAATTCAACTTCAGGGAGGCCTGTGGGGCCTGCCACCTAGTAACCACAGTATGTGGGATTTAACCCTCAGGGAGGCCTAGTGAAGCCTACTACCTGACCACCACAAAATGTGGGAGCCCACCTTCAGGGAGGCCTGAAGAGGCCTACTACCTGAAACAGTCTAACAGCTGGATGTGACTGCCGCTGGGGACTCGCCTAACAGGGAGGCCTGGTCGGGCCTACTACCTGACAACCACAGTATGTGGGAGCTCACCTTCAGAGAGGCCTGGTGAAGCCTACTACCTGACAACCACAAAACGTGGGAGCTCACATTCAGAGAGGCCTGGAGAGGCCTACTACCTGAAAAACCATGCTAAGTGCAAACACACAGTATGTGGGAGCTCACCTCCAGGGAGGCCTGGTGAGGCCTACTACCTGACAACCACAAAACGTGGGAGCTCACTTTCAGAGAGGCCTGGAGAGGCCTACTACCTGACAACCACAGTATGTGGGAGCTCAACTTCAGGGAGGCCTAGTGAGGCCTACTACCTGAAAACCACAGTGCATGGGAGTTCACTTACAGAGAGGCCTAGAGAGGCCTACTACCTGTTACCAGAAAACCACCTTAAGTGGAAACTCAAAGTATGTTGGAACTCAACTCCAGGGAGGCCTGGTGAGGCCTACTACCTGATAACCATGACATGAAGGAGCTCACTTTCAGGGAGGCCTGGAGAGGCCTACTACCTGAAAACCATAGCTGATAGTGAGCCAGACTGGCAGTCCAGTTGACTGTCTTTGGGGCTTTGCCTTCAGGGAGGCCTTATGAGGCCTACTACCTGATAGTTCAAAAAGCGGGAATTCAACTTCAGGGAGGCCTGTGGGGCCTGCCACCTAGTAACCACAGTATGTGGGATTTAACCCTCAGGGAGGCCTAGTGAAGCCTACTACCTGACCACCACAAAATGTGGGAGCCCACCTTCAGGGAGGCCTGAAGAGGCCTACTACCTGAAACAGTCTAACAGCTGGATGTGACTGCTGCTGGGGACTCGCCTAACAGGGAGGCCTGGTCGGGCCTACTAGCTAATAGCGAGTCTATTCTGCTACTTTAACGAACACTGCTGGAACCATACTATTAAAAAACTTTCCTATAGTTTTGTCCTAGTGTATGTTCCACAATGTTGGGACCCACCTTAGAGGAGGCCTGATAAGGCCTACTACCCATAATTGAGTCTACTGCCCGAACTACCAAGGCCAACCACCAAAGGTGAGCTAGCCTAAGAGCCCTATTGGGGGCTACCCGGTCAAGGAGGCCTGCTGGGGCCTACTACCTAACCATGCAGCCTTCGTGGCAGAAAGCTGTTACTACAGAGCTTACAGCATCCTGGTACCTAATCACATTGCCAAAGGCAGTGTACTCAGCAAAAAGCAATTCCCCTAATAGCAGGGGAGTACAACATACACCACTCTGCCTAGTGGAGGCCCCATTAATCGGCCTACCTACTATATGCATGGGCGTCAGCTCATGGCAATGTTCTGGCTTCAAGGGAGCGGAGTTCAAAAACCTGAATGAAATGAGTTTGGAACTCCCCGCTCAACCGGAGCCATCGTGGTGTGAGGTAGATAGACACAGAGCTGAGAAAGGAGTACTCAAAACTATCCTGAGTTAACGGGGGAGTAACAACCATATGCCCCTGAACATTTAGACAGGGAGCGGGCCTGCAAATGGCTCCAAAGGGTGACAGGGATTTATCCTGCGCCCAGCCTAGGGAAGCGGGGGCCTGCTTGCAAGCCAACCAACTTCCACCCATCGTTTGAGCGGTTTAGCTCAATGGGCTGAGTGGAGCCAGCTCTAGAGGCCCAATCATATGTTAGCTCTGTTTGGCAGGGTCTGGCAAACTATCACATCGCAGAGCGAAAGATGGCCTAACCCTGCCCGAAGGATCGTACCTCAACTACCACCCTGCATTACTCTATCACCCCTGAATGCAGTGAAAGGGGCGGGCCTTGGCCAACAACTCCATTTATGGGAGGAGGCTGAAATCTAGGGGAGGAAGCCAAACACACATAGGAATGCGGCAGCTATGCTTAGCAGAACGCCTCCATCTATCCCTAGCATAGCCTAGGCCAGCTACAGAGGTGGCCCGGGTGAGGGCCAGCCTACAAGCATAGATCTACCTGAGGGCTCGGAAGAGCCACAGCCTACTTGATTGAGAGGCTGTGAAACACTCAACCTACTGAAACCTTACAAAGCTCAGGGGAGCGAAGTACTCAGGATACCAATGTCACAAACCGGTAGGACATAAGATCTATCTGAAGCGCCAGCCCTTTTCCTTTTTTTTTTTTTTTTAGGAAGACCAACTACTCTACCCCTGGGTGGCTAATAGCCCTGAGGCTAAACAGAAATGAGCGGTGGCCCACCACGCATATAAAATGTTATGACAGGAAGGCCATCACATACTCAGCACGGAAGCCAAATCTTCTTTGAGCTTCTCCCTAATTCGTTCTAGTCATCACCTGGGGGGAGGCTTCAGGGCCCTGGAGTCCAATACTTTACCTCATTGCTCCTCTAGGAATGACCCCCTAGGTCTATACAGGGAACAAGGTCTGTAGAGAAGTACAAATCAGCGTTAGTTATACACACAGAATTTTTTAAACCAATCAGTTCACCTGCGGCATGCGAAGTGAAGACTTCACAAGAGAGTTCTCAATGAACCTGGGGTCCACCACTTTTACATGCCTAAAAGAGGCGCTCACATCAACCAGTTGGTACGGCGGGCCATCAGAACATAGTTCTCATCATCGGCCCATCCCCAGGGCTGGTGTAACGTAAACGCCTGGGGAGTCAAGAAGAGGGAGAGGGCTGGTAGAAAAGGCCCTCCAGGGAGATCAAACCCTACTTACGCTGAGCATTGCTGTGCTTGCGCTGAATGACCTCCCTTAAGTCCCTCTTCTTGTGGGAGGCTCGCCTCCTCTGCGTCCTACTCCTCCATGGAGGGGGCGTACGAGAGGTGACACTAAACCTCTGGTCCTGTCTACGGTCCTCAGACCAAGACAGACCAGGTCCTCCCCGAGCGCGCCGCCATGGCAACTGAAGTTTGTCAGTGGCGCGCTCCATAACTTCCACCAACTCTGCGTACACGGGGCAGGATGGCTGACGAGGTTGAGGATCTAATTCATCCTCCTCAGCCATCTCTTGCCCAGCCCTCGCTGCAGTATCAGTAGGAGAATCGTCTCCGTCATCCACCTGCAGCTCACTCTCGTCAGCCGATGACGCGTCCAAGAGGTTAACGCCCCTCTCGAGACTGTCAGTGAGCTCCATCTGGGAGCCCCATGAAGCGAGTCGCCGCTCTGCCTCGGCACGAGCGGGACCCGATCCGCGAGGACCAGATGCTGAACTCTCTTCCCTCGAGAAGAGAGCCCGACGAGAGCGGAGCGTTCTCATAGGCAAACATAGGATTTCAAATCTTCCTTTTATGTCTAAAATACTAGAAAAAGTTGTGTCCGCTCAACTGGGCTCTTTCTTGCAAGAAAATGACATCTATGAAAAGTTTCAGTCTGGATTCAGACCGCATCATAGCACTGAAACTGCGCTCGTTAAAATCACAAATGATTTACTCTTAGCTTCTGACCAAGGCTGTATCTCAATACTAGTTTTACTTGATCTTAGTGCTGCGTTCGATACTATAGATCACACAATACTGTTAGATCGACTACAAAATTATACTGGTGTTCAAGGACAAGCATTAAGCTGGTTCAGATCAAACTTCTCTGACCGCTACCATTTTGTCTATTTAACCCTCATAAGGTCTTCGTTTCCGGTTTACAAATCTGGTCTTTGGGGTCTATATGACCCCAACAATTGATAGAGAAATTGGACAAAAAATATACATTTTTAATTATACAAATAATATATGTTTTTTTTTGTTTACTTCTCATCTATTCATTAATGCTGTGTTTTGGGGGATATGAAGTACTTTTTTACCTATTTACTGCAAAATTCCTCAACTACACCATTAGCATACATATGAAATATAGTTTTTTTATGAAAAAAACACATTAATGATGATCAAATTTAACTATGAGTTGTTTCTGGATATTGATCTAGGTGTTAGATGCATAATTCTGCCATCTGCTGGTTAGATGTTTTTTTGTAGCTAATATAGTTTTAGCCACAAAGTGTAATTACCATATACTTCCAGCAGAGGCCCCATAGAGATCCATTCATTTTTCTGGATGTGACTTAATGCTCTTATAATAATAGCTTTTTTATGAATTACATATTTAAACATTGACAAAATACTGATTTAATGTATTTTAAAAAGTTTAGAATTTTTTTTGTTGTTGTTTGAGGTCTTTTGAAGTGTCTTATTATTGCAATAATGCTATATAAATTTGCAATAATATCTTTATTGTTTGTCTCTCTGTGTGTATTTGATCTGTGTGTAGTCATGTTCTTTCCACGTTGCATTTGTGCTCTCATACCATACCTTCATTTATGTGTGAAATTTTTTAGATTTATGCAGAAATTATTGATTTTATTTCACAATTTCAGTAAATATGCTCTCTATTGCAGTCACACCCTTTCTCTGTCTATGTGTGTATTTGTGTCTGTGTCTGTGTGGGCGCATATGTGTCTGTGATAATGTTCATTCCACATTACATTAGTGCTCTAGTACCAGGCCTTCATTTATGTGTGAGAATTTTCAGATTTATGCTGGAATTATTGATTTTATTTGTCAATTTCTATAAAAATGCTTTCTTTTGGAGTCAGACCTGTGTGTGTGTTTGTGTGCGCGAACATGTGTGTGTGCAAGTGGTCATGTTTGTTCCACATTTAATTTGTGCTCTAGTACCAGGACTTCATTGTGGTATTGAAATTTTCAGATTTATTCTGGATTTATATATTTTTTTTGACAAATGAAAAATAAAAAACATTTTTTCTTCGATTTTCCCATTCATTTCAATGTGGGGTCATATTGACCCCAAGGGACAGATTTGTGACTTTTTTTTTTACATACCTTTAGAACGACCGAATCAAGCCCAGTTTTTTTCTGTGTGTATAGATAGATAATGTAGGAAAAGTCACCAAATTTTATTCCACTGAGATGAAGGGAACCATTTTCTTTTATTAAAGAAAAGTCGCTTGGGGTCATATAGACCCCAAGGACCAATTGAGGGTTAAATGGAGAAAAATCGATCATAACTCCAGTAAACTATGGAGTGCCGCAGGGATCTGTGTTAGGCCCTCTGTTATTCTCAATATATATGCTGCCACTTGGAAATATTATAAGGAAACATGGAATTAGTTTCCATTGTTATGCTGATGACACTCAAATCTATATTTCATCACGGCCGGATGAAAACGCTAAATTATCCAAATTGACAGAGTGTGTTAAAGATATAAAAGATTGGATGACACGCAATTTTCTTTTATTAAATCCAGACAAGACAGAGGTACTAATCATCAGTTCAAAAAAACGCCCACAAAACCTCTCACACTACAACTTTAACATAGTAGGATGTCCTGTTACTTCATCCTCTACAGTAAAAGACCTGGGTGTTATACTAGACTGCAACCTGTCTTTTGAAAATCATATTTCATATGTTACAAAAACAGCCTTTTTCCACCTTAGAAACATTGCTAAGCTACGTAACACGCTATCAGTTTCTGATGCAGAAAAGTTAGTTCATGCATTCATGACATCGAGACTAGATTACTGTAATGCTTTATTAGCTGGTTGTCCTGCATCCTTAATAAACAAGCAGCAACAGTTAGTCCAAAATGCCGCCGCTAGAGTACTTACTAGATCAAGAAAATATGATCATATAACACCAATTTTATCATCACTACATTGGTTACCTATAAAGTTCCGTATTAATTACAAGGTATTGCTACTGACTTATAAAGCCATAAACAGCTTAGCTCCAGTCTATTTAACGGACCTTCTATCGCCCTATAATCCATCGCGCTCTTTAAGATCACTAAATTCGAGGCTTTTGGTCATACCTAGGATATCCAGATCCACCAAAGGAGGGAGAGCATTTTCACATTTAGCTCCAAAACTCTGGAATAGTCTTCCTGATACTGTTCGTTGCTCAGACTCGCTCTCCCAGTTTAAAACTAGATTAAAGCCGCATCTCTTCAGCCAGGAATTCATATAATACTTTTAATCTTACAGTTAAATCCGACCTCTAGTTCATAAATGCCAGAGGAGAACTGGCCCCCAACTGAGCCTGGGTTCTCCCAAGGTTTTTTTTTTTTCTCCATTAGGTCACCTGATGGAGTTTTTCGGTTCCTTGCCACTGTTGCCTTTGGCTTGCTCAGTTGGGGATATTTGGGGATATTTAATTTAATTAATCAATCAACAATACTATTGATCAGCATTACCAAACGTGGACATTTTACACTAGAAACAAACATTGATGTATTATTTTAATTTAATACTGTGAAGCTGCTTTGATACAATCTGTATTGTGAAAAGCGCTATATAAATAAACTTGACTTGACTTGCAAACGCTCACAATTTGCACAGGACGCTCCCTCGAGAGCATTCTGTGAGTGCTCTTCACCCAAGCAGTACACACACATCTCATGAGTGTCACCCGGCAACAAATATCTTGGGCACGGGTCAACACATTTCATAAAATTTTTAGGACTTGCCTTAGATGTGCGTTTCATTATCTCACAATTTCGTTGTAAGCAGACGTTTAAATCAGACAAAACAGTCCCTGAAGACGAAAAGGATATTGTCATGGTTTCAAGGCGCCCTTTTTATATATCCAGGTCGCGCGCTCATCATTCAAGCTGATGATTCACGGCTGTCGCCGGTCAGCATGATTGCTATGAGTTGATATTTGATTTCAGACACCTGTCACGCCTGAGGCGTTCCCCATAACGTCAATGATGTATTGTCGAAGTTCCCTTCGAAAGGGAACACACACTGTTGGCAGATCACTGCACAGACCAACAGCAGGAATGAGATCTCGCTGGAACATGCCGTCATACATGTAACGTAGGCCAGCTGGTAGTTGCTGTGCGAGTAAACCTCACTCCTCTGATCTCAATAGACGCTCTAGCGACAGACGCTAGAGGCTGCAGTCTTTAGCCTCCTTGTTAGAGGACCCAGGTGAGAGGGGTTACATACAAACACCGCTGAAGATTCAGAACTCGTAGACAGCTTGCAGTGGAGTGAAGTGAAGAAACACTCGTCTCAGAAACAAAAACATAGTGCGTATAGAAGCCAAATGTGGTGTTTGTGTATTTAGATATTGGGTGTTGTTTCTTGTTTGTACAGTGGGTGTCGCTCTAATGTTACCCGAGGTCAAAGTTATAAAGGAAGCATCCAAACTGCCAAAGAGGAGGGGGGTTTGACCCGGAAGGGCAAAAGGTTTTTGACCGCTGTGGCGCATGGGCGCTAGAAACCGTCCAAATTAAACAATTCCCCATCGTAAGTACACATTGATGGCCTAAGACACGAAACAAGCGGTTTGTGTGAGAAAACAAACAGTATTTATATCGTTTTTACCTCTTATACACAGCCACGTCCAAGTGATCTGAGGGCGCGCGCGCATCCTGGTGTGTGACGTGTACGCAGACTGGTGCATAGATATATACACCTGATATAGATATATGTCGCCTTAAAGACATTCGTTCCAATGAACTGCCGTAGACAAGGCGACATCTAGTGTATATATCTATGCACCATTCTGCGTACACGTCACACACCAGGATGCGCGCTTACGATGGGGAATTGTTTAATTTGGACGATGGGGAATTGTTTTAATTTGGACTCTGTGCATGCTCTTTGAGACAGTGACCACAGACCTGCATTATATGACTGACAGACAAGAACGGTTTGACCTAAAAATATCAAAATTGATACTGCGGAAAAAAAGACACCTACATCTTGGATGCCCTTGAGGTAAGCTAAAACATACCAAAATTTAATTTCAAAGTGAACTATCCCTTTAACAAATATATACAGACTTTAACATTGTTGTTGCTACAGCTGCTCGAATGCGGAGAAACCGGCGGACAGCGTACAACTCGCTGCGAGTGGAAACTATGCAGGCCTGTCAATCAGCGGCCGTGAGCGGGACCTGAGCAGGATGATGTCACACTGCTCAGAGAATCAAAACCGCATGTCTAATGAGATTGCTTTGGTTTAATGGGGATTAAAAAAAAGGAGAGGGTGGATTTTTATCATTGTAGGGTGGTTGTCTTCACACACTGCCAACACACATGTAAATGGTGTTGTCGATAATAGGTGCCCTTTAAATGAAACTTCTGTCAGTAATTACTCACCTTCATGTCATTTCAACCCCATAAGACATTCGTTAATCTTCGGAACACAAATTAAGATATTGATGAAATCTGAGAGTTGTTTCACTCCGTCATAGGCTGCTAGGTAATTGCAGCTGCCTGCCCAGAAAGTTAGTAAAGACATTGATAAAATAGTCCAAGTGACTACAGTGGCTCAACCTTAAGTTTATCAAGCGACGAGAATACTTTTTGTGTGAAAGTATAAATATATATACTATATTATATAAAAAAAAATTTTTATATAAATAATGACTTTATTCTACTGTTAATTTTCTTCTGTGTGGGCCGAGTTCACGAGAGCGCCACGACTCATGCGCGAGAATGAGCTTGAGTGAGTTCAGAACTACTATCCGCTTTGTGGGGTGTGGTTCGCTAATCTCACTCGCCAATGTCCATTGGCTTGTTTTTGTGTACACTCGAAGGTGATTTGGCTCTTAGGTGAGATCCCAATTCATCAGACACCTGACGTAATGTCGAGCGTGACTGACTAATAAGAAACTCAAACTTCTGCTCAGTATCTACAAGACATGTAGCCTAATACAAGGTTCAAAACTTTCTACTTTTTACAAGTTTCTGACTCGGGGAAAACAAAAAACTATTGTATTGTGTTCACTTAGACGGCTGCTTAGCTCTCAGATACAAGTTGCTACTAAATTTACCCACTTCACTAATTTCTGTAAATTATAAGATTCATCTTAACTGAGATGCAGAAATATTACAGAATCAATGTTCTGAAAAAAATAAGTAATAATAAAAAAATTATATTATTAATAAAAATAATAATAATAATAATTCATGCAAAAATCATGCAAAAGAATCTGCTTACCAACACGGCTGGTAACCCATTGCTTTCAGTGAGAAACCTTTGAAATCAACTGAACAGTGTCATAACGTCAACCGATAACAGACGCAAAGTCCGTTGATATTTTTATGATCATAAAGTGAGTTTCTTAAAATACCTTTATAACTTTGCTGGCTAAAATGTGTCCACGCTTATGTTTATTTGTATGGAAAGGTGTCTTCTATATTGATCTCTGCATCCATAGGATAACACTGAGTGAAGAACAGAGTGAAAATCTTTCCGCTCTGTGAACACGGCCTCATCAAACTCAAAGATGAATCCGAATATTAGCATGTGGCAATCGGCCACCAGAGCCAATGGCATTTCATGATGAAAGTGACGATAAGCTTCTTCAGGTGTTTTTTTTTTTAATGTGATCAGTTTCGGGTTTGTTCCTTAAAGCAATCGTTTGGAAGACTTTAAATATTTGATATTTTTGAATAAATGATTGTGACCATACTTTTATCTGCCTGTTATGTGTTTCATATTGAGAAATGGTTAGGGTTAGGGGTCGGGGTCGGGTAAGGTGCTCAAAAAATCATCTATAAAATAGTCATACCCCAGAATATCATGTCATGGCGACACAATTATGCCCCAATATATAAGTTCATGATGATAAAATTCCCATGTCTGTGTATTGATGCCAAAGGTTTCTCAATGAAAGCATTGAGCTACCGGCCGCAGCACAATAAAGAGGCTAAAGGGCGCTTTTGGCGTCTGTGTAGTGTCACGCACATTTGTCTTGGACACGTGGCCATATCGGACACCTTGGGAATGAGAAACCGTTGTCTCACAGCCTTTTTACAGTTAACAAGATGCGATTTCTCAAGAATGTACGTTACCTATCAATTCTGACTCTCATCAGTATTTCATCAGCCAAGATAAATAAGAAATCGGTGTTGCAATGGCAAAAAATCCTTATTTCCTTATTTCCTTAAATCCTTTTTGCAATAAATCCTTATTTCAAATGCAACGATATTACTCAATCACAGAAGTGGGCGTTTACATTGAAGTCTGAAATGAGACACAAGTCTTAAAGTGTTTAAATCAGAGTGCTAAAATCAGGGAGGAAATGGCCTATGTATGAATTATGACAGTTTTGATGTAATTCTACAAACATTAAAAGAACAATACGGGAAATAAATATTGATATATGATCTTTTTACATGAAGATACAAAAATGAAGCTGAAATCAGTGAGTGAACTGAGAAAATGTACAGAACAAAGATATTTATTACTAGTCATTAAACCGAACTAGCAGAATGTTTTCTTATCCTGTTAGTAGTCTGGTGTTTTTTTTTGTTGTTTTACTACATATGACTGACTTATTGCTTGAATCAATACTGCTATTACACTATTTATGTTCATGTGCTAATATTTTGCTTGTAAACGAAGTGACTTTTATGAGGCTTTGCGCTCATGGCACTCACGGGAGATTTCTGTCTCACACGGGCTTTTGGCTGATAAAGCCCAGAGTCCAATGTTAGTTTTAGTCAATAAGATTTTAGTCAACTAAAATCTACAGTAGATTTAGTCGACTAAAATCTAATGGATTTAGTTAAATTTTAATGCATTAATTTAGAATTTCTCAAATATTTCCAAACCCATTATATACTCCCGGAGAAAACATCTATTAAACTGTAAATATGAATGATTTTAAAGTTTGAACATGCAATAAAGAAACAGATTTAACTGCTGTGACATAAAAAAAAAAATCTTAAAATTAAACCAATAAAACCTCCTCTCCTAAAGTAGAACACAGTCTTCTTTTTAATGAATGCTATATGCATTCTTTATAACAACTTGCATACATTATTCTTTATTCTTTCAAGCAGACATATTTATTTGTATAAATTAAATATAATTAATTCTTATTAAAGAGCAGTGAATGGTTTTCTCTTTATTTTGTTGATGAATATTAAGGGCATAAACGGCATTAAGTTTATTACGCACTGTCACTTTAAGACTGAATTGCAGAATTGCAATGATGCACATACATTACACACACACACACACACACACACACACACACACACACACACACACACACTAATCCCAGATTTATGAATGTGTAAATGTCTGACCAAACAATTTTATTATGCAAGAAATCATTGTGCTTTGGTCATCTGAACCACTTATATAGACTTATTTTAATAATTTAAAATAATGAGTAAATTAGGCACACATTTTAATAAAGCCAAATTACTTTTTGTGTAACAAGTAAATACATTTGTTGACTTTACACAACACATAGCTAAGACACTCTTTTTCGCCTCCTGCTGGCGTATTTATGTAATGTGAAGAAATTGTCACTGAACGAATCATTTTAGTGAACGAACTGAAAATGAACAAATCTCTGGAAAGAATCAAAAGAATCACATGTGTGTGTGTGTGTGTGTGTGTGTGTGTGTGTGTGTGTGTGTGTGTGTGTGTGTGTGTGTGTGTGTGTGTGTGTGTGTGTGTGGCCCACAATCATTTGTTTTTTCAATTGATGAATGATATAATGGTTTAATACTCCGTGATACATTGAGTATATTATTACAGGGTTACAGTTTGTAAGTTAGCTTAAGTGCTTTATTTCTGTACTGAGCTTTCATAGATCCAATAATTACACTGGTAAATTGGGTTACACTAAGTGAAGACAAATTTGTACTTTGTGTAAAATAAGTAACGGTTAATTTAAAGAGTGATTTATTGGAAAGCCCTATTTTGATGGAAGTATAAAAGGTTAACCCTTTAAGTGTCTGTGCAGAGAAGAGTCAATCAAACACTGTATTCGAAAATACAATTTTTTTTTCAGCAGTTGGACGAACAGATTTTATTCATATTTAATTTGGTTACTTTTTGTTAATTCTTTTTGTTTATTTTCTTTTAAATAAATTAATTGTATATTTCAGTTAATATAGTGTGGTCACTTTAATAGAACAGATAGGTAGCTGTAATTGGTTAAAAGTGGATTTGCAGAGATCTGAGTTGCACTTTGTAAGAAGTAGTGTTGAACCAAGGGTCACAGATTGATTATAAGATCACGTCCAGAGACAAATAAATGAATCTAGTTTCAAGCGTCCAACATTACAAAGGGTAGATACACCAAGGACAGTAGGGGGCGCTACACAACTCTTGTTAATCTTTCTCTCAATCAGGGTGGTGTTCCCACAAGTTTTAAATCTTCAATTATTATCCCGGTCTCTGAACGATTACCGTCCTGTTGCACTAAATTACGAAGTGCTTTGAAAAATTGGTCTAAGCTTATATCTGTTGCTCTCTCCCCAGTGGTCTAGACGCTTTACAGTTTGCATGTAGGCCAAATAGGTCTACAGATGATGCTATTAACCACATTTTGCGCTCTGCTCTTTCACATCTGTATCAGAGAAAAGAGAATTATGTGCGAATGCTTTTCATGGATTATAGCTCTGCTTTTAACAGCGTTGTCCCCTTACACCTCTGCAAAAAGATTCAAAATCTAGGGCAGAATTCCTCTATTTGTCACCGGACCTTATTCTTTTTTTGACAGGACACCCCCAGGTGGTTAAAATGGGAAACTACACCTCCTCTACATTCACCCTCAGAGCCCCTCAGGGCTGTGTCCTCAGCCCCCTGCTTTACTCCCTGTATACCAGTGACTGTATGGCTAGACACAGTTCTAACAAACTGGTGAAGTTTGTCAACGACACAGGCCTCATTAGTCAAAATGATGAGAAGCCCTACCTTGAGGAAGTGGATGCTCTCTCCACATGGTGTCTCTCTTTGAATGTGTGGAAGAAATGTTATGTTTAAGATGTGTGTGACCAACATATGACAGTAAAAGAGCACACACAAACCTTATTCTAATATAGAATTGTATTGGAGTGGTAAAGAGTGTTGGTAGGTGACAGGAGGCCCTCTCTTCTTGTGTTCAGATGCCTGTGATCTCACACTGGATCCAAACACAGCAAACACTCGTCTTTTTCTGTCTAAAGGAGAACAGGAAGGTGACATCTGTGAAACGGTATCAGTCATATCCTGATCATCCAGAGAGGTTTGGTGTCAGTTATAATAGTAAGTTCACTGACATTCGTGTCCCTTTAGGCTCCTGTAGGAGAGTAGGAGTGTATGTGGATGTGTCGGCCGGCACTCTGTCCTCTGTCTCTGTCACACACACACACACACAGACACACACACTCATATACATTCAATATCACATTCACTGAACCCCACTATGCTGGATTTTGGGTTGGTTTAAACTCCTCAGTGTCTCTGTGTGAGATCAAAAAGCCTGTGAGCAACCATGGATATACCATTTCAGAAAAAAACACTTATATAGGCAATAGAGTAGGATTTCTTAAAAGATTAAACTTTTGCAGTACAAGGTGCCTCGATTGCACACATGGTGATGGATAGGAGGGATGCCATTTTCAGTGTTGCACATAATGTGTTGTACCCCTGAAAAGGGGGAGAAGATTAATCACCAAAAACCGCAGATGTTTCTTCACTGCAAACTTTGTGGAATTCTCTTTTGTAACAAATGACAATGAACTTCTTTAAAAAACAGCTTCATTGGAATTCATTCTTAAACTAAAGTGCTACAGCAACACAAAGAACCAAAAAGCAACATTTATTGTTTGTATTTCATGATAAAATTGACAATTTGGAAATTGGCCAGAGCGAGAGATTTAGGCTTTTGGCCAAAAAGAGCGCACATTAGAAAGATCTTGATAAATTCTCATATGTTCACACCTCATTTCTTTACAGAGAATGATCATTTCTATTAATTTTCCACTTAATTATGTGCTCTGAAGAGATCTGACATTGATTTGATAGCCTACGCTATCAAACTATGGACTATGCAACTCTGAAAAACCTAAACTGAAAGAAAATGTGGACTGGTGATTCATCCAGATGCATCTTGGCTGGGTGCATCACCTGGTTGGCTGGTATATGACTCGCTTGAGAGACCATCATTTGGCTTGGTTGAAATAAAATGCCCAAACGCACTAAGCTACATTGACTACAGGTACCTCAGAGTTGACCTTGGCATACAAAAATTGAAGGAAAGCCATCCTTATTATTGGCAAGTGCAGGGTATGGAATGGTGTGACTTTGTTTCATATGCCCATGATGACATGTTTGTGCAGCGTATTTACAGAGACACTTCTGTGTTAAGCTCCCTGATTTGTTTTTCTTTTATACATATCTGCCAAAATACCTCGCTATGCTCAAGTAACTGAAGAGGCGCAGTGCTGAGGAAATTAATTTATTCATGATTTTACTAACATGTCATTTTATCTTGTCAGATCATCTGATTAAAGTATTTGTTTCACCATTCTATATTTGTTGATAATTTCATTTCATTTCATTTCAAATTATGTAAAGTTAATGATATGAAGGACTCATTCTAAGGTTAAAACCAAAATGATTGGTTTTAGATGATTATACAGTAATGAAAAACATTTATAGATATTCCGTTCCATTTCTGCCTGTCTAATTCTGCTTCTTCAGCATTAGCACTTGCTTGCTCAGGCTTTAACTAAGGGTCCGTTTTGGTAGTTAAGCAGAGAGAGAGGCTACTGTGTAAAGTTGATTGATGCTTCCTGTGAGTGAAAGAGGGATTACTGTGGTAAATATCTTGTGCTCCTTCACCCTTCGAATGAGTCGCTCAACATGGACTCTTGAGTCTTGCAATAGACTGTGTTTTCCTGACCTCTGGCCCAGACAGTTGTGCTCTCTTTGACGGGAAGGTAGGTACGTGGACTTTGCAGGCACACAGTCTTCCACAAGGAAACCCTTATCCACCATTACAGCCAGTGTTTGTCTTTAGAAGAGACACAATACCAGACTGCTTTAGAATCTCTCTATCACTGACGGCGCCTTCATAGAGAGATGACACAAAGGTTACAGCATCCCAATCAACCCTTTGAAAGTGCAGTGAGATTTGTAGGTAGAGAATACCTCACTCTGAAGGAGAAAAGTCAGAGTAATACTGAAAAGCCCATGTGTTGATAATGCGGCTTACAGTTGATTGGTGAATTCTGAATCCAGATCCTTCTGCATCAGACCCAATGACAGATATGTCATAAACAGGAAAAACTCGTCAATGGGTTGAAGAGACTGTGAAAATGTGGCGAAACATGGAGGGATTAAAGATGGACAACTAGGCCACCCTGGCCCTGGAATCTCGCTAGCCTGGAAATTCAGACCTAAATCTAAAAGATTAATGGTCTGGTGTCGACTAATGAAAATCGGCCAGCTTTAGGGGCGGCACCAAGCATGCATTTGAAAATCTCACTGCACGCAATTGGATAACACTACGACCAATCACAACAATAAACCCCATACACTTAGATACCAGCGGAGCTAACTGGTAGATTATACTCTTACCGTAGATAGATACGGTAAGATTATCTATCTATTACCGTAGGTAGATTATACTCTTAGATTGAAAACTTAGGAGAATTCTGTTCTCCTCTTTGGGTGATGTCTCTTCAAGATATCTGAAAATTCTCCCCTCTCACCCGAAACCAGGTGTTACCCCCTGGGGTACATGAATTGACCCAACTTCACTGGAGCGCTAAAAAGACACACTCGCATTATACCTTCGCCCACACCGTTGGATTGTGTTGTTGGGCCGATGGGTGGCCTTTACACACTTAAGTACAATAATTATACTTATTGCAGAACTTGGTTGGTTATTAGATTGCCTAAAAATGGTAAGATTGTACACTGTAAGCCATTGTGTTGATATTTTCAACTTAAACACTTGTGTATCTTAAAGAGGCATACTTTAATACAGAACCCATGTGAGCAGCAAAGATGCATGTTCATAATTATAATTGGTAAGTACAGGCTGTTCTATACCTTTATGTGACATTTTAAGTATATTTAGTTGCAGGTTCTTATATTGTGTATTACAACACTGTTAAATAAAGTGTTACCATGAAATGATTACACGGCTTTTCTATCTTAATATCTAATGACTGAGAATTATTTTAATACCAGCAAGGTTACACAGAACACGTGTTGTGCTATAGTCATCCATTATTGTTCTGTTAAACTGTGTTAAAATCATCTGCATATTTGAGCTTATTTATTACCAGAACGAATCAAGAATATATTTTGTAATGTGACAATATTTGTGTATCCAGTGACATCAAAAGTAGTTTGATATGACAAAATATTTGCTGCTGAAACTCAAATCTATGACTTCACACATAAAAAATAATTAAGACATTTAAGATTATTTAAAACAAAAAGTCAATAATGATGTTATCAAACTTTATTGATCCATTTTTATCCCTTCCTTTATCCATTCAACAAGAGTCTTTTTGCAAGAGCTCATAAAGAGATGACACATATGGAGAGGAGTATATATAAAGAGTGTTTAGGCGTTAAGTAGAAGGTAATACAGAACTCTGCAGTTTACAAGTACAGTATTTAAAAAGCCTAACATCATCATCCCAGGTTACCAGCGTCATAAGACAAACGCACTTGTGCGTGCCACGCTCTGTAGATCATTAAGAAATGGCAGGTGTAGCAGAGGATGTCACACTTGGTGGTAGGTCTATTTTCTCCAGTTGTTTCTTTACGTTTTCGTACGCCTTTTGCCACTCCTCCTTGGAGAGAGAGGAAGGACTAACCTCCAGAAACCTGTAGGCATCTTTGGTTTGGAGCTTAAAGATGACAGATGCTTTTTTACAGCCTGCACCAAAACTTTTCCAAGCCTGTGGAATTAAAACATTTACAAGTCACGTTAGACTTTTAGATGAATTTAGATGAACCCTTAAGCCTTCCCTTCGGGTACAAATAAAGAGAAATAATAAATAAATGAAAGAAAATAAAATCAAACATTTTAGAATATCTTACTGAAAATGTTCTGAATCATGTAAACATCACTTTTACCTCCTCAGCTGTTTTGATTGATGCTATAAATTCCTCTTTTAGTTCGGCAAGGTCTTCAATAAGATCTTCTCCAACAAAGGTCTTCTGTTCCAGGGAGTCCAGCATTTGAGCAAAACTCTCCCAGAAGTTTCTGAGCTGAAGCAGAATTGCCTGAATTTTTGTCAAGCCACTCTGAACATCCTTTAGATGGATGGGGTCGGGTATGGAATCTGCAGAGGGGAAATAAAGGTTTCAGCAAGCCACACGTTCTCTCCCTGTCTTAAACTAGACTTGAATCTTGACACAGTCTTAAGCATGACTTGTCATATTGGTATACTATAAACATGAAAGAAAACAGACTCACTCTGTTCAAAACTGGCTTTGGCAACCTTCATCTGCCCATCAATAATCTTTAGTTGGACCTGCCACTGCTTCTGCTTCAGAGCAGTCTTTTCAGCGATGAGGCGATTCAGTTCAGCTTCAAGAGCCTTCATACGTGCAACATTTCGAGGATCACGCACAGCATCATAAAAGCTTTTAACAATTAGCCCGATGAATGGAACGATTGCAGCGAAGATGCCGAGGCCTCTACTTTTTTTGGTTATGGATCTGGCAAATACTTGAATCTCTTGGATTTTGCTGTTTATCTTTTTCTCAGTTTCATCAAGCTCTTGTGTGGTTTTTTGCAGTTCAGATTTCAGATCATTCAGGCTTTTTTCAGTTTGCTTCAACTCTTGGTCTTGTTTAGTAATCTTTTTATCTGTATCTATTTTTTCCTTGACAACATCACTGGTGGATGATGCTACATCTTTGTTGAGTAAATTATACCTATGCAATGTTGAAGAAATGTTGCAGTGAAATTAGCATTTTATAACAATGGGCTGGTGTAACTAGCTTAAAAGTTAGCTTAAAACATGTTCATATTTCTGCCTGATTTTAGCAGATGCATTTAGAAGAACAATTCAACTGCTCAAGGTATTTTTGAAATATGTTTTCATGAGGAAAATGTTCTTACTTTTCCACCATCCTGTCCACATCAGTGATAATGTCTTTGATCCAGACTCGTGCTTTCCCTAGGAATTTGACTGCCAAAACTGCCTTATTTTTCTCCACAGCTTGCTTCAACATGGGAAACAGCGACTGAACCAGGTTCTCACTGGTCAAAATACACTGTGAGAAGAAAGAGACATAAGATCAAGTATATTAGACTTAAAAACAAAACAATCAGAACTCTTATTGCTTGTATTTGTCCTGTAAATCTTTCTGAAATGCTGCTCATAATGCTTCTGCATTAACTGTTGTTATTATAATTTAAGTTCAAAGTTGAAAGTTATAAAAATCCAAGATATGCATTTAAACTTTATAAGAAGCATATCAAACCAAGTTGATGTGTACAAACTCTTAGGTTATAAAAGATTTTACCTAAAATCTAAAACCTAAAAAAACCTGAACATTTTTCACATTATGATATTATGACACATTATGTATTTTTTTCCAGTTAAGGGAGAGACTCTAATAACTAACTTAGCAAAATTTAATCTCTAGCTAACAGACAGAATATATGACATTCTATTTACTACAAACCCCTTATGTTTGGTGAATTGACACAAATTTCACAGAGATGAAAATACTGAAGTCAAGAGAAAGTCTGAAACAGTACTTTCAACATAGTTGCATCAGAGGATCCAAACAGAAGCTGAGTTTCCACAGCGCGACTCCTGATGATTCTCTCCAGGTTGGGGAAGTTGGCCAGGCTCAGGTAAGAGAGATGGTAGAGAAGCGCTGTCTTTTCGGCAGCAGGGAGAAGGTCTTGTACAAAGGTTGGGCTCCACTGGGACACAGCCACTGGTGAAAAAACATTGCATATTTTTAAAGGCTGAAAAGATCGCATTGATGGCTGGTATTATTTAATGAGCTAATACTTGCTTTTGCTATCAGCCATCCTTAGTAGGTTTACACAAAAATGTGTGTAATGAGTTTTGATACAATGTACTGAAAACAGAACAGTTTTGTTTGGTTTAAAACATGTCTCGGAAAAAAACAAAATGGAAATAGAAGGATATCTGAAAATGATTTTAAAAAAGTTAAGTGAAACTGACTTACCTTTGTTTTAGTAAGTGAAATGGAGAACAAAGTACCTGGTGCTTTTATAATAAAGGTATGACAACTCTGCCTCCGCCCTCAGAGAGAATGACCTCAAAAGAAACGTGAGATTATTGAGTGTGGTTAAGGTTGTGATAAATGGAATTCTGTGGAATTGAACTTCCCACCAAGTTCTGCAATAAGTATCAGTGAGTGTACTTAATGTGTATCTACATACCATATCAATGTGTACCCCAGTTTGAATTACCTCACTAGTACACAACTTAAATACATGTACATACTTCCTAATAACATTAACATTATAGACTATTACTCATCGATATATTCTGTAAAATAATGTGCAACAGTGAACACTGCAACAAAAAAATTTAAATAAAATAAATTAAAATAAATTAAAATTGTGCTCGGTCCTTCATTCAATTGTTTCTTTGTCTTTTTCAAAAATACAGGTGACACTTCACATGTGTTGAAACTTTAATCCACACATGAATTATGCATTACTTCATGCATTGCTATCTCATGAATCATCAGGAACTAACACAAGTTCAAAGTTTTTCCTCCATGACTTCATGGATGAACAACACCTTAATTAAAACATTAAGTAAGATGAGTACATCATCATGAATCATGATGTTTACTTTGTTCACAAAAAAAAAAAAGGTCTTTACTATCCATTTTGGATAAAGCTACGGTTATGGTACATGAATCATCAGGAATTCATGCATAAAAAAAAGCATTAATGCATGTAAGACTACTTCAATTATTAAAGTAATATACAAAAATCCTAATTACCTCATGCATGCATACAGGCTAGAACGGTATATCTATTAATGTGAAACTAATGTTTTTTCATTAATTATGATCTGAGTTATCAAGCATGTTCATGTCTTCATAGTAGTGTCACAGGGTGACGATTAAGCGGAACTGTCTTTCTCCATCCTTGTTTCCGGAGGGAGCGAGTTAAATGTAACACCAGAACGGTTCCGGGTCTTCCCGTGTAAACAGTCTGACGGAGCTTGCTAATGAGGGAATGAGCGGCAGCTGAGCGATGAGCAGAGATTGAGCAACGAGGGATATGGATTTGTGAGGGGGATTATAAAAGGATCCGGTTGATGTGCAGCGGGCGAAGCATCTTAGTGTGGTAATCGTTGGTATGAAGTATCTGAGGGCGAAGAGACTTTGGAGCGAAATCTTTGGGGCTGATGCAGACTGGAGGAAATCTTTTGTTGATGATCTGCTGATCACGTCGAGCAGTACACGAGAGGGCAGATCGTTAAAGGACGGGAAAGACTGCATGTACAGAAGGAAGAGCTGGAGAGCAGCGGTATGATCGAACTGTGTTATCTCATCGAACAGATAAGTGTTATCTGCCAGTTCGAATAGGAAGTTAATGCCTGTAGTGCCTGCTACCCGCTATGATTCGGTGAGGCCGCCCCGGCGTTCAGTGAGGTTTGTTTGGAAGTCTTTCAATGTCAGTTGTGTTTCCATAGTCAACCACTTATACAGCATTGGATGTACAGTTTGTCAGTTGAGCGGAGAGAGTCGGCTGGGACCACGAGAAGAGACCTTATTCACTGTGAGTTGATGTGAGTTGCAGTGCCTAATGTGAAGTGAACACGTGTGATCATTTGAAGTGACTGAATTGTGCACTGGTGTGGAAACTGTAATTTTATGTCTGTCCGTTCCCCAGTTGGCATACTTGTGGGCCTCGAAGATCAAACTGAAATTAATTAACTGCTGTGTGTTGAGCATATGCCGTACAGGAATGCAGCTTCATCCTGTCTGAGTTGAAGAGGATTTATGAGAGATCTATGCATCGCTGTTCTGTGGTAAGACCCCGTTGTTGACTGTTCAATCCTGTACTCATCACTGTTGTTCTGTGAACATAGAGAACTTGCCCTCTGCCATTGAATGCTGCCATCACCGCTCTGTGGTAAGAAGACCCAGCTGTTGATTGTTGAAACCTGTACTCACCATTGTTGTTCTGTGAACATAGAGAAACTGCTCTTTGCCATTGAATGCTGACACTACTGTCCTGTGGAAAGAAGGCCCAGCTGTTGACTGTTGAAACCTGTACTCACCACTGTTGTTCTGTGAACATAGAGAAATTGCCCTCTGCCATTGAATGCTGCCATCACCGCTCTGTGGTAAGAAGACCCAGCTGTTGATTGTTGAAACCTGTACTCACCATTGTTGTTCTGTGAACATAGAGGAACTGCTCTTTGCCATTGAATGCTGACACTACTGTCCTGTGGAAAGAAGGCCCAGCTGTTGAATGTTGAAACCTGTACTCATCACTGTGGTTCTGTGAACATAGAGAAACTACCCTCTACCATCGAATGCTGCCGTCACTGCTCCGTGGTAAGAATACCCAGTTGTTGATTGTTAAATCCTGTACTCACCACGGTTGTCCTGTGAACGTAGAGAAATTGTCCTCTGCCAGCGGAGGCGGCCGTCACGGATCTGTGGGGAAGTTACTGTCCGTCGCTGCATTTCAACTATCGTCGGCTTGTGGAAGGAGAGTGGCCCCCAGCTAGCGGGTGTGTCTCGTGGAGGGAACGAGAGAGCCCTCGGTTGCCATCTGCGACGGACTACTACATCGCGTCGGATGATACCTAGCCCTATCCTCCCCCCTATCCCAAAAAGAGGTGACACTCAAATGATTGATGCTGTCCTGTGAGAAGAGTAACCCCTTCCCTTGTTGTCAAATTCCTACCAGTGCCTGCCGCAACACCTACCTCCGGCCGAAGAGGAGTTGCTGTGTGAATCCTTGCCAGTGCCTGTTCCATTACTCACCTCCGGCCGAATCCTTAGCAGTGTCTGCTCCATTACTCACCTCCGGCCGAAGAGGAGTTGTTGTGTGAATCCTTGCCAGTGTCTGTCCCACTACGTATGTCGGGCTGAAGAGGAACCGCTGTGCGAATCCTTAGCAGTGTCTGCTCCATTATTCACCTCCGGCCGAAGAGGAGTTGTTGTGTGAATCCTTGCCAGTGTCTGTCCCACTACGTATGTCGGGCTGAAGAGGAACCGCTGTGCGAATCCTTAGCAGTGTCTGCTCCATTATTCACCTCCGGCCGAAGAGGAGTTGTTGTGTGAATCCTTGCCAGTGTCTGTCCCACTACGTATGTCGGGCTGAAGAGGAACCGCTGTGAGAATCCTTACCTGTGTCTGCTCCATTACTTATGTCGGGCTGAAGAGGAACCGCTGTGCGAATCCTTACCTGTGTCTGCTCCACTACTTACCTTTAGCCGAAGAGGAGTTGCTGTGCGAATCTTTACCTGTGTCTGTTCCATTACTTACTGCCGGCCGAAGAGGAACTGTTGTTCGAACCCTTACCAGTGTCTGCTCCATTGTCTGCTTCTGCCTGTCCGAAGAGGGATTGTTGTGCGAACTTCCCACGCAACCTGGTAGAAGCGAGAGGAGGATCAGCCAGTGGATTTTAGTTTGAGATTGGACTTATTTTAACTAAATAAAATACAAGTTTTTGATAATAAGTATCTTGTCTGGTCTTTGGTGTCTCTGGGTAACTCCTCGAGGTGGTACGTTTAGAAGGGGAGGGAAGGCCGCCCCGGCCTGTGACAGTAGCCTGCAGTAAATGGACAGACCCCAAAATTGGCCAATCACAGCACATAGCACATGAATTCTGTTGACATCCAAATACAGTAGTCATCATTAACTAAGCATCAGCTTCTCATGACTTCATCATGCATCATGTAGCACCTCAACTAAAGTGGTGACTTGGAAACTACTTGATGAACAATGTGTTATTAATGATGGCATAATTGTGAAATGACATGAATGTTGTGAAAGGAAAATGTTTGGTTTAAACAAGTTTTATTTTTTACAAATAACAGTTAACAACATGTAGATAATGAAAAAGACGCATTGGGATTAGCATTTACAGTCATTCTAAACTCTATTGGAGTTAGACAACACGTGTCAGGACCTACTCATTGTCGTAATCATACTATAGATCTAATATTGTCACATGGAATCAATGTTGATGCCATTGAAATTCTGCAGCAGAGCGATGACATCTCATTATCTAGTCTCATGTATACTTAATTTAGCCAAGGTTGCAAAGCCGACACTGTTACAAATATGTTAGACCTATAACTTCTGCCACTAAAGATTGCTTTATTAATAATCTTCCTGATCAGTTTCATCTCGTCAGCATCCCAGCTAGCTTAGAAGAACTCGATGTTGCAACAGAAATGATTGACTCTCTCTTTTTCAGCACTTTAGACACAGTTGCTCCTTTGTGCTTAAAGAAGATTAAAGGAAAAAGTCCAACACCGTGGTACAACGAGCACACTCGGGCCCTTAACCCTCTGGGGTCGGCAGTCAGGCCGGCGTGACCAGCTCGCTTTTTTTCTTATCAGTGCAAAAGAGACCCATTAAATGTCTTCTTTTATTTGTGTGCACTCATAATAAAAACAAAATGTTGTGTTCTTCGTAAAATAAAGAAAATAAACATGATGCGCGATCTGCCGTCTCTCTAAATGTGAAGTTCATTCTGAAACGCAACAGAAAATGACCTGTAACTCAGTGAATGTTTGTCACACAGACTTGAGACGTATGTGTCAGCATTCGGCTGGGGTTTTTCCGTTTTTTGGCCACTAGAGGCCCACATTGTGCTTTTTGTCTGATCCTTTTGTTTTCCCTTGGTTCCAGTTATTATTTGCACCTGTGCCTCGTTTCCCTTGAATGTATTTAAACCCTTATTTTTCCTTTGCTCTATGTTTGAATGTTAGCACCCAGCCTCTGTGAAGCTGTGAACGTTTGTTGCTCCAGTTGGACTCTTGTGGTACTCTGTTTGGTACTCGTTTATTTTTTGGATTACCTTTTGAGGCTTTTTCTGCTGTACCTCCTTAACTTGTGGATTAACCTTTTGACTTGGTGGATTGCCCTTTTTTTCTCTTGGAATTACTTTTGACGTTGTGGATTTATATTTCAGCCTGAAGAACTTTACTTTTTTTTTCATCATTAAAACTCTGTCTCTAGTACTGCTGTGTCTGCCTCATCTTCTGGGTTCTGCCAACTAATAGTGGCTCAGTTTGCTAAGTGACTGTTTCTCACACTGGAGACCCGAGTTCGTAACCGGGTCCTGACAGAAACACAGAGCCAACATGAATCCAGAGGCAGCCAGTACCCAGGAGCTTTTCGCCACGCTGTCCCACCACGAGGGGACTGTCCAACACCACGAAGCCGCTCTGGCTCAGCAAGAGGCCTTGATGACTAGACATTCTCAACTTCTGTCGGAGATCCTGACTTCCATAAAGCAGATATCTGATCGACTTCCTCCGGCAACCGCTCCCGCCCCAATACCTCATGTTCAAGTGCCCGTGGCAGTTAACCCCCTGGCTGAACCTCATCTTCCGCCTCCCCAATGGTTCTCAGGTGATCCGAGTGCTTGTAAGGGTTTCTTTACCCAATGTTCTCTCTCCTTCGAGCTGCAACCCTCGTCATTTCCCACCGACCGGTCCAAGATCGCATACATCATTACCCTGCTGTCGGAAAAAGCCCTGGCATGGGCCACTGCTGTGTGGGATGCCCAAAGTCCCTGTTGTGCCAGCTACTCTGCCTTTGCTGAGGAATTCAAGCAAGTGTTCCATGGTCCTACCAGCGGCCCTGACTCAGCCAAACAGCTCCTGACTCTCCGCCAGCGTGACGGACTATGCCATCCAGTTCCGCACGGTGGCAGCAGCGAGTGGCTGGAACGACAAGGCGCTCACGGTGTGCTTTCTTAAGGGTCTCTGGCCACTCGGGAACCACTGGACAATCTCAAGTACCTGAACAAGTTGGCCTCACGTATCAGACGCATCTCCCAGGCTGAAAGAGACCGCCGCATGAGGGACGATGCTGTCTATATTGCGGCAAACCGGGACATTTCCGCTCCGCGTGTCCCGGGCTCCAGGGAAACGCACTGTCCCGTGCAGGCCTGGGGGGACTGTAACGGGAAACATAACCTCCTGCCATCTGTCCAACTCCCGTCTGCTCATCCCAGTCACTCTTTCCTGGGACAACCAGGAGCTACCCATTCAAGCCTTGGTAGACTCTGGAGCTGCAGGAAACTTCATGGACGGTATCTGGGCAAAGAAGAATGGCGTCTCCTCTGAACCTCTCATGGACCCCATGAGCTGCTATGGATACCTACATCAAGGACACACTGGCAGCAGGCCTCATTCGTCCGTCCATCTCACCCGCGGGAGCAGGTTATTTCTTTGTGGCCAAAAAAGCCGGTGGATTACGTCCATGCATCGACTACCGGGGACTCAATCCACAACCGCTACCCCCTACCCCTTATGGCCACAACGTTTGAGC
This sequence comes from Squalius cephalus, assembly GCA_022829025.1. Classification (NCBI taxonomy): domain Eukaryota; kingdom Metazoa; phylum Chordata; class Actinopteri; order Cypriniformes; family Leuciscidae; genus Squalius; species Squalius cephalus. The sequence continues at coordinate 18,071,576 of CM040794.1, read as the reverse complement.
TGCTCCAGGAAGCAGCCGTCTTCACTAAGCTTGACCTGCAGAACGCATTCCATCTTGTGCGGATCAGACACGGTGACGAATGGAAGACCGCTTTCAACACGCCTACTGGTCACTACGAATACTTGGTGATGCCCTTCGGCCTGACCAACGCCCCGGCTGTGTTCCAAGCGCTCATAAACGATGTGCTTAGGGATATGCTTAACATCTTCGTGTTCGTTTACTTGGATGATATCCTCATCTTTTTGGGCTCCCTTCAAGAACACACAAAGCATGTCAGACAAGTAATCAAACGCCTCCTAGACAGCCATTTGTACGTTAAGCCGGAAAAATGCGAATTCTATTCCTCCCGAGTACAATTCCTGGGATTTGTAGTGGAACCCGGTCGAAACCAAATGGACTCCAGGAAGGTAGAGGCGGTAGCGGATTGGCCCCCTCCTAAGACCGTTAAGGAAGTTCAGCATTTCCTGGGCTTGAACCACAAGTTCATCAAGAACTTCAGCTCGGTGGCAGCTCCTCTCTCAGCTTTAACCAAGGGTGGCAACGCAAGGTTTCTGTGGTCAAAAGAAGCTGAGACGGCCTTCAAAGGACTCAATCAGCGCATCCTCTCTGCTCCCATCCTGACACTACCCACAGCAGATGAACCTTTTGTGGTGGAGGTAGATGCCTCAGAGGTTGGTGTTGGAGCTGTCCTGTCTCAGAAGGGTGAAGACAAGAAGCTCCACCCTTGCGCCTTCTTCTCACACCGGCTTACCCCGGCTGAGAGGAACTACGATGTGGGGGATCGTGAACTCCTAGCGGTTAAGATGGCATTGGAGGAATGGAGCCACAAAAATCTGGAGTATATCCAGCAGGCGAAGCAGCTGAACTCAAGACAAACTCGATGGCCTCTTTTTTTCAATCGATTTCAGTTTATCCTCACCTATCGGCCCGGGTCGAAGAATCTCAAACCGTTCGAGAAGATACTGACATGCATGTCCTTCCTACCGCTAAGATCGTGGCCCCATCTCGTGGCAAGTTGAGGACACCGTGAGACGAGCTCAAGCTACCGAACCAGACCCGAAAGGAGGTCCTGCCAATCGGTTGTTTGTCCCCAAGGCAGCGAGGTCCCAGGTCCTTCTGTGGGTACACTCTTCTCGCCTCACCTGTCACCTGAGCGTATGTCGCACCTTGGAGTTCATCCAGCGAAAGTTCTGGTGGCCCACCATAAAAGAAGACGTTGGCACCTTCGTCAAGGCCTGCCCCATGCTGCCAGGGCAAAACTTCTCACCTCCGCCCTCAAGGACTCCTTCACGCTTTATCTATCCCCCACCGACCCTGGTCCCATATCTCCTTGGACTTTATTACTGGCTTTCCTCTGTCCCATGGTAATACTACTATCCTAGTCATCATTGACAGGTTTTCTAAGGCGGCCAGATTCGTCCCCTTGACTAAGTTAACTTCTGCAAAGGAAACGGCTGAGCTGGCAATTGAGCTAGTATGAGAGTTTACTCTAATATGGTGAATATTAAAATGTTTAGACCCGCATTTACAGTTAAATACTGTGCTTGTGGATATCTGCTCAAATGTAGATATGTATAATATGGTAACAATAATGTTTCAATAATGTTTTGCTGATCGATCGCTTCAGTAAATGTTCTCTGCATGCGCTGTGAGTTTAAGTCACTCACGCTGTCCGTTTGAAAAGCAAAAAAATGGGTGTGGCCTTTGACTATATAGGCACCCATTCGGCTATGGCATTCATATTTTATCTCCTTCAGCGAACTCTGATCTCTCTGGCTGGGCCTTGCCGTCCACATTTATGAGGTTTTGTAACTTGGAAGCGAGGGTTCTTTCAGTATAAAGTATGAAGCACAATCCCCCTCAACTTAGGGCCCAATATATGTCTGGTCCTGGTCAGACTCGAGCTACGGCTCAATATATATAGATATAAAGAACTTGGCCCGGTTAGGCCCATTGGTTCTCCTATATATAGGTTCTCCTATATATAGCCTGTCAGAGACTGGCTCTATTAGGACTCATAACTTTACTCTTCTATGAGCCTCAGGCTTCCTGCCCTGGATTATAGTATGGGGTGAAGTTTTAAGCACGCACAGCGTTTTGAAGGGGTTTCCCATAGCGTAAGCTAGCCTTACGCAATACGAGAGAACTCTCGAAAAAGAAAATCTCGGTTACTCACATAACCTCGGTTCCCTGAGATGAGGGAACGAGTATTGCGTAACCCGCCGTGCTACTGTGCTTCGATCAGGGGATCACTTCAGTCGATAAAAACCTGAATGCCATGGCCGAATGGGTGCCTATATATTCATAGGCTACGACCATTCTGGCGGGCTCTCCATAGGCCTCACTATAGGCTTCACCATAGGCTTATGCAGTTGAACAGCCAATGACTGCGCTAGTCGCTCATCTATGTGTCTGCTGTGCAGCTGCACTGCGTTTTTAAAATTTGCTTCAATATTCTCGAGAAAAGGAGTTTTCCCATAGCGTATGCTAAGCCTTACGCAATACTCGTTCCCTCATCTCAGGGAACAAAGGTTACGTGAGTAACCGAGACGGCTTCATGTTTTTACTCCAATCTCATTTCATAATGTCATAACGAATGGAAACATTTGAAGTAACATGATAATCCATATATTTTTCATTTTCATAAGTTTTCCTTTTTAACAATTTATAGGCCGCCTGCTATAGGCTATTTTTATTATTTTATGCAGCACTACACGTATATGTAGGCACAACAAACCTGGTGTTCATTATTTATATATATATATATATATATATATATATATATATATATATATATATATATACTGTATCAGGGATGTAGTGGAGGCTAAACGCACGTAAACGCCGTTTACGCACCTCCCAAAATTTGGCAATAGCGTTTGCCCACCTCCCAAGTCACCAGGTTAAAGACTTTTTCCTCTACAGGGAAACACTGATCCACATTTTTCTGATAGACCAAACAACTAATCAATTAATCAAAGAAATATTCAACAGAATAATCAACTATGAAAATAATCCCAAATTCCTAATCATTATGCACAAGTGCATTGCATTGGAAGACCTGGATATAAGCATCCCTCTCTATCTCTCTTAAATCTCTCTTTAATATTTTTGTTCTCTCTGTTTTGTCATTTAGTAAACTTTATAGATTTCAACAATATTATTCCTTTTTGAGTCTCTTTAACAAGAACTTAGATTAATGTATGAATTGAATAGTGATTGTGTGACCTATGATGAGGGAACAACCAATGATACCCTTGGTAGTACCATAAAATGATAGCCTATAGCTATGTCATCAGGATACACATACACCGGTAGGCGGTGGCCCACCTTACCGGGTGACCACGTCCTGGTCCACCAGAATTTATAGTTTACCCACCTCTTTTTTTACCACTACACCACTGTATATATATGTGTGTGTGTATTTTGTAAATTTTGAAACACAATTTTAACCAGAAAATCTAAAATGTATTCCCAAAATCGTGCAGCCCTATAGTTTCTCTTGATATCAGCATGTCCACAGCTGTTGTTGTTGTTTTTTACAGGGACCAGATGCCCCACTGATAAGTCCTGCTGACTTCAACATTCACATGAGTCTCTGTACATGAACATGGTAAAGTGAAAAATCAAACACCTTGGATATGATAGGTATGTACTATGTTTCAGGAATGGCACAAAGGTGTGTGACTGTTCAATGCTCTTTCTTTAGATCAGTGTGTTCAATAATGTGCTTTTTTTGTCATTTGTTGTGTATCTTTGGATTATGTTGTGTTGTAAATAAATCCAAACAATCAAAAAGCCATTCTTTTTTAAATCTCTCCTCATTCTATGTGCAAGGTTCCTCATAATGATAGGGCCTAATAGCACCTGATAGGGCCATTATGTCAGACGTCAGCACACCTCAGACCCCAGAGGGTTAAGAGAGCAACCAGAAAAATGGAGCGTAGCTGGAAGTAAACAAAATTAGAGAAGTTTTTCGCATTTTGTGGAGAGAGAGCACAATTGCGTACAGAAAGGCCTTAAACTGCTAGATCTGCTTATTTTTCAACACTTTTAGAAGAAAACAAACACAACCCTAGGTATTTATTCGAAACAGTGGCTAAATTAACAAACATAAAGCTTCAACACCGGACGTTTCCAAACAGCACAGCAGTAATGACTTTATAAACTTCTTTACTTACAAGATTGATAATATTAGAGAGAAAATTATAACTATGCAACTGTCTACTACAGTATCGCATCAGACAGTGCACTGTAGTCTCCCTGAGGAAAAATGTCATTCATTCATTCATTGCTATACGCTGATTTCACGCAGCCGCCATTTTGAAATCGAAAGTGAGGCTCCGGTGGGAAAAACCCCGGAAGTAAAGATAAACAACAATGCCTTTGGACTACCAACCTGAAGCTGCTGCCGCGATTTACACTATTGGATGTTAATATCCAATATAGGATATGTTTATAGTTCATTCCTGCTTCTTTTTTTACTTTCTGAATTATATAAAAAAAATATTTTATTTATAAATGAATTTCACTGTATATAGTCTAAAGTATAAAAGAAATGTATGTACAGTTTTAGAATTGACACAACATCATTAAACACAACAATACGCCATCGCATTCACGACTCTCCTGTGATTAAAGGCGACACTTCCGGTTTTCTTCCCACCGGAGCCTCGCTTTCGATTTCAAAATAACGGCTGCGTGAAATCAGCGTATAGGAGAGGAAGAACTGTCTAAACTTGTTAAATCATCTAGATCAGGGGTTCTCAAAGTTTTTATAGGTGAGGGCCAATTTAGGAACCCAACATTGAACTGAGGGCCGCCAAAGGGGCGGGGGAGAAAAAGAAAAAAAAAAATACTGAAAAGAAAATCCCATTTGAAATTATTTTAATGACCAGGTTGCATCTCTACAGTTTACATTTATTGAGGCTATATTATTATATAACTGAGGCTAAACCTGGCAAATCTTGAGAAAAATTGCAATGCAAACAAAATCCCTGGGGTTCTCTACCCTCAACAGACAAATTTGGGATATAAAGAGAGAGACAGAACAGAGAGAGAGAGAGACTTTTAAAATAGAAGCTTACCAAACAAGTCATCATCATCATCATCATTCATATCTATAATTGCCCGTCAGTCGCGTTTCCATTATTACAGATTTGCGCAAATGTTTTGCGCTATTATTATCTATCTTTTTAACCTGTAATTGAAAAACGAAAAATGAACGGTTGTTGTCTTTTTTTTAAAACGCAAAGTTGGACACCAAAATTTTTATTTGAACTGGCTACACCAACTGCTGCGCAAAAAAGTAAATATCGACGAATTTTCAGATTTTTGTTTTTAAAATATTCACAAATTAATATGGAAAACATGTCGATTTTACTGGTTTTCTAAGGCCAAATTTGTCACGATCGCTTGTGAACAAAAAGGTGTGAGGACTCAAACGCTGGAGAAATCAAATATTTATTAACAAAAGACACTAAACACAAAACAAAACCCACGAGGGGGAAAAACAGATCTAAATAAATACCATAACCATAACCGACTAGAATACTCAGGAGAATCACAGGGAACAGGAAACATTAAACAACGTACCGACACAGACTGCAAACAAGAGGGAACTAATAAAGGGAAACTAATCAGGAGGGAACAGGTGGATGAACTCAAACAATAATCAGATAACAAGGGGGAGGGATCAGACAATAACACGAGCACATGGCCCAAAATAACAAAACACCCATGTGCAGCACAAGACAGGACAGGCATGTGACATTACCCCCTCCCTACGGAGCGGCTACCAGACGCTCCATAAGACCCGGACGACAGACCAGGGCAGGACGGGAGGGACAGACCAGGGCGGGACGGGAGAAACAAAATGTTTGTGACACCGGAGTGGCCCACAGGATTCGGGAGGCCAGGACGGAGCAGGCTGTGCCGACGGCCAGAGTGGAGACAACAGTTCATCTGGCGGCCAGGGCGGAGACCTCTCCTCGGGCGGCCAGGGCGGAGACGACCCTTCGGGCGGCCACGGCGGAGACGACCCTTCGGGTGGCCAGGGCGGAGACTCTCCCTCGGGCGGCCAGGGCGGAGACGACCCTTCGGGCGGCCAGGGCGGAGACGACCCTTCGGGCGGCCATGGCGGAGACGACCCTTCGGGTGGCCAGGGCGGAGACTCTCCCTCGGGCGGCCAGGGCGGAGACCTCTCCTCGGGCGGCCAGGGCGGAGACGACCCTTCGGGCGGCCACGGCGGAGACGACCCTTCGGGTGGCCAGGGCGGAGACTCTCCCTCGGGCGGCCAGGGCGGAGACGACCCTTCGGGCGGCCATGGCGGAGACGACCCTTCGGGTGGCCAGGGCGGAGACTCTCCCTCGGGCGGCCAGGGCGGAGACCTCTCCTCGGGCGGCCAGGGCGGAGACGACCCTTCGGGTGGCCAGGGCGGAGACTTTCCCTCGGGCGGCCAGGGCGGAGACGATCCTTCGGGCGGCCAAGGCACAGGAACCACCGGCTCAGGAACAGACACCACCGGCTCAGGAACAGGAACAGACACCACCGGCTCAGGAACTGGAACAGACACCACCGGCTCAGGAACTGGAACAGACACCACCGGCTCAGGAACTGGAACAGACACCACCGGCTCAGGAACTGGAACAGACACCACCGGCTCAGGAACTGGAACAGACACCACCGGCTCAGGCTCAGGAACTGGCACCACCGGCTCAGGCACTGGAACTGGCACCAACGGCTCAGGCACTGGAACCACTGACTCAGAAACAGGAACTGGCACCACCGGCACTGGAATTGGCACCAACGGCTCAGGCACTAGAACTGGCACCACTGGAACTGGCACCACCGGCTCAGGCACTGGAACTGGCACCACCGGCTCAGGCACTGGAACTGGCACCACCGGCTCAGGCACTGGAACTGGCACCACCGGCTCAGGCACTGGAACTGGCACCACCGGCTCAGGCACTGGAACTGGCACCACCGGCTCAGGCACTGGAACTGGCACCACCGGCTCAGGCACTGGAACTGGCACCACCGGCTCAGGCACTGGAACTGGCACCACCGGCTCAGGCACTGGAACTGGCACCACCGGCTCAGGCACTGGAACTGGCACCACCTGCTCAGGCACTGGAACTGGCACCACCGGCTCAGGCACTGGAACTGGCACCACCGGCTCAGGCACTGGAACCACCGGCTCAGGCACTGGAACTGGCACCACCGGCTCAGGCACTGGAACTGGCACCACCGGCTCAGGCACTGGAACAGACACCACCGGCTCAGGCACAGGAACAGACATCACCGGCTCAGGCTCAGGAACAGACACCACCGGCTCAGGCACTGGAACTGGCACCACCGGCTCAGGCACTGGAACAGACATCACCGGCTCAGGCTCAGGAACAGACACCACCGGCTCAGGCTCAGGAACAGTCTCTGGCTGGGCAGACGTGACTTGAACAGGCTCGGCGGCGGCCATCTTGTCCGAAGACACAGGCTCGGCAGGCGTGATGTGAACAGGCTCGGCGGCGACCATCTTGTCCGAAGACACAGGCTCGACAGGCGTGACGTGAACAGGCTCGGCATCGGCCATCTTGTCCGAAGACACAGGCTCGGCAGACGTGACGTGAACAGTCTCGGCGGCGGCCATCTTGTCCGAAGACACAGGCTCGTGAACAGTCTCTGGCTGGGCAGACGTGACGTGAACAGTCTCTGGCTGGGCAGACTGCTGGGCAGACGTGACGTGAACAGTCTCTGGCTGGGGTGGCGCAGGCAGTGCGAGCAGCTCGGGCGGGGCCGGCAGAGCAGGACGCCTGGGCGGCGCGGGTAGAGCAGGACACCTGGGCGGCGCGGGCAGAGCAAGACGCCTGGGCGGCGCAGGCAAAGCAAGACGCCTGGGTGGTGCGGGCAGAGCAAGACGCCTGGGCGGTGCATCAAGGATGGCAGTCACCACCGGGATGGTCTCCATGTTAGGAGCCACCGGACTCGGGACCACCGGAACAGGGACCACCGGAACAGGGACCACCGGAACAGGGACCACCGGAACAGGGACCACCGGAACAGGGACCACCGGAACAGGGACGGAGGGAGCCTTTCTCCTCCTCCTGCGTCTTGGAGCCACCGGAACTGGGACCACCGGAACTGGGACCACCGGAACTGGGACCACCGGAACTGGGACCGCCGGAACTGGGACCGCCGGACTCGGGACCGCCGGACTCGGGACCACCGGACCCGGGACTACACCCCTGGCAATTCTCCCCCGATGGCGAATAAGACCCTCTACCATCGCCACAAAACTGACCCGATCAAATGCTCTTCGGATCAGCCAGTCCATCGGTTCGTCAAGTGCATGATTGAATAAATCCTTAAGTGCCTCCTCGCCAAGGTTCAGCCCCTCAGCTGCACTACAGAACCTCTGGCTGAACTCTCTTACCTCCGTCCCCTGCTGACGGAGGGAGACTAGCTCATTAAATTGAAGAATCCGATCCCATTGCGGACAGGAGACTGGTTGCGCCTCTCTTCTCCGCTGAGTCCTCATTAGGTCGGTACGTTCTGTCACGATCGCTTGTGAACAAAAAGGTGTGAGGACTCAAACGCTGGAGAAATCAAATATTTATTAACAAAAGACACTAAACACAAAACAAAACCCACGAGGGGGAAAAACAGATCTAAATAAATACCATAACCATAACCGACTAGAATACTCAGGAGAATCACAGGGAACAGGAAACATTAAACAACGTACCGACACAGACTGCAAACAAGAGGGAACTAATAAAGGGAAACTAATCAGGAGGGAACAGGTGGATGAACTCAAACAATAATCAGATAACAAGGGGGAGGGATCAGACAATAACACGAGCACATGGCCCAAAATAACAAAACACCCATGTGCAGCACAAGACAGGACAGGCATGTGACAAAATTAGAACCTGGAATTGATATTTTTCCCACAGTGCTGAATATAGCCTGTGTCTCTGGAACCACAGCCCACATAAAGGTGAGTTATAGAATAATGATAATAAATGTGTCTGAAAAAACAGCGAGGCATTTTAATTGTTTATTAATAAACTATTGTTTTCTAAGTGTCGGCTAAAAACATATCTCCATCTCCGGTGTTAAGCAGATGCGCTTTTAGAGAGAAATGCACCTTTCATACGGATAACATCAGAAAGTAGGCCTATTAGCTTTCGATTCGAGTTTGTTTGTTTAAAAGTGGACATTTCAAGCTTTAGCCTACATAGGCTATATTTTGTTTCAGTTCTCCCGCTCCAGTTCACGGAGATCATGAAAGTGCGTAGGCTACTGATTGTTTTGTTTTATTTTACAAAAGCACAACGGTTTTTTTTTTGTTATTATGAGTTTACACAAATAAAAGTAGTTGCGAATATGTATTATTATTTTCTGTATGACCAGAAATGATTGAGTATTTTAAGTTGTTTCCACTGTTGATAGGAAAATGCAAGTGTTCGCGCCGTGAAAAATTTGAAAGGTAATGGAAACGCGGCTATAATAAGCTTGTCATTTAGTCACTTGTCACTTGCGATCGGTCGGACCACACCTGTAATTACCGCTTATGCCTATAGATGCCGCTAAACACCACTAAACGGAGATTGATTTTTTCAAAGCAATGTAGCCTACAGTTTTAACAGTTTTACAGATGTTATCAGATGTTATCGCGGGCCGCCAGAAATGTTTCTGCGGGCCGCACTTTGAGAACCTATGATCTAGATCGACAACATGTATGTTAGAACCTATACTGACTAAGCTATTGAAAAAGATGCTTCCAGAGGTCATAGATCCTCTTCTTAATAGATCCTCTTCTTAATATCATTAATTCATCTTTGTCACTAGGATATGTACATAAACCTAAAAAAAAACCCTCTAAGCTGGCTGTTATTAAACCTCTTAATAAAACTTGATCCTAGAGAATTAGTCGATTACAGGCCGATCTCGAATCTACCTTTTCTGTCTAAATTAATAGAAAAGGCAGTATCCTCTCAACTATGTTCCTTTTTTAGAAAGAAATGGTATCTGCAGGATTTAGACCATGTCATAATACTAAGACTGCTCTCATTAGAGTTACAAATTATTTGCTCTTATCATCCAATGGTGGTTGTATCTCTCTATTACTGTTCCTGGATCTTAGTGCTGCATTTGATACCATTGACTACAACATTCTTTTGAATAAACTCTAAAATGATGTTGGCATTAGTGGAATTGCACTAGCATGGTTCAAATCATACTTATCTGACCATTATCAGTTTGTAGCAGTAAATGAAGAGATGTCTTATCATTTACATTACATTTACATTTATTCATTTAGCAGACGCTTTTATCCAAAGCGACTTACAAATGAGAACAATAGAAGCAGTTAAACTAACAGTAGGACAACAATATGCAAGTGCTATGCCCTTCTCAGCGCAGTACATGTTAATTTTTTTTATTTTTTATAATAAAATAGAATAGAAGAGAAAGTGTTAGTATTACTGAATCAAGTGCTGTCGAAAAGAAGTGTTTTCAGCCGTTTCTTGGAAGTGGCTATGGACTCAGCCACTCTGGTTGAGTTAGGCAGATCATTCCATCAGCTGGGAACAGTCATGGTAAAGGTCAGAGAAAGAGATTTTGTGCCTCTTTGAGATGGCACCACAAGACGTTGTTCGCTTGCAGAGCGCAAGTTTCTGGATGGCACATAAGTCTGAAGTAAAGAGTTAAAGTAAAAAGGAGCAAAACCAGTGGTTGTTCTGTAGGCAAACATCAGTGACTTGAATTTGATGCGAGCGGCAACTGGCAACCAGTGCAATTTTGTGAGGAGAGGAGTGACGTGCTCTCTTCGGATCGTTAAAGACCACTCTAGCTGCGGCATTCTGGATCAGTTGCAGAGGTTTGACTGTGCAAGCTGGAAGACCAGCCAGGAGAGCGTTACAATAGTCCAGTCTGGATAAAACTAGCGCTTGGACAAGGAGTTGTGTAGCATGTTCTGATAGGAAGGGCCTGATCTTCCTCATGTTGTACAAGGCAAATCTACATGACCGGGCAGTTCTAGCAATGTGGTCTGTGAAATTCAATTGATCATCAATTACCACTCCATTAGGTTCCTGGCAGACCTTGATGGAATAATGGATGACAAGCCTAGCTGAATAGTGAAGTTGTGATGGAGTGTTGGGTTGGCCGGGACCACAAGTAGCTCTGTCTTCGCAAGGTTTAGTTGAAGGTGATGGTCCTTCATCCAGCCAGAAATGTCTGTCTGTCAGACAGGCTGAGAAATGATCAGCTACCGTCTGACGATACGTCAGGCTGGAATGAAAGGTAGAGTTGTGTGTCATCAGCGTAGCAGTGATAGGAAAAGCCATGTTTCTGAATCACAGATCCTAGTGATGTCATGTAGATGGAGAAGAGAAGTGGTCCAAGCACTGAGCCCTGAGGCACTCCAGTAGCTAGATGTTGGGTCTTACACACCACACCCCTCCACGATACCCTAAAGGACCACCTACCTGAGAGGTAAGGCTTGAACCATTGGAGTGCGGTTCCCGAGATGCTCTTCATCTTTAGGATTGACAGGAGGATCTGGTGGTTAACTGTGTCAAAGGCAACTGACAGATCCAACAGGATGAGAACTGAGGATTTGGAGGCTGCTCTTGCCAGTCTCAGAGCTTCAATTACTGAGAGCAGGGCAGTCTCAGTTGAGTGTCTGCTTTTGAAACCAGACTGATTGTTGTCCAAGAGGTTGTTCTGTGTAAGGAAGGAAGAGATCTGGTTGAAAACAACTCATTCAAGTGTTTTCGCAATGAATGGAAGAAGAGATACCGGTCTGTAACTTTCCAGATGTGCTGGATTTAGAGTGGGTTTCTTAAGCAGTGGGGTTACTCAAGCCTGCTTAAATGCTGTGGGAAAGGTACCAGTGTAAAGAGAGGTGTTTATGATGTGTGTGAGTACGGGTACAACTGAGGATGAAATGGCTAGAAGTAGGTTAGTGGGAATAGGATCAAGCGGACAGGTGGTAGGGCGATTGGAAAGGAGGAGATTGGAGACTTCTGCCTCTGCAAGTAGAGAGAAGGAGGGTAGAGAGTGTGTGTTAGTTGGTAAAATGTGTGTGTCAGTTTTTGGATTGGTAAATTGGGTGCTGATGGAGGTTGTTTTATTTATAAAGAATGTAGCAAAATCGTCAGCTGTTAGTGTTGATGAAGGAGGAGGAGGGTTGAGAAGAGAGGAGAAGGTTTTGAAAGCATGCAAGAGTCAGAAGAATTGTTTATTTTGTTGTGATAGTAAGTCATTTTAGCAGTAGAGATATTAGCAGAGAAGGAAGAGAGGAGGGATTAATAAAGGCCAAGGTCAGTAGGATCTTTCGATTTGCACGATTTCCACTTCCTCTCTGCACCCCTGAGTTTAGAATGATGTTCACGGAGACAGTGTACAACACGCTGCAAGTGGAAACTATGGTAATGCTGGCCTGTCAATCAGCGGCCGTGAGCGGGGCCTGAGCCGGATGATGTCACACTGCTCAGAGAATCAAAACCGCATGTCTAATGAGATTGCTTTGGTTGAATGGGGATTACATTTTTTATAATTGTAGGGTGGTTGTCTTCACACACTGCCAGCACACATGTAAATGGTGTTGTCCAAACACCATGTAAATTTGGATTTTGCATAATAGGTGCCCTTTAAATGAAACTTCTGTCAGTAATTACTCACCTTCATGTCATTTCAACCCCATAAGACATTCGTTAATCTTCGGAACACAAATTAAGATATTTTTGATGAAATCTGAGAGCTGTTTCACTAGCTACGTTTACATGGACACAATCGGAATGAAATCAATACGATTGATGAATCCGAACAAGATGTTTACATGAATGATAAATAAAGTAATCGGGTTGATGTGCGCGTTTATATGTCACAAGTTTCAAATCGGATCTGATGTTTTGACATGCGCACACTCCACGAATATACAGAGTTTCCCGCTTTTCGCGCATAAATATTCTCCTCTATTGGTTCTTTATTTGTTTTAAACAGCAGACGTAATATTAATTCGTCTCTGGTCATAATTTAGAGCATATTAACCGTTTTGCCGTGCTGCTTATTGATCACGCAGTAAAAATGCCCCTCCCCGTGGCCAAAACCAGACGTCTGTGGATGAGAATCCAAAACAAGGACTGGTGGGACGTTGTCCTGCTTCACTTCACAGACGCACAAGTGAAATGAGAATTTTAGAATGACGGGAAACTTATTAATATGACACTTTATTCAATAGGAAGAACAGCTCGTTCCGCGCGTCATACGTCATTACGCTATTTAACGTCATCGCACATGCGCAGTCCTTTCAGTTTCGGTTTTCAATCCGATCAAGTTTTTACATCAGGGGTCACCAAACTAAGGCCCGCGGGCCGACTCAGGCCCGCCACCCCCCTTTGACTGGCCCCCCAGCCCCTCTGCCCCCCGCTACTTGAACCGGCCCAATGAGGCAATCCCCAAAAATCGTCATGGCCTATTTTTTTAAATTGCTTTTTGTAAAATAATAACATGTCTGCATCTGGTATTTTGTTGATTTTTTCAGTTAAAAATTTTCGAATTTTCGTCACCCGACATGCTCGAGATCAAGCAGTGACAGACAACGCGCGCGCACATAACTGTCAGATCAGATAACGGTCAGTGTTCAGGACAGCAAAATGGTTAGCGTTAAACGAAAAGTTGATAGAGAGTGCAGAGTTTTCAAAGAACAGTGGACCAACGAGTATTTTTTTGTTCAGTGTAAGGACCGTGCCGTTTGTATTATTTGTAAAGAAAGTGTGGCGGTTTTCAAAGAATATAATCTGTGTCGTCACCACGGATCCCCCACAAAGAGTATGCTAGCTTGCGAGGGCAAGCAAGAGAAGACAGGATTCGGAGGATGAAAGGCGGACTGGCTGCACAACAGAATTTATTCCTTCGCCAAACTCAGGTCAACCAGGCTGCTGTCCGAGCTAGCTATAAGGTAGCTCACCTACTAGCTACCCATGGAAAGCCGTTTACTGATGGGGACTTTGTTAAAGAATGCATACTTGCTGTGGCCGAGGAGGTGTGTCCCGACAAGAGTCTTTACGCAACTACTATGACCAGGCGGGTCGAAGATTTGGGGGACAACGTGTATGACCAGCTGAATGAGAAAGGGTCAGAATTCGAGTTTTTTGCTTTGGCCATGGATGAGAGTAATGACGTGCAGGACACAGCACAACTGCTCATTTTTAAGTGTCTGAGGAGCTGGCAGCTCTAAAAAGTCTCACAGGTACTACGACAGGAGAGGATATTTTTGTCCAAGTGTGCAAAACAATGGAACAGTTGAATCTAAACTGGTCTAAATTGGCCAGCATCACTACAGATGGCGCACCTAGTATGGTTGGCACAACGAGGGGGCTAGTAGGGAGCTTGAACAGCGAATTCGAGGAACGAGGTCTCACCCCCCCACTACAAGTCCACTGTCTGATTCACCAGCAAGCACTATGCTGCAAAGTTCTGAAGTGGGCAAATGTCATGAAGGTGGTTGTGCACTGTGTCAACTACATCCGAAAACATGGGCTGAAACACAGACAGTTCCAGGCCTTTCTCTCCGAGCTCGAGTCTGCCTACGGGGATGTGCTGTACTACACAGAAGTTCGATGGTTAAGCCGAGGCAGAGTGTTGCGCCGTTTCTATGACCTGCTACCCGAAATCAACACCTTCCTGCAGTCTAAAGGTGAAACAGTACGAGAGCTGACTGAGCCAGAATGGAAATGGGACCTCGCGTTTTTAACTGATGTGACTGAAATGTTGAACCACCTTAACGTCCAGCTCCAAGGCAAAGGGAAGCTAATCAGTGACATGTATTCCCACATCAAAGCGTTCGAGGTCAAACTAGTGCTGCTTGTGCGACAGGTCCAACAGCTGGACTTCACGCATCTCCCTGCCACCCAAAGCTACAGCCCTTAGAAACCAGCTGTCCCGTTCCCAGTCGAAAAGTGCAAGGATGCATTGGAAATGCTGCAGGGAGAGTTCAGTGCGCGGTTCCGTGAGCTTCATGTCAACGGACATAAATTATGTCCGTTGACAATTATGTTTGCTGCCGACATAAATTATGCCCTTCCCTCTCTTCAGTTTGAACTAGCCGAGTTGCAGAATTGCGATATCCTTAAAGACGCGTTCAAACCTGATAGTCTCATTGAGTTCTATGCTGCGCTCCCAGAGGAAACCTACCCACACATCAAACAGCATGCAATGAAGATGTCCACAGTTTTTGGCAGCACCTACATCTGTGAGCAAACCTTTTCTCGCATGAAGCAAACCAAGAATCCAACAAGGAACAGACTCACAGATAAACACTTGCATCAGACCTTGAGACTGGCTACCACTAGCCTGCAACCAGACATTGAACTTCTCACCAGCCAGAAGCAAGCACACAGTTCACACTGATATGGTAAGCACACTGATTTAACAATTATTGATTTTAATTTCTATAAATATGAAATAAGCAAGGCAAGGCAAGTTTATTTATATAGCACATTTCATACACAATGGCAATTCAAAGTAGAAGAAATAAAAATAATAAAAAGAAATAAGAATAATTAAAACAAATTAAAATAAAATATTAAGGCTCTTTTAATTTGCTACATAGTTTGTACAATTATGTCACAGAGAAAAGCAGACAGCAGCACGTCTTGCCATTTACTGAATTTATGGTGCTTCTTGTGTTAAATCTGTCATCCCTCCATGCCAGGGCTCCAGAAGGCACCCTGAAGTGAGGAGAGGAGATTGCTGTTGATGACCCCATTCCAAAGACAGCACAATTCATCAAAGTACAAATCCAGCTCACCTACATATACCACTGATTTTGATTCCCATAATTCTGTATTATTGTTGTGCTTTAGTTTTGAGCCTACTGCTCATTTCATTTTCACCTTGACCTAAAAAATGTTTACTGAACATGCTCACCTGGATAGGCAAAAGAGCTGTCTAGTTGTTCTATTACTCATGTTATTACTCATGTTATTATAATTTCAATGTTTATTTATTTATTTTATAGGCCTATTTATTTTACATTTATTAAGTGCTGCACATAATTATTATTAATATTAGTATTAATATCAACAGGCCTAAATATAATTTATAATTTTTCACTCACCTTTGCCAGTGTCAATCGCCTCAACTAGGCAGATGTTTCTTTCTTCTTTCAGCTTTGATGTTATTTTTATTAGAAAATAAATAAATGGAATATCTGTGGTATTTCAAATTAAAACAAAGTGTGAAGACTCGATTACTACTTTTGCAAACCACTAGTAAAGAAACAAATATGTGCCAGGAATCAAGTGTTGATATAGTAGTGTGGATATAGTAGTGGGGATGGCTGTGCCAGGCTAGTAATCTCTACTACACAATGAGGCCTGCTGGTGGTCATTTTGGTCTGGGTCATACAATTCTATGTTATATAGCTGACCCGGCCCCCCCATCACAGTCAGGAACGATAATGTGGCCCCCAGAGAAAAAAGTTTGGTGACCCCTGGTTTACATGTTCTCTCGATCGGATTACAAAAGGGATAAACCACCCCTTTCAATCCGATTGAGCCGTCAATCCGATTATAAGTGTCCATGTAAACGCAGCTACTCCATCATAGGCTGCTAGGTAATTGTTAAGTAAAGTTAGTATAGACACTGTTAAAAAAGTCTAAAGTGACTACAGTGGTTCAACCTTAAGTTTATCAAGCGACGAGAATACTGTTTGTGTCAAAGTATAAATATATATATATATATATATATATATATTATAAATATACTAAAAATTATATATAAAATGATTTTATTCAACTATAAATTTTCTTCTGTGTGGGCCTCTGACGCGAGTTCACGAGAGCACCACGACTCATGCGCGAGAATGAGCTTGAGTGAGTTCAGAACTACTATCCGCTTTGTGGGGTGTGGTTCGCTAATCTCAATCGTCAATGTCCATTGGCTTGTTTTTGTGTACACTCGAAGATGATTTGGCTCTTAGATGAGATCCCAATTCGTCAGACACCTGACGTAATGTCGAGCGTGATTTACTAATAAGAAACTCAAACTTCTGCTCAGTATCTACAAGACATGTAGCCTAATACAAGGTTCAAAACTCTCTACGAGCCAGTCAGCGCCAATAGCCCCATGGTTAACGTGCCGACATATAGCGCAACTGCGCCTCCGGTGACCCGAGTTCGATTCCCAGCTTGAGGTCCTTTGCCGATCCCCTTCCCCTCTCTCTCCACCCCACGCTTTCCTGTCAAAATCTCTACTGTCCTATCAAATTGACTAGTTGCACGTGGCCGCCATTTTGGAATCCGGATCAGCGAGTGTACGCGTAGACACTTCCGGTTTCGCATTACGCTTGGTGCGGGGAGCCGGAGAAAGCCGAAAATTATCTTTTATAGTTGTTTATAGAATCAATTATCACTTAAAATACTACTAAGATCCATTACTATCACACGAGCCAATGGCAATTAAATGCACGGATGCATAGTCAGATTAATTAATGAAATACGACTGTTCACGGACAGAAGATTGTATTTGACTCATGCTGCATACACATACGCAATGACAATTATGCCTACTGTAAATATAGAGTTACAACTACGATAAGAGTTGTTTGAATAAAATGCAGTGTGAACATTCAACTCGGTCACTGTTGTCTCTCGCTCTTGCTGTCAGATCACCGGAAGTACTGGCGGGCACACTCAAGTTCGAACGTCAACGGTTGCGGTGCAACTAGTCAATGAAGGCACAAAAAGACCAAAAACATAACTTGCAAAAAAAAAAAAAAAACTCTCTACGAGCCGTAAATTACAAGTTTCTGACTCAGGGAAAACAAAAAACTATTGTACTGTGTTCACTTAGACGGCTGCTTAGCTCTCAGATACAAGTTGCTACTAAATCTACCCACTTCACTAATTTCTTTCAATTATAAGATTCATCTTAACTGAGATGTATAAATATCACAGAATCAATGTTCTGAAAAAAAAAAAAATAATAATGCCAATAATCATGCAAAAGAATCCAACACGGCCGGTAACCTTTGAAATCAACTGAACAGTGTCGTAATGTCAATCGATAACTGACGCGAAGGCCGTTGATATTTTTATGATCATAAAGTGAGTTTCTTAAAATACCTTCATAACTTTGCTGGCTAAAATGTGTCCACGCTTGTGTTTATTTGTGTTAGGAAATGGTTAGGGTTAGGGGTCGGGGTCGGGTTAAGTGCTCAAAAAATCATCTATAAAATAGTCATACCCCAGAATATCATGTCATGGCGACACAATTATGCCCCAATATATAAGTTCATGATGATAAAATTCCCATGTCTGTGTATTGACGGCAAAGGTTTCTCAATGAAAGCATTGAGCTACCGGCCGCAGCACAATAAAGAGGCTAAAGGGCGCTTTTGGCGTCTGTGTAGTGTCACGCACATTTGTCTTGGATACGTGGTCATATCGGACACCTTGGGAATGAGAAGCCGTTGTCTCATAGCCTTTTTACAGTTAACAAGATGCGATTTCTCAAGAATGTACGTTACCTATCAATTCTGACTCTCATCCGTATTTCATCAGCCAAGATAAATAAGAAATCGGTGTTGCAATGGCAAAAAAATCCTTATTTCCTTATTTCCTTAAATCCTTTTTGCAATAAATCAAATTTCTTTATTTCAAATGCAACGATATTACTCAATCACAGAGTGCTAAAATCAGGGAGGAAGTCTTCAGGGACTGTTTTGTCTGATTTAAACGTCTGCTTACAACGAAATTGTGAGATAATGAAACGCACATCTAAGGCAAGTCCTAAAAATTTTATGAAATGTGTTGACCCGTGCCCAAGATATTTGTTGCCGGGTGACACTCATGAGATGTGTGTGTACTGCTTGGGTGAAGAGCACTCACAGAATGCTCTCGAGGGAGCGTCCTGTGCAAATTGTGAGCGTTTGCAAGTCAAGTCAAGTTTATTTATATAGCGCTTTTCACAATACAGATTGTATCAAAGCAGCTTCACAGTATTAAATTAAAATAATACAACAAGGTTTGTTTCAAGTGGAATTTATTGATTGATAAAATAAAATTAATATTCCCAAAATATCCCCAACTGAGCAAGCCAAAGGCAACAGTGGCAAGGAACCGAAAAAACTCCATCAGGTGACCTAATGGAGAAAAAAAAACCTTGGGAGAACCCAGGCTCAGTCGGGGGCCAGTTCTCCTCTGGCGTTTATGAACTAGAGGCCGGATTGTAGTTTGAACTGTAAGATTAAAAGTATTATATGAATTCCTGGCTGAAGAGATGCGTCTTTAATCTAGTTTTAAACTGGGAGAGCGAGTCTGAGCAACGAACAGTATCAGGAAGGCTATTCCAGAGTTTTGGAGCTAAATGTGAAAATGATCTCCCTCCTTTGGTGGATCTGGATATCCTAGGTATGACCAAAAGCCTCGAATTTAGTGACCTTAAAGAGCGCGATGGATTATAGGGCGATAGAAGATCGGTTAAATAGACTGGAGCTAAGCCGTTTAGGGCTTTATAAGTCAGTAACAATACCTTGTAATTAATACGGAACTTTATAGGTAACCAATGTAGAGATGATAAAATTGGTGTTATATGATCATATTTTCTTGATCTAGTAAGTACTCTAGCGGCGGCATTTTGGACTAACTGTTGCTGCTTGTTTATTAAGGATGCAGGACAACCGGCTAATAAAGCATTACAGTAATCTAGTCTCGAGCTCATGAACGCATGAACTAACTTTTCTGCATCAGAAACTGATAGCGTGTTACGTAGCTTAGCAATGTTTCTAAGGTGGAAAAAGGCTGTTCTTGTAACATATGAAATATGATTTTCAAAAGACAGGTTGCAGTCAAGTATAACACCCAGGTCTTTTACTGTAGAGGATAAAGTAACAGGACATCCTACTATGTTAAAGTTGTATTGTAAGAGGTTTTATGGGCGGTTTTTTGAACCGATAAGTATTACCTCTGTCTTGTCTGGATTTAATAAAAGAAAATTACGAGACATCCAATCTTTTATATCTTTAACACACTCTGTCAATTTGGATAATTTAGCGTTTTCATCCGGCCGTGATGAAATATAGATTTGAGTGTCATCAGCATAACAATGGAAACTAATTCCATGTTTCCTTATAATATTTCCAAGTGGCATCATATATATTGAGAATAATAGAGGGCCCAACACAGATCCCTGCGGCCTATGTATGAATTACGACAGTTTTGATGTAATTCTACTAACATTAAAAGAACAATACGGGAAATAAATATTGATGCATGATCTTTTTACATGAAGATACAAAAATGAAGCTGAAATCAGTGAGTGAACTGAGAAAATGTACAGAACAAAGATATTTATTACTAGCCATTAAACCGAACTAGCAGAATGTTGAATCTACAGTAGATTTAGTCGAATAAAATCTAATGGTTTTAGTTAAATTGCATTAATTTGGAATTTCTCAAATATTTCCAAACCCATTATATACTCCTGGAGAAAACATCTATTAACCTGTAAATGTGAATGATTTTAAAGTTTGAACATGCAATAAAGAAACAGATTTAACTGCTGTGACATTAAAAAAAAACTTCTAAAGTAGAACACAGTCTTCTTTTTAATGAATGATATATGCATTCTTTATAACAACTTGCATACATCATTCTTTATTCTTTCAAACAGACATATTTATTTGTATAAATTAAATATAATTAATTCTTATTAAAGAGCAGTGAATGGTTTTCTCTTTTTTTGTTGATGAATATTAAGGGCACAAACGGCATTAGGTTTATTACGCACTGTCACTTTAAGACTGAATGTTCGGATCCAATTGCAGTATTGCACTGATGCACATACATTACACACACACACACACACACACACACACACACACACACACACACACACACACACACACACACACACACACACACACACACACACACACACACACACACACAGTCACTCACTCACTCACACACACACACACACACACACACACACACAGTCACTCACTCACTCACGCACACACACTAACTCACACACACACACACACACACACACACACACACACACACACACACACACACACACACACATGTCTGGTTCACTATCTTTGTGGGGACTCTCCATAGACGTAATGGTTTTTATACCGTACAAACTGTACATTCTATCCCCTTACACTGCCCCTGCCCCTAAACCTACCCATCACAGGAAACATTCTGCATTTTTACTTTCTCAAAACAACTCATCCTGAGTGATTTATAAGCCTTTTGAAAAGTGGGGACCGCTGGCTGGTCCCCACAATGTAGGTGATCTCAGGTTTTACTATTCTTATGGGGACATTTGGTCCCCACAATGTAATATAAACAAGGGCACACACACACACACACACACACACACACACACACACTAACCCTAAACCTACCCATAACAGGAAATGTTATGCATTTTTAATAAAAAACTGTTTAGTATGTTTTGAAATATGAGGAAATATAGGAAAAGTACTCATAAATCACGTTGACATTGTAATACCGGTGTAATACCCATGTCATTATACAAATTTCTGTCCTCATAAATCACAAAAACAAACACACACGCAACTCTTACATCAGACATTCATAAACCCGCCAGGTCTATAGATCTGCTGTGGGTCATTTAATGTATGGAGCATCTAATGTATCTAATGTATCAGGAGTGTGTCTGTGGATGGATTGTTAGTATCAAGTCATTGTTCTTGTAGCATCTTTAACCTGCAAAGACCAAAGACATTAAAAAATTAAGATCAGGCAACATTTTATGGGAAAAATGCAGAATTCCACATATTTTCACAGGTTTCAGACTTATTCTTGCCTCTATTATCAAAGTGCAGGAACTCTGTCCTTCTACAGCGTCTCTGACACACTGAGCCTCATACACACAGTCCAGACCACATTCACACACACACTCTATCCTGGGTTTGGGGTTTGGTCTGGATCATCAGTGAAACTGTGTTGATGAATGAGAATAGCCTGATGAGAGACTCTACCCATAATGCTTTGAGCTGCATGATAAATCAGTGACAGTGAGATGTTCTAGAGTCTTTTATTGTCTCTTCTTTACATTAATAACACAGCTGAACTTCTGTCAGTGAAATAACATGTCAGAATAAATGTGTGTAATGGATCCTCATATAGATAGTCAGATCAGTGTGTGTTTATGAGTGGCGGTGTGTATCTGTGCTTTTCTCAAACTATATTCAGTTCTTATTGTAGTGTCACATTAATCATTATTACTATCAATATTACCATTGAGTTTCAAATGATCACAAACAGGCGTCATCAAAAATGCAATACTGCACTGTGAAATAATATTCAATACCTCAGAAGACCTTCATGACAGTTTCTGGACATACGAGCAAAATACATCAACTGATCAAAATAAGAAAGGGCATATATATATATATATATATATATATATATATATAAAATGTGTAACATTTGTTACTTTTGTTAAACATCTCACATATTTCATCAGGTTTGAAGTGTTGTTCTTAGATGAACTTCACATGTAATCTCATTGTACCTGTGATGCAGTTGCATGATGGGACAAATTAAATCTCTGAAAATCATGATGAATGTGTTTAATGTCACGTGCAGTTTTCTAATGGCGCCACAGACAGAGTAAAGAGAGAGTAAAGATGGTGTTTAATGTTTTAATGGAGGATGTCAGACACTCTCATTAGTTTCTTCTGCACGTTCAGAGACGAGCGACCCGTGTGATCTATACGATGACCTTTGGCGCTCCTGCGAGACGAGCCAATCCCACCCGATTATGACCCCTGTCATAGATGCTGTAAAACTGGGAAAGGAACACGTCCCCCAGGATCCAGACGGCTCCCGCGGGAGAAGGGAAGTCTATGGACTGGAAGCCGCTGAAGCAGATCTCCTTATTGTTCAGCATCTCCTACACAGAAAACCAGGCATAATCATTCATTCATTCATTTAAATAGCTTTTCCCTTGAAATAGTCCAGTAAAGCAAGGGATTCATCTTTTACACCAAGTACCACCTCAGAAAATATTTGGCTCTCCAAGTACCACCATAATGACCAATATGAAAATACAGTAGCGTAGTAGGCCTAAACTATTCAGCTACAGTTACGCACAGCTCAAAACCAGCCAGTTTTAGTCCTGATAAGAATATTTATTATTGTCAGCCACTTTAAACATTGTAAATACACAGTTTGAACATTAACACTGCTTACATACAGGTAAATAAAAAACTTAAATAATGATTCAATTAAAATGTACTGTACCTAAAAGTGGTTTCATGCATTCATTGCTAAGATACACACACTTGGCCTGGGCTCTTCCTCTCTCCCGCTCCAAATAAATCAAAATTTGATGTAGTTCGTTCGAGTCATAATTAGTAATACCCTTTAATGCTAGATGTTTTGCTATAAATTACAGACATGACATCTAAGGACTATTTCTCATTTTTCTCAGTTATTTTGCTTTATTTCCAGATTCAATCATAAGCTTGTAGAGCACATACTAGAGCACGTTCACACATGCGCACTCTTCGATAACCATGCTTTAAATCTCTTGACAAACTAAAAGATGTAAATGATATTTGTATGTATTTTAAATAAAAGATATAGATTGTGCTGAATGTCAGATTGCTTATTTTGCTCAAGATAAGGATTTATTGAGTCCACGTCATGCAAACTAGACACTATATTTCTAACCACAGGTCGAGAGCTGTCGATCAAACACACAACTTTGTGATGTTGTTTGCGAATGTTCGTTAGAACGATGGTTTCGGGAAACACTGACTCGATTAACTGCTGATAACGACAGACCTTGCGACCATAGTTGGCTAACAATGCTTTTGGGAAACACACCCTTGATCCGCACTTCTCTTGCCAGATTGAAACCACAATAGCAGTTTCGTTGAACTTTTCATCATTTCATCATCCACCAGTAAAATTAATATTTAATTCAGTGATTCCTCTGCGCACCACTAGAGGGATGTTCGTTAGATAATAATTCGTTATAATTTATGCAATCGTACATTATTTATTTAAAAGAACCATTTCCATCTTTGTATTGTTCAACTGGTCGAGGTTGATATGGGATTTAGAAAGTGATTAGTAATGCTTTTAAAAGAGAATAATTAGAACAGTACACTACATACACTCTTGAAGTCGTTATTAGTAGCTGATAATTCATTACTTTTTAAGAGTAACTTCCCCAACACTGAAGCTGAGGTAGAGTTTGAACATGTGAATGTAAGACGGCACCAATTCATCTCAAGAGATTATGATGTCAAGCAGAACAGAGGTCAACCCGTGAACATTTTTTTAAGAGCGTGTGTCCCAAGAAACACAAAAAGACTAGTTTTATCATTTCAGACCAAATTATTTCAGTATTCCGCTGCACGATTAATTTTATTTTAATCCTCATAACTAAATCTGCTGCTCTTGATTCATTAATAAGAACCGTCGCAACCATATTTATCCTGAAATGTTTATTTTCGTTTTGTCATGTGCACTATCTTGCACTGGTAACAAGCCTCCACAAGCGTTCATGTTTGAGGTTGCCAGATGTCGATAGTTTAAATCCCCCAAACAGAGCTTTTCTCTTAAGAGGATACGACGACTTCTGCCAGGTGTTTGACTTAATCTGTGAAATCTGGCAACCTCTCACACTCTCTCTCTCACTACACTGCAACCGATGATCTGATAACACGATCTTCATTGAGATGCTCAAATGAAAGTGTGATACAATAGCCAGTCTGTGTCTTCATGAGCCGCTTGTGCGGTCTGTGTGACTAAATTTGCCAGAGATCTGTAATAAATCCAAACATCTTATGAGTGTTTTGAAGTGAACAACTGCGTTATCAAGAATTTCATAACCAGCATGGTCTAATGATGATCTGAGCTAAATTTGGTGAAAATCTGACGAAAAGGCGTTTACAAAAAATGATTACAAAAAGCAATACTTTGAACAATACAGCATTTTATGGCAAACAGCCGATGCTAAAGGAAAACTGGGTAATTGATCTGTCACACAGAATCTAAAGAGAGCAGTGATTTTAGGAGAAATGTTTCAGAAGTTTCAGTTTCAGAAGACCCGTAGGTGGCGCTGTGATGAAACTGCTCAGGTACCCTCAGCTCATGGTTGTCATTACACACACCAAGTTTGGCAAGGGTGGACTTTAGTCTAAATCACTTAGGCTATTGTGATTGTCAAAACTTTGGTAGCCTAACTGAACAATTTTATTAAGTTTAGTGACAACATGTTACCATGCAATGACTGGTTGGCTACTGCTTTTATTATTGCTTGATACAAATTTTACAATTTCAATTCAGTTCTTGTGATTTGAGTCTGATCTTGTTTTAATATCTATTCATTTGGATAAATATTAGGTACAGTAGATGCATGTTGATTTTTCTCAAGAAAGAAAATCTCACCTAATGCTGTAAACATAGGATTAAGAGAGCCCTGTCAGCTGGTATTATTAAAGGTTAAAAATAAAAAGTCAAATTAAATATAATTTAAAATATAAGTACAATGTAAAATTGCGTTCAAGTTCAAGTGTATTGTATCAAATTATTGACTTAAATGTTAGTAGTACATAACAGTTAAAGACACCCAAGATAAAATGGGACCAAATTATGTCATAGGGTGCAATGGACTTTGCATGGGAAACAATTTTTGTTTGTAGGCCTCAAGTTTGAGCTTTGGGTGGTACTATAAATTTGAGATTGAGACTCCAAGTTTGCTGTAGTAAATCTTCAAACTGTGTGGCAAATTTCATAACTTTCTTATTCACTGTTCTTTGGGCTGCCATAGACTCAAGGGAAAAAGAAGAATGATTAGTCCATTAGTCAAAGTCCAAAGTAAACCCTGAGTTTGTGTTTTGTTGTACTCACCCTCCTGACATACTGCTCTCCAGTGAGGGAAAACTCCACACCGTTGATCATGAAGGACACTACAGGAAGACTCCTGATCCTGGCACAGTCTAACAGATACTAAACCCACAAACAAATAAGACTTCATTTACTGAAGACGTCCATCAACATCAGTGAAGTCACATGCTCACTGGATTATCTTTTACTGAGGATAACCAATCCATACTCGCCTCTCCGGCCACGGTAGGCGTTCCTCCGAGGAACTGCTGGAGGAGCATGATGTCTTTCACTGGGCCGCCGATCAGAGACGTCCCTGTGTCCACTACAGCTTGACAGCCATGATTACTACTATAGCAGAAACTCAGAGCTCCCTGAACCTTCACACTGGACACAACAAACACACTGATTTCTGCGGTCTTTGAGTTCAGCTCCATTAAAGACACTTGTGTCACACTCACCCATCTAATCTGATCTGCCAGTAACCCTTCTGAGTGACTGGGGCCCAGATGATGGGAGAAACGAACCGTGTTTCATCCACTCCTCCGAACATCACCTCCCCTCCAAAGCTTGAGTCGCCGTTCCTGTAGTCGTGATCAGGACATACGCTCTTATAAGTACTATCATTTTTGCACATTATAGTACTTATCGGTTACACTTTATTTCGATAGTCCACTTTAGACATTCTGCTAACTATAAGTAACTTTGCAGCTACAAGTCAACTAACTGTCATTAGAGTATTAGTAGACTGTCTGCTTTGTATTTGCAAACACTTTATTTTGTTGGTCCCCCAACAGACCTTCTACTGACTATAACTTGGCAACTACAAGTCAACTTATTCCCCTAACCCTAAAACCTAACCATAACAGTCTACTAATACGCTAATGATAGTGAGTTGACATGTTACTAATAGTTAGTAGAATGTCTAAAGTGGACTATCGAAATAAAGTGTAACCGACTTATCAAACGGATAAATGAACATGAATGTGAGAATGTCTCTACAGGGGTGACATGTAGAAAACCTGATGATCATGTTCATGAACGAGACGTCAGAAGACATTATGGGAACCCTGTAGGGTGAAATCATTCTGATTGATGAATCCAAACGTAGTGTTTACATGAACGCTAAATAAAGCGATCGGTTGATGTGCGCATTTATGTGTCACAAGCTTCAAATCTGGCTTAATCTTTCGACAGGACTGTTTTCTGTTGAATAGAGTTGCAACACAAGTCCCTCCCCTGATGAATAACAGTGAGCGGCGTCTCATTCCCTCTTTCAGGGAACCTAAGGCCCTGTTTACACTAGAGCATTTTCGTTTTAACACGCATAACTTCGGCTACGGTTACGCCTGGCGCCACTCTACTCCAGAGCTTTCAACCCTTGAAAACGGAGAGTTTTGGAAACGCTGCAGTTTTAGCTTGAGAAATCTGGGGTTGTGTTTCACTGTAGACGGACCAAAATTGAGACTTTGAAACGAAGGCCCACATTCGCTCCCTGATTTGTCAAGTGCCATCACATGACCATTACGCTACTGGAATACGACAATACCAGACCACCCTCGACGACCGTGTACACAATAACATGGAGACCGAACTGCATCCATTCCCTCCATCTTTCTTGAGAACCAGAAAGAAAACCCTTTCTGCATGTGCTCGTGAGGAACTCTCTTTATCCTGTAAGAACTACAAAATGCCGGACAGTCTGTTTAAAGAGCGACCAGACCCTGAGAGGACAAAGGACCTCTCTGGAAATTACCATTTGAACTCCTCCTCGTGCACCATCGAGACTAAAGTCTCACCTCCGAGTCATCTAATCTACATCTCTTTCCCTCTCCCCTCACCCCCTCTTTCTCATGCTCAGATGATCACCTGAATTCACCCAAGAAAATGTATAGTTTAATGTGAATGATTATCACAGAATATTTTTCATGTTTGGTATCATTTAAAATGTCACAGTGTGACTGGTACAAATGTCTCATTTCCAAATAAGTAAAACAAAAGGTAATAAGGTTTTTAAGAGTTTATGGATAACTGACTTACAAAGGAAGGTGGTCTCTCATGCAAATGGTCACTCACCCCCATGAAGGTGCGACCTCAGAATGCAAATTTCTTTTGTTAGTACATGTTTCCATGTGAAAGGTTTGTCTATTTAATGAAATGCAGCAGAGAGTTCGGGGCCTTTTCTGTAACTCAGATTGGCCCGTGAGGCTGAGAGAGAGATCTCTCAGCCTCATGTCTTTTTCTTAATGTTGGGTTGCATCTCTTCTCTCTATTCCAGAGAATTTGATGTTTTGTATCGATTATCTTCGAATTGATTATGAAATTGGCATGATACATTTACCTGACATAATAAATTGTTACATTTGATTATTGTAACTGACTTTGACATTATTTTACTAAAGAGTTAAAAGGAATAGTCAAACATTCGCTCACAATTAATGATCCACAGATATCATTAAAACCTTTTCATTTATGGAGTCAGATGAAATAACGAGAGAATACATATTCAAATGTATTGAATTTAATCAAAAAATACTTTGCCTCGAGAAAAGGACAGTAACACGTTAAGACCTTCCTCGCTGGTCGGATGCCGGACTTTGGGCCGATCGAGCGCGAGCTTACAATCCCATGATCTTTGAGAATAGACTGATCCTCTCTACTTAATATTCTCTGCATCCCGTAACAAAACATCTGAGAATATGACACCATTTTACAGGCTGAATCACATAACCTGCAGCATCCATGGATAAAACCTAGTTCAGCACTACATTGGTCATTGTAAACCCTGAGTAAACACAATCCTGGGTTATCTAGATTCACGTTTCACATTGCTCATAATTTACCTGGGGTCAACAATTAATCCGGGGTATATTTATGAACTGCAGTCTCTTACTGGCATATTTTAAGAGTCAGTGTCATTGACTAGACAAATGCAGCATACAACCCGTGTAAAGCCTCAAGCATAACGCAAACCTTCATTAATCAGCTTTCGTTAATCTTTCCTCCCAGACATTTTGTGTCTGAAAGTGAGACTCCTACAAATGCATATGCAATAAGGTCAGCCGCAAAAATACCGGTCCACGTCTAATTTTTCACTCCATGTCTTTAGTAAATCCTGGGTTTACGTTTGCGTGAGCTGTTGGTAAATCTGGCCCTTAGTCCATTGCCATAGCATCAGTGTCCAAGTTCCTGATTTCATTAAAAAGCATCAAAGTGTGGATCAGTAAGTGATGTTGTGGTGATTTCTTACTTGAGATAGAAGGAGAAGATGGGTTCATCCAGCAGGCCTTGCGCTATCATGCTGTCGAACACAGGAGAGCCGACCTCCTCTGCCAGCTGAGGGAAACCCAGACCCAGAACCCCGTCAAAATGAGCCAGGACGAAAGAGAAGCCCGGCTCGTATACAGCCTCACCGAACACCTGATTCTGGACCCTCACCGAGCCCACCTGAACCCAAACAAGACATTCTCATACAATATAGTTATTGCCAAAGTGAGGCCACTGAGGATCATGAGAGCCAGTCCACCTCAGAAATGGCCTTTTAGGGCTGAGTGTGAACGGATACCTTCAGTTGTTCTCTGGCCATCACTCCCTGAAGGTGACCGGAGCCGTAATGGATGCCGAAGACTCGTCCGTCGTGTGCGTACGTGCTCGATTCAAAGGCCTTGAACTTGTGGTGCATCGCTGTGTAAACAACAGCCAGGTCACTTCATCAACATACGGCAGTTCACACATTAAACGCGGGTGAATGTGTGTGTTAGTTACCGCACGCTTGGCTCACGCAGTAGGACGACGGGACCCAGAGGTCAGAGGATCCCGTGTCGAACACCACCGTGAAGTTCTGCTCCGGTTTACCCAGACTGATCTGACCGAAGAACTGCGCCTTCACAACACATGATTCAAAGCCAGTTTCAGTCTTAATCTTTGGCCTTTTTAAAAGAATTTAATACTTTTATTCAACAAAGATGCATTAAATGGATCAAAAGTGACAGTAAAGACATTTATAATGATTTCTGTTTTAGATAAATGCTGTTCTTTTGAACTTCCTATTCATCAAAGAATCCTGAAAAAAAAGTATCAGTTTCAACACTGATAACAATCATAAATGTTTATTGAGCATCGAATCAGCATATTAGAATGATTTCTGAAGGATCATGTGACACTGAAGACTGGAGTAATGATACTGGAAATTCAGCTTTGATCACTGGAATAAATTACACTTTACTATATATTCACATAGAAAACAGCTGTTTTAGGCTACACTGGAATAACATTTGACAACATTACTGTTTTACTATATTTTTAATCAAATATATCCAGTTGAACAGAGACTTCTTTCAAAAAAACATTAAAAAAAAATTACCGACCACAAACTTTTGAGTTTGGGATTTGTTGTTGTTGCATTTATTCCATATCTCTATAAATATATCAATTTTAGTTGATAGTGTACTATTTAAAATACTTAAATGCTGCCATTGTTATGCATTGTCTTGTAAATATATTGTATATTCCATAAATAATAAAAAGTCATAATGTCATGATCCTTTGAAGACGCGAATGTTTTAAAGATAATTTAACATCTCTGCTGTTTTTTACCAGTCAAGATGGGATGAAGACCATCTTAAGATGTCAACCATCATGATTTAAAGTTAACAGCTGATAATTGTAGAAACATCAGCACTCCTTCTAAGAAGCATCTTTCCTGACATTATTAAACTAAAACGGTCAGCCCCATTACCATCAAACCCCGTTACCCCAGACAGCAACATAGTGAAGGCCCAGGTCCGGCCCACATTAGGTACACTGGTACCCCGGATCTGGGCCGACACTATGTTGCTGTCTGGGACCCTTCTGAACGCGTGATTTCATCGGTCTAATCCTGCCCCGTCGAGGCCGGTGTTTGAAGGAATGAGGTTTGGCGCGTGTAACAGCAGATGAACACAGATCTCGGCTCACGTCCATGTAATTGTAGAGTCTCTCCTTGGCTCTGCCGCCCGTGCGCAGGTAGTGCTGAGCGGGGGGGAAGCAGTGGGCGTAGCGCCGGGAGAAGGCGTCGGGCTGGTGCTCGCGCAGGAACTCCTCCAGCTGCCCGGCGGCGCGCAGGCGACCCCGCAGCGGGGGCACGCGACTCAACGGCACCCTGGGACGGGACAACACCTCGTCACCACCACATCTCTCAGAAATTACTCTCCTATTGAGAATGACTGGGCATTCTGTGGCCTAATATTTGTACAGTATCTGTGTTAAACTCACAATTTCTTTGCTTTCAGAAGTGACTATAAAAGCCTTTTTAGATTTGGGAAACAAAATGTTTTTGTAACACTTTACAATAAGGTTCATTAGTTAACATTAAAGTATTAAGTAACACGAGCAATACATTTGTTAGGCTACTGTATTTTTTTTTTAATCTTCACAATTTCTTTGATTTCAGAAGTGACAACAAAAGTCTTTTTAAATTTGGTAAAAAACATTAGTTTTCTTTCTGAAATAATGATTAATTTCTCCCAGTTCACATACTAGAAAACGTATTTAGTTTTGTGTTTATTAGAGTTTTTCTACAAAATAGTTGAAACCATTTCTTAATCTTGCAGCTATATGGTTTTAATAACAATGTATAGTTAAACCATAGTTAAAACCATGGCTAATTTTGTAGTTATAATGGTTATACTGCAATTATGTGGTAAAAACATGATTGTCTTTATAGTTAGTATGATTTCACTGTAAAAACCATAGTTAAATCATGGCTGAAACACTCAAAATAGATCATTCATGGGCATTTATTGTAGTAGTAATGAGCAGGTAAGCCCGTTTTAATCAGAAAGTAGAGTCAAAGCAATGAAGCGTGTTGTTCTTACCTCACCAGACTCTGAACAAAGCCCAGCAGCCCCAGCAGGATCAGACCGGTCCTCATGGTGCTCTCGATCAAACGCTCACTCAGGGCCGCAGTGACTCCAGCCGATGTTTAAATGCAGATGTCAGGTCACTGCGGCCCTTTCACGTGTTGATTTAACACTCAGCAAACAGACCAGAGGTGAAGACACGAGAGCTTAGGACACAAGCACAAGTACAACAGCTAACATTACTGTGCTTTTCTAAATTTCTCTGAAATATAAACCTTATTCCTGATGCTTATTCCCCGTTCCGGTTTCCCCAAAATTAAACAGGAATTCAGCACTTGGTGTTTGCACAGAACACGCTCAAAGAAAAAGACCATCACAATGTTTACAATATGAAAACTAGTAGTAGGCCTATGCAAGAAGCTGAAGATGTTCATCTCCTGAAAACCAGACGTTGGTTTATTGGATGTTGATGTTTATTAACTCTCGCCTAAAGCAGCTCGATGAGGAGCACCACAGATCCAGCGGGATTCACAGTTTATTTAGGTTTAGTAGAAATATGTAATAGGTTTATTATATTTATGCATGACCTACAAATGAATCATTTAAACGAGGAATACTCAGGAAAAAAACATCCTCTCAATTTCAACTGATTTTTTCTTAATGTGTAAATATTTGTATGGACATAAAAAGATTCAGAAACAAACACTGTAACTGAACACGTAGAGCTTCTTTACAGCAGAATCTGAAGTGGTCTCACATCACAGAGTTATTTCCCTGTTTGTCCCGGTGAAGCTGCTTTGAAACTCTGTCCCGTGTGAAGCACTGTAGAAATAAAGCTGACTGGACTTGGCAAGAGACTCGAACACAACAGGCTTGGTTTGATCGTGACAGTTTTTATTGAGTAAACAAAAGGTCAAAAGCCAGCGCTGACATTCAGACATGCTCGAGAAGTGCATCGACACAAGAAACTACAAAACAAAGAGAATCCGCTTCCTGTCAATAAATACACGGGCCGCTAGCGGTGTGTGTTCAGCAGGGGTGATGATCCGGCACACGCTTCCTGAAACACAACACAACACACACACACACGTTAAACACACGCTAAAATAGCTCAACAACCTCTCAGCTGAGTCTCCTGAACAGATGCAGCCGTTTTCTACACCGTTACTGAACTCAACACACACACACACACTAAAATACCTCAACCTCTCAGCTGAGTCTCTGTCTCAGCACAGACTGACTTAAGACTATCACACTATTGTCTCTTTAGAGCAGAGTTTGAACTCGTATTTTATTTAGTTTGCATCATTTATCTAGATCTAGATTCAGTTGTGAGCAAAATTAGATCTAGCATAAAGCATTTCCATCCCATGTGCTCGAGAACAAAATAGTCTCTCCCTAAGAAATTGGTGCAAAATATCTAGTAAACATGGTAGAATCTTCAATCAGGGAAGAAACCTCCATCATAAAGGAGCTGTGCCTCAGAGCGTCAGACGAGACACGATAAACGCCGTCACGTTCTCTTGTGTTCGGATGCTGGTGTTGACAGACTTTTAGATCAGGCGTTTCAGAACAACCAAAGCTACATCCGAGATGCTGCAATGCCATTGGTCCGCTGGTTAGTCCAGTCATCCAATCACATCCACAGCTGAGGCAAAGTCACCTGAGGTTTGTGTTGCGCATCCAGGGGTTTATTCTCTATAACTGTTCTCATCGCAGTTTGTGCGCATGTCTTAGCAGATTAAAAATGATGTGCCTCAATTATGTTTTATGTGCATTTTTAGAATATAAGCACATAATGTAACGTTTGCACATTTCTTTATCATACTTTTTCAAGTCAATGTAAACAGGTCAGGTATGGGATGTTTTTTTTAATTATTATTTATTGAAAAAAAAAAAAAAAATTTTGTCTTCAAATAAAACTTGCTTGACAAAAAAAAAAAAAAAAGGACACAAGCCCATCTTGACATTTCCATTAAGCACAAAAACAGCTAATAACTCCTACGGTGTGTCCTGTATGAATAAAGCTGAGAACACTGACCTGGGAGCAGCTTTGATGATGTTGTCCACGCGCAGGATCATCTCGGCCGCCTCGGCTGCGCTCAGCAACACCTGCCTCTTCACCTGGAAGCTCTCGGTGATGCCCAGATCCGCCATGTCTCCCACACAGCCCTGGGTCATGTCTGTCAGACGGCACGGGTCAAGGGTCAAAGGTCAGAGCAGAGGCGCGGGCTAGCCTGACATCAGGTGTGTGTGTGTGTGTCTTACCCAGGCCGAAAGTGATCTTGTTGTCCTGATGGGCGGCTCTCAGCTGGGACACCAGCTCTGCGCTGTCATATCCTGCGTTATCAGCGATGATGGTGGGCAGCTGCAACAACAAGCAGCCTTAAAGCTTGAGAACAGACACCGATACACATTCAGAAACTAACAGGTGCTGAAGTGCCAGCTAGATTAACTAATAAATGCCCCCAATATACAGATGCAGGGGCACAAAAAGCACTTACACATACATTTACATCACATGATATAGTGAAGCTTCATCACAGGCGAGCGGGCCGTTTTTCCCCAATATCAGCAAACGGTTCAATACACGACGTTAATAGTGACTGCCATTTTAGACACAATAGTGTCCGTTTTTGTTCTTTTCGCCAATAAAAATAGCAAATCAGTTGAGTGAATGATTCATCAAGTCACTCATTAAAACAGTGACTTGCTTCTTTTCAGAATGAATAAGTGTTTTGAAACCAATCGGTCGAGTGAATGATTTAATGATCCATTCATACAGTCAGGGGCTCTATCTGACATCACATACTTCCCGATTATAGTAGTGTGTCCAAATTCACAGTAGGTGAATAGCAGTCATTCTGAAGCGCACATCCAGTGGACACCTAACTGTCCCTTCAGGCAACAGGAGAGGATTCGCCACTGAATGATAGCATAACTTCGCAAATAATGCTAGTAGGTCACATGACAAAGCAACATGATGGGTGTAATAACTTACTCTCCGAGTAGGTACTTCTTTTGAATTTGCAATTTTGTACACAGACAGACTCTTGCTTAATTCCTGAATGAATCCATGTATGTGAACGAATCGGTTGAGTGAATAATTCAATGACTCACTAATTAATAATTTTAAACAAATCGGTTGAGTGAATAATTTAATGACTCACTAATTAAAGGCTTTGGATGAATCGTTTGAGTGAATTATTCAATGACTCACTAATTAATAATTTTAAACGTATCGGTTGAGTGAAAAATTCAATGACTCACTAATTAAAGGCTTTGGATGAATCGGTTGAGTGAATAATTCAATGACTCACTAATTAATAACTCTGAACAAATCGATAATTCAATGACTCACTAATTAATAATTTTAAACGAATCAGTTGAGTGAATAATTCAATGACTCCGTAATTAAAGACTGACAACTTCTGGTGGTTTAAGTTTCACATAATTTCCTTTTTTCCAATGTGTATGCATTATGTGATTGTAATTGCACTGTAAATGCCTACAAATATGATGTATTTAATAAGTTAAGAAAACTTATAAAACTCATAAAAGGTAAAAATACACATGGAAAACAACTTAAGGGGAGAAATATATCCTTAAGGAGAAGTAACTCCGCATCCCTGCACTGATCATCTCTAAACAGCCAGATATCAGCTGACACAACGTGACGCACCATCATCAGGGCTTTAGCGAAGGACTCCATGGCCACGGCCTCTTTGCCTGGCGTCCGGTTGGCCAGATCTGACACCACTCTGGCCATCAGCATCTCAGAGCATCCTGAAACACAAACACGCCGGCGTGAGAGCGCGTCCCAGCAGACACTGGTCAGAGAGCCGCTGGTGTGGCGAACTGTACTGACCTCCGCCGAACACGGTGCGCGTCTCTTTGACGGTCTGCGACAGCACACACAGGGCATCGTGGAGCGAGCGCTCGGCCTCGTCCAGGATCTGCTGCGTCGCCCCGCGCAGGACGATGGTGCACGCCTCTCCTGCACACGGGAACACATCAATGACACAACACTGCTGATAAATCTGCAGTCAACAAAGGAGAAGACTCGAGGGCTTAGATGTGTTTGCCCAGCACTTACCCATGTCCACTCCTGAGAAGTGAATGAGCATGTCCTCTCCGATCATCACTTCCTCGATCAGCTTACAGTGGCCGATCTTCACCAGCTCAGGATGGTCAAAGGTAGACGTGATCTCACCGCCTGCACAAACAAACCAGCTCAATGAGTGCTAGCTAAAAACAGTGCGCTACTTTGTTCTGAAATTAACACACTTTGTATTTAACTTCTGTGAGTCTTTTGCCAGTCTGATCAGGTAATGAGTCACACACAGTTGGTGATCAGGATCAGGGCAGTGCACACTGGGATGGTTTTCACAGCGGTGTGTTTGTGTACCTGTGACGAGGGCCAAGCGCTCCACTCCTGCGAAATCAGCGTGTTCGATGGCCATCACTCCAGCGGCGGCAAAAAGCTGCTCAGGGTAGTTATAGATCAGCTGTCTGAGGATCCACAACACACAAACACACACTCATCCACAATTCTGGGGTTTTACTTGGTCAAAACAATCACACTAAAGAGACATTAGAGTGTGTTTAAAGTTATGTTACTCTGTGCGTTCGCTCCGTAGCTGCTACGAGACACACTGCAGGAAGCTAGATCAATATTAGACTTTCATATATTAATAAAAGCTGGATGACTTGTGCTGCTAAATGGCAGTATTCATTTTAAAACATTGTATATGGGAGGAAATGCTGTATATCTGTTAAAGCTCTATCTGATTATGCTACGTTAGCCAATTGACAAAGTTTTGTCTAAACAGTTGCTCATCCGTCTAATAGACCCCTTTTGCGCGGACGTCACAGTTACGTCACGGCGCTATCTGGAGGCAAAACAAACGGAAAACTGGAGGCGGCCAATACAAACCAGCACAGATTCGGCTACATAATAAGGAGCTTAAATTATTATTTTTATTATTAAATGTCATCTCGTTGTGTTGTTGGGTACAAGAATCGATGAAAAATGAGTATGCTGTATCTGGATTTTTTATTTCTAGAAAATATTCATATCATTAAAATTGCACCGTAGTGTCACTCTTCTTGGCGCTGGTTAGGCAGAACTGCGGATCATACACACAAATCTTTACATGACCATTCAGCACATAGTTATAGGCATCTAAATATATGCCCTCGGTTTCTCTATCGGGTAGGTGTAGAAGTCAGGCCACTCAACCGGAGGTAACGTTAGCGTTAATGTTAATCCTGTCAGATCGTCCATTGACTGAGCGTGTACGGTCATCTGGTTCCGTCCGTTAAAATTAACTTTTGCAAATAACAATCGCGGTCCTGGACAGTGAGTGACCTCGCACATTAAGACAAAATTGGATTTTCTCCAGTCATTGTTAAAAAAACCAGCTAACAAAACTTGCAAACTAGCGTTAGTGAAGCGGCCAGAGGGTTCTTTCTGCCTCCAGCTAAGCCCCGCCCACACAAATACGTCACCATGTTTACCAACTGTAAAAGGGTCTATAAAACACAATAAAATGATAAATTAAAGTGTCTTTGGCGTTTCCATGTTTTCTACAAGGTAAAACCAGACACTGGATATTTTATAATCAATAATCTGCATTTTTGACGGAAATGGTCGAGTGAATGACTAAATGAAACACTCATAAAGACAGCCTCTAACGTTCTTGAATGAACCGGCCTTTTTGCTGACACCTACTGGGAGCCTGAATTTATGTCATCTAAGTTTTCCAAATTTTTTATGCATATGTGATTGAAACTGCAGCGTAAATGCCTAAATGCACACATTTAATAAGATTAGAAAAAACTGTCCTTATAAAAGGAAAGATTCCTCTGGATATCAATTTAAGGGGGTAAATTTGGGCCCTTAATGAAACCGCAGAAATCAGCCGATAACACTCTCTGAAAGTGGTGTCACAGCACCTGTTGATGAAGCAGTTGATGCCGTGCTTGAGAATGCGCTCCACCTTCTCCTTCATCTTCTCCTTCTCGGCCATCTCGATCTCGGCCACCTTGGCTGTGGAGTCCACGCGCACCCTGGAGCCGAAGATCTGCGGCACACACACACACACACACTCACGTTACTGGTGTTAAAGGTGCCGCGTCAGTGCTGGCGCTCAGTGCCTGAGCGAGGCCATACCTTGATCTTGTCCGTGTCCATGCCGGTGTTGGCGATGAGGATGTTGGCGTTCTCGATCCTCTTGGGCTGGTTCACTCCGATCCTCTTGTCCAGCAGGAAGCCTGTGAAGAACAAGAAGAGCGGTCACATGACCATTACGCTACTCGTGTGCCGCCTTCTGATTGGCTGAGCCACACACCGTTAACCAATCGCACAACTTTCACAGATCAATTTGAACACCTGTTGTTACTGATACTTTACAAACACATTATTATTATTTGAGATGAGATAATGAATATAAAACTATAATGAGACCTAGTGATATGTTTTGCAACAGTATATTTTGTACACAAGTAATAAAGAAATATGACATTTATAATGAGGGAAATTATATTTATAGAAAGATTAAAACAAAACATTACTTAATGAAGGCCATTTTAAAGACTATTCAAAACATTACAATTCTGCCAAAATAAAAAAAATCTATAATTTTAAATGTTCAAATACAGACTGATAACATTTTATTGGTGAATATAAAAATGTATATAGGTGTAATTTATATGGGTGAAAAACTAGTAATTTATACAGGTGTTGAATCATCAGGATGAAGGCAAGTATTTATTGAAGGCATGAATTATTATTATTATATAAAGGGATAGTTCACCGAAAAATGAAAGTTACCCCATGATTTACTCTCCCTCAAGCCATCCTAGGTGTATATGACATTCTTCTTTCAGCCAAACACAATCTGAGTTATTAAAAAATGTCCTAGCTAATCCAAGATTTATAATGGAAGTGAATGGGAGGCCAACATTTGAAACAATTAAAAAAGTGCATCAATCCATCATTAAAGTAATTCCCACGGCTCCGGATAAAGGCCTTCTGATGCGTTAGTGTAAGAAAAACTCCCATATTTAAAACTTTTACAGCTATAATAACTAGCTTTCGTCTGAAAGAAGGAAGTCATTTACACCTAGGATGGCTTGAGGGCGAGTAAAGCCTGGGGTAATTCTCATGTTTGGGTGAATTAAGCCTGTAGGATGAGCTGTCCGTCACACACCCTCGTCCAGGTAGGAGTCGGTGAGGCTGCCGCCCAGCTTCTTGATGACGTGGATGGCCTCCAGGTTGCCGGAGCCCTTGAGCCGCATCACGGCCTGCACCGCCAGCCGGGCGAAGTGGTCCTTGTGGTGCGTCAGCAGCTTGGAGGAGAGCGTGGTGCGCGCGATGTTCAGCAGGTCCACCTGGAACTTCTGCTCGTCGTTCCTGAGGAGAAACACACACACAAGCTCACGTCCACCGCCTCTACTGTTCACACACACACTAGGGGTGGAGAGGATCGCAGTTGATGGTGATGCGGCAGGCATGTGATTTGCGGATTAAATGCTAAATTTAACCATCATAGAGGGATAGTTTATCATTTGGACATGTTTTGTCTTGCCAATTTACACATCCAAACTAGGGATGCACCGATCCGATACTCAGTACCGGTATCGGCTCCGATACTGCCATTTTTGCCGGATCGGGTATCGGTCAGACGAGGCCGATCCAAATCCGATATTGTGCGTATACTACAGTCCCTGACAAAAGTCTTGTCGCTTGTGTACAAATTGACCTGAAGTGCCGCTGAAATATATTTCTAATCAAGATTTTTTTACAAGAAATGGCTCATTTTAATCCCAACAGCTTTTGTAATAATGTTTCAGTGCAAAACGAAATTGTCAAAAAGTATTCTAATATTCACAGCTTGGTAAAGCCCATTGAGTCAATTTTTGCAAAGACATAAGTGTTGTCGCCTTGTCATATGAGCTTCGCCTGTGACTAATAATGGATCAATTAGGTCTCAGGTGTGTATAAAAACAACCCCAGTACACTAGACCTTCACATCAACTGCAACTAGACCTCTGCAAACATGCCTAAGATTCACCCTGAGACTAAAGTTTTGATTATCAAGAGGCTGAAGACCAGATCCACTGCTGATGTGGCAGACACCTTCAATGTGTCTCAGCGTCAAGTACAGAGGATAAAAAAAACATTTGAAGACACTGGAGACGTTTTTGACAAGCCCAGGTCAGGCAGACCCCGCAAGACAACTGCTCGAGAGGACCGTTTGTTGGCTCGAAAATCCAAGGCCAGCCCATTTTCCACTGCAGCAGAACTCCACAAGACCTGGTCACTTGAAGTCCCTGTGTCAACCAGAACAGTTTGTCAGATTCTGTCTCGAAATGGCCTCCATGGTCGAATCAGTGCCCAGAAGCCAGCACTAAACAAAAGACAATTGAAAAACCGTGTGGCATTTGCCAAGGCCCACAGCCTGCTATGATGGACGCTGGAAAAGTGGCAGAAGGTGGATTTTTCAGATGAATCTTCTGTTGAATTACACCACAGTCGCCGCAAATATTGCAGGAGACCTACTGGAGCCCGCATGGATCCGAGATTCACCCAGAAAACTGTGAAGTTTGGTGGCGGAAAAATCATGGTCTGGGGTTACATCCAGTATGGGGGTGTGCGAGAGATCTGCAGGGTGGAAGGCAACATCAATAGTCTAAAATACCAAGAAATCTTAGCTACCTCTTATATTCCCAACCATAAAAGAGGCCAAATTCTGCAGCAGGATGGTGCTCCATCGCATACTTCCATCTCCACATCAAAGTTCCTCAAGGCGAAGATGATCAAGATGCTCCAGGATTGGCCAGCCCAGTCACCAGACATGAACATCATTGAGCATATGTGGGGTAGGATGAAAGAGGAAGCATGGAAGACGAAACCGAAGAATACTGATGAACTCTGGGAGGCATGCAAGACTGCTTTCTTTGCTATTCCTGATGACTTCATCAATAAATTGTATGAATCCTTGCCAAACCGCATGGATGCAGTCCTTCAAGCTCATGGAAGTCATACAAGATATTAAATTTGGATCTCAAAGCACCACTACTTGATTTGCTGACATATTTTTGTATTTGCAGTAAATTTGTTCAATTTCTGTATAGGCGACAAAACTTTTGTCTTGCCAAAATTTGACCTTTCTGACTTGATTAAATGATAAACCTTTTTTCAGTGAAACTAATTTATTTCAGTGCATTAAACATCATTTGGGAGGGTTTTGGCTTTTCATATGAGCTATTTCTAACACCAATTGATTAATTAAAAGTCAGGTTAATAGCAGGTGTTTCTACAAAATAGATAAGCGACAAGACTTTTGTCAGGGACTGTATTCTGTGTTATTGTTAAGCCGCACAAAAGGCACACAAACATTATAAAGCACCAGAAGTTTTCGTGCACAATAAAGTGTTCTGAAGCCATTATATAGTATAATGTGAGATAGAAATGAATATTTAAGTCGTTAAATTCAAGATCACGTCAACATTTCCCTCAGCTGTCAATCATTCTTCATTCAGCATCAAACAGCGCGTCGCGTTCGGTTACGACAGTTAACACGATGAAACTCTCTCCAAGATGATTTAAAGTTACTATTATTATACTTGATCTGTAGATAAAGGTCTACGGTTTCGCATAAAACAACTTTATCTTGCTGGACTTTATTGCTGTACCTTAATCATGTTACTTTCTACCGGGTGTCTGTTAGATCACAACACTGGAGTGAAGTCAGAGCACTATTTGTTCTTCACGCGCACAGTAACTGACATTTAAAACTGTTAAAAGAAAATGCTGAATAGACTATTGCATAGATAGATACTGTATAACACACTACGCATCAATTTGTATTTTCTTTGTGCTTTAAACTTTTCAATGCAGACTCGACTCGACGCGCTGCGACTCATGTTGCTTCAAGCGCATCATTCTGCGCTCGGGATGCGCATAAGCGCTTTGTGCCACACTGGAGCCTTTCATATCATAATACAGGGACACAATGAAAGATTATCAATAGCCGTTCTTGTTCTGTCCTATCTATCATATGTTGCTACCCCATTAAACAGCTGTGCATTTAAAAAATGTCTCAATTTTATAGTAGGCTATATATAAAATAATTTATATTTTTGATTTTTGTTATCTTGTTTTTCATGAATGTATTTTACAACATACAAAGAGCAATGTGTAAAGTTTTACCAGATTTAGTGTTACACTTATTGTCTCTAATTTGTTAAAAAAAAAAACTTTTTTTTCCACAAACTGTTCAGATTATACAATTATTGTGCACTCATGATTTTTCTAGACTAAATTTTACTGCTGAATTATCCACTAATCTAGTTTATAATAGCATTTATGTCAGATTATGATCATATATTTTATTTTCTTTTTTCTTTTTTTTCAGTTCTTATTATCAGTTCAACACAGAGTTATAGAAATTGTACTTGATTTAAAAAAAAAAAAAAAAAAAAAATATCTGTGCTGATGTCGGCCAACACTCGGAATTTTTGGTATCGGATCGATTCTGAAAAAAATGGTATCGTGCATCCCTAATCCAAACAAAACTTAAAATCTATTTTATTTTAAGTTTTGAAGTTATATCAACAAACACAAAAGCATAAAACAGTCAGGACAACAAAAGACGCATTAACACACAACGGAGAGAAAAAACACATCTGGACTGGCTCAGTCAGCAAATATATGCAAATTAATTATTGAAAATATAAACAAATTACAATATTCATAATTGATTTATGAATCAGTTAGTTCACCAAAAGAGAAGAATAAATAAAAATAAATAAATAGAGGCGGAAGGCTTACAGAATATATCATAGTTAAACTTCCAAAAGTCTCAAGAGAGGTCCCCATGTGGCTTCAAATCTTTCTTGTGAGCAGAGCTCACCACAATGTAACTGCTCCATTTGTAGGGCCCTATGATTTCCTTAATGCGGAAAACGCGGACGAAATCACGGAATTTACACATGAAAACGGAATTCTCTTATACGCGCGGAATCTGCATATATTTTGCTGACATTAAATAAACTTTTTTTTTTTTTTACTTCTCATTTTTTCAGTTTAAAGTTCTCTACCTAAACCCAGAGCCATATAGAGAGACATCTGTCAATACAGTTAAAGGAGAACTCCGGTCAATTTTAACATTTTAACATTTTTTTGTACATTTGGAGTGCTGTCAATACAGAGAACAACGACAAAAATCGGTGTT
Source organism: Squalius cephalus (assembly GCA_022829025.1). NCBI lineage: Eukaryota > Metazoa > Chordata > Actinopteri > Cypriniformes > Leuciscidae > Squalius > Squalius cephalus. The sequence goes on along the minus strand of CM040794.1, from coordinate 18,028,598 downwards.
GCCTACACAGAGTTATTCTATTTTTAAAATTTGCACCCTGTTGACTTCAATGGGGCAAGTACTAAACCTGCTTTTAGCCTCTTAACATCCTTGATGTGTCATTACAAGTGCACAGCCAATGTGAGTGATTCCTTCAGAGTGAACACGAGTGAATCTGACTGCAGTAGATGTGAAAGATATGAATAAAAGTGATGTTAATTCAGCCAGTGCACATACCTGTGTTTACATCCTGTTTTCGGTCGAAGTCCACAGTAGTCGATTGTCGAGTTCACATGCGTGATCATAGGTAACTAAACCTATGCGCGTGAACTCGACAATCGACTACTTTGCCGTTCCGTCTATATTACGTTATTAGAAGTTATTTTTATTTTTTTTAGAAAATCGATTTTGACATTTGTGAATTGATTCAGAATCGTCCACGTCCGCATCGCGATACAGCTAACAATCGTTTTTTTCCCCCACCCCTACAAATTAGGGCAAAACCAAAATGATGTGCCCATGTCCCCTCCGCCATCTTGCACCAATCACATTGAGAAGATATGGAGGAAAATATTTTGTTTGTATAACGAATGCGGTGTGTAACTTTGAACTGGATTAATTTATGGAATTTGTGGAAAAAGACGTTTCCAACTCTGAACCAATTCTGTAGAAAGGCCCATATATATATATACCTCTTTTTTTGCCAATCAAAAAAATGATCCGATCCGTGGCTATCACACACACTCACGTCCAACGCCTCTCATGTTCTAACGCAGTGGTTCTCAACTCCAGTCCTCGGGACCCGTTGCTCTGCACATTTTGTATGTCTCTCTTATCTGACACACTCAGTTCAGTTCATGGAGTCTCTCTTAACGAGCTGATGATCTGATTCAGGTGTGCAGAGCAGTGGGTCGCGAGGACTGGAGTTGAGAACCACTGTTCTAACACACACACACATCATTACCCATGATCCACCGCTGCCTCCCTCAGGGCGTCACGGGCCGCTTGCGTGGCCTTCCTCCAGCCGGAGATGATGATCTGAGGATGGATCTTCTTGGCGATCAGCAGCTCTGCTTCCTAAGGCACAAACACACACACATGATCAAGCCTGCGCGGCGTCCGGCGGGAAACACAGTGAGTGAGTGTGTGTGAGAGAGTCGTACCCGCAGCAGCTCAGCGGCCAGCACCGTCACAGAGGTCGTGCCGTCGCCCACCTCGTCATCCTGGACCTTCGACATGTCTGCGCAGGTTCAGCAGACACACAACCACATCATGACGCATGTATGAATAATATTTTACAGGAATTAATCTCTGGTGTTGCTCTGTCATTTTAGACAGAAAAAAAAGTTATTTTGAATTTTTTGTTAATCGTAACTTCATCAGAACAGTATGAAACATGGTGGCCTTTCACTTGCTATGTGGTCAACGACAAAAACATGTGGACTTCGAAAAAGCTAAAATGGTTATTAAAAAAACCTAAAAGTCACACTCGTGTTGTTCGTGATCAGCACAGGAAATTAATGGAAAATACAGAGCAATTTTTGTGCGGTACAATCTATAAATCAGCCACAACGCAGAAAAAAGGGGTGAAACTAACATCAAGAGCACACACACACACACTCTGATGCTCATATTAGATTAGAATGTAAAAAAAAAAGAGAGACTTTTGTCAAAAACCAGTCTTTGATAATCTCTACATATAAATCCAAATGCATAAAAGTAATTATGTCTGTCCTCAGTAACCAGAGAATATATGCAGTCTTCATACAGAGCGCTAGTCTAGTGGTTACACAGATGATTTTACCATGTATAATGTTGACTAATGCAATATTTGTGGGTGCTGATAAAAATTAAATAATAAAATGCCAAATGTCTGATGTTACCAGTAAAAAGTGGCTTACATTATGATAAATATATCTAGACCATGACAGAGTGCATATTAGTCAAAAAACACAATTCTGTATGTTCAGCTTCAGCAATAATATCATATCGTGAGCTCAGTATCATGACATGTATCGGATCATGACATGAGGGTTTCATTACACCTCTAGTCAAATTAAATATAGTGTGTTATTTCATAAAAATGAAATTATTATAAGGATTAAGGTCTCCAGTAAGTTTTGACCATAAACAACACGAGTGTGACCCCCAAATGAACAATACCAGAAGGTTAATGTATTGTATTACTATTATTATTATCATAGTGAATACACACACTCTCACACACACGGAGACTCACCCACGAGCACTTTGGCGGCGGGGTTGTCGACGCCGATGGCCTTGAGGATGGTGGCGCCGTCGTTGGTCACGGTCACCTGACTGTCCCTGCCGCCGCCCAGCAGGATCTTGTCCTGTGAGGTCAGAGGTCATTAATCAGCAATATTCACCGGTTATGATCATGACGGGGCGGCCGCCGGCACACGTACCATGCCCTTGGGTCCCAGAGTGCTTTTCACCAGATCCCCGATGGCAATGGCGCCGATGAAGGACGACTGAAAGCACAGAGAGAGCTCTCGTTAGCCATGATCACGGTTATTAATAATCACGGTTATTAATGATCACGTTCACTGCACGAGTCTCACCAGTCGAGCCGTCTCGGCCTTCTCCTCGTCCGCTCCTTGTCTGAAGATGTTCATGGGGGCCATCGATAGAGACGCCTGCACACACACACACATATTATGATCACGATCAAGGCTTGATGCACATGCATAATGTCATGTACACTTCTGATATTAATAATGAAGTCAGTGTCTATTTATCATCTGAACCATGAATCAGTCAGTGTCCCTCAGTGCGTGGTCATTCTGGAAACCCTGTCTAATATAGACAAGTGACTACAGTTTTGATTAAATATTATCATCATTATGGCATTTTCTCCATACTAATTACATTAGAAAGCTTTCTAGAGAGAGTACGGATTCATTCAAGCAACTGTGATTTTTAATATTATTATTCATTTCGTTATTATGCTAATATTAGATACTTCCATACTTAAATCTTGCTACTACTATTTTAATAATTATATGCATAAATTTATAATATAACTGCACTCTCATGCTCGGGTCAGTGACGTCAGTGGCCACGCCCTCCACAGAAAGCGCTAGAAACTCCCTGACGATGATCCGCTATTTTATACCATCCATCACAACACAAACTATCGAAACACACACGAGTAAACTCATCACACAACAAATAAAACAACGAGATGTGTTAATGAAGGCAAACACGTCCATTATAGCATCATACCGCAGTCGGCTCAACTCATTGTTCGTGTTCACGCGCATGCCGCGCACAAACCCGCACTCTTTAGCGTGAATAAAGTGCGATTGTCGCGGCAAAATCACATTACCGAGTCACTACCGTCACACGCGCTGCACTACACCACATCTCACTCATTATATCTCCGCTGAATTATGATTTAACCACAAAATCGCTCACCATGATGATAATAGGATGTGCAGAAGAGACGCGCACGAGACAGGAAGAACAGAGCGGGGAAATGCGCGACAGATCTACCGCTTCCTGTCTGCGCGCGAACACTTTTCAACTTAAAAGTCCCTATAGTGCGCTTACGCGTTTGAGCAGCTTTAATTAGAAATGCATTTTTTTATTTTTTTTTAGATTTAGCTACTTTAATAAGCTAAAAAGATGATTTAATAAATGTACTTTCATGATGTTTAAGAGAAGTATTTTGTGTTAAACAATATGTTTTTGTCTATTGCAGTTTTCGGACATATTATACTGTTAATCTTTTAATTATAAGCCTATAATTCATTGTATAATCTACCTAAATGTTTTTAAACTCTATATTAATGAGGAGTAAACTAATCGATCTAATCTTTTAGCGATATCCCAATTTTTCGTTCCCGAACAGACATCCTAACGTTCTCTGTTGGTTTGGAGAACGTTCCCCTAACCTCTTTAATCCGATATAATTTACTGGACAAGCGCGTGCATATCAGAGGCTGGATCTGTTCTGTGGTGCAATGACATAATGATTTACACATTAATAAATACACATCATTTAAACCTCGACTGTATTTATTTATGAGACAACATATCCCTAAAACTCACTCCCATACACGATAGGCAGCGTTTCCACGCAGAAAAGAGATGGCCATGGACTGTGCTTTGCTTTTTATAATGAACATCCTCATCCGTCCCATAAAGCAAATGAAAATGAATCAGTACATCATTTTCTAAGATGTGGGTAATACTGTGCTTGAAAGTTTGTGAACCCCCTGCAACATCTGCCACGGCGCGGTCCCCAAATGCTCCAGAGATCCGATCCATATACTGTAAAAAGAAAATGATGCAAAATGTGTATTCTGATTTAAGACACCAACACACTTTTATAAGTAGGTCAGAAATTGCACTAAAATCATAGGCTACTGAGAGTAGAAAATACTATGCGGTACGAGCAGCAGATGAAAAGGAAACCGTAAAATACCTCAATCATTTTTTTTTTATGTTGCATAGTATCATAAAATCCCCTCAAATTCTATTCTAAATAATTAAAAAATATGATTGAACAAAACATTTCCGTGTTTTCACTGTTATATGATAGGGGGCGCTATTAATACTCTATGAATCTCAACACAATCACAAACTGATGGCTACTGTAGTGTTTCTGTGTTTTTGTTCATGGCTTGTTTCATGTTTTGGATTTCGTGTGTTACATGTTTTTTATTTTTGGACTTTCAATGTAAATAAACCTCCGTCGAAACCGTTACAAAATGCACTTTGTGGAAGTGTATCTCATGCCTTCATTGATTATGTTGTACAAGATGTTGTCAGAGAGTCAATGGAAGGATGAACTGGGAAGAAGTGTATGCTGACTGTTCTGACACTGAAAGTCAAGATTACTGTAGTTATAAAAGTTTGCTAAGATGTCAGCAAAGCACAGAAACACATTTGACAGTCACTTTAATAAAATAGTGAATTGTGTCACAGTTGTGACTTGTGCCATTAAACTACTTTTCTCAAATTATCATTATGTTGTTATCAGCATGTTATTCTGTTATTCATCACTTATTTTATACACAATAAATGCCATTTTGTTCACATGCAGAAAAGTGTCAGCTCCACCATATGCCACTAGATGCCGCCACAATCTCATCTGCAGGAAAGTGCAGTCAAACCAGTGTACACAGGCTCTTTCTCATGATAAACTCGCACAGTTGAGCTGGAAAATTGGTAACATTTTAGATTAAGGAACATATATTCACTATTAACTGGGAGTTTTCACTCAATAAACTCATAATTGCTGCTTATTAATAGTTAGTAGCCAATATCCTAGTAATATGCATGCTAATAAACAACTAGTTCATAGTGAAGTTGTTCCCTAATCTAAAGTGTTACCCTTTCATCTTTGAAATATTTATAAATATGTATATTCCTATGTGGTCTATATGACCCCAATCGACTTTTCCTAAGTTAGTAAACATGGTTTCCTTCATCTTGTTCTACATTATCTGTCTACACACACACAAAAAAAGTTGCAACCAAACCCTTCTTCACATCCCTTAACATCTAGAGACCATCTCAGCCGCTTCAAGGTCCACTTCAACCCTTCTGGTACCAGCCGTTTTAATAAATATTTACTTATTAATGATGTTATGTTAATCAAAGCAAAACTATATATAAAAATATAAAACATAAAAATTAAAATATTTAAAGAGATGTTTATTATTTTGACCTTTGTTCTTGTACGTACAAGCGCTGGATTAAGCATTACATAAAATATTGAATGAAAAGTCTTTCTGTTGCTAAATGTAAATGTATAAATACTTCTAACCATCTTCATCTGCAATAAAGACAGCAAACACTGTAAGAGTCACTATAGGCAGCAGGACATGTACGACTTCATTGCTCCTAATCTGCGACTAATCTCACTGATAGGTTTGTTTGAGATCTGCCAAACGCCTCGCTTTAAATACAGACACAAGTATGTGGGATGCACTCATCCGGATGGATCTCCACGTCAGAAATATCAGATATAGATTCGACCCTGGACGCCGAATCCCTGTCAGAAGATATAGAGAGTTTGACTGAGAAAGTCTGGGAAGAGCAGAAGCAGGAGACAAAATCATGATAATAAAAGAGCAGAGTTTATTGAATAATCTTAGTTGTGTACGTTTCAATGCTCAGACTTCATCTGGATGTTACACTTTGTCTGACCAGTACAATTCCAACAAGTGTTATTATATCGAGAGGAAAACAATGAAAATTACTGCTTCACAACATCGTCCTGTGACGCTAAAAACCATGAAATGGACACATTCTCTCATCTCTAACTCATGAAGACAAACATCCCTCAAACCACACAATCATGAGATTAAACAACAGTAGCAAGCACAGCAAGAGCAGGGAAATAAGTACAAATAGATTAAATGAGAATAAATGATAAATCAAATGACTACTACATAAATTACTAATGATTATGAAATTAAATATAAAAGGAAATAAAATAAAACAACACCAATGTCTGGTTGCTTTCTTAAAGTAAAACACATGTTGTTATTGAAAACCCTTAGATCCTTGACACGTCCTCATTATCTTTAACCGTTTAGATATTATATCATAAAGTACACAAAGTTGTTGGTGAACAATCAAAATTATGTTATTAGTTATGAGTAAGCTGTTGATGACATCAAACATACACCCTTGATATTGGTAACTATTATGATTAAAGCTAAGATTAACATTGACTGTAGATTATATGAGAGCATCTCCTTTATTTAACAATACACACTTAAGGCTGAAGACAGATGTAGTTTTTTCAGTGAAATCTTGTGTGGTCAGGCATAGAGCAGTGATAATGGTGAATCGTCATCATTAAATCTCCAGCAAAAGAAAGCAAAGCAGGAAGATGATCAGAGAGGAAGCAGTCTTGGCACTGGAGTTGCAAAATATGTCCACACATCTAAAAGAGGAGAGGAACACATAGGAGGATAAACATTATTAATGCAATAAAAACTACTCATAAGTGCATGCAATAAATCATTTCACAAATAAACGGGTCTTTTGAGGCAGTTCTGTTAGTAAATTCTGTTTGAATCACTCAAAGGACACAAATCCTTCACTAATTCAACTCACTGAATTTGTCAGAGATGCTCTGGAATTTTTGGATTTTTTGGGATTGTTGTAAAACCAATTCATAGATAAAGCAAATAGAGATTGTAACTGAAACACATCCAGATGCATCATAATCAAATCAAAGTTACTCAAAGCGTTTGAGTTGGAACCGAACTGAGTTGGGAAATGTGTATGAATACGCAGCACTATTTACAGTTATTACGTGAAACTCCTGTTCATCATTTCACTGTCGTAGCAGATTGCTGTTCTCATCATAAAGCAATGCTCTGTTGTGTTGGGATTCCCTTTAATGAATTAGTTTAAACTAATGTTGTAGTCTTACCCGTCAGTGGGCTCTGGTGTAGCTGTAGTGCTAGGTGTAGTTGTAGATGATGTAGTTGTAGATGGTGTAGTTGTAGATGGTGTAGTTGTAGATGGTGTAGTTGTAGATGGTGTAGCTGTAGTGCTAGGTGTAGTTGTAGATGGTGTAGTTGTAGATGGTGTAGTTGTAGATGTAGACGTTGTAGTTGTAGATGGTGTATTTGTAGATGGTGTAGATGTAGATGGTGTAGTTGTAGATGGTGTAGTTGTAGATGGTGTAGTTGTAGATGGTGTAGCTGTAGTGCTAGGTGTAGTTGTAGATGGTGTAGTTGTAGATGGTGTAGTTGTAGATGGTGTAGCTGTAGTGCTAGGTGTAGTTGTAGATGGTGTAGTTGTAGATGGTGTAGTTGTAGATGGTGTAGTTGTAGATGGTGTAGTTGTAGATGGTGTAGTTGTAGTGCTAGGTGTAGTTGTAGATGGTGTAGTTGTAGATGGTGTAGTTGTAGATGGTGTAGCTGTAGTGCTAGGTGTAGTTGTAGATGGTGTAGTTGTAGATGGTGTAGTTGTAGATGGTGTAGTTGTAGATGTTGTAGTTGTAGATGGTGTAGTTGTAGATGGTGTAGTTGTAGATGGTGTAGTTGTAGATGGTGTAGTTGTAGATGGTGTAGTTGTAGATGGTGTAGCTGTAGTGCTAGGTGTAGTTGTAGATGGTGTAGTTGTAGATGGTGTAGTTGTAGATGGTGTAGTTGTAGATGGTGTAGTTGTAGATGGTGTAGCTGTAGATGTTGTAGTTGTAGATGGTGTAGCTGTAGTGCTAGGTGTAGTTGTAGATGGTGTAGTTGTAGATGGTGTAGATGGTGTAGTTGTAGATGGTGTAGTTGTAGATGGTGTAGTTGTAGATGGTGTAGTTGTAGATGTTGTAGTTGTAGATGGTGTAGTTGTAGATGGTGTAGTTGTAGATGGTGTAGTTGTAGATGGTGTAGTTGTAGATGGTGTAGTTGTAGTGCTAGGTGTAGTTGTAGATGGTGTAGTTGTAGATGGTGTAGTTGTAGATGGTGTAGTTGTAGATGGTGTAGTTGTAGATGGTGTAGTTGTAGATGGTGTAGCTGTAGTGCTAGGTGTAGTTGTAGATGGTGTAGTTGTAGATGGTGTAGTTGTAGATGGTGTAGTTGTAGATGTTGTAGTTGTAGATGGTGTAGTTGTAGATGGTGTAGTTGTAGATGGTGTAGTTGTAGATGGTGTAGTTGTAGATGGTGTAGCTGTAGTGCTAGGTGTAGTTGTAGATGGTGTAGTTGTAGATGGTGTAGTTGTAGATGGTGTAGTTGTAGATGGTGTAGTTGTAGATGGTGTAGTTGTAGATGGTGTATTTGTAGATGGTGTAGTTGTAGATGTTGTAGTTGTAGATGGTGTAGTTGTAGTTGTAGAGATCGGCTGAGGTGGGGAAGGTGCTCTAAGAAACAAACAAAAATACTGTTGGGTTTTATCATCAGATGCATCAGTTTATCTCTGAACACCTTCTTCAAATTACGCAAGTCATCCTTCACCTGCTTTTTTTGTTACGATTATTAGTTCAAAATAGCAGCTTACGCTTCCAGCCTTACAGATGAGACTATATTCACACAGTAGAGCATGTTCTCTCCTACATTATTTCTTAAATATAGTGATTATTTGTAGAGTACTTTTACATTTTCTTTGATTTGTGTATTTTGCATAAGAGAACAACAGAGGATAAAAGGATATTCACCTTGAGGCACAGGGTCCCTGCTTCAGTGCACTTGCGTCAGTAGAAACGTTGAAGTTCTTCACTGTTGCTTTAGGGCAGGACAGAGAGTCTTTCTGAAGAAGCCCTGAGATATCTGGATTGGTACACAACATTTATAAAGTGAGACACAATGGAAATATCATTCCTGCCCAATCATCATTCTAATAACGCCAGGTTGCTCTTAATACCGCAGTTGAACTTGTTCTCTGTTACTTCACAAATCCTACCTTGCACGGAGAAGAGAAGTATGAGGTCACCACCCTTGATAAACTCTCTTCTAGTGAGATCATCTTTTGTCAGGAGCGTAAAATAGGCTGATCCACCCAGAAATTCATCCAAATCGTTGAAGTTTCGAGGATTGTCCCAGTAATATCTGCCATCTGTTAGAACACAACATGGCTTATAAAATAACCCTAAGATACAGATAATAACTTTGATTGTCAGCTAAGTTAAATGATGCATATAAACACATGAAAATTACAGAAAAATAATCAGTTTGCATTAAAGATCTAACCATAAAAAGTAAAATCAGGGTCAGTGGTGATGCTTTGCTCAAAGGACATGCGCTTCTGTATGTGTGGATTCTGGTCAAGGATCTGGACGGTTATTTGTCTCCATGGACAAGGCCACTGCAACTGCTCATCATATGCACCAGATACCAACTGAACAAATATTGAAAGTTGATTCCCTAAAAAAACTAACTGAGCCAGAAAGCGATAACCATCACTGGAGTAATACAGTGGACTCAATAAAACTCCACCCCCACTGTCCAGCTGCTTCTCAAAGTCCATTATCTGCCATGTGAGGGGACACTCGGTCTCTGAAACATTGATATCATCCAGTGAGAATCCTCCACTGGAGTTTCCAGCTCCTTTACAGCCTTCAAACACAACTTGGAAAGATGTATTTGCGTTCAGTGGCACGTGATGCAGCTTCCAGTAATAACCAGGGGTTTCTGCAAGAAATGAAGCGGTCAGTAACACTGAAACACAGGCCTATATGAGTAAAGTTCTGCAGGAAGAGACGGACCTGTGATCTGATCCATGAGTCTGAGAGTTCCTCTGCTGTCTGCTTCATCCTGGTACTCTCGGATCCAGATGTTGAGCTGGTCAGACTCATTCCCGCTGTGATAGTAGTAGAACTGCAGGCACTGGACTTTACAGTCTCTTGTAGGGGTCAGTGTCTTGCTCTCCAATCTGGCTGCGTCCCCCTGGCTTCTGCCCTCAGTGCTGAAGTGCATGAAGAAAGACGTTCCTGCAGGCATGAGAACAGGAGTGTGGTTTGGGGAACTGGGTGGTACAGTGACTGCAAATGTGGATGGAAGTGAAGTGATCTCACCATTCTCCTCTTTGCCCAAGTAGCTGTGGTCAGTCACATTGATGCCACTCACTGACTTCACTCTCTGCCAGCCATAATCAGCAGCAGAACAGACACTCATCTGACAGAGAGATTCATCATCAAAACTACAGTGGTCAAGGAAAGAGATGGAGGAATCTGCAATGCAAAAAAACAAACACTGAGACTAAATCAATTCACTACCATTTCAATTCATCACAATGGTCCTTGGTCCTCTAACAAAAAAGAAGTATAATTCAAGTTCATTTTATTAAGTATACTTTGTGTAAAATTACGTGACTAGTATCTGTAAAGCTGCATTCTTCCATCTTAAAAAATATCTAAATTACGTCATATGCTGGTAGGTAAAGGAAGGTAAAATAGTAGCAAAACTTGAGAGCACGTAGATGTGAATTTGAGAACTTGTACAATAAATATTTGTAATTGTACATGAACATTTACACTCACAGCTCCAATGTGAAAACCTGTCAAATAAAAATCTGAAGTTGAATGTTGAAATTTGCACTCGCAGACAATAGTCACAAACCTGTATTCTGAATCTGAAGCTGCAGACAAGTAGACACAAATGTGTAAAATGCCATTCACAGAAATACAACGACAGACACAAACTTGTAATATATATATTGCGTTTAATCTTACGTTCACATTCGCAGTACAGCCTCAATTAGGCACTTTTGTTGGCGCAGCCATTTTCCTGAATAATAACCGGTTATTTTAGTAAATTATACGGAGGAAAAACATACAGACATCACTCGGTATTCTGTTGGACCGGAACCACCTTTATTAGCATATATCCATTTATGGATAGCAGGTCACATACACGTGACACAAGCGAGCAGTATGAGGGCACACATTACAAACTTTAACACCCCCACTTGTTCTCATACTGTGTAGATTACCATTATAACAACATAACACATGAACAGTCTTGTATTTCTCTTGTGCTACATTTACATGCCAAACATAAGACTTTTGAACTTTTCAAGTTTAAATTTCGTTACTGGTTTAGTCATAACATCAGCCACCATTTCTTCAGTGGGGCAATACTCAATTGTCACTTTACCATCACTGAGTGCTGATCGAATGAAATGATACTTTATATCTACATGCTTGCATCTTTGTCGACACACTGGGTTCTTTGACAGAGCTATAGCACCTTGGTTATCTTCAAAGATTTGTACTGGCTCAAACAGACAACCATTTTCCATGCCATTCAACAACTGTACAAGATACATGCTTTCCTGTGTGGCTGCTGCTAGTGCCATGTACTCAGCTTCACATGTAGACAAAGCAACTGTGGACTGTTTCTTTGACTTCCAGGAAATTAGAGGACCATTTTGAGTAAGACTAAAACAGTATCCTGTCATACTCCGCCTGTCATTTAGATCTGATGCCCAATCAGCATCACTGTATGCCACAAGTTTGAGATTTTCCTCTCTTTTCTTGTAACATAGTTCATGATCAATTGTACCTTTTAAGTACCTCATCACATGTTTCACTGTAGACCAGTGTTGTTCATTTGGATCAGACAGATATTGCGACAATTTACTGATAATCCAACTAAGATCAGGTCTGGTACATGTCATCAGATAGATTAAACTACCCACTGCCTCACGATACCTTTTAGGATCAACAGGATCATCATCACTGTTGTAGTCAAGCTTTTGCTCACATGGTGTTGACCTGGGTTTACAGTCTGACATATTGAATCTCTCTAGTACCTTTAAAATGTACCTTTTCTGATTCATTTTTACGTACCCTTCAGTCTGATGAAAATCAATTCCTAGAAAATATTTTAGTTTTCCCAGATCTTTCATTTTGAATCTCGCTGTCAGCATCTCTTTCACACAATTCAGTGAATCATTGTTACTAGCAGCAATGATCAGATCATCAACCCAGATTACAACAATCACTCTCTCCTTTTCAGTTTGTTTACTGTACACACAGTGGTCAGCTGAATTCTGAACAAAATCATTTTCACTAAGGTGGTCGTGTAAAATTTTGTTCCAATTTCTACCTGACTGTTTCAACCCATACAGTGACTTGTTCAGTTTACAGATTAGTTTCTCACCTATATCTGACTTCACTTCAAATCCTTCTGGCTGTTCCATGTAAATCTCACAGTCAATTGGGGCATGCAGATAGGCCGTTTTTACATCTATCTGGTGGAGTTCAAGATCATATTGTGCTGCTATTTGCATCAAGGCACGTACTGAAGTGATATTTGCTGTTGGTGAGAAAGTCTCTTTGTAATCTACCCCCATCACTTGACTATAGCCTTTAGCAACATATCTAGCCTTGTACGTCTCAGTCTCATCTGCGTTGTTTTTGACAGCATAGACCCATCTACCCCCCACTGCATGTTTACCTTCAGGTAGCGTAGTTAGAGTAAATGTGTCATTTTCCTCAAGGGAATTAATTTCCTCTTTCATGGCCCTAACCCACATCTGTGACTCACTTGAGCTCATAGCATCCTTGAATGTTTGTGGTACATCACACACTCTGTAACAGAAGTCCACATTAGTCAGAATATGGTCATCACATTCCACATCAGAAACATAATCAGACAAATATTGAGGAGCTCTCCTCTCCTGTCTCAGTTTGAGGTTTATGAGTCTCTTCTGGGATCTGATCAGTCACATTTTCTTTTGACTGGGAGGATACATATCTTTGCCCACGGAAATCATCATCTGACATTGAAATGTCAGTCTGTGTCTGGTGTTCTGTAACACACTTTGTTACAAATCTCACAAGCCTGTGCTTGAGAACTTTTCCTGTGTCTGGATAATAGACCAGGGGCCTCATTTATAAAACTGTGCGTAGGAACCTTACTAAAAGTGTACGTATGCACAAAAGCCAAAAATGGCGTACGCAAAAAAATATTCAGACTTATAAAACCGTGCGTACGCCAGAACCTGCGCAGAATTCACTTTATAAATCCCAGTCAGCGGAAGATTGTGCGTACATGCGTCTCCTCCCCGAAATAACCATATATGGAGCTTACAACGCCTAGTTTTACTATGCAGATCCTCATCTACATATCATTTGCATATGATTATTCATCCACGTGATAACTTAAACGTTATCACGTGGATGAATAATCATATGCAAATGATATAAACGGTACAAGAAACATTACATTAATACAAATCAAGTAGTTGTCTATCCTTGCCTTGTTTTTGAATAGCCTACATAAATCAAATAGTGTAAAATACATTTCAGAGAAAGTCTTTTCCACTTGCCGAATTGTATTATTAATTGATTTATATTTTTAATGGAAACAGATAGGCCTTGGGCATTATTTGCACGAAACTATTTTCTGAGACAATCTGGTATTATCATGATAAGCAATTATCTCTGTGGTTAAAACATTAAAACACAGCATGCCAGAGGAAAAGTGTTCAAAAACATCGCATCCACAACAAATATTTCTATTGATTGAATATAAAAAAATGTTGTAACTTTTCAGTATGATTTCATGTTTAAGTGTTTAACTCCATAATTTGAATGGCATATTTAATCTAAATGTTTATATCAGAAGTAAAACATAGTTTAAATCATTATTTTATTTATTTAAACTGCGTCAGTTTCACTAAACGGCCCAACGCGCTCGCTGGCGCGGACATTTAAGAAGGAATGGATATTTGCTTCAAGTGACAGGCTTGGTGAGTGAAAAAATCTTTATGTATTATGTTTAATTTTAATTCTAAATTCTAAAAGTGACCAAAAAGACATTTAACTCTAACTCACCATCGGTGTCGCCAAACTGCTCCGTCTCCAAAATGTGCGTACGCATGGGTCAGAGTTTGCGTGTAGGTGCGCATATTTTCACGTCAAGTTTTTCTTTATAAATCCCACCTTTTGCACAGGAACTGGCGTACGCATGTTTTCAGCCCCGTTTTGTGCGTACGCAAGCTTTATAAATGAGGCCCCAGGTATGCAGGGCTGTTTTTGTCCTACCCTACAAAGATCCCTTTTTCACATCGTGCATCTAATTTCTTTTTCTCCTGCTTGTATGCATAACATGCTGAACCAAAAACTCTCATTTTTGAAAGATCAGGTTTTCTCCCTGTCAGTGCATAGTATGGGGTTTGCCGTATTCTGCCATTGTAGCACCTGTTTCGAATAACTGCAGCAGTCATTACAGCATACGTCCACAACATCTTGGGTAGATTGCTCTCTAAGAGCATACATCTTGCCATTTCAAATAGCGTTCTCCAATTTCTCTCAGCAGTCCCATTTTGATGGGGTGAGTAAGGTGCTGAGGTCTCATGTCGAATACAGTTCTTACTTAATAGAGACTGAAACTCTTTTGCCATAAATTCTGTGCCGTTGTCTGGTCTAACACACTTTATAGTCCCATAAGGGGCTGTATCAGCGAGGAACTTTTCAGTAGCTTTCACAGTGTCACTCTTAGCTTTTAGAAAATACACGAACACTGAACCCGAGTAGTCATCAGTAAATGCTAGTGCATACTTGAAACCGTCTTTAGCTACTGGGTCGATAGGACCAGCTAGATCTGTGTGCACTAGTTCAAGTGCAGCCTTAGCTCGTGTGTCAGGTTCCCTGTTTCTGCCCTGAACAAATTTACCTTGTGTGCAAACCTCACAGTTTAGGTTAGATTTATCAATCTTATTCTTACCCTTGATTTTCATTCCCTCAACTACATCTTGCAATTTGGAAACATCATCATAATTGCAGTGGCCGAGGATCTGATGCCAGGTTTGAATGTCATAACATCCGTTACAACTATCATTGTCCTCGTTGACAGTGTTCAGATAGTACAGTCTGTTGTATTCTTGAATGTGAAATTTAGTACCGCTCTTGTGAATGAGTTCATCACATCCTTGTTGAAAGTTGATCGAAGCTCCATTCGTCGTTGCAGCTTTAACAGAAAAGATGTCCTGCGGGTACGATGGAATGTACAACGCGCTCCTCAGCGTCGTCTTCACCTGTTGTCCCTCGTTGTCAATCAAACACACCTCCGCATCACCTCTTTTCAGCGCCACTCCGCTCGCTCTGGTCCCGTCAGCCAACTCAATGTAGTGTTTCTCCGGCTGGAATTTGTCATCAAACTTTTTGATGGCACTCGCTCTCATCACGTTATCATCACTCGCGCTGGTGTGAAACTTTTCCGTACTTTCAAAACTTCTCAGCTTGGTTTTGAACTCTGCAAACGTTATGTTTTCATCACTTTGTGTGATATGGATGGCGAACGGTTTAAACGAGTCTGGCAAACCTTTCAAAATCATCGCAATTAACAGTCCATCACTGAGACTCTCTTCGGCATTTCTCAGAGCTGTGATTGCGGTTTCTGCCCGAATAATATAATCCGTGATGCTCTCATTTGCCATTTTCTGCAGCGACGTTAACTCTGTGTACAGGCTGATTATTCGCGGTTTTCCTTTACCAGCATAATAACCTCTCAAAATCTGTAGAGCTTTCCTACCGTCGTCCGCTGCATCTCTCATTACAAGAGACAAACTTTTGTCATCCAAGTATTGAATAAGCTCAGCATATGCTTCCTCGTTTTTATCGTCATCATCCTCTTCCTCACCACGAGCGGGAGGCTCTGATAAAATGGTGTCCTTTAGGCCTAGCAAACGCAGGTGGCCTAGAAATTTTGTCTCCCAAAGTTCGTAACTCTTCTCATCTCTGTCGAAATACAATCTACTCCATCGGTTACCTACTTCTCTTCTGGGCCCATAACCTGTTGGCGCAGCCATTTTCCTGAATAATAACCGGTTATTTTAGTAAATTATACGGAGGAAAAACATACAGACATCACTCGGTATTCTGTTGGACCGGAACCACCTTTATTAGCATATATCCATTTATGGATAGCAGGTCACATACACGTGACACAAGCGAGCAGTATGAGGGCACACATTACAAACTTTAACAACTTTCAACTTCTCAAATCTGTCACTGCAATTTCAAATTTCGCGCCTGGACTTTTGCTACTCTTTTCGCGATATATCAGGTGCAAAACTAACTTGTGCACTTGAAACTCAGAGGCGGTGAGAGAGAAAGGGGGGCGGGAGCGGGGGGTTTAAAGGAGCCGTTTTATTGGTTGGCAGCTAGCCAATGAAATGGGACTTCGATGATGTCACGAAACCCATGTGCACTGAAACGTTAACATGGCTTAATGCATTAGACTGATATTAAAAGAAATAAACGATATGATCAAACTCAGTAAACACAATGCTTATAATGCATACTACAGAAAAGCAGATGAGCACAGAATATGAACGCAACACGTTTAATTGAGACAGTGGTATTAAAAGACCAAACTCAGGAAACACCGTACAAATAAAGCATACAGAAAAGCAATTGAGCACAGAATATGAACGCAACGCGTTTAATTGTACGTTTTCCTCCCATAGAAAACCAAGAAAACGCTTAATGAGGCTTAATGGACCAACAGTTAGAAAATAAAATTAAAAAAAATAAAAATCACATAATTAGTTACATTATTAATAAAACACAGGCAGCAAGTTTATCTGCACTGAACACACATTTGCTTTCTATCGTCATATTCTGTGCTCATCTGCTTTTCTGTAGTATGCATTATAAGCATTGTGTTTACTGAGTTTGATCATATCGTTTATTTCTTTTAATATCGGTCTAATGCATTAAGCCATGTTAGTGTTTCAGTGCACGCGGGTTTCGTGACATCATCGAAGTCCTATTTCATTGGCTAGGTGCCAACCAATAAAACGGCTCCTTTGAACCTGCAGCTTCAGATTCAGAATACAGGTTTGTGACTATTGTCTGCGAGTGCAAATTTCAACATTCAACTTCAGATTTTTATTTGACAGGTTTTCACATTGGAGCTGTGAGTGTAAATGTTCATGTACAAATACAAATATTTATTGTACAAGTTCTCAAATTCACATCTACGTGCTCTCAAGTTTTGCTACTCTTTACCTTCATAGATATCAGCCTGCATTTTGATCACAGATTTAGTCGCACAAACAGCTCAAGCGGCTCGTGACAGAACACAGACCAACTGAATGACACTTTAATTTAAGTAGAAAAGCTCAAATGAAGATCGCTGAACTCCAGCTTGTCTGTGTTTTCAGATCATCCGCGCTTCTTCAACAATGTAGAGAGAGCGCGCGTGCATAGTTGTGGCCAGATACTACTGAAAAGACCGGGTAGAAAACATGTTCTTTTAACAGAAAAGCTCTTAGTAACCATCGTAACGGGTGCGCATTAGTAACAGTTAATTTTGTTACGGTATGAACTTAATCATAGAAAAGGCAAAAAAATCTAAGACCTTTGTAACGAAATCCAAGACTTTGTATACCAAATTCAAGGCTTTTAAGGCCTTAATTTGAGATTATCAAATTTAAGACTTTTTCAATGCTGTACCCTGTTCATCACAATTATCCTTGGTCTATCTGGCTTCAAATATTGGTCCGGGTGAGATTTTAGTCTTACACAGAATCCACAAATTAAAACCAAACATTAAAGGCCACAAAGGAAAACTGCAAATACTCACTGCATTTATAGAGTTTGTTGAGCTCAATCGCATCATATTCACTCATTTCCATTAGTTGTCCGATCACATCTTGAAACTCGGGATTCTTGGTAATGATCGTGGATCCATCACCGTTGCTGAAGGCATTTTGATCAAAATGCATCACAGAGTAATAATCATATGGGGTGCCTTGGGTGCCGGACACGTTCTCACTGGATTTATTGAAATAACTCTCATACCCTGAACATAAAGACTATTGCAGTTATTAAAGTGATTGTTCAAAAGGAATGGCTTATTTTCTGTAAGTTCTCTTTAGTAATATTGACACCCAGTATATAAAGCAAATTAAAACAATGTTAAAAATGTATAATAAAACGATATTGCAACCTTTGATGATGTTTTCATATCTGATTGTCACATAATCATCTCTGTCATATCGTGTCTGCTCATGGTAGAATCCCAGTGCATGGAGAAACTCATGCTCAACAATGGCTTTTATTCCACAGCCATTCCCAATGGAAAGAGTCTGGCCTCCAGGAGATGTGCGTCCGATATATGACCAACACCTGCAAAATAAGTCATTCACACAACACACAGTTGGATAAAGCTACCAGTCTAATTATGCTGTCAAATTATAAGTGTCCAAACTTTTGACTGGTAAATAATAAACTCAGATATTTGACTCTACAGATTCAGTCTAGCATAGGCTACATCAGAAATGTCTGTAATATATTCCTAACCCTTCACGTCTCTCCACAGAGATGTAAAACTCTTCTGCTGCTCTGGGCTTAAAGTCAATACATGATTTCAGTCTGAACTGCTCAAAGGCTCTCAAAATGACTCCTCTGTAGTTCATACCTATAAACACAAGCAAAACTGAGTGGAAAACAATATAAAAGTTATATTAAATATTTCAAAGTTGATTGAAGCGTAAGTGAGGAATCTGAAATCTTACTGAGATTTACACTCAGCTCATAGGGGACGGGAATATCCCACCAGGACTGATTCCCTGGACTGGCGCTCGCTTGCCTAGGCTTTAAAGCAGATCATTTCAAGTATCCGGATTTCATTTATATATAGACTTTCCTTCATTTATATATATATATACAGACTTACCTTCATGATGTCTCCTTCTGTGAGATTTAAACCTAATACGACAAGAGTGTTCAGTTCACAGTAAAAATGCTTGAATAAAGCATGAGTAAAAGTAATAACTTATCAACAAAAATAGATAAAAGTTATCTTACTGCTTATAAAAATGTATTTGGGTTCTTGAAATGCTATAATAGTTTTACCTTTGTTTATATCTGGAATGCTCTTCCATTTCTCAAAAATGTCTTGGAGAAAATTATATTGAAGTCAACAAAAGACACAGAGAGGGAATGAGCATTGAGTGAGTACAGGACAAAATGTAACTTTAGTGAAACATTATGAAAGTAAGACGATAGATGAGCAATCACATCATCAGGCTGTAATGAGCAGTTAAAACAGGATATTTCATCCTGGAAACATATTATAATAACTTTACAACAGACGAATGTGACTGTACTGTACTTACCAGGTGGGTTCTGAGAACATGAGATATAAAAACAAGACAAAGAAAAATAGATTTAGCCTTAAAAATCAACAGCTGTATATTGCTTTAACAATGACAATGTGGACAATGACAATGTGGACAATGACTGTCTTACATCTGATGCATGACCAAGAGCCAAAGCCAAGCTCAGCAGAAGAAAAGCACATACATGCATTGTCACTGGAAATCATAATGAGCACATTTGATAAAGTTTCATCTTATCACTTATTAACCTGCAAGCAATTTAATTTAAATTTAATTATACATATATTTAATATTAATTAATGATTAGAAGACCATTAACTCTGGAAACTAAAAGAGGGATACATACCAGTTTGCAGTCACTAATGAGGCTTTATGAGTTCAAATGTGAAGCGAGAGTCTTTTAAGCAGCAATGCCTAAAACCACCCTGAAACTGACTGGAAAAACCAGCTAGATGGCAAAGTTAACATAACAGAAGTGGCAGATTGTTTGTTCATTTTGGAATTACTTAAAGATTTCAGACTCCATCATTGATGTTTAATATTTTGATATTTGGCTGTTGTAAAATCACCAAACCACAGCTTCACAGGGCTTGTTTTTTGTTAGTTTGTTTACGCATTTGGCAGATGCTTTTATCCAACGTGATTTACATTGCTTTATGCTAATAATCAGGGCTGGGAAGGTTACTTTTAAAATGTAAAATGTCTGAATCCACTTTTGCTAACAACACGAAAAAGTGGTCGGCGCGCCCAGCACAGCGTCGCAATATGAGAAACAACCGAGAGAAATATATCTAGGCTACTCCGTCAGATTTAACGTTTGAACTGTGTGTATAATCTCGTTCACGGTAGAGAAAGCTGCTTACATGTACAAAAGTAACCGTGAAGACTAAATGTGCAGTCTGTAAGTGGTTTCTCCCTCCTCCTGCTCCTCAGACTGGACGGCGCTCACACGGGTTGCCAGTCTCAGCACACGCAACAGGAACAAACGTAATGGACAATGAAAATCCATCACAGACCAAAACAATAACAAACATTCCAGCCTGGAAACGCACATTTCAAAGTAAAATTACTGGCTGTAGAAGTGTTTTTCAGAGAAACGAGTATGTGAGCTTAGCATGTTTCCTCAATACATGCAAACATATTATGGTATTTTTATGCTTTAGTAGAGTGAAAAAGTTACAAACAGCACCTTTAAATGTAAACACAGCTTTTGAGTCTTTATCAGCTTTTCCATATTTGGCAACGTGATGATTACTCTCAGGGTTTGTCAAGAAAAAGTTTAAATTTACACCAGGGAGAGAATTATAGATACCAGCAACCCACCCCCAGAGGGCAGACTTGAAAAGCTACACCTCCAAAGAGACCCGACTAAGCCACCCTGGAGGCCAATCTACCGGGGAATCGCCTTTTGTAAGAATCACTGAAAAACACAGCAAACAAATGGTCATCCAAACCATTGGAGGCCTCGGAGAGAGTGTGTACTCCACACAGTGCTGAATCTGCAGCAAGCCAAGCTAGCGTTCAGCTGATATTCACAGTGTCTAGCGCTGAAACAAACACACTGGTAGTAGCAGTCACAGTCACAGAGGTCGTGCCGTCGCCCACCTCGTCATCCTGCACCTTCGACATGTCTGCGCAGGTTCAGCACATCAGCAGAAACACAACCACATCATGACGTGTATATATGAATAATATAGAGCCATGTCATCGGCTGGTGTTGGTCATTTTCAGACCTTTAGAAACAGGAGCTAAATCCTTTGATGCTTCGAATCATTTTACCAGTTTACCAGTGACATTGATTAATAATGTAATCATAACTTAACCAATTAAACATTTCAGCTCTACTTTTAGCCGGGGGAGCAAAAAGGAATCACAAAGTTATAATCATATAATTCATAAATAAACAAAGCATATGTAACCATATATTGTTTTTCCTTCACATCTGTAACCAGAATGAGTATGCTATGCCTTTAAGTGGGCAGGTGAGGTGATGGGCCGCATTTAAAGGAATACTCCACCGTCTTTTCATATTAAACTATGTTATTCCCTAAACTAAGACGAGTTGATACATACCTCTCTCGTCTCAGTGCGTGCACTCAATCGCTCTGGCGCGCGGCGAAACTTTGTTCACTCAGTTCATTCAATACGGGCCAAGCAGAGAAGCTACTAAACACCTCCACGTTTTCCCCATTTAAACACAGTTACTCGCGTAGTGTAACTCGACCTAGGACGGTGACACAAAACAAAACGTTGCGCTTTTCTAAGCGTGTAAAATGGATAACTATATTGTATGGCGGAATACCATAGCAAGTGCTTATGAGCACTTCGTCTTGGCGGAGTAATATCTTCACTAGAGGGAGCGGGGGCCGGTGAGAGGATTTTTCACGAGTGAAGATATTACTCCGCCAAGTCGAAGTGCTTCCAAGCACTTGCTATGGTATTCCGCCATACAATATAGTTATCCATTTTACACGCTTAGAAAAGCGCAACGTTTTGTTTTGTGTCACCGTCCTAGGTCGAGTTACACTACGCGAGTAACTGTGTTTAAATGGGGAAAACGTGGAGGTGTTTGGTAGCTTCTCTGCTTGGCCCGTATTAAATGAACTGAGTGAACAAAGTTTCGCCGCGCGCCAGAGCGATTGAGTGCACGCACTGAGATGAGAGAGGTATGTATCAACTCGTCTTAGTTAAGGGAATAACATAGTTTAATATGAAAAGACGGTGGAGTATTCCTTTAAAGTCTCGCGGGTGTCAATGAAACAGCGTTTGTTCTCATTCTCCGCTTGATGAACGAGTGTGTGTGTTATTCTCCTATTCTGGCGCGTTGGAAGAACTGCTTGTGTGTTAACGCTGTGCCTGAAAATTCAGTGTGAGTAAATGAGTTTTTGTGCATTTTGTCTACCTGTTACAACTTACCCCAGTATGTGTTACAACCTACCCCAGGAGTGGGGTAGGTTGTAACAAAGGACCACCTTGTATTCATGATCATCTCACAAAGTCTGTGATATATTTGAAGAAATTTAAATTGTTTTAGTAGACAAATATGGGTACTTTGCCTAAAAGTTTCAGACGTGTAGCTAAAAAAAAAAAAGGTCGTTTTAGGTGCTGAAGAAAAAAATGTTACAACCGTCCCCGGTCTCCCCTACTCAATACGCTATGGTTCACTTGGTTGACTGAGACATAACAGTCTCAATGAAAGGCAAAAGTGAGTTGTAACGCAGTCTATTCGGTACAACCGTCCGTAAATGCTGGCACTCGTAACTCGTAAGGTCTTTAGCACCACTTTTTACATGAATCATAAATAAACTTGCCCATGCACTCACATCAAGCGTTCTCAGATCAACAAGTCATTCAGCACAGGAATAATCCTAAAACACATTCGCAGGCATATTATACTAACATATCTCCTATTAAAATCGACTCCTATAAAAAACTAATGTTTTTTATTAACAACATTTTTATTTTAAATGAATGGCTGCAACAATAAAATATGTGTGAATATGGGGAGTGTATGTGCATATTTTGTGTGTTCTTCTCATCCCAGGTTTGTGGATGCTGTATGTTGAATTCCACCGTGATTTGATAGGCAAACTGCATCTTGATTTAAGAATTTTTTTTATATTTGGATTGGAAACAAGTTTGTAAAGCGAAATATAATGGATTGAAAATTGCCTGTCAAATATTAAAGGTTGTATTTTTAAACAGAATGAACATTTTGGAAGTGAAATCTGAAAGGAGAATATGGATTATTGAATTTTGAATAATGAAAATGTGTGTGTGAACTGTTTTGAATTGCAATATTCATAACTTAAATATAAAAAAAAACAATTTCAAACCAAAAAAATACAATGCATTAAAATGCAAACATGGTTAATGCAATATATATATATATATATATATATATATATATATATATATATATATATATATATATATATATATATATATATATTTCAGTTAGTGCAATTCAACAAGCTTTTTTTGTTTCAAAAACATTTGGCATTGCTTTACTTCCATATTGCCTGTTACAGTTTACATTAATGTTTAAATAAATGGGATTCAAATTCAAAGTAATCACTCTGGTAATCTAAAATAGTTTTTGGATGTAACTGTAATTAGATTACCACCCCTTTAAAATATAACTGTAATGAAATTCAGTTACTCATATTTTGCAGTTATTTTACAGTTACTCCCCAAACCTGCTTATAATATAATATATTTCTGCCTCATACTGTGATCAGATCGCACTCGCTGGTGTCTGAAAGTGAGTTTTTAGCTGAGAACATGGTTTGAAACTCCAAATTTCTGTCATGAAACTCTAGATGGCACAGCATTTGAAATTGAACATCTAAGATGAGTGAATATTCTTTTACTCCTTATTACTGTGTATTATTGTGTGGTCTGCCTTTCAATCTTTAAATGAGCAAGAGTACACGTTTTAGAAGCAAGCGTCAGGCAGGAGTAAAGCATAAGCAGCAGCGAATACATGATTGTGTTTATGCAGCAGCATCAAGCGGTTTATGTTCAGTTTCATAAAAAAAGCTGAGAAAATATTTTTTTTGTCAAAGACTACATCCAGATAAGATTCAGAACGATGATCAAAACATAGATGGAGCGCATCGAGTCCATCAACACCCCCAAAGCTTCAGGGTCCTATAGCTCGTCCTGGATCGACATTTCATTCAGTAACATTGCGATTGTTTTGATTGATACTGTTAAATGTTGACGTTCACATTATTTTACATACGCTATGATTACAAATGATATCGCACTTGTTTCTGCATCATCTTCAGCTTTGTTTTGATCTGGATATTCTGTACTCTTCAGAAGATGTGTCATAGCGCCCCCTAGCATATAACATTGAAAACACGGAAATTGCGGGGAATTTTCTAAAAGCGATTTAAAAAAATAATTAAATGCTGAACGAGTGCGGGTAGATTTCAGATGCACGCAGTGTCAGAAGGCGCGTTTCCATTACAGATTTGCGCAAAACTTTTGCGATTTTTCTTTTCTTTTCTTTTTCTTCTAAATGTCGACAAAAAACTATTGCGAAATGACGGCGTTTCCATTAACCGATGTTATGCAACTAAAACTACATTTTTTCCTCTCGCGATAAGTAAAATCATTCCAAAAACCATGGCAACGGACATTGGTAGGATTATGTATATCCCAGCCACTGCACTAGCCATTATTATTAATTATACCATGGTCTGGGTGAATACTCGATTCTGATTGGCTGCAGGGTGTCCGTTAAAAAGTGATAATGTACACCTAGGAAAGGCGTCCCGTCAATTTGCCTGATGACAGTTCTAAATGATTGCGCTGGCTCAAACTCACTAATCAACTACTGCGGTCGGGTCGCTGTGGCCACGTTGCTTGGCAACGCCTGTATACGGTAGATATTAAATACTGCGCTCGACTTAATAAATAAAAACCCTCACGATTTTTACTCTAAAACACATTAAAGTATTATTAATTGATTAAATATTTCTTTCTTTCGTAAGTAACCATGGTATAAGCGGGTTAATGCCCTTCGAGGTGTCCATTATCAGGTTTTAATGGACTTCGGCGGAGGCAACCGCTGCGCGTCGGACGGTTAACGCCTCGCCGTCGTCCATTAAAACCTAATAATGAACACCTCGTTGGGCATTAACCCTTACTTGAAGGAGATGTGTGTGTTTTCCAAGCATTAATGGTAAGGAACGACCCTTATTATACTTGTGAGCGGCACATATGAGGTGTTTCTGGGTGTTTCTCCCTCATACCTGCTTCGAGGTCTTGATTGTGGCATTTATTTGAGGTTTAGAATATTCCTGTAATTATTTTGTCTTATATAAATTTAATAAAGAACTCGTATCTTGTATTCTGTCCAAACATACTGCATCATCTACGTCAGGTGACCTGTAAATGTGCAAAAACCTTTTCCATAGCAGTTTTGCAAAATAATTCTTTTTTGAATTGCCTGAAAAACCTCCTCATGCGAGTGTAAAAACATTTTTGCGATAAATGGGTGTTTTTGCGAAATTGACGTGTTTCCATTGGGCATATTTTCAATTCGCGCAATTTGAAGGGTAATGGAAACGCGGCTAGAGTCACACTCTATGAGAAAACATTGCAAGAACAACGTTCATGGAACATCCTTACTATGCTATTTTTCCTTGACGAACATAACATTGAGAGAAAACGTTCTTAGAACAGCATTCTCGGAATGTCTTTACGTGATTAATATTTACTGAATGTTTTTGGAATGTTTGCATAAAACATTGTGAGAATAATTTTAATGAAAAATCCTTAGAATGTTTTTTGAATGTTAACAAACATTCAGAAATAATGTCTTCATAACTTAATGGGAATGTTAGCGAACATTCTAAGAACACATTTTTGATAGATGATGTCATACCCATTACCATGCCAAACACTCCATGAGTTAAGAAATGTTGACTGATAGTTATATAATATCGTCGCTGTCGGGCGGAATCCTCGCATCTCCAAAACCATTATTTTTCAGGAAATTAAAAAAACTGCATATTTTTTGAGTTATTAAACATTGTATCGTTAAAGTTGGTATTATTCCTTATATTGCAATCATATACTGTTGTGTACCAACATTAACACAACATTTCCCCAAAATCATGTTTAATCGGAGATATAAGATTTATTACTTGGGAGCAGGGAGATACGAGGTTACGCTGTCATTGATAAGAGTGATAAGAAGATAAGAATAAGAAGTCTGCGGTCGCGTTGAGCCTTTTGACAAGAGACAAGGCTTTAAGAGCTAATCAAAGCTAATTATTGTGGTTACATCTTCCTAAACTCTATTTT
This sequence comes from Squalius cephalus, assembly GCA_022829025.1. Classification (NCBI taxonomy): domain Eukaryota; kingdom Metazoa; phylum Chordata; class Actinopteri; order Cypriniformes; family Leuciscidae; genus Squalius; species Squalius cephalus. The sequence goes on along the minus strand of CM040794.1, from coordinate 18,002,234 downwards.
AAACGTTTAAGAGCTATGAGTGATGCAATACCAAAATAAAACGATAAGCTGACTAGGCTGTCTAATAGGCGGAAATTAATCTGCACGCAAACAAAGTCGGCAGTCGCATTGAGCCTTCTGACAGGAGTAAATGCTTCAATAGTTAACCAAAAGCTATGAGGGATAGCCTGGAAATCCAGACCTAAATCTAAAAGATTAATGGTCTGGCGTGGACTAATGAAAATCGGCCAGCTCGAGGGGTGGCACGAAGCATGCATTTGAAAATCTCACTGCACGTAATTGGATAACACTACGACCAATCACAACAATAAACCCCATAAGCTTAGCTACCAGCGGAGCTAACTGGTAGATTAGACTTTTACCGTATCCGGTCGGCAAAACAGCAAAAACATCCTTCTTGCAAAGGAAGGATTCGAGCGCCGTCTTCTGTTCCTTTTTTAGATAAAAAGCCAAGTCTAACTCGTTTATCATAGCGGCCAAAGCCGTTTCAAACAACTGTGTTCATCCATAGCCATCCTGCAATGTTTACTAATGACTTCGACATCACAGCGCTGTCGTCATCTCGCCTCTGGCCTGCCTATATCAGATAACCCGATGTGATTGGTGCAGCTCGAGGGGCATATGTAATGAGCATCATTACTCGACACCAGAGTAACTTGCTGAGCAAATTCAACTTGTGCTCTCGCGAGAACTTTGGATTACCAGGGTATATGAGGGATGCAATAAAAAATGATGAGCTGACTAGGCTGTCTATTAGGCAGAAATGAGCCTAACCAGCACCAACCCTGCCCTGCCAGGCGTTCCTTTTTACATATAAATCATACATTTGTAGTCTATATAAAGCGGAACTGCAATGCTTGGGTCTGAATTCCTCATTATTATAGCTCCACAGGCCCCTTTTCTACCCCTTTTCTGATGTGCGTCTGAGAGCAACTCGTTTTGGTGCGGTCTCTTTAAATACAATTGAGACACTTCATACCCCGCCCCCCTCTCCAGGATGCAGAGGTGACACTCGGTTCAACTCCACCCCGTTCGGACATTTTTGTAGTTTGATAGCAGAGATATGATTATCTAGCGGCACAGAAACTTTTTATTCACACGTTATTAACAAAATGTCAACAACTGAAAACTTGTCCAGCCAGCCTTACATGTTCGAGCCAGAGTCGGAGCCGGAGCGAGATGAAAATGAAGACGACGAACCTGCAGAAGAACGTCTTCATATGGATGTATCGCAATGGTGTGTTACTGTATTTACACATGAAACTTTTGGTCTTCCGACCTTTTACCACCGTGTCGATTTATTTTGATTAATATGTGCGAGGGAGAGAGAGCAAGACAGCGTCTAGTTTGGAGACGGTGTCTTGTTTACACTTTCGCCTGGCTCCGAAGAGAGAGAGTGCGCGCGCGACTGGGTATCTCTCTCTCTCTCTCTCTCTCTCTGCTTGTTCTTTCAGTTAAACATGTGCCCTGTCACAAGCGCGGCAGTTCATCTACATTAGACGGTGTAATGAAGCGTGTGGGTTACTACATCCAACAACCGAACATTTTAACTTACCCTCTCGTAACTTCCGCATCTTTTAGCTTGGACTACAAAATTGCAGCGAGAAATAGAAATGGCGGATTGCTCGAAGTGTTGGGCCGGCAGTTCCGCTGCAAATACTGCGACGTAATAGTTCACAAAACGTCATAGATGTTTACATCGGATGTTTATATTTCCAGTTCTGGTTTGAGTTTAAAAATGAAAATCAATATTCATAATTAAGTAGTTGTGTTTTTATTTTTAGATAATCTAGTGTGACAACTTACCCGCCCTCTACAACTCTACAGCTCCGTAATGAGATAAGATATGAAGATGTTATGAATACAACATATGTGCCCAAGACTTCCTTCTTTCATTTGGTGTGAGATTTATACCATTTTGATGTATGGTGCTCAGTAAATGTTAGACAGTGTGAAAAGTGTGACAACATACCCCGCTCCCCCCTACTGTATCACACAGTAGAGATGCACCTATACCACTTTTTCCAGACCGAGTCCGATACCGATACTTTCATTTTTGGTACTCGCTGATACCGATACCTATGGAAGCTTGTTTCCGCCACAAAATAAAAAAATAAAAAGATAATTGCGACTTTTTATCTCACAATTGCGAGTTTACATCTCGCAATTCTGACTTTATTTCTCAGAATTGCGAGATATAAAGTCAAAATTGCGTGAAATAAAGTCAGAATTCTGAGATATAAAGTCAGAATTCTGAGTTATAAAGTCAGAATTCTGACTTTTTTTCTCGCAATTGCGACTTTATATCACGCAATTCTGACTTTATATCTCAGAATTCTGACTTAATATCTCAGAATTCTGACTTTATATCATGCAATTGCGAGTTTATATCTCGCAATTCTGACATCTTTTCTCAGAATTGTGAGATCTAAAATCCAATTCTAAGGGAAAAAAAAAAGACGGACTTTTTTTATTTTTACCTTAGAATAGTTTATATCTCACAATTCTGACTTTATAACACGCAATTGCGACTTTATATCATGCAATTCTGACTTTATATCTCGCAATTGCGTGATATAAAGTCAGAATTCTGAAATATAAAGTCAGAATTCTGAGATATAAAGTCAGAATTGCGAGATGTAAACTCGCAATTGTGAGATAAAAAAGTCGCAATTATCTTTTTATTTTTTTATTTTTTGGCGGAAACAAGCTTCCATAGATACCCGTATTTTTAATTTTCAATAAATTTTTAGTTAATGCCTTTGTAATTTTTAAATGTATTGGTAGAGAAACCAAAAGAAAATCAATCATATTAGTTGTTTATTTAAATTAATTTAATTTAATTAGTTCATCATATATACATTTAATGCACATTTAATGCAACATATTCATTAGTGTATAAATTAAATATAGATGGATCTTTTTGTAAAGTTAAAAAAGGTAGCCTATTTAGTCAAGAGCAGTGAGTAATTTATTTGTCCTTCACTGTAAAAAATTTCTAACCCTCCCAAATCAAAAATTTCAAGTGACTGATAACATCTAAATTTTTCAATTGGCCCAAGTTCAGTCTGAACGGCCAGGTCGCATGTATCCATAGACAGTAAAAGAAATGAACACAGCGACCCCATTGGAACTCAATTGAGACAAGTGAAGCCCATTTTTAGCGATTTCTTAGCACTTCCTTTCCTGACGCGCAGACTCAAACCGAGCAAAGCGTTACACGGACCACGTGAGCAACCCGTCTGTCTTCTAGTAGCTGTGCCAAAAGAAATCTGAATCATTCCCTTTCGAAACTTGCAGAGACGGAGTGTGAGAGTAGGAGCTGTCCATGAGCTAGGAGCAGGAGCAACTTTTGCTAGGTATTCTGATTAATTATATTGTAATTTTGCCTCCACGTCCCCCCGATTGCCCGTGAGCGGCTCCTCCCGTCCATACGGTAATCTCTCTACTGTGCGACAGAGAGTTGCGTGGTTATGACGCAATCGTTAGCCTACTTTTACAAAAACTGCTTCTACGGGGCCATAACATAAGCTACAAGGTAATGGAGCATTTTATACATTGTCGTGTTTCTTTAGAAATAAATAATGGACAAATGGAGTCTTCAAACGCCTCAGATGTAAAGTTATTCGCTGTCAAAGTGACGCCAAAATGAATGGGAGTCAATGGGATGCTAACAGCAGGTGAAGTTCTGCTACAAGATGGTGGCACGCGGCCGGCTTCAACTTCCGGTCGACTTCCTTCCCGCCTGCATGTATCCGACCCGCACGTCATTGATACGCGACAAACGTTATAATTCTGAGTTGAAAAGGGCGGGAATGAGAAGATAAACATTTATGCTGGCTCCGTTGGGAAAATAACTTTAATAACTTTAATATCGCTAAACAAGCTCCACTGTTGACATCCATGTTTAGCTACTTCCGCAAACAACAAGTGACGTCGTTGACCGTTGAGTACTCTTCTGCGCATGCGGGTCACTTCTGGGTCATTTCACATTCACACAGGAGATCACAAAAGGTCGCATTTAATTGGAAATGTGAACGGCCTTGCAAAAAAATCTAATTTTTAAAAAAAATCGGAATTGAGCATTAAGCCCTGCAGTGTGAACGCATCTTAAGTTATCTTTCGAGTCTTATTGTGCTAATACTGTTAAATACACACAAGGTTTACATAAACAAAGTCGGTTATGTCTAAAGTGAAAGCATCCTTAAGAAAATTGAGAGAAAATCTGTTTGTCAAATGCGTGTATATTAGACGCGTTGTGCGCAGCTCTTAAAGAGACAGTAGTAAAAGTAAACACGCTGCCGCTTGTCCTTAAAGGGATAGTTCACCCAAAAATAAAAATTCTCATTATTTACTAATGTTAATGTTGTTCCAAAACTGTATTAATTTCCTTCTAGTATTTTCTTATATTAATATTTTGAAGAATGTGGGTATCCAAACAGTAGCTGGTCCCCATTGACTTCCATAGGAGAAACATATACTATGGTAGTCACTGGGGTACATCAACTGTTTGGATACCCACATTCTTCCAAATAACTTTTATTTTCAACAGAAGAGAGAAACTTATTCGAGTTTAAAACAATTTGAGAGAGTAAATTATGACAATTTGAATTTTTAGGAGAACTATCCCTTTAATGTTAATAAAACAACAAAATGCAAAGAGAAAATCACTCACTGCTTTTGACTGATAACTTTAATAGTAGCTTTAATAAGAATAAATGCATAATTTATACAGTGAAGTCTATGTTTTGTTTTATTTTCATATTTGTTCATTTAATTACTTTCTTCAAAGCTACTGTTAAATACACCTACTGTAGCTGAAAACATAAATCACTGTTTATTTAATTTGTGTATGTGTAATGTGTATCTTTGATCTTAATATTTAATAACAAAGAAAATAATGACTTTTTTTTTTTATCTTCGCCCCTGTCTGCCATTCTTTTTTATTGTATATTTTGTTACCTAAGGCTTTGTTTTTAAAATATGGACATTAGTTTAGTTTGGCTGTAATGCTCAGTCACAAAATAGTAAAACCAACATAAAAAAGAAATGTGATAAAATCGTGAATTGTGATTTTCCGGAAAAAAAAATCGTGATATGATATTTTTGGCATATCACCCACCCTATTTGGAAGAATGTTCTGATTTGTTCTTTCCATGTAGTGAAATGTAACAGATATTTTTTTTAAACTGTAAAAGGAATGAAAAATCACCATAAAATAGGTACACGTGACTTTGTTTTCCAGGTTGAAACAATACAATAGCTTTGGGTGAGAAAAAAACCTTTCTTGATTATCTGTTATCATGCATTTACAATAGAGTCAATTGAGTGTCTAGAGCTCTATCCCTTTGTTGGTTACAGATGTCTCTACTCTCCATCTCATTTTCTCTTTCGTGAAATGATGTATATATATGAGACTTGTACTTTTTCTTCTGTTTAACCTTTCAAGAGTATAAGTAAAAGAAAATACACTCAGCTGATCATATAATGTACATTCTTTCTACTTGGCTTTTGGAGCCCTAATAATGTATGGGTTATTTATGAAAACACTGGCTGAATGGACATTATTGCACTTGGACATTATTACTCGGCTACTCAATAGTACAGTTGAGTATTCCAGCAAGCCGTGTGTTAATGTGGGGTGTATTCTTCTCATTTTAGCTCCTGCATCCATTTGGGCTGAAGGTCGAGACAGAACCAAACCAAAGCTGGACTGTAACCTACTGGCCTATATGACAGACTTCATACTGACAACTACTGGCATGGATGATGCATCACATGTTATCGAACAAAAACTTCTTCACCTAGAATTTTCATCCCCCTTGAGGAGACTCCATGTCTTCATCTCTTGTTCATCCCCCATGAGGAGACTCCATGTCTTCATCTCTTGTTCATCCCCCATGAGGAGACTCCATGTCTTCATCTCTTGTTCATCCCCCTTGAGGAGACTCCATGTCTTCATCTCTTGTTCATCCCCCTTGAGGAGACTCCATGTCTTCATCTCTTGTTCATCCCCCTTGAGGAGACTCCATGTCTTCATCTCTTGTTCATCCCCCATGAGGAGACTCCATGTCTTCATCTCTTGTTCATCCCCCATGAGGAGACTCCATGTCTTCATCTCTTGTTCATCCCCCTTGAGGAGACTCCATGTCTTCATCTCTTGTTCATCCCCCTTGAGGAGACTCCATGTCTTCATCTCTTGTTCATCCCCCTTGAGGAGACTCCATGTCTTCATCTCTTGTTCATCCCCCTTGAGGAGACTCCATGTCTTCATCTCTTGTGAGTGGATATCATTTTAAACATTCTTCAAAGAACTGCTAATTTCTTCTAAATTTGTTTAGTAGTATATGTAAGAATTTTCCATTAAACTTTTAGTAATGTTTTTAAGTAATGAAGTAATTAAGTAATGTTGTTGTCTAGTGATGGGGACGAGACCGCCTATGCCGAGTCCGAGTCAGGATCGAGTCTTTGAAGGGTCGAGACCGAGTCCGTTGGTTTTCAAATTCAGTCGAGTCCGAGTCAAGACCGAGTCCGTTGGTTAACATGGGAGGATTTGAACTTGAAACACGGAGTGTACTAACGCCTTTCCGTGGTTAAAACAACATTGCTTCTTATGTTTGTTCATGTTTATTTGAGGCTATAAATTAACTAGAAGGAAGAGATGATCGGTTCACGAGCAGCTTTAACTGATGCTCTACAGCGATCTGTCACTACACATTTAAGAGCCACAAAACGGTATTTATTGTTTAAATTTCTTTTAAAAATTGACCAAGTTTGAAAGGCGAGACTTTGTTTAATATGTTTAATATCAAAAGTAACCGAAAAGTAACCTGGTCTGTCCTGTCTGTCAGCGTGTTGTCAGTCTCCTCTCTGCTCCGCGATGTATTTTTCACTGCGTGAGAACATGGTGTGGCGTGAGAACGGTGTAGCTTGTTGGACATAGCGACAGTAACTAAGGGGGGCGGGTCTTTGCGAACAGTCAATTAAAATTTTCTAGTGGTATGTATTCTAGTGGACTAGTGATGGGACGAGACCGCCTATGCCGAGTCCGAGTCAAGACCGAGTCTTTGTAAGAACAAGTCCGAGTCGAGTCAGAGAAAGCAGAAATCGGTCTCGAGACCGGACTCGAGTACTACATCACTATTGTTGTCATCTTGTTAATGTATGTACAGTATAAATTGCAAACATGCTTGTGTTGGACACATGTTTACATGTTATAGATATTTTTAGAGGAGGTAGATGCTGTGTATTTAAAGGTGCTCTAAGTCATGTTTATTTTTGTATATAAATCATTATTACAGTGGAACAAATTGCTATTTTTTTTTTTTTTTGTAAATTAGCAAGTGAATGTTTTAACCATTGCACAGCACCACTTTATCACCAATAATTTTGTATAACTTTGTAGTTTATTGTTTTATGTCACATGTGAGAACAAATGCAAGTTTATATGTTTTCAGATTATGTCATTTCTGTAATAAAGTCTGTATCATAGAATGGTAACTTCTTTCTGTTGTTATTTTGTAGATGTTTGTTGTAAGTAAATGGCTTAAATGTAATTCAAGAATTTTGTAAAACCATGGCTACACTGTGGTAATACTACAGTAAAACCATAGTAACCATGACTGTAGTAACCGTGGTTTTTGGAGAAAACTAGCCATGGTTACTATGGTTTTACTGTAGCATTACTACATTATAACTGTAGTAAAACCATGGTATCAAAACCATGGTTTTTAAAAAACATGGTTTCCGCCAAAATACCACGGTTACTACGGTCGTAGTTAACTACAGTTTTACTATAGTAAAACCATGGTTAATTTTCGTAAGGAAAATTTGAGTGATAGGCTTTGTCCTATTTAATTTGTTATTTATATTTCATTATTTTTTTCTGTGATATTTTTTTCTCTGCTGACAGTACAATGTTAAAATAATATTTTATATTGACACGAACACAAGTTTTGTATAGCATTTATAATTGTTATAGGCTACTTAATCTCTCTCTTTCCGTTAGAGACATTTGAATGTGAGATTCTGGAAACGAGATCTAAATTTTGCGGACCCGTCAGGTCGGGAAATAAAGTGGGTGAACACCGAGTGTATTTTAAGCGGTTGCTGAATAGAACCTTGTGGGAGCGGGACGGGAAAAAAACCAAAACAGTCCCGCGCAGACCTCCTTAAACCTTAGGTGTGTATGTGTGTGTCCCGAATAAATAATATTAAAAAAAGGAATAAAGTTCAAAAGTCGGACTGTAAGCGAATGAGGCATGATTGCTATTCACATCTTTATTAAAATGGCTGTAATTACCACAATAGTACTTGATCTGTTTAAAATGATTTCCGTGTAGCTGGCACGCCATCTAGGCCTACTGGCTAAAAAAAAAAATTGGCCACGGCCAAAGTTACTTGCCGACCTCTGGTCTAGAAGTAGGCCTAACAGCTGAACTTCCAGTCAGTAAAATAATAAAAACAATGATTTAATGGTGGTATATGTATAATAGGACTATTAATATGTAGATATTTAAAATACATCAATAACTGATATCAAAGTGTAACACAGTCAATATGATGGTAATGTAATAACACACAGAGCCTCACAGATTCATGCACACAGACAAGGGCTCACCCTTCTCACAAACACAAATACACTCAGTAATGGACTTAATAAAGCCAGCCGTAACTATGATTTTAGTTAAGCTTGCTTTACTAAGACCTGAGTGTATTTCTGTATTGAGTGTATAAAAGCTGCATTTGGATCTTCAACCTGTGCTTTAGAGCCGTTTCATAACGCATGCAATTCAGCAATTTGAAACAGAATATGCTATTGTTTCTCATTTCCTGCATTACTGCAAGAGATAAACAAGATAGACGTGACAATTTCCCATGAATGGGTACATTCCTGTACAATTGGGTTTTCACATATTTCATTCCCTTGCATGGGCTTAGTAAAGGCGTGCTTTACTAAGACTTGAGCGTATTTTTTGTAAAGCACCTTGAATTGCACTCTGCTGAAATGTGCTATATAAATAAAGTTACCTTACCTGACCTTACCTTACCTTACCTTACCTTACCTAACCTTACCTTACCTTACCTTACCTAACCTTACCTTACCTTACCTTACCTAACCTTACCTTACCTTACCTTACCTTACCTTACCTAGAGTTCAGACCTGCTGAGGAACATAATATGTGGTTATGCCTAAAGGCTTTTGACTGTACAAAAAAAAAATCACACCATGAAAGTGTACACTGTTAGCTATAAAGAAGATTGTTTGTAGCTTTAGATGTCATGGTTTGGTCATCAAGACCTATCAGGCCCAAAGTTCACCTAAAGCCAAAAACCTCCACAAAATACAGTTAAAGTCCACAAATTTGCTATTTAGAGTTGATTTGACTCTTCTTAAGACAATCTTCAAAAGAAAAGTTTTTAGGTATGATTCTTCAGATTATTGTTTGATTGAAAACCTTGCACAGGTTCAGAGAAACACTGCAGCAGCCATCAGTTTGTGATTGTGTTTAGATTCACTGAGTTTAATGTCCTTCAGTAGCCGAGAGCAGTTTAAAAGCTCGAGGCAAATCATGATCAACGAGATATGCTTTTTTACAATGACATTGCATATTCATTTGTTTTTCCTGCAATGTGTACAAAGAAGTTTCCATGCTTACCCTTGTGTTACTATTCTATGTGACAAAATGGTCAGGACTGAAAAATAAGGAGAAAGCTAATATTAAAGAAGCAGACAGAACATGTAAACATGTAAACATGTAAATCTTAAGTAGATATATCAGTTTCCCTCTTTAAACTTTTTCAACTGCCATTTCAAAAGATGTTTAAAGTTTTCACTTCTCTTTATATCAATACATATATACATAAAACACTGAAATGCTCCACATATGATGCATAGAGCATTGATACGAGAGCAAATGTGTCCTTAGTCAATGGCAGGTGCTAAAGAACACAGACAAAGGCTTATAAACTTTGAATAAAAGTTGTAGTGTCTGCTTAACTATTGCCACTTCTAAAAGTACAATCATGCTTTCCTTTATCAAATGTTTTGCTGTACATTCAGGTAATTATTTAAAGTTGGGCAGAATTTGACATGCTATTATAGCACTCAGTAATGTCCATAACACACTCTTTTACAGTATGTTATGGATCTGCGGTCAGGGCACGAAACATTAAATAAAAACACTTTTACACTTGTAAGAAACATATTTTCTGATTTAGATCAGTGGTGTTGAGAAATGAAGCAGCAGCTTTTAACCTCCTCCCAGCACAAGCATGAGAAAATTAATGAGTAACATTAAAAGCATGCTGCGGTTATTAAGCAACAGGTGACATAAGGTGTTTCTTGTGTACTTTGACAGTAGTCTGACTCCAAGCAAATTTACAAATTGTGTTTATTTTAAATATATATCTTCCAATTTTAGCCATTCTCACTGTTTTACTCATGGTGCATCACAGAAATGTAGTTAGGATGTCTCCAGGTTTGATCCCAAGGATCCAAATTCCCTACAACTCAGCTCTTTAGATCAGGATCATACATTACAGTACAGATACAGTATCTCTGCCTTGAAGATGTACACAGATTAATAATGGAAGAGTGTTTTGAAGACTATGATTAAAAGTATTTTATATTATTGAATTTGAATAAAAAAATTAGGTTACTTTCCTATAATATGAGTGTTTGATTTTTTTAACTTTATATCTAGGATATCATTGTGTGTCTCATTCATGTGTCGTTTTAGATTACAGAGAAAATGTCAGCTGCTGGAACAACAAAAGACATCAATAAATAACTAAAAACTCTTGCATGCTAAAATCACAATCTCGTCACAAAAGTGAAACCATGTTGGAATGGGTTTATATCTGCAGAACACACTCACAGGATCTCATTTCTGGGACCCGAGCACATTGGATGACCAAGGACCGCCCTAATCCTAACCTCTCAACAATTTAAAATTGTAATACAGAAATTTGTGTGGAACAACTGCAGAATTGTAGTATTGCCATATTGAGACTTAATGGTTGAGGGCGGAATGAACCTATGGTCGTCGCTTATTTGAGTGCAAAAGCTGAATTACATACACTGAAGTTCAGTATTCAGAATCAGTAGCGTAGCCAGAAAAGAGACTCTGGGTGTGCATCTGAAAATCTGGGTGTGCCACATTTATTGTCAGATTACTGTGCACAATTATTAACCATATATAACTGTGACAGCACGGACGGAGGGACTTGGAGGTGATCAGCTAGCGACTACGCCACCCTGGAATCTTGCCAGGGACAATACAATGGAATTTCTGATTAAAGGCAACACAGGTTCGTTCACAGTAAAGTGGCAGGAGACGTGGATACAAAAACATATACATTTTATTAAAGATAAATACTTTATATAAAAAAAAAGCACAAAACACAATCAACAACAAATATAGACACAACAATGTCACTATTCAACTAGACACACACAGAGCGACCTGAGAAGTCAGCGGAAAAGGAGCCGAGGCAGAGCAGGGGATAAAGGGCACATAAGGCCTCCACGGCAAGTCACCTTTTTCCGTACACCTCACACACAAGTACACACGCCACTTATGACACAGCACTCGTGAGAAAGACCACCACCAGCAATCCTCCCCTGCTTTACGCACTCAGCTCCTGTAACGACAGAATGAAGTTACTCAGAATTGTCACAGTTGAAACACACTCAGAATTGTCACTTCACGGAGACAACAAATGGAATCGAGGTGTTCGCACTTTTCAATTTAAACCTTACAAATTCTAAATCAAAATACAAAAATAACTAATACAAAAAAAAAGATATAAACCACAAACACACACGCGCATACACACACACACACACACACACACACACACACACACACACACACACACACACACACACACACACACACGAAAGGCAACGATGTCAGTCCAATTGTTAACAGCAAAGCAACAGCGCCTTCGGACAGTAGTTCCACGCAGTCCAACCGCAAGAAAGCTAATCGGCCATGCAGACGCCACCAATCCGTACTTGATGCATCTATAAAATTACAAGTTAACAATCAGACGAATTCATCATTTAACAATTACTAAAATCTGTTTCTCTCAACAGAAGATCGCCACATGACCCAGGCGATAATGACTTAAATCACATACCTTATGGGTGCGATCTCTGAGAACCAAACCAGTCAGGCAGATAAACGCATACATGCAGACTTAGGGCTCGTACAGTCGATCGGGAGGACAGCGTGTGCCAGCGGAAACTAAGCACTTCCGTATTGAAGTGTAAACACTCATACTGGCCATACTTCTCACTCCAACCTTTGACTGTACACAACAAGAATGTCGCTACAATACAAGTGGATACAAAGTGTAAAACCAATCACGACTTCACCTACCAGAGGAGGGACAACCTCAATCAACTGCCAGCCGCAGGAAACTCGCACGCCACTCTGAAAATAGGCTAACGTTATACCATAGACAACCCAGCTAACATCACACAACATACCTGGATGGCGACCGAATGACGACCCGGGAAGGGGCGGTGACCCATGACACCATAGCCGGCCCGTTTATATATGCTGCTACAGCCCACTGATAGGAGGAAACTCAACGAGTGGACTAACCAGCCACATGCAGGCAGGAAGAATTTCATTGGCCCTGCCACATAACCATGCCCCACATAACCATAAAACTATATAAAATATAACTATATACATTACACTCAGGATCGCCAATAACATAGTCAAAACATAGTGCCTGTTAGCTGCTTAAAGGGCGAGACGGCGTTGCCTGGCCTTGAAAGCCTCAATTATATCATCCAGGTCCAGTGTCTCTGCGAGTTCTCGTTCAAATGTCAGCAACTGTTTGCTGATTGGTTGGCAGTCCGAATTTTGGTAGAATCAGATATTTTTTTAACGAAAATAATTAAAAATGTAAATTACATTTTAACATTTTGAGCATTATGGCACCATATATTGGATTCTTATTTCTGTGCCCCTGAGAGTATGAGTTAGAGGGCCCTATTTTAACGATCTGAAACGCAAGTATCAAGCGCAAAACGCAAGTAACTTTGTGGGCGGGTCTTGGGCGCTGTTCCTATTATACCGGCGGGATAAATGACTCTTGCGCCCGGCGCAAATCTAAAATGGGTTGGTCTGAAGTAGCTTCATTATTCATAGGTGTGGTTTGGGCGTAACGTGAAATAAACCAATCAGAGCGACATCTCGCATTCCCTTTAAGAGCAGGCGCGCTTGTTCTAAAGCGGATTCCTATCGTAACGGCGGATTTGCCAGGCGCGCGCGAGGAGCGGTTCACAGCCGAGGAGACCGACGTTCTCGTCAGGGACGTTGGGGATGGAGAAACACACCCAAATTAACTTAGGTTAAACAGGCGTATGATAATTTGGGTAAATGTGTAAGCTAGATGTATGCTTTTATAATAAACTATCTATCTATCTATCTATCGTAATAATGTAGGCTATGATTTTCAAAAATGAAAACTGCTGCGTCTGTGTGTAGATGAGAGAATCAAAGTGTATGCGCGTTGTGCACACGCTACATTGATTATGGCCAAGCATGCGCCCTTAAAATAGCATATGAATAACATGCGCAACGCGCCACTGACTTTAGACTAGTTTTTTTCAGTCAGTGGCGCAATTGTTTTCTAAACCTGTAAAATAGCATGAGGGAACGTTTGCGCCGGAACACGCCTCCTCTTTGCGCTGAACCGCCCCCGGGAGCACAAGTGTATTTCTTAGTTAACCGACGTGCGTCTGTGGAGGGAAAAGTCCGCTGTGCGCGGGTGCAAAATAGGAATGATACATGCGTCGCTGTACAAAGTCAATTGCGCTGGGTGCAAGATAGGGCCCCGAATGTTCAGTGACGTCACAGAACTGCCAGATTCAAACTGCTTTCGCGCGTTGGCTGGCGCTGAGCCAGAGACGGACGTGCTCAGTGCTTGTCATATATCACAACTAATATGCAGTGTTTTCAACCACATAATTTTTATTTTATGTTTCAGACATTTAAATACACATAAGTACTAGTAAAACAATACATTTGTAGTTCGTAAAATACACACTGATGTCTATGGAAGCAGCAAAAAACAATCTATTCAAATGTAATTTGCCAACGTGTTTATTCATATATCAGACAGACATAGCAGAACTATAAAGTTTACTCTATTCTTCTCCCAGTTCAACAGCCACTTGCTTTCATGTATTTCATGTATTTCGGGAGAATCTGGGGAATGCAGGTGCTGTAAACCCGGCTGACTCTCTGAACTGCAGCGCTCATCTCGTTATAGATCAAGATAAGGTTTTTAAACGAAGAATCGGAAGTTTAGTAAAACATTTTTTTATTGAGACTATAAAAAATAATTCTGCATCCATTTTTAGGTGTGCCAGCTGCCACTGTGGGTGGCACCGGCACACCCTGGCGCACCCGAGGCTATGCCCCTGATTCAGATCATCAGTATTTTAAAAATGCAATTGTAGCATGCCAAACCCAAGTTATATTTACTGAATTTACAAAACAATGAAAGCACAAAGCTGGCATGGAGGTGTGTATAATTAAAATTTTACTCAGTTACTAATGTAAACTTGGTTCCCTTTCAGTCGGTCACTTTGGACGTTACGTCGATGTCACCGACGTATAGGGATCGCGTCAGAGAGCCCCAATCATCTTCGAGTGTAAACAGAACGAGCCAATGCACACTGGCGTGCCAGATTTGCATCTCACGTTTATCTGTATGCAGTTTATCTGTATGCAGTCTCTTAGAGTGGCTATTTTCAGCAAGTGTGTCGGAGTTCTTCAGGATGAAGCAAGGCTCAGGGCAACTGTGGATCAACTATCATGATGATCTGACCTTCACTTAGATTGGCATTGTCCCTCTGCCATTTTTGCCGGGGCTGTAGGCTTGGTAAATAATGCTGAATGAAGTTAACCCAAAAGTGATCAGCTAGAATGTGGCTGTGTCGCCATCGTCGTCTCCCTAACAGATCACTAGATGAGCAGATTGCTTGTGGGAGTGATGAATCACGACGGCCCATTAGCAATAGAGTGGCTTAGAGTTGATGATTCCCTCAAGTTCCACTAGCACTGTTTGCAAGACTGGTTCAGTTACTGTTCGATTGCCCAAGACTACCTGGAGAGCATTTATAACTGACCGTATCTCTCACTCCCAGGTCTCTCTGAAGAGTGGGACATTTGGAGGGTTAAATAAGATTATTTTCATCCAACTAATAGAATGTGAAGTTGATATTTTAGTCACTGGCTTGATTTTGTTACGTACCCTGCGATAATTAAAGGGGTATTGGGAGTAACATTAAGTGTCGGAGTTTGACTCCGTACCAATGTAAATGCAGGCAATGAATACCACAGCTCTAAAGGCAATCAAGACGTGTTTATTTACAAAAATATAGTGGGAAGAACCCATAAACCAGCTTACAATAATATTTACAAGAAAGAAAAGAACAAAAAGGTACCCAAGCAGGGGAAAAGAAGAAGGGAATTGGGCGGCAATCAAATAAATGAAATAATCAAAACATAACCCTCTAACTCATAAATCAGTACTAAACTGACTAAAAAAGAAAAAGAAAAGAAAAATCTTCAGTATCCGAAAATACCCTAATATAAACTATACTCACTAAATCCAAACAAAAATACAATAAGTGATGCACGCCCCTAACCGAGTGTTTCTAACACAATAATTCACTAATAGGTGGTGCTCAATGTATATCACGTGATATGCTTACCTTTCCTCTCCTTCCCTGCCCATTGTAATCACAACCATTCAAACAAATGGTGGTAAAGAGTTCTTTAGGTAGCACACAAGAACACCACAGGATCTTAACTACAATACACAGAATTGACGGCATCTCTAAATCACAATCTCTCTCAGAACAACAACAGACAAAAACAAAGGCATCTTCTCTCTCCATGTCAGTGTCTCTCTTTTATTATTTCCTGGTGTCCGCCAATTGGAGGAAAGCGGGGCAACGTCATCGGCTCCAACGATGATTGGCAGGAAGCAGCACCAATGGCGCAGAACTAAGTGAAAGAAAAAACAAACAGAAAGGGAGTGAAACAAACAAACAACACAAAACGGCACTAGCCGCAACAATTTACTGATGCATAAATAGTACTGAACGATTTTGAAAGAAAGATTATCTGTCTGGACTTGATTACACACCAGAAAATCACAGATCAGGCATTAGAATAAATATGGTTACCTACATGTTTGTGGCGTTCCTGGAAGATCCATATCGTAAATGTCTGTTTGCAAAGCATGCGTCGAAATTGCGACTGAATTATTAAATAATTCCAAAGTGAAATGCACCGAATACAAACAAATAAAGCACTGCTGAGACATTCACATTGTTGAAAAAAATGTATTAGAATCGTTAACATTAGGATGGTTTGGAAGGTAATGGTATCGACCTTTTCTCGTTCTCATGTCACTATTCACTAATGCGCCAGTTGGCGTTGATATTCTTCTGCAAAGGCGGTCTTTCGCTGCCATGTGACGTCATAAATCTCCACTTTTAAGACCCTGTCGTTTTACAGACTTGGTTTCAATTAAAGCAGTTTTTGGAATAACAAGGAAGTTTTGAGTTTCGAAACTTATAGGGTATTTTTATAGTAGAACGAACTCTTAGCTGTCAAAAGATCAAGGAAAATTTTAATTCTCAGTTCATGACCACTTTAACCTCTAATTTCATGTCATTTAACAACATGAATATCGTTAGAATTAGTATTCTTTTTAACTCTGTTATGTCATTGTAAATGTCATCAGCAAAGCATGTCTTGTTGATCATGATTTGCTTCAAACTTTTAAACTGCAGTAAACTCACAAACTCAATCACAAACTGATGGCTACTGCAGTGTTTCTCTGAACTTGTGCAAGGTTTCATGCTTTTGGATTTTTGGACTTTCACTGTAAATATACTGCACTTAGGTTTTCGACTTCGTCAGCTTCTATGTCAGCACCGTTACAAAATGCTGGCCTTTGTGGAAGTGTTTTTAATTTGTATCTGGGTAATGTTAGTATTCGCTGCTTTCATTTAATGCTTTAAGTGTTTTGTAACAGAATCAGAGTTCTTCTGCCATCTGCTGAGTTTTCATGCTGTTGTTTGTGATGTATGTATCTCATGCCTTCATTGATTATGTTGTACAAGATGTTGTCAGAGAGTCAATGGAAGGATTAACTGGGAAGAAAAAAAGTGTATGCTGACTGTTCTGACAGTGAAAGTCAAGATTACTGTAGTTATAAAAGTTTGCTAAGATGTCAGCAAAGCACAGAAACACATTTGACAGTCACTTTAATAAAATAGTGAATTGTGTCACAGTTGTGACTTGTGTCATTAAACTACTTTTCTCAAATTATCATTATGTTGTTATCAGCATGTTATTCTGTTATTCATCACTTATTTTATACACAATAAATGCCATTTTGTTCACATGCAGAAAAGTGTCAGCTCCACCATATGCCACTAGATGCCGCCACAATCTCATCTGCAGGAAAGTGCAGTCAAACCAGTGTACACACAGGCTCCTTCTCATGATAAACTGGGACAGTTGAGCTGGCAAATGCTTTCATAGGTAACATTTTAGATTAAGGAACATTTTCTAGTTTTCCCTAAATAAACTCATAATTTCTGCTTATTAACCCTTTCGCACGTACGATCACACCGGTGTGATCAGTCTAGGCTGGTCCCTGGAGCGTACGATCACACCGGTGTGATTAGAACGGTCAGTGCATCACGTGATCAGCTGCTAAATTCAAATGTGCTTTCGCGCGTTGGCTGTTGCTGATTCAGAGACAGGCGCTGTCATATAGCTGTCATATATCACACCTTTTCAGTGTTTTCAACCACATAATGTTTATTTTAGGTTTCAGACATATAAATTCACATAAGTACTAAAAAAACAATACATTTAGAGTTTGTAAAATACACACTGATGTCTATGGAAGATGCAATAATAATCCTTTCCATTATAATTACGTTTTATTCATATCAGATACACATTGTGTATCAACTTTAAAGTTTACTCTATTCTTCTCCCAGTTCACCAGCCACTTACTTTTACGTATTTCGGGAGAAGTGGATAAATTCACGTGTTGTAAATCCAACAGATCCGATTCTCTGAACTGCGTCTGTGGCACAAACTAACATCGCGCATACAGCTCAAATAAGGTGATCGTTATAAAGGTGTTTAAACAACAAAACACTTCCACTTGCATATATTTGACAATCGGAATATCAGATATTTCATGCCATAGCTAACAAATTTGTGAATATTTTGAATTAAAAAGGAAAACTGACATAAAAGCAGATCATCATTCATTCAGCGCCGTTGTTGCTGCGGTGTGTCACGTGACAAGCAATGACGTGTCACCATGGAAACCATAAAGTGACACGTTCTAAATAACGGTCGCCTTGAAAAACTCACGCTGGGGGGTCAGCCAGAATATTTTAAACTTACGTGTGAAAGGGTTAATAGTTAGCAGCCGATATCCTAGTAATATGCATGCTAATAAACAACTAATCCAATGTGAATTTTGTAAAGACCACCCGTCGGCCCAATGATGCGTGCCGTTTTCGAGATGCCGAGAGCTCCACGTCCTTGACAAACTTCGACTTGACAGAGCTCTAACATGTACTTTATTAGACAGGTGAGCAAATGTACATAAAACTAATCAATGTTATATAGTTAACCATGATGAAATGTTAGAATATGATCAGTATGTTATTCTAATGTTGATCTAGCTTACTGCTAGTCTCATATAGCCAACAAACTAACACACAGAATAACATTATAACTTTCAACACACTCAAATGAGCGCTGCGTTACCTCACAAGTTTCATTCGTCTAATAAACTGACCTGTGTGAGTATTATTCAGCACTTGCGGCTAGTTCGGAAGAGTGAAATGTCCTCATTTCTTTATATCCGCAGGACTCACGTGTGGCGCTGATATCTGTCTCTCATTAGCAATTGCCCCCTACTTTATCCCACAGTCATGATAAAAACATCAATGTT
This sequence comes from Squalius cephalus, assembly GCA_022829025.1. NCBI lineage: Eukaryota > Metazoa > Chordata > Actinopteri > Cypriniformes > Leuciscidae > Squalius > Squalius cephalus. The sequence goes on along the minus strand of CM040794.1, from coordinate 17,983,199 downwards.
TTCACTCATCCATAAACATTATTAGATCCATCGGCTTGACGACAAGTTCCATAATTCCGCAGGAAATTTTGCGTCATCAACCTACGCCTTAGTTATTGTAAGAGGCGGAAAAAATACATATTGTATCTTTAATCTACTAGTAATAATGATTTCAGAATAATGCAGAATAATTCAAATATAACAATTTATTTGTCAGGTAAAAATGTATCATGCCAATTACACAAGTAAATGATTAAAAGCCAACTAAGAAATAATAAATACACGACATCAATTACTCAAAGATGACTTTAAGAGTAAGAAATGTATATCTGACAGAGACACACAGTGATGTGTGAGTGTGTTCTAAGTGCAAGACCTGAGATGACACTGACTGTAACGAGGAGTCAGTGACGTGAGGATCCATTATGCAGCTTTATTAAAACGGAATGCAAGTCAAACAGGCAGAGTTCAATCACGGGCCTCAAACACAATGTAGGTAAGGCAGAATCAAAGTCAGAGTTCAGGCTAAAGATCAGGGCAGGCGGCAAGAACACAGGATAATCAAATGACAAGGCAGATAGAATCAGAATAGGCAGGCGGCAAAGAATCAGAGTCCAGTAACCAGTCCATACACGGGAAATCACACAAGGAATAAATGCTCGGTAATGTTTGCATAGCAAGACAAGACAAGACAAGACTTCGCAATGAGGAAGCTGGGAGAACAGTTTAAATAGTTCAGAGTCAATGGAAACCACCTGTGAGTGAAATCAGCCACAGGTACGGGGTATATGGGAAATGAAGTCCAAAGAGTTAGTACTCAGGTGACGGTGCCCTCTGGTGGTGAGCGGAGGGAGCCACAGAGACTGAATTTGTGACAGAGCCCCTCCCCTGTGAGCGGCTCCTGACGCGAGGAGGCAAACGACGCCGGGGTCTTCCTCGAGGTCTTGGGGCAGGTTTGTCCGGGTGGTCTCTGTGGAAATCAGTAGTGAGTGAAGGGTCTAGAACATCATCAGCATTGATCCAGGACCTCTCCTCTGGACCGTATCCCTCCCAGTTCACAAGGTACTGGAGGAACCTGCCCTGACAACAAGAGTCCAGGATTTCATGGACCCGGTAAGCCTCCTGGCCGTCGATGATGATGGGAGGAGCTCTCTGGTCACCAGCCTCATCTAGGACCTCCTCTCCTCTCGGACCACCAGCGGGCTTGAACAAGGAGACATGAAAAGTGGGTGAGATACGATAATGGGCAGGTAAGGCTAATCTAAATGAAACTGGAGTGATTTGTCTAATGATTTTGAAAGGACACACGTACCTGGGACTGAGCTTCTTGCAGGGTAACCGGAGCCATATGTCATGGGTGGACAACCAAACACATTGCCCTGGTTGGTAGTTGGGATTGGTTCGCCGATGACGATTGGCCTGTTCTCTGGTGCGATGAACTGCTCTTTGTAGATGGACATGAGCATTGTTCCACGTCTCCTCACTGCGTTGTAACCATGAGTTAACCTGTTAAGCTGCAACCCCACTTTTGAAAAATCCCCAGAAATGACATACCCAAACTGAAACAGATACAGTTCATGAACCCTTTGTACTAAAAGCACAAGTATGGTCTCATTTGAAAGCTGACACCTGGCAGTTTATTGTAAATGTAGAATTAATTATTATCATAATGACAAAAATTGTTATAAATAGCTTCAAAGTTTTGTAAAGTTATTAGAAATTAATTTTTATGAAACATCCTCATGAAAATAAAATTGAAGTTGGCACTGGAGCAATCTAGAAATGCACTACAGCTAAAGCCACATGTCTAAACATTTTATGTTTAAAATCTGAAGATAATAAGTCCAAAACTCTGTATTTAGTTAAATGTTTTTCAAGACCATGTCATGTGACTTTATTTTGATTTGACTCTAAGATGCTTCTGATGTTTATTGTCATCTTCTAACCATCTATCCAGTATATTGTCTCTATTGTTTTGTGGTGCAAACGAGCCCCATTCAGTCTCAGTCTCCCCCTGCACACATTCACACCTCTCCAGCCTGGTTATGGCTCGAAATATGCATTTCTTTTGTCTGCATTATAGTTACTAACGACTGGCTATTCACAGGGTTTCAGTCCCTAATTTATTTTCTCAAAGTTCACCTCACATTTTAAATAAAGAATAAAGAACATTCTTGAATAAAGAAACTTTCAGTAAGCATTCAAAAAAACATAAAAGTATAACTTCTAGGTTGCAGGTGCACCTAGGGCTAGCTAGCATGTTAGCTTAGCACACCATCAATACACGACCATTTATGAGATTAAAACCATGTTTGTGCTCCAAACTTACTTTTATAACGCAAGTGGAGTATTTTAAATAATCTTCTGTGATCTAATTTGGCTTCAGATAAAAAAATCAGACAGAAAATATACTATTGTATACTGTTCTGCACAATGATAGTCTATATAGATTAGCATTACATTATAAATATAATCTATTATTATGAAAATACCTGGCATGTCTTGAAAAACACAGGTAACTCAAATATCATTGCAATCATGTTTATTATCTTCAAAACATCTGTATCTGCATTTTACAGCGCGAACTCTTGTTAGCTTTGTGTGTATCAGTGACGTCCTGGAATGTCACATGATCACGGCTCTTCTTCATGTTCTATATATGGACAATTATTGTGCATATAGCGCCCTCAGGCTGTTGGTATGGATTGAAAACACAGTATCAGAGTATCCAATCGCTCATAATGATTACATCGACGCATTTGGGTATAAATTCAATAAATATTATTCCTGTCTATAGAAATATGATGTGAATCTATGAGAATATATCAATATTTCTCCAAATCTGCACATTTTTGAGCTAAAGCCCTGAGGGACGTTGTTTTGTGTATCGCTGTCATGACGACAGCACGGGAGTTTTTTATGAATGGAACAGGCTGACGCGCATAATTCATATCAAAGGTATCGACTCATTTTTTCATTTCATAACTCCTGACACAAATTAAGAAATAACTGTCGCTATAAGTTTCTCAGAATACAATAGTGGTCAAATACTGAAACTTGAGTCTTATATCTTTTTAATGATGTATAGTTTGTCGAAGTATAACATTAAATCTGATAGTAACTTTGAGCTATATATATAAAAAAACGCTTCAGTGCGCCGACGCACTGGTGAGGCTTAACAGGTTAATCGCAGGTAAGTCCGATGGTTCTCCAGACCACGGAAACAATGGGGGTTGGAAGCCAAGGATTCATTGGAAGGGGGTGAGACCTGTAGATGGCTTGCGGAGTGAATTTTGAGCATACTCGGCCCATAACAGATAGCGACTCCAGTCGGACTGATTCTTCTGGCAATATGAGCGAAGGAAGCGGGTGAGATCTTGATTTAATCTTTCCACTTGACCGTTGGCTTGAGGATGGTATCCGGAGGTTAGGCTGACATTAATGTTCAGTAACTGACAGAAAGCGGACCAGACCCGGGAGGTGAACTGCGGACCCCGATCAGAGACTACATCCTCCGGTAGGCCATAGAATCTAAATACATTATTGCAGAGAACCTCAGCAGTTTCCAGGGCAGTGGGGAGTTTGGGAAGTGGTATCAGCCTGCTATGGTAGTGTGGCCCTGAGAGGGTGGTAGGTCAGTCACGAAGTCAATGGCGATGTGTGACCATGGTCTTTGTGGGATGGGTAATGGATGAAGAAGGCCGGCAGGTAATTGACGCGGAGATTTGGAGGTATTGCAGATGGTGCAGTTCTGAATGAACGTGATGGTGTCAGTTCGTACAGAGGACCACCAGAACTTATTGTTGAGGAGTTGTACTGTAGCCGTTATACCTGGATGACCGGAACTAGGGTTATTGTGTACCATTTGCATTACTCTCTGTCTTAGGGCCTGTGGAACGTACGTGAGGTTGGGTGGGGTTTCAGCCGGGGGTGGCTCGATGACCTGGGCTTCTGCGATTTCGGTTAGTATGTCCCACTGCACAGGTGCGAGAATGATAGTGGATGGAATGATGGGTTCTTGATCTGGGGATAGGAGGTCCGACTCATGAAGTCGAGAGAGAGCATCCGCCTTGGTATTTTGAGAGCCTGGACGATAAGTAACTCTGAAATCGAATCTGGTGAAAAAGAGTGACCATCTGGCTTGTCGATGGTTGAGTCGTTTGGCTGATTTCAGATACTCTAGGTTACGATGATCAGTGAGAACAGTGAACGGATGTTTAGCTCCCTCCAGCCAGTGACGGCACTCTTCGAATGCTGCCTTCATTGCGAGGAGTTCGCGGTTGCCAGCGTCATAATTCTGCTCGGTAGAGTTCAATTTATGGGAGAAGAACGCACAGGGGAAAAGTTTGGGAGGTTCACCCTAGCGTTGTGAAAGCACTGCCCCAATGCCTGTGCTGGAAGCATCTACTTCTACTATGAATTCACGTTCGGGATCGGGATGGTGCACGATGGGAGCGGTCGTGAATTTCTCTCTTAGTGAACGGAGCGCTGCTATAGCTGCTGAAGACCAGGTAAAACGTTGGGTTCCCTTTTTATTCATGGATGTCATAGGGGCAGCGATACTGCTGAAGTTACGGATGAACCGCCGATAGAAGTTGGCAAATCCTAAGAAGTGTTGTAGTTCCTTGAGAGTGGTAGGTTGGGACCAGTGAACTACCGCCTGTACCTTCCTCTCGTCCATGGCGACCCCTCCAGAGCTAATCACATACCCGAGAAAGGAGATGGTCTCTTGGTGGAACTCGCACTTCTCTGCCTTGGCATACAGTTGGTGTTGAATGAGACATTTCAGGACTGCTCTGACGTGTTTAACATGCTCCTCGGAGTTTCGGAGTAAATCAGGATGTCATCAATGTAAACAATTACCCTTTGGTTCAGCATGTCTCTGAAAACGTCGTTAATGAAAGCCTGAAACACTGAAGGACTATTGGACAGGCCGAATGGCATAACAAGATATTCGTAGTGCCCCGTCGTGGTGGAGAATGCTGTCTTCCACTCCCCTTCACGAATGCGAATGAGATTATAGGCATTACGAAGGTCCAGTTTGGTGAAATATCTTGCTTGTCTTAGTTGTTCGAGGGCAGCAGGGACGAGTGGTAGAGGATAACGGAACTTGGTTGTGATGTCGTTGAGAGATCGATAGTCGATAAAGGGACGAAGCACTGCATGGGCACACTGACACAGCACTGCATGGGGGTTTACTGGTTACAGATTCCCAAAGTCAGCTCTGCCACTTTACCCTTATTATACACAGACCAGAACAAAAGGCTTGACAAATATTTTTTAGAGTTGATTTGGGTCTATTCGTGTACCCCAGGGGGTAACTCCTGGTTTCGAGGGAGAGGGGAGAATTATCAGATATCTTGAAAAGACATCACCCAAAGAGGAGAGCAGGATTCTCCTAAGTTTTCGGTCTTTCTCATTAAACCAATGACTGCAATGAAATTAAGACCATTTTACCAATCACACTGAGACATTTAAAATGATACCAAACATGAAAAGGAAAAACAATAGATTCACAAGATACATCATGTGTGATATATAGACAATCTTAGTGAACTTTTGGTAACTTGACTCAGGGGGAGAGGAAGAGGAAAAGTTTTGACCAGACAATGTCCTGTGCTCTTTCTTTGAGTTCTTCTCTCCAGGGTGCGTTTTATTGCTTTATTGTAGGGTGAGTTTTATCTCAGCTTTTGTCTTAGCAGGAAAATCAAGTCTTACTATTTGTTCCCTAATCTAAAGTGTTACCCTTTCATCTTTGAAAAATGTATATGAATATACTCTTACATTCACATTCAAACACACTTTGATATTTTAGACATATTAAACTGATCTAACAGACCAACTCGGAGTGTGGAGAAGAACCCAGGTGCGGGAGTTTACTGAAACATAAGCGGATAAAATAGGTAGATGTTGCTCAAAACAGGAATTCAGGATTTCAGTCTTTACAAAAACAGGGGAAAAACTCCATTTATGGTAACCGGTCTTCAAAATCCTGAAAAATTGAAATAAGAGTGTGCAGTTTATCTGTCAATCAAATGCGCGTAAAATCTGTGTTTGTTTCCACAGCAACAGTAAACTCCCGGTCACGCTTTCTTTCAGAATCATAATTGGTTCAGTTGATTTTTACTATTAAAATAAAGTGATGTACAAGAGCGCTCTGACCCTGAAGGATTTGCTCTAAATTGTACTCTGATTCTGATGAGAGATGTTGACAATTGTACTTTGGACAGAGTAAAGTTAAAGTTAAAACTGTTGTTAGATCATGCCAAAATGTTCGCTCTGATAAATCTCCACATCAGAAATATCAGATATAGATTCGACCCTGGACGCAGAATCCCTGCCAGAAGATATAGAGAGTTTGACTGGGAAAGTTGGGAAGAGCAGAAGCAGGAGAAATGATGATAATAAAAGAGCTTCCTGAATAAGAGTTTACTGAATAATCTTAGTTGTGTGCGTTTCAATGCTTTGACTTCATCTAGATGTTACACTTTGTCTGACCAGTACAATTCCAACAAGTGTTATTATATCAAGAGAAAAACAATGTAAAATTACTGCTTCACAACATCGTCCTGTGACGCTACAAACCATGAAATGGAGACATTCTCTCATCTCTAACTCATGAAGACAAACATCCCTTCAAACCACACAATCATGAGATTAAACAACAATAGCAAGCACTGCAAGAGCAGTGAAATAAGTAAAAACATAACATGACAAATGAATAATAATAAAAAGATTAAATGATAATAAAATGACTACTACATAAATTACTAATGATTATGAAATTAAATATAAAAGGAAAGAAAATAAAACAACACCAATGTATGGTTGCTTTCTTAAAGTAAAACACACATGTTGTTATTGAAAACCCTAAGATCCTTGACACGTCCTCATTACCTTTAACTGTTTAGATATTATATCATAAAGTACACAAGGTTGTTGGTGAACAATCAAAATTATGCTATTAGTTATGAGTCAGTTGGCTTGGCTATCAAGCTGTTGATGACATGAAACCAATATCAAAATCAAACATACACCCTTGTTATTGGTTGATATTGGTTAACTATTATGATTAAAGCTAAGATTAACATTGACTGTAGATTATATGAGAGCATCTCCTTTATTTAACAATACACACTTAAGGCTGAAGACAGATGTAGTTTTTCCATTGAAATCTTGTGTGGTCAGGCATAGAGCAGTGATAACGGTGAATCGTCATGATTAAATCTCCAGCAAAAGAAAGCAAAGCAGCAAGATGATCAGAGAGGAAGCAGTCTTGGCACTGGAGTTGCAAAATATGTCCACACATTTACTAAAAGAGGAGAGGAACACATGGGAGGATAAACATTAGTAATGCAATAAAAACTGCTCATTTAATTATTTAATTGCACATATACATACATATATATATATATATATATATATATACACTCACCTAAAGGATTATTAGGAACACCATACTAATACTGTGTTTGACCCCCTTTCGCCTTCAGAACTGCCTTAATTCTACGTGGCATTGATTCAACAAGGTGCTGAAAGCATTCTTTAGAAATGTTGGCCCATATTGATAGCATAGCATCTTGCAGTTGATGGAGATTTGTGGGATGCACATCCAGGGCACGAAGCTCCCGTTCCACCACATCCCAAAGATGCTCTATTGGGTTGAGATCTGGTGACTGTGGGGGCCATTTTAGTACAGTGAACTCATTGTCATGTTCAAGAAACCAATTTGAAATGATTCGAGCTTTGTGACATGGTGCATTATCCTGCTGGAAGTAGCCATCAGAGGATGGGTACATGGTGGTCATAAAGGGATGGACATGGTCAGAAACAATGCTCAGGTAGGCCGTGGCATTTAAACGATGCCCAATTGGCACTAAGGGGCCTAAAGTGTGCCAAGAAAACATCCCCCACACCATTACACCACCACCACCACCAGCCTGCACAGTGGTAACAAGGCATGATGGATCCATGTTCTCATTCTGTTTACGCCAAATTCTGACTCTACCATCTGAATGTCTCAACAGAAATCGAGACTCATCAGACCAGGCAACATTTTTCCAGTCTTCAACTGTCCGATTTTAGTGAGCTTGTGCGAATTGTAGCCTCTTTTTCCTATTTATAGTGGAGATGAGTGGTACCCGGTGGGGTCTTCTGCTGTTGTAGCCCATCCGCCTCAAGGTTGTGTGAGTTGTGGCTTCACAAATGCTTTGCTGCATACCTCGGTTGTAACGAGTGGTTATTTCAGTCAAAGTTGCTCTTCTATCAGCTTGAATCAGTCGGCCCATTCTCCTCTGACCTCTAGCATCAACAAGGCATTTTCGCCCACAGGACTGCCGCATACTGGATGTTTTTCCCTTTTCACACCATTCTTTGTAAACCCTAGAAATGGTTGTGCGTGAAAATCCCAGTAACTGAGCAGATTGTGAAATACTCAGACCGGCCCGTCTGGCACCAACAACCATGCCACGCTCAAAATTGCTTAAATCACCTTTCTGTCCCATTCTGACATTCAGTTTGGAGTTCAGGAGATTGTCTTGACCAGGACCACACCCCTAAATGCACTGAAGCAACTGTCATGTGATTGGTTGATTAGATAATTGCATTAATGAGAAATTGAACAGGTGTTCCTAATAATCCTTTAGGTGAGTGTATATATGTAAAGTGCATGCAATAAATCATTTCACAAAGAAACGGGTGTTTTGAGGCAGTTCTGGTAGTAAATATTGGACAGACTGTTTGAATCACTCAAAGGACACAAATCCTTCACTAATTCAACTCACTGAATCTGTCAGAGATGCTCTGGAAACATTTTTGGATTTTTTTGGATTTCCTAAATTGTTGTAAAACCAATTCATAGATAAAGCAAATAGAGATTGCAACTGAAACACATCCAAATGCATCATAATCAAATCAAAGTTACTCAAAGCGTTTGAGTTGGAACCGAACTGAGTTGGGAAATGTGTATGAATACGCAGTCCTATTTACGGTTATTACGTGAAACTCCTGTTCATCATTTCACTGCTGTAACAGATTGCTGTTCTTGTCATAAAGCAATGCTCTGTTGTGTTGGGATGCCCCTTAATGAATTAGTTTAAACTAATGTTGTAGTCTTACCCCTCAGTGGGCTCTGGTGTAGCTGTAGTGCTAGGTGTTGTAGTTGTAGATGTTGTAGTTGTAGATGTTGTAGTTGTTGTAGTTGTAGTTGTTGTTGAGATCGGCCGAGGTGTGGAAGGTGCTCTAATAAACAAACAAAAATACTGTTAGAGTTTTATCATCAGATGCATCAGTTTCTCCCTGAACGCCATCCGACCAGTGTTTTATAGCATAATTTAAAGACATGATTAGAATGGTAAAACATTATGTAGTGAGGTTTGTGATACATGTAAAACGTCACAACCAGTAAATGAGTGGCCAATGAGCTCTCGCTCTACCACAGTATATAAGCCTGTTGTTTAAGCCTCTTGTGGTGTGTCATGGTGGAAAGCCCGCCCCATCCTTTTGTGGCTGCGCACTATGAAGGTATGTTTTTAGCTTGTAGCTTAGCTGTTTGATCTCAGCGTTATTTAGTGACATTATGCGATTTTACTAGTTTAGTGTGACGTTGGGCTACCAGAGCTGTGTGGTGTGGTGTGGTGTGCCTTCAGGACCCCCATCGGTTCAGCATTGCAGTGTTAGCAGAGCTAAATAACCTTGTGTGCCTTTTAATGTAATAGTTACATTTGATTATTTAGTTTGATTTATTTTCTTTTTTATATGATCTTTCTTTGCTTCTTTTATTTTTTTTATAGAAGCTGAGTGCTTCCTGAAGCGGTCTGGTTCTTTGCTGCACATTGCGCTTCACTTCACCAAGAGTTGTCATTATTGCTGTGTCATTATTTGCAGTGAACTTCGTGGGTCCTTTTGTGCACTTGGTGCTGTCGAACTGCCCGTTTTGACATGGGAAGCCTCAGCCCCTGAAACGATTGTTAAAGTTGGCATGAAACAGAAGTTGAGATTGTCATTTTTTCCTTGTTGTGACGTAAAAAATGTAGGGCGGGGCTTGATTTCATCCTTCGGGGAATTGATTGGATCGTTGGAGGTTGGGCGTTGCAAACAAAATGGAGGCAGATTTGAATGCCAGTTTACATTCAGTTGTGGAGGATTTCTCTCCACCGGACTCCCCACCGTTACCCTCCCATGAAGGATTTTTTTATTTTATTTTATTATTCCCGCGAACCAAGATGAGTCAAGTCAAGTTATCAGCCTTATTAGACATTCTCTGTTATCAGTCAAGTTCACCCTTGAGAGCATCTCGATAGCCGCACCCTCATCGGCTCTGGCTGCACCCTTTCGCCATGGCACGTGAACGAAATAGAAGAGAGGTCGTTTCGAGGGGGGAGGGAAGGGTAATGTATTTGATTAAAGATTATAAGGGTACATGAATTTTAAAAAAAGTAATGAAGTGCACAGATAAGTAATTTATAATAAACACTACAATATTACATATAAAAAGATTTGTCAAATTTGATTTCATGCCGACTTTAATTTTCCTTTTTTTTTCAGTTGCTAAGAATCGAGCCACTTGCTACACATGGCATGCTTTAGCTGCTTTTTGTTACATTTATTACTTCAAAATAGCAGCTTAAGCTTCCAGCTTTAAAGATGTGACAATATTCACCCAATATAGCATGTTCTCTCCTACATTATTTCTTAAACATAGTGTTTATTTAAGTACTTTTTAATTTCATGGATCATTGAATAAGAGAACAACAGAGGATAAAAGGATATTCACCTTGAGGCACAGGGTCCCTGCCTCAGTGCACTTGTGTCAGTAGAAACGTTGAAGTTCTTCACTGTTGCTTTAGGGCAGGACAGAGAGTCTTTCTGAAGAAGCCCTGAGATATCTGGATTGGTACACAACATTTATAAAGTGAGACACAATGGAAATATCATTCCTGCCCAATCATCATTCTAATATGCCAGGTTGCTCTTAATACTGCAGTTGAACTTGTTCTCTGTTACTTCACAAATCCTACCTTGCATGGAGAAGAGAAGTATGAGGTCACCACCCTTGATAAACTCTCTTCTAGTGAGATCATCTTTTGTAAGGATCACAAATGAGGCTAATCCACCCAGAAATACAGACTCATCGTCAGTGTCGAATGTAAATTCAATGTTTCAAGGTCTGTCCCAGTAATAGCTGCCACCTGTTAGAACACAACACGGCTTTTAAAATAACTCTGAAAGCTTACAGATAATAATTTATAATAATAAAAAATTGTGAATATAAACAGATTGCATTAAAGATCTAACCATTATAAGTCAAATCTGGGTCAGTGGTGATGCTTTGCTCAAAGGACATGCGCTTCTGTATGTGTGGATTCTGGTCAAGGATCTGGACGGTTATTTGTCTCCATGGACAAGGCCACTGCAACTGCTCATCATATGCACCAGATACCAACTGAACAAATATTGAAAGTTGATTCCCTAACAAAGCTAACCGAGCCCTAAAGCGATAACCATCACTGGAGTAATACAGTGGACTCAATAAATATCCAACCCCACTGTCCAGAATCTTCTGAAAGTCCCTTATCTGCCATGTGAGGGGACACTCGGTCTCTGAAACATTGATATCATCCAGTGAGAATCCTCCACTGGAGTTTCCAGCTCCTTTACAGCCTTCAAACACAACTTGGAAAGATGTATTTGCGTTCAGTGGCACGTGATGCAGCTTCCAGTAATAACCAGGGGTTTCTGCAAGAAATGAAGCGGTCAGTAACACTGAAACACAGGCCTATATGACTTGCAGTCTGTAAAGTTCTGCAGGAAGAGACGGACCTGTGATCTGATCCATAAGTCTGAGAGTTCCTCTGCTGTCTGCTTCATCCTGGTACTCTCGGATCCAGATGTTGAGCTGGTCAGACTCATTCCCGCTGTGATAGTAGTAGAACTGCAGGCACTGGACTTTACAGTCTCTTGTAGGGGTCAGTGTCTTGCTCTCCAATCTGGCTGAGTCCCCCTGGCTTCTGCCCTCAGTGCTGAAGTGCATGAAGAAAGACGTCCCTGCAGGCATGAAAACAGGAGTGTGGTTTGGGGAACTGGGAGGTACAGTGAACTGTGGCTGGAAGTGAAGTGCATTTCTTATAATAGATCTCACCATTCTTCTCTTTGCCCAAGTAGCTGTGGTCAGTCACACTGATGCCACTCACTGACTTCACTCTCTGCCAGCCATAATCAGCAGCAGAACAGACACTCATCTGACACAGAGATTCATCATCAAAACTACAGTGGTCAAGGAAAGAGATGGAGGAATCTGCAATGCAAACAAACAAACACTGAGACTAAATCAATTCACTACCATTTCAATTCATCACAATGGTCCTTGGTCCCCTAACAAAAAAGAAGTATAATTCAAGTTCATTTTATTAAGTATACTTTATGTAAAATTACGTGTCTAGTATCTGTAAAGCCGCATTCTTCCATCTTAAAATATATCTAAATTACCTCTTATGCTCTCAATGACAAATGTGAAACAATTAGTCCATGCGTTCATGACCTCAAGGCTAGATTATTGTAATGCTCTACTGGGTGGTTGCCCTGCACGCTTAATAAACAAACTACAGCTGGTTCAAAATGCAGCAGCTCGAGTTCTTACCAGAACCAGGAAGTATGACCATATTAGCCCTGTTCTGTCAACACTGCATTGGCTCCCTATTAAACATCATATACATTTTAAAATATTGCTGATTACTTACAAAGCACTAAATGGTTTAGCTCCACAGTACTTGAGCGAGCTCTTAACGCATTATAGATCCTTTTCCTATTTAGCACCAAAACTTTGGAATAGTCTTCCTACCATTGTCCGGGAAGCAGACACACTCTGTCAGTTCAAAGCTAGACTAAAAACACATCTCTTTGACCTAGCATTCACATAATACATTATAGACTTCTATAATTCAATGTTAGGCTGCATAGATTAGGTCAGCCGAAACCGGGAACACTTCCCATAAATCCTGATGTACTCAGTACATCATAAGAAGAATGGTATCTACGCTAATATTAGTCTCTCTGTTTATCCGAGGTTTACCGCAGTCCACTGGATCCAGATCTGATGAAGGACCTGCGCCTGGACACGCTCACACACACACACACTCACACACACACTGCAAATGAACGTCCAGAACACAATAAAAGTTCTCTGTTTTCATTTGAAACGGTGTCGTGTTAGCGGCCCCTAAGTTAATAACTAATGATCTTTGCAACGGAAGTTGATCAATCAAAAACTAACTTTAGCTGGACAATAACTTTATAGAGCTGCTGTAAAGCCAAAACAATCTCTGTTATTTTAGTAGAATTATTTCCTATTTCCTATAGATAGTAGTATTTCCTACTATCACTGTAAAGCTATATAAATTAAGTTGAAGTGACTTGAATATGTAGTAAGTATACTAATGTCAATGTACTATTAGTAAACTTGTAGTGTACTATTTTAATACTGCTTGGGACTAAATTGGCCCACTTATAGAAGTATACATTTAAGTGTACTATAAGTGTGACAGTAGTAAAATTTAAGTGCACAACTAGCTCACAATGTTTCTCATTTGTACTGCATCTGTACTACAAGTGAACTTATGAGTATACTAGGAGTTTCCAATTTTTTCCTTTTTTTTAATTTATTTTTTATTTTTTATTGTGCAAGGGGTGAAATTACAGTGAGAACAGTGTATGTATATACAGTGAAACAGTGAAACATCAAATTGGATCTCAACGGAGCAACAGTTGAATTGTTTGAATTTTTGAATAGAGATGTATGTTTGTGTGCTCTATATAGCTAATGACATTAGCATTAATAACATTAACAACATAACAACAACAACAACAAAAAAAGAAGAAAAAAAAAAAAAGATACTACTGTCACTATTCCGACTACTTATGATAACGATAGTAATAATAATAAAAATTATAATATCAATAAATACTACCATTATTTCCACCAGCACCATAATATACAATAAATAACTAAATGCAGTAGCAAATAATTACCCCTAATATCCAGTCGTGTTGTGTTTTGTCATGTTTTGTCATGTCTCCGCCCTGCCAACCACAGCCTGTAGGATGTGCCCAGAACGTGCTGCCCATCAACAAGGGAAGATACCGTAGAGCCCAAACACCCCAAGTACCCTGGCAGCTACCACCAAATTGCCAGCCTTGGCCTAGTTAATGTGACAATGTGTTGTAATCTAATATGTTGCATTAAAATGAGACATGGCATGAAACACAGACCCAGGGGTAGCCAGTTGATGGCAAGGCCCTAGTGAAATTCTGACCTCTGCCACCCCTGTGCTAACTGACCTCAGTCAGAAGTAACGCACCATGCTTACCCTGTTCTATGTGTGTGTTTTTTTTTTGTTTTTTTTTTATATAAATAAGAACATCTAATTAGATGCATTAAAAAAGACAATAGTGTTGCGGCCGTCCAAGCCCAGCCCAGAGCACCCCGGGAGCAGGCCCTACAGGCATCCTCACCCTGAAAAAAAAAAAACCCGGCCCAAGGACCATCATGTCTATAGGATAGCAGGACGGAGACACGACAAAATTTTGTATAATCAATACGATTACTTTAGTAATACTATTTATGACAGTAATAACAACAACAATAACAATAATAATAATAACAATATCAATAACAACAATAATAATAATAATATCATTATCATTACCATCATTAACAACAACAATAATAATAGGTGTAATGGCATCATGGCAGCAGCAAAAAAAAATAAAAAATGGAATCCTATAATGAGAGATAATATAGTAATAAATATGTCAGGAAGCATAAAATAACTAAGGTCAAATAAATGAATAGAATAAGATGTCAAATAAAATGATAACAATAACAGTAATATATATTTATGATCATACTTATATAACAATAATCCTTATAGTATAGTAGTAGTAATGCTTCTTATAATAATAATAATAATGATAATAATAATAGTCATTACTACCATCCTCATCATCACTAATAATAATAGTGTATTGTTGAGAAATATAATTGAATGTTTGTAATATTTATTTTAATCATATACCATAAATAATTAGTTAAGGTGTGCATCTTGTTTTGAATGAATATGTACATAGTAGTATTGTTATTGTATTATAATATAGTATTATAGTAAATATAGTATAGTATTATTAATAATATTGTAGTAGTGTTATAGTATCATTTCTTCTCTTGATAGGAATGTGAGAAGACATGAGGAAATATGTGTAAGAATGTGTAAGAATGTGCGTGAATGTGCGTGGCATCAGCTTCAGTTTAGGTCGAGGTTGAAATAGTTGAGGAATGGTTTCCAGTTTTCACTGGAAGTTTTCATTGTAGTTTACAATTTTAATACACATTGAAGTATTCTCCCAATAAACTACTAGTTTAGTAGTTTTATACTGCAAGTATACTTGTAAGTTTTCTTTATGTGAGCATAACATCATACTTATTTACTATTTATATTTTCTTACTTATAGATTGAAAATCCTTCTTATATAACATCATAAGTATAGTTTAGAATTTATATATTTATTATATTTGCACTTTAAGTATACTACTTTGTTCCTATTTAAGTAAACATTTTTTTATTACTTGAAATATACGTTTAACTGTAAATTTACTCTTTCAGTTTTAAAAAGCATTTTATTCTAGATTCATGCATTTCTTTTTTATCAACACTTGAATGTGGGTAAGTTTAATAAAAAAACAAGATTTTGAGCAAAAGGCGGAGAAAATCAGTGGGATCCAGATGGGATTCCGAACGATGATTAAAACACAGATGGAGTGGATCGAGTCCATCAACACCCCCAAAGCGTCACAGTCCTGTAGCTCGTCCTGGGTCAACATTTCATTCAGTAACATTAGGCGGTTTTGATTTGAACAAACTTGTTTCTGCTTCTTCTTCACCTGTGTTTTGATACAGAGATTCTGTACAAGCGTAACAGCGCCAACATCATATAATAGTGAAAATGATAGCCCACAAGAAACTTACGATCCAAATTGTCTGTGTGCTGCTTTGCAGAAAAAAGGAGAAAAAGAAAAATAGATTATGGTGGAGTAAATACTCACTGCATTTATAGAGTTTGTTGAGCTCAAGCGCATCATATTCACTCATTTCCATTAGTTGTCCGATCACATCTTGAAACTCGGGATTCTTGGTAATGATCGTGGATCCATCACCGTTGCTGAAGGCATTTTGATCAAAATGCATCACAGAGTGATAATCATATGGGGTGCCTTGGGTGATGGACACGTTCTCACTGGATTTATTGAAATAACTCTCATACCCTGAACATAAAGACTATTGCAGTTATTAAAGTGATTAAGTATGTAAAGCATAATTAAAAAAATTATAATAAAACAACATGGCAACCTTTGATGATGTTTTCATATCTGATTGTCACATAATCATCTCTGTCATATCGTGTCTGCTCATGGTAGAATCCCAGTGCATGGAGAAACTCATGCTCAACAATGGCTTTTATTCCACAGCCATTCCCAATGGAAAGAGTCTGGCCTCCAGGAGATGTGCGTCCGATATAGGACCAACACCTGCAAAATAAGTCATTCACACAACACATAGTCGGATAAAGCTACCAGTCTAATTATGCTGTCAAATTATAAGTGTCCAAACTTTTGACTGGTAAATAATAAACTCAGATATTTGAATCTACAGATTCAGTCTAGCATAGGCTACATCAGAAATGTCTGTAATATATTCCTAACCCTTCACGACTCTCCACAGAGATGTAAAACTCTTCTGCTGCTCTGGGCTTAAAGTCAATACATGATTTCAGTCTGAACTGCTCAAAGGCTCTCAAAATGACTCCTCTGTTGTTCAAACCTATAAACACAAACAAAACATAAGTGGAAAACAATATAAAAGTTACATTAAATATTTCAAAGTTGATTGAAGCATAAGTGAGGAATCTGAAATCTTACTGAGATTTACACTCAGCTCATAGGGGACGGGAATATCCCACCAGGACTGATTCCCTGGAGTGGCGCTCGCTTGCCTAGGCTTTAAAGCAGATCATTTCAAGTATCCGGATTTCATTTATATATAGACTTTCCTTCATTTATATATATACAGACTTACCTTCATGATGTCTCCTTCTGTGAGATTTAAACCTAATACGACAAGAGTGTTCAGTTCACAGTAAATATGCTTGAATAAAGCATGAGTAAAAGTAATAACTTATCAACAAAAATAGATAAAAGTGATCTTACTGCTTATAAAAATGTACTTGGGTTCTTGAAATGCTATAATAGTTTTACCTTCGTTTATATCCGGAATGCTCTTCCATTTTTTACGAATGGCTTTGAGAAAATTATATTGAAGATTATATTGGGATAAGTATAAGATGATAGTGTTGATGATAATGATAGTGTTGGCGGTAATGAGCAGTTAAAACAGGATATTTCATCCTGGAAACATATTATAATAACTTTACAACAGATGAATGTGACTGTACTGCAGAGGTGGAAAGAGTACTGAAAATTTGTACTCAAGTACAAGTACCGTTACATTGCTGAAATAATACTCAATTACAAGTAAAAGTACTGGTGTCAAAAAAGTACTTAAGTAGAAGTACAAATTACTCTTCTCAAAAACTACTCTGAGTACTAGTTACTCGTTACTTTTTAGCTGGCGATAGTTAATGTATTACCAATAAATATTCAACCAAATCATAGATTTATGTAGAAAATAGCTACTTTTAACAAGCTTTTACCTTATTGTTGAAGGACATTAATTAGTGGTCATGATACTGGAATTTCTAACTTCAATATGACACCTTGAAATATGTCAGTATTCAGTAGGCCTAGCCTATAATTTTTAATACCATCGGGAAAACTACCACATACTAAATATTTTAATATCTACATTTTTGTCCATCCATTTTGTCAAGGCAATCATTATTTTCAAGCATCGAAAGCACAACACTCATTGTAACAGTAATCTATTTGAATGGAAAAGTTTAATTCAAGTATTCTGAAGAGACACGTCCACTTTATACAGTGAGATTTTAATTTAGGCTTTTGTTTACATATTTAAACATTGATCAATAACCATTACAATAATCTAACTTAAATATTTACTCACTCAGTGTATTTGTCTTTACAATAGGGTAACGTTAACTGTTGCAATAGCTCACACACAGCACAAGGAAGCTTGATTTCAAACTGAATTTAATTAGCAAAAAAGACTAGATTTTTCATAACTTTTGACAACGTTTAATTCAAGAGCATGGAGAGATTGGAGCTGGACGTCATTTGAGTCTGCAGTGAGAACCACTTGGAGAGATTCGCCAATCGCGATTGCATATGACACAGTCCGAGAGCGCACACTCAATATCCGAGTCCAGTTCATTCGTATATTTGAGAGCTCGCGTCCAGTTTTTTTGCGATTACATGAATGTGCCCTCGCGTTATAATATTGCACTCGTGACATTTGCCATTAAAATATGCCATAGAAACTTACAGGTATTAATAAAATTATGCGTAATATAGGCCTACCTGCAATCCCGCGCTGAGAGGAGGCGGGTGTGTCAAACTCGCTCTCGCTGTCGTTGAGATGAGAGAATGAGAACGCGTAGCTGGTTTCGTATCGGTGTATAAGCCAAAATGAGTATTGACAGATATTTCAGTATTGATATGTATCAAAATATAGATATTTTTACAATACTACTATGTAGATTGTAGTTTTTCCAAACTTTCAGTCCAGCCATTAATCACTCTGAGCTCCTCGCCTCCTTCACTTATGATCAGCTCTTCAAAACCTGCTGCGACTGCGGCGGCTTTAATCCAGTCCAAATATCAGGGGTTTTATTGGTCCATTTACGATCGAATATTTTTATTGGCTACCGAAATGCCGGTCAAAGATTTGAATATCAATTCAAATTGTACTCAGTAACGAAATGTGATTTTACAAGTAGCGAAGTAGATTACTTAGTTTAATATGTACTTGAGTACAAGTAAAATTACAGATTTAAAAATATACTCAAAAAAGTACAAGTACCCAAAAAAACGACTTAATTACAGTAACGTGAGTAGTTGTAATTCGTTACTTCCACCTCTGCTGTACTGTACTTACCAGTTGGGTTCTTAGAACATGAGATATAAAAACAAGACAAAGAAAAATAGATTTAGCCTTAAAAATCAACAGCTGTATATTGCTTTAACAATGACAATGTGGACAATGACTGTCCACTATCCAACTTACATCTGATGCATGACCAAGAGCCAAAGCCAAGCTCAGCAGAAGAAAAGCACATACATGCATTGTCACTGGAAATCATAATGAGCACATTTGATTGATAAAATTTAATCTTGTCACTTATTAACCTGCAAGCAATTTACATTAAATGTAACAATACATATTTTTAATAATAATTAATGATTAGAACACCCAAGGAAACTAAAAGAGGGATACATACCAGTTTGCAGTCACTAATGAGGCTTTATGAGTTCAAATGTGAAGCGAGAGTCTTTAAAGCAGCAATGCCTAAAACCCACCCTGAAAATTACTGGAAAAACCAGCTAGATTGCAAAATTAACGTAACAGAAGTGTCTGTTTGTTTGCTTTGAGTTTGGTCTTTACTTAAAGATTTCAGACTCCAGCATCAATAATAAATATTTTGATATTTTAGCTGATAAAAAATCACTGTAAACCACATCTTCACATGGCTGGTTATTTGTTTGTTTGGTCATGCATTTGGCAAATGCTTTTATCCAAAGTGACTTACATTTCTTCATGCTTATAATATATTTCTACCTCATACTGTGATCAGAATCCATATCGGATCACAATAGGAAGTTATTTGAAACATTCGGTGGTGTCTGAAAGTGTATCCATTTTCTCAGCTTAAAACTCAAGGTTCTGTCATGAAACCGATGGCACAGGCTCTGAAATTCAACATCTAAGATGAGTGAATGTTCTTTTACTCCTTACACTGTGCATTATTGTGTGGTCTGCCTTTTAATTCTTAAATGAGCAACAGGACATATGTTTTAAAAGCAAGCGTCATGCAGGAGTAAAGCATAAGCAGCATCAAGCATTTGTAGATGCTGTGAGAATACAGCGACTTATATCGTGGAAATGAGAAGTTACAGTGAAACAGGCATTCAAGCATTTTCTAATGTTGTTTTAATTTTCAATGTTGAGTGAAAATGTTGTGAGAACAGTGTTCATGGAATGTCCTTACGATTGTATTTTTCCTTGACAAACATAACCGTTCTGAATCCCATCAGGATGTAGACTTTGACAAAAATGGGATTTTCTCAGAATTTTTAATCAAAATGTTTTTCTATTTATGAAACTTACCCACATTCAAGTGTTGATAAAAAAGGAATGCCTATAGCTTGAATAAAACATGTTTTTATTTTATTTCTAAGCAGAGGGTCTGTTCTTTCTTTTGATATACATCGCATGTTCAGATATTCATACAACAAAATATTCTGGGAGCCATGAAACATTTGTGTAAATTGCCAGTAATGCTGGCAACTTTAAAAAAAAAAACATTCAGGAATAACGTTTGCAGTCATATACATTTATATATTTGATATTGTAATTTAGCTCTTCATTTAATTTCATAATTAGTTTTTTTTCTTTCTTTCTTTGCTGTTAGGCTTTAAATAAGCCCTTTTGGGTTTTCTGCCTCTCCCTGCACAGTATATGTTTTTTATTATTGTATATATTTTATAATTGTGCAAATAAACTAAACTAAATTGAAAAATCTTCAATCTTCTTTATAGCTAATGGTGCACACTTTAAAGGTGTGATTTTTTTTTTGTGAGATATTTTGACCCGTTAGTGGCCTTTGGCATAACCAAATATGCTGCTCAACAGGTCTGAATTCTCTCCATTGTGTTTTCTTTCATCTGTACTGCAAGAGAATAACAAATTATTTGAAAAACCCATCATACAGGAATGCACCCATTCATGACAATTGTGTTGTTTGTCTTGATTATCTTGTTAGTCGCTTTACATAAAGGTGTCTGTAAATGTAAATCTAATCTCCTGCAGTTACGCAAGGAATGTGGAAAAAGTAGCGTCTTTTGTTTCAAAATGTTGTATTACATGTGTTACAAAACTGCAGGTTGAAGATCCAAACTTTTTTCTTTAAGGTAATCCTCAAAAACAGGCACAGGCTCAAAGACATGGGCAAACAAACCAAACATAAAACAAAGTTCAAGAAATAAAAAAATCTTATTTTACATATATATAACTATTAGTTAGCTTTAAGATTGATGTTATGATAACTCTTGGTGTGTTTGGCATGGTTATGGGTATGACCTCATCTACAAAACTGTTCTTAGAATGTTTTGTTAACATTCTCATTAAGTTATGAAAACGTTATTTCTGAATGTTTTTTTTTAAAAAGTTGCCAGCATTACTTAATCCAGACCTAAAAGATTAATGGTCTGGGGTCGGTCAATGAAAATCGGCCAGCTCGAGGGGCGGCACCCAGCATGCATTTGAAAATCTCACTGCATGCAATTGGATAAAACTACGACCAATCACAACAAGCCCCATACGCTTAGCTACCAGCGGAGCTAACTGGTGGATTAGACTCGTACAGTATCCGGTCGGCAAAACAGCAAAAAGGTCCTTCTTGCAAAGGAAGGATTCGAGCGCCGTCTTCTGTTCCTCTTTTAGGGAAAAAGCCAAGTCTAACTCGTTCATTGTAGCGGCCAAAGCCGTTTCAAACAACTGCTATTCATCCATAGCCATCTTGCAATGTTTACTAATGACTTCGACGTCACAGCGCTGTCGTCATCTGTTTAGCTCGCCTCTGGCCCGCCTATATCAGATAACCCGCTGTGATTGGTGCAGCTCAGATCGAGGGGCATATTTAAAGGACAATTCCGGTGAAAAATGAACCTGGGGTAATTAACATATGGTTACCGAGTCGATCGTTCCCTGGGATGCGTTTTCATGATAATCGAATATAAAGAGTTTTATCTTTAAAAACAGATTAGCTCATAACACTAGTATATTGGGCACAGAGAATAAGTAAAAGTAAATCGCTAGTTAATTCCACTAACAAGGCTCAAAATAGCCTCACACTAACATGGTAGCATAATAATAAATACATAAGTAATGTACTGTCTTTATAAAGTATCTTCTTATTAAACTGTCTGTACACTTACAAAGTTCTCAATGCTTCGGTTTGCATGTAGGGACCCTCATTATGCTACCGTGTTAGTGTGAGGCTATTTTGAGCCTTGTTAGTGGTATTAACTAGCGATTTATTTTTACTTACTCTGTGCCCCATATACTAGTGTTATGAGCTAATCTGTTTTTAGAGATAAAACTCTTTATATTCGATTATCATGAAAACACATCCCAGGGAATGATCGACTCGGTAACCATGTGTTAACCCTTTCACACGTAAGTTTAAAATATTCTGGCTGACCCCCCAGCGTGAGTTTTTCAAGGCGACCGTTATTTAGAACGTGTCACTTTATGGTTTCCATGGTGACGCGTCATTGCTTGTCACGTGACACACCGCAGCAACAACAGCGCTGAATGAATGATGATCTGCTTTTATGTCAGTTTTCCTTTTTAATTCAAAATATTCACAAATTTGTTAGCTATGGCATGAAATATCTGATATTCCGATTGTCAAATATATGCAAGTGGAAGTGTTTTGTTGTTTAAACACCTTTATAACGATCGCGTTAGTTGAGCTGTATGCGCGATGGGCGCCGCCATGTTAGTTTGTGCCGCAGACGCAGTTCAGAGAATCGGATCTGTTGGATTTATTTACAACACGTGAATTCTCCACTTCTCCTGAAATACATAAAAGTAAGTGGCTGGTGAACTGGGAGAAGAATAGAGTAAACTTTAAAGTTACTTACACAATGTGTATCTGATATGAATAAAACGTTATAATGGAAAGGATTGTTGTTGCCTCTTCCATAGACATCAGTGTGTATTTTACAAACTCTAAATGTATTGTTTTTTTAGTACTTATGTAAATGTATATGTCTGAAACCTAAAATAAGCATTATGTGGTTGAAAACACTGAAAAGGTGTGATATATGACAGCTATATGACAGCGCCTGTCTCTGGCTCAGCGCCAGCCAACGTGCGAAAGCACATTTGAATTTAGCAGTTGATCACGTGATGCACTGACCGTTCTAATCACACCGGTGTGATCGTACGCTCCAGGGACCAGCCTAGACTGATCACACCGGTGTGATCGTACGTGCGAAAGGGTTAATTACCCCTAGGTTCATTTTTCACCGAAATTGTCCTTTAATGAGCTCCATTGCTCAACGCCAGAGTAACTCGCTGAGCAAATTCAACTTGTGCTCTCGCGAGAACTCTGGATTACCAGGGTAAGCATTACTGGCAATTTACACAAATGTTTCATGGCTCCTAGAATATTTTGTTGTATGAATATCAGAACATGCGATATATATATCAAAAGAAAGAACAGACCCTCTGCTTAGAAATAAAATAAAAACATGTTTTATTCAAGCTATAGGCATTCCTTTTTTATCAACACTTGAATGTGGGTAAGTTTCATAAATAGAAAAACATTTTGATTAAAAATTCTGAGAAAATCCCATTTTTGTCAAAGACTACATCCTGATGGGATTCAGAACAGTTCGAACAATTCAGAACATGCTCGTCAAGGAAAAATACAATCGTAAGGATGTTCCATGATAGCCTGGTAATACCAGACTCTGCTACTTCACTTTGCTTCGTAGAGAGAGTCTGGAATAGCATAATAGAGAAGTGTTTTCTCTCTCGCGGGGGGGCGCTTGTCTGAAGTTTAAAATCATTGGTTACCCGTAAGCCAATCACATAACGTTTGGTTATGGCGTGTGTTATGCGCATGCTCAGCCGCATCTAACTTCCACTGTAAACACATGTATGATGCAAAAACTAAACCATCGAGCGAAATACCGGAGTGAACATGGCTGTGAACGACTTTTGCAGATTATGTGAAGTAAATCTACGCAAGTACGCATCCACCACGGTACAATCAGCGTCTACGTCACGGCTCTCAGCCCGCCCTCTGTTCGTTGATTGGCCCGGCTGTTTTCAGGCCGGTGGAAAACTGAAAGATACGCTGCTATCTCAGACTGACTACAGGAGCGAAATGAAATTAGCGGAAGTAGGAAGTCTGACGTAGTCAGGCTAGTTCCATGAACGTTGTTCTCATAACATTTTCTCTCAACATTAAAATTAAAACAACATTAGAAAATGCTTGAATGCCTGTTTCACTGTAACTTCTCATTTCCACGATATAAGTCGCTGTATTCTCACAGCATCTACAAATGCTTGATGCTGCTTATGCTTTACTCCTGCATGACGCTTGCTTTTAAAACATATGTCCTGTTGCTCATTTAAGAATTAAAAGGCAGACCACACAATAATGCACAGTGTAAGGAGTAAAAGAACATTCACTCATCTTAGATGTTGAATTTCAGAGCCTGTGCCATCGGTTTCATGACAGAACCTTGAGTTTTAAGCTGAGAAAACAGATACACTTTCAGACACCACCGAATGTTTCAAATAACTTCCTATTGTGATCCGATATGGATTCTGATCACAGTATGAGGTAAAAATATATTATAAGCATGAAGAAATGTAAGTCACTTTGGATAAAAGCATTTGCCAAATGCATGAACAAACAAGCAAATAACCAGCCATGTGAAGATGTGGTTTACAGTGATTTTTTATCAGCTAAAATATCAAAATATTTATTATTGATGCTGGAGTCTGAAATCTTTAAGTAAAGACCAAAATCAAAGCAAACAATCTGCCACTTTTGTTACGTTAATTTTGCAATCTAGCTGGTTTTTCCAGTAATTTTCAGGGTGGGTTTTAGGCATTGCTGCTTAAAAGACTCTCGCTTCACATTTGAACTCATAAAGCCTCATTAGTGACTGCAAACTGGTATGTATCCCTCTTTTAGTTTCCAGAGTTAATGGTCTTCTAATCATTAATTAATATTAAATATATGCATAGTTCAATTTAACTTAAATAGCTTGCAGATTAAAAAGTGATAAGATGAAACTTTATCAATCAAATGTGCTCATTATGATTTCCAGTGACAATGCATGTATGTGCTTTTCTTCTGCTGAGCTTGGCTTTGGCTCTTGGTCATGCATCAGATGTAAGTTGGATAGTGGACAGTCATTGTCCAGATTGTCATTGTTAAAGCAATAAACAGCTGTTGATTTTTAAGGCTAAATCTGTTTTTCTTTGTCTTGTTTTTATATCTCATGTTCTCAGAACCCACCTTGTAAGTACAGTACAGTCACATTCATCTGTTGTAAATGTATTATAATATGTTTCCAGGATGAAATATCCTGTTTTAACTGCTCATTACTGCCTGATGATGTGATTGCTCATCTATCGTCTTACTTTCATAATGTTTCACTTAAGTTACATTTTGTCCAGCACTCAATGCACACAATGCTCATTCCCTCTCTTTTTTGACTTCAATATAATTTTCTCCAAGTCATTTTTGAGAAATGGAAGAGCATTCCGGATATAAACGAAGGTAAAACTATTATAGCATTTCAAGAACCCAAGTACATTTATATAAGCAGTAAGATCACTTTTATCTATTTTTGTTTATAAGTTATTACTTTTACTCATGCTTTATTCAAGCATATTTACTGTGAACTGAACACTCTTGTCGTATTAGGTTTACATCTCACAGAAGGAGACATCCTGAAGGTAAGTCTGTATATATATAAATGAAGGAAAGTCTATAAATAAATGATATCCGGATACTTGAAATGATCTGCTTTAAAGCCTAGGCAAGCGAGCGCCAGTCCAGGGAATCAGTCCTGGTGGGATATTCCCGTCCCCTATGAGCTGAGTGTAAATCTCAGTAAGATTTCAGATTCCTCACTTACGCTTCAATCAACTTTGAAATATTTAATGTAACTTTGATATTGTTTTCCACTTATGTTTTGTTTGTGTTTACAGGTATGAACTACAGAGGAGTCATTTTGAGAGCCTTTGAGCAGTTCAGACTGAAATCATGTATTGACTTTAAGCCCAGAGCAGCAGAAGAGTTTTACATCTCTGTGGAGAGACGTGAAGGGTTAGGAATATATTACAGACATTTCTGATGTAGCCTATGCTAGACTGAATCTGTAGAGTAAAATATCTGAGTTTATTATTTACCAGTCAAAGGTTTGGACACTTATAATTTGACAACATAATTAGACTGGTAGCTTTATCCGACTATGTGTTGTGTGAATGATTAATTTTGCAGGTGTTGGTCATATATCGGACGCACATCTCCTGGAGGCCAGACTCTTTCCATTGGGAATGGCTGTGGAATAAAAGCCATTGTTGAGCATGAGTTTCTCCATGCACTGGGATTCTACCATGAGCAGACACGATATGACAGAGATGATTATGTGACAATCAGATATGAAAACATCATCAAAGGTGGCCATGTCGTTTTATTATAATTTTTTTTAAATTATGCTTTACATGCTTAATCACTTTAATAACTGCAATAGTCTTTATTTTCAGGGTATGAGAGTTATTTCAATAAATCCAGTGAGAACGTGTCCATCACCCCATATGATTATTACTCTGTGATGCATTTTGATCAAAATGCCTTCAGCAACGGTGATGGATCCACGATCATTACCAAGAATCCCGAGTTTCAAGATGTGATCGGACAACTAATGGAAATGAGTGAATATGATGCGCTTGAGCTCAACAAACTCTATAAATGCAGTGAGTATTTGACAGTTTTCCTTTGTGGCCTTTAATGTTTGGTTTGGTTTTAATTTGTGGATTCTGTGTAAGACTAAAATGAAGTTGCGGTTGCTGGATATCTCACCCGGACCAATATTTGAAGCCAGATAGACCAAGGACCATTGTGATGAATTGAAATGGTAGTGACTTGATTTAGTCTCAGTGTTTGTTTGTTTGCATTGCAGATTCCTCCATCTCTTTCCTTGACCACTGTAGTTTTGATGATGAATCTCTGTGTCAGATGAGTGTCTGTTCTGCTGCTGATTATGGCTGGCAGAGAGTGAAGTCAGTGAGTGGCATCAATGTGACTGACCACAGCTACTTGGGCAAAGAGGAGAACGGTGAGATCTATTATAAGAAATGCACTTCACTTCCAGCCACAGTTGCAGTCACTGTACCTCCCAGTTCCCCAAACCACACTCCTGTTCTCATGCCTGCAGGGACGTCTTTCTTCATGCACTTCAGCACTGAGGGCAGAAGCCAGGGGGACTCAGCCAGATTGGAGAGCAAGACACTGACCCCTACAAGAGACTGTAAAGTCCAGTGCCTGCAGTTCTACTACTATCACAGCGGGAATGAGTCTGACCAGCTCAACATCTGGATCCGAGAGTACCAGGATGAAGCAGACAGCAGAGGAACTCTCAGACTCATGGATCAGATCACAGGTCCGTCTCTTCCTGCAGAACTTTACTCATATAGGCCTGTGTTTCAGTGTTACTGACCGCTTCATTTCTTGCAGAAACCCCTGGTTATTACTGGAAGCTGCATCACGTGCCACTGAACGCAAATACATCTTTCCAAGTTGTGTTTGAAGGCCGTAAAGGATCTGGAAACTCCAGTGGAGGATTCTCACTGGATGATATCAATGTTTCAGAGACAGAGTGTCCCCTCACATGGCAGATAAGGGACTTTCAGAAGATTCTGGACAGTGGGGTTGGATATTTATTGAGTCCACTGTATTACTCCAGTGATGGTTATCGCTTTAGGGCTCGGTTAGCTTTGTTAGGGAATCAACTTTCAATATTTGTTCAGTTGGTATCTGGTGCATATGATGAGCAGTTGCAGTGGCCTTGTCCATGGAGACAAATAACCGTCCAGATCCTTGACCAGAATCCACACATACAGAAGCGCATGTCCTTTGAGCAAAGCATCACCACTGACCCAGATTTGACTCTTTATGGTTAGATCTTTAATGCAATCTGATTATTTATCTGTAATTTTCATGTGTTTATATGCATCATTTAACTTAGCTGACAATCAAAGTTTTTATGTGTAACTTTTAGGGTTATTTTATAAGCCATGTTGTGTTCTAACAGATGGCAGCTATTACTGGGACAATCCTCGAAACATTGGAGAACAAATCAGCATCAGCAATGAGTCTGTATTTCTGGGTGGATCAGCCTCTTTTGCGCTCCTGACAAAAGATGATCTCACTAGAAGAGAGTTTATCAAGGGTGGTGACCTCATACTTCTCTTCTCCATGCAAGGTAGGATTTGTGAAGTAACAGAGAACAAGTTCAACTGCAGTATTAAGAGCAACCTGGCGTTATTAGAATGATGATTGGACAGGAATGATATTTCCATTGTGTCTCACTTTATAAATGTTGTGTACCAATCCAGATATCTCAGGGCTTCTTCAGAAAGACTCTCTGCCCTGCCCTAAAGCTACAGTGAAGAACTTCAACGTTTCTACTGACGCAAGTGCAAAGAAGCAGGGACCCTGTGCCTCAAGGTGAATATCCTTTTATCCTCTGTTGTTCTCTTATGCAAAATACACAAATCAAAGAAAATGTAAAAGTACTCTACAAATAATCACTATATTTAACTGTGTGAATATAGTCTCATCTGTAAAGGCCTGTTCACACCGGGACGAATTTCGCGCGCGATATTCGCCGACGTTTAACGCCTCGTGACTAAACAAAGGGCGCCAATGTGAGTGTGCACACCGGCGCGAAAAACGCCACCGGTAAAAGCGTCATTAAAAAAAAAAAAAAACGGCTCGGGTTCGTTTTTTTGGTTTGACGCGCCGCGTCAAAAACTATCCGACCAATGAGATTGGCACTTTTGTTCACGCTTCTGAAGTTACAGTAAAACACAACTTGGGGGCACTCAAACACAATACGGTCTTGCCGAGCACACATACGTAACGGCGAAGAAGATATACGACAAGTAGCGTCTACACTGCCGGGTGCAAGGATGCAGATGCAAGGCAAGATGAATGTAGAGCTGCTGCTCTCGTTGGTGTCGGAACATAAAGAACTATATGACAAACACGACAGCGACTACAAAAATCTTGATAAAAGAAAAAAATCTGTTTTACATTAAGCGCCATCTAATGTCAGGGAATGAATTTGCATGTTCACTCGGCTCATCGTCAGCGAAAATCGCTTGGGTGTGAACACAAAAAACGCGTTGAAAAACGCTGGCGAATAACGCGCGCCGATATTCGTCCCGGTGTGTACGGCCCTTAAGGCTGGAAGCTTAGGCTGCTATTTTGAACTAATAATCGTAACAAAAAAAGCAGGTGAAGGATGACTTGCATAATTTGAAGAAGGTGTTCAGAGATAAACTGATGCATCTGATGATAAAACTCTAACAGTATTTTTGTTTGTTTCTTAGAGCACCTTCCACACCTCAGCCGATCTCTACAACTACAACTACACCATCTACAACTACAACATCTACAACTACACCATCTACAAATACACCATCTACAACTACACCATCTACATCTACACCATCTACAAATACACCATCTACAACTACAACGTCTACAACTACAACTACACCATCTACAACTACAACTACAACTACACCATCTACAACTACACCATCTACAACTACACCATCTACAGCTACACCATCTACAACTACACCATCTACAACTACATCATCTACAACTACACCTAGCACTACAGCTACACCAGAGCCCACTGAGGGGTAAGACTACAACATTAGTTTAAACTAATTCATTAAAGGGAATCCCAACACAACAGAGCATTGCTTTATGATGAGAACAGCAATCTGCTACGACAGTGAAATGATGAACAGGAGTTTCACGTAATAACTGTAAATAGTGCTGCGTATTCATACACATTTCCCAACTCAGTTCGGTTCCAACTCAAACGCTTTGAGTAACTTTGATTTGATTATGATGCATCTGGATGTGTTTCAGTTACAATCTCTATTTGCTTTATTTATGAATTGGTTTTACAACAATTGAGGACATCCAAAAAAATCTAAAAATGTTTCCAGAGCATCTCTGACAGATTCAGTGAGTTGAATTAGTGAAGGATTTGTGTCCTTTGAGTGATTCAAACAGTCTGTCTAATATTTACTAACAGAACTGCCTCAAAAGACCCGTTTCTTTGTGAAATGATTTATTGCATGCACTTTACAAATATATATCCAATTAAATGAGTAGTTTTTATTGCATTAATAATGTTTATCCTCCCATGTGTTCCTCTCCTCTTTTAGTAAATGTGTGGACATATTTTGCAACTCCAGTGCCAAGACTGCTTCCTCTCTGATCATCTTGCTGCTTTGCTTTCTTTTGCTGGAGATTTAATGATGACGATTCACCGTTATCACTGCTCTATGCCTGACCACACAAGATTTCAATGGAAAAACTACATCTGACTTCAGCCTTAAGTGTGTACTGTTAAATAAAGGAGATGCTCTCATATAATCTACAGTCAATGTTACTCTTAGCTTTAATCATAATAGTTACCTATATCAAGGGCAGGCCCGGAGTGGGTAATCGGGAGAATCGGGAGTATTCCCGGTGGGCCGCTTCACTTTTGGGCCGGTCGAGGATTTTTTTTGTTGTTGTTGTTGTTGTTACATTTCAATGTCACATTAGTTAACTTAGGATACACACGTTCCGCATTCTGCCACCACAGCGCGCAACTCAGCATGGGTTGTACCATGTGAGGGAGTTCTCCCCTCCCCTCCTATAGAAATGGTTGGGTCCATAGCCCGTCTTTTCAAAACGTTTTCTCAGGGAGGCTACCGCGGCTCCGCCGGCGCCTACTGATAGCTGGGCCGGCCGTAACGGTACGCGTCAGGGAGGATGGATGGGAGGAAGAGGCCAGGAGGTAGGCTATGGAAGCTTTGTTTCCGCCACAGAATAAAACATTTTAAAAGATAATTGCGACTTTTTATCTCGAGTTTACATCTCGCAATTCTGACTTTTTTTCTCAGAATTGCCTGAAATAAAGTCGCAATTGCGTGTTAAAAAGTCAGAATTGTGAGATATAAAGTCAGAATTGCCTGAAATAAAGTTGCAATTGTGTGTTATAAAGAATTGTGAGATATAGAGTCAGAATTGTGTGATATAAAGTCGCAATTGCTTCTTATAAAGTCAGAATTGCAAGATATAAAATCAGAACTGCCTGAAATAAAGTCGCAATTGCTTATAAAGTCAGAACTGCAAGATATAGAGTCAGAATTGTGTGATATAAAGTCATAAAACGTGTTATAAAGTCAGAATTGCGAAATATAAAGTCAGAATTGTGTGATATAAAGTCGCAATTGCTTATAAAGTCAGAACTGCCAGATATAGAGTCAGAATTGTGTGATATAAAATCATAAAACGTGTTATAAAGTCAGAATTGCAAATTATAAAGTCAGAATTGTGTGAAATAAAGTCGCAATTGCTTATAAAGTCAGAACTGCAAGATATAAAGTCAGAATTGTGTGATATAAAGTAGCAATTGCGTGTTATAAAGTCAGAATTGCGAAATATAAAGTCAGAATTGCGAAATATAAAGTCAGAATTGCGAAATATAACGTCAGAATTGTGTGAAAAAGTTGCAATTGCTTCTTATGCTTCTTATAAAGTCTAAGTGAATTATTATTTAACCTTTACATTATTTGTTAACCCATGGTATTAATACTAACTACACAATAGTACGAGCTGAATGTTGCTTCATTTATCCAATTTTAAAAAAGTGCTAATTTGGAATTCCACCATGGAAAAAGTGGGCCGGTCTTGGGCCTGAAACTCCCGGGCTGAAAAGTGGCCCCACTCCGGCCCTGATCAAGGGCGTATGTTTGATGTCATCAACAGCTTACTCATAACTAATAACATAATTTTGATTGTTCACCAACAACTTTGTGTACTTTATGATATAATATCTAAACGGTTAAAGATAATGAGGACATCTCAAGGATCTAAGGGTTTTCAATAACAACATTTGTGTTTTACTTTAAGAGAGCAACCATACATTGGTGTTGTTTTATTTTATTTCCTTTTATATTTAATTTCATAGTCATTAGTAATTTATGCAGTAGTCATTTGATTTATCATTTATTCATACTATCTATTCATATAAGATTTTTTTTATTTAGTTTAGTTTATTTGCACAATTATAAAATATATACAATAATAAAAAACATATACTGTGCAGGGAGAGGCAGAAAACCCAAAAGGGCTTATTTAAAGCCTAAAGCAAAGAAAAAAAAGAAAAGAAACTAATTATGATATTAAATAAAGAGCTAAATTACAATAACAAATATATAAATGTATATGACTGCATCAAGTTAATAACAATTATAAACAAACTAACAACAGATATCAAAAACTCAAAAACAAATTATATAATGTATATAAAATACATAAAAAAAAAAAAATTACAAGGCAGCAATAAAATGATTCTTTATGCATCTCATATAACATTAAATACGTTTTTTTTCTTTGCTGAATGGGATAAACAACTCACATTTTATTTACCACAACAAGTGAGAAATTTAGAAAGATGAAAATCTAAAAGTTTACTTGTTAAGTGACAGTGAACCTGTGAATTTACTTAAAAATACATCTTAAATTGCTCTGGAATGTTACCTTAACTTTAATATATCTTATAAATAAATAAAATACTTGATAAATATAAATATCAAAAATAATAAGAAGTTATATACAAATTTATATATTTTTAAAAGTTATATATAAATACAGAAGCAGATGAGGCATATGCATTTGATTGGTTTGCCACCCTAACATGTTTCTGAAAGATAAATTTTTAGTAGATAAAGTGCTTCCCCAAACTATATTACAATATGAAAGATACAGATAAATTAAACTATAGTAAAGAGTAAGAATACAATCTGTACTAACAAGATGCCTAACCCTCCTTTGTATACCGCTAGTTTTATAATTTTTTCTGCTCAGGGTCAATATTTTTTGTCACTAAAAATAGTAAAATTTTATTTGATTACATATGTAATAAAGATAATTTATTTAAATTAAACCGATTAGCATAATCAATTAGACCATAATTTACAATAAATAAAAATTTGAATGACAGAGAACTTTACATCTGTAAAGATTATTGGAGTAAATAAGTAGTAGTAAGGGTCCAAGAATGGACCCCTGAGGAACCCCACAGAGTAATCTTGCTTTGCTAGAATAGCAACCCGTAAAACAAACAAACTGTCTTTTATTAAAAATTACATTTTTCATGAAAAAAATCTTTTGTAATTTATCATGAAAATGTCTCGAGTTACGACTGTAACCCTGGTTCCCTGAGAACAGGGAATGAGACACTGCACTCTGAGATACTACTGGGAAACGCCTCAGCGTGACTGATGACTGAAGCACGTTTAATCACGGCAATCTCATTGGCCGACGACAGCCTATGACATCACTACTAGTGCGACCAGAAAGTATAAAAGGGGTGCCTAGAGAACATGTCATCCACTTCTTCGTCTGAAGTGACTGTTCAGCAGGCATCCCCGAGGCATGGCAAGTAGATGCAGTGTCTCGTTCCCTGTTCTCAGGGAACCAGGGTTACAGTTGTAACACGAGACGTTCCCTTCTGAAAGGGAACTGCGTCCTGAGACACTATTGGGCAACGAAATACCCACGCTGCCATGCTGAGGGGAGTGCATGCCAAGAAAAATGGCAGTGACAAAGCACCAGTAATGGTAGTTTCAACTGAAGTGTCCGAGCCACTCCTCCTTGTGGTCACACACTATGCTGTCAGTGACAATATTCCCTACACTCTCAGAAATAAAGGTACAGTGAGGGTACAAATAAGTACTTTAAGGTACAAATTTCACAAATGTGCCAGCAAAGGTACAAACATGTATCCAGTTGAGTACCAAAAAGTACCTTTCCAAAGAAAAGGGGTACACAATGAAATAAGCATGGTGAAAGGTACATACAGGTACCCTTTGAAAAGGTACGTTGTCATATAGAAAGTAATAGTTAAGGTACAACATTCACAAATGTACCATTAAAGGTCCTATCGTGTTCCCATGGAGACTAAGAAGTACCTTTCGGGTACACATCCTGTAGGGCAGGGTACACTTCCTGTGGGGTACTAAGAAGTACTTTTCAAGTGACAGGGTACACAATCCTCTGGGGTAGCAGCTACTTATGCGTGCCTTTTCTAAGACTGATAGAGCCTTTGTCATAATTTGTAAATGTGGTATGCTGAATAATCCTCTGTGATAAGTGCATAATTATTATCACTATCAGTTTTCGTATGTATTTTCAATTGTTTCTGCTAAGGGATTATTTACAGATTTATAATCGATTTTTATAATTATTATCATTATTGTTTTCATTTAAATACTTGTTGCATATATTTTGGGTTCTATAATAAGCACTATTGGTTCGAATTAATTCAATATATTATTATAGTTAAAGATGGATGTGTGTGCTTGGTTGTGCGGGCATGGGCACGGCATTGCGTGCATTTAGAGAAAGAGTTCTCGCAATACATTTCTTTCAAGATAAAGCAACACTGATGATCGCATCGCTTGAACTTGTTCATTAATATCATCCTTTACAGGTAACGAATGTATAAAATGCACACCATCATTGTTTTAGATCTTCATAAGAAGGACTGTTAACTGTATTTTTTATTATACCTTTATTTAACCAGGAGGTCCCATTGAGATTCAGAATCTCTTTTACAAGAGAGACCTGGCCAAGGTAGCAGCCAAATCACACAAATGCATACATAACAAACACCAAATTACATTTTCACGATAAAAGTACAAAATGTTAAAAATAAAAATATAAAAACACAATGAGACTCTTAAGAAAAACAAGAACATGTCTCCATCACAACACTCTTTACAGTAGTTTTAAATTCATTTATGGACATAAGGGTTTCTAACTTTAGCTCTTTTTGTAGATTATTCCACCCCCAAGGTGCTAAATAAGTGCTAAATAAGTATTGTTTCCTATGTATATGAGACTGTTGTGTCTGTAAACTGTTTATAGTGTTAACGATCTGTGCTGCGCACATTGTTAGCAAACGTGCTGTGATTAGCGCATGCGCCGCGAGTTATGCAGAGATAAAATGCGGAGATAAAGTACCGAGTATAGTGTTATTCTGCATGTTTTATGTTTTCCTTTATTCATTTAATTCTGTGTTATGAGTTTATTTCGTGCTGTTTCACTGATAGTGAGTATGTATGTGACGTCATGAGTATGTAGTTGAGTGAACTTGTGTTGTGATATTTAAACAAACGAACCGTCAACTGCAAAATAAAAGCCTCTTATTTACGAGACCGGTCTGAGAGACCTCCAGCTCACAGCGGGGTCTCTGAGCAGGACTGGCCGAGTGACGAGCTAGCGGCTGGGGCAGGCGCCTGCTGGCTGTCGCCTTACTTCATGGAGCTTCTCAACTCCGAAAACTTTTAAGCAAATTGTCAATTCGGCATCAATTTATATTCGAAATCTAAACAGTTCTTTTCTCGCCTAAAACATAAGTTAACTTAGTTATGAATAAGATGGCGAAAACTGTTAAAATTGTCCTGTTGTTGGTCTGTCTAATATTATGACTGGCTGTTTTTTCGCGCCGTTATTCGCGTTCTAGGTCAGTGGTCACACCTCTTTCTTTCACTCGGATTGACGGCAGTTGCCGGAGCCTGCAGGACGCTTGACAGCTCAACAATGGCCCTGCCAACTTTATCCTCAGATGAGCTGATCCAAACATTGATAGAAGGTGGTTTAGCTATGACAGAAGGAGAAGCGCAGAAATTCAGAGGTGAGTAATACTGTCGTTAGCTAACGAACATTTGAAAGTGACACTTGGCTGATCAGCATTTGCTAGCGCAGGTTAGCTACAGTTAGATCAAGCTAACATTATATCGGGACTTATTTGTAAGCAGTGTTGTGTTACAGTAACTTAACTACTTTTTCGGGTAAAAAGTAGTGTAACGCGCTACTACTAAAAATTTGGTAACGAAACGTAGTTCCTTTTTCAATTCGCCGCAACGTTACTTTTTCCATGGATATATTTGACAGTGACACTGCCTCAGCTGCGCGCTTGAGAGAAGAGAACGGTTGAGAACTGAAGAGAACGATTTAGTTTCATATTTATGTTTAAATTAAATCAAATAAAAAATTTGCGCAATATAAGGAGACAAATGGAGTGGGCAGACATGATTTTGACCACTTTATTAAGTTTGTTTTTGTAGAAAGCATTTCTTTAAAGTGAATTTAGTTTTGTTGTCAGGCTTCTGGGTGGATGAAGTAGGAGACGAACACGAAGATGATGAATTCCAAGGTTTTAATTCTCAATATTAAACAAATACAAACAAAAGGGAGCGTGCGCTCAGAACAAGGATAACCTAACATTAAACAAACCTAACATAAACATTGACCGACAAGTGAAGACTGAAACACTCAGGGCTTAAATACAGGGGAGAACAGATCAGGGAAACAAGACACAGCTGACAAGACTAACGAGGAACCAGGTGATACAAATTAACTAATGAGGGTAACCATGGAAACCAAGGAGTGGTGGGAAAACAGAACAAAGGAAGACATGTGACCAGTGACAAAAACACTCAAACAGAACAGAACTGTGACATAATTCCCCCCTCCCGGTAGGCGCGTCCTCGCGCCGTAGACAGACCAACAACTAGGGTGGGAGGGTGGGCGCCCTGGAGGCTGACAAGGGCGTGGCTTGGCAGGACAGGGAGCCTCCAGGGCGGAGCTGGCAGTTCAGGTGACCAGGGCGAAGACAGCCTTTCAGGCGGCCATGGCGGAGAAGACCCCTTGGGTGGCCATGGCAGTGCGGACCCTTCGGGCGGCCATGGCGGAGACAACCCCTCGGGCGGCCATGGCGGAGACGACCCCTCAGGTGGCCATGGCGGAGACGACCCTTCGGGTGGCCACGGCGGTGAAGACCCTTCGGGTGGCCACGGCGGAGAAGACCCTTCGGGTGGCCATGGCGGAGAAGACCCTTCGGGTGGCCATGGCGGAGAAGACCCTTCGGGTGGCCATGGTGGTGAAGACCCTTCAGGTGGCCACGGCGGAGAAGACCCTTCAGGTGGCCATGGTGGTGAAGACCCTTCAGGTGGCCATGGTGGTGAGGACCCCTCAGGTGGCCATGGCCCCTCGAGTGGCCAGGACGGAGCCCTATGCCCCCCCCCAAAAAAATACTTGGGAAAAGTCCCGGGTACCAGAGAGGGCTCGGTGCTGGGCAGATCCAGCGACGAGGGCTCGGTGCTGGGCAGATCCAGCGACGAGGGCTCGGTGCTGGGCAGATCCAGCGACGAAGAGAGCTCTGAGCTGGACAGGACCAGCGGCGAAGAAGGCTCTGAGCTGGGCAGGACCAGCGGCGAAGAAGGCTCTGAGCTGGGCAGGACCAGCGGCGAAGAAGGCTCTGAGCTGCGCAGGACCAGCGGCGAAGAAGGCTCTGAGCTGGGCAGGACCAGCGGCGAAGAAGGCTCTGAGCTGGGCAGGACCAGCGGCGAAGAAGGCTCTGAGCTGGGCAGGACCAGCGGCGAAGAAGGCTCTGAGCTGGGCGAAACCAGCGGCGAAGAGGGCTCTGTGCTGGACGGGACCAGCGGTGAAGAGGGCTCTGGGCTGGACGGGACCAGCAGCGAAGGCTCTGGGCTGGACAGGACCAGCGGTGAAGAGGGCTCTGTGCTGGACGGGACCAGCGGCGAAGAGGGCTCTGGCGGGCCGATGAGAGGAGGAAGATCGCTGTCAGTCACAGGCGCGGCGGGCACGACGCTTACTGCCTTGGTCTCGGCAGATCTGGCGTGAAGTGCAGGCTCGGCTGGACTGGCGTGAAGTGCGGGCTCGGCTGGACTGGCGTGAAGTGCAGACGGTGACATGGCGTGCCACGGGAGGAAGCTCTCCAGACAACAGGAGAGTGCCTCTCTCCAGTCCTGACCGGAGAGATCTGGAAGCTCCCTCGGGTCGACCTCCTTGGCCCCAAGCCGGTAACACGCCTTGATCGTCTCGTCATCCAGCGAGCAGGAGGCAGCAAGAGGAACAAACCCCCAGGTGAATTGGAACAGATCGCGGCTATCCCGAGCCAAAGCCGCGATCTGTCCAGCGAGCTCCCAGCTCATCTTTTTGGTCGGTCAATCTGTCAGGCTTCTGGGTGGATGAAGTAGGAGACGAACACGAAGATGATGAATTCCAAGGTTTTAATTCTCAATATTAAACAAATACAAACAAAAGGGAGCGTGCGCTCAGAACAAGGATAACCTAACATTAAACAAACCTAACATAAACATTGACCGACAAGTGAAGACTGAAACACTCAGGGCTTAAATACAGGGGAGAACAGATCAGGGAAACAAGACACAGCTGACAAGACTAACGAGGAACCAGGTGATACAAATGAACTAATGAGGGTAACCATGGAAACCAAGGAGTGGTGGGAAAACAGAACAAAGGAAGACATGTGACCAGTGACAAAAACACTCAAACAGAACAGAACTGTGACATTTGTATTAATTGTATCTTAATTTTAATCAATGTTTTATCAACCAATTGCCTGAATTAAAGAAAACTATTTAGTTTCATATTTATGTTTAAATAAAATAAATAAATAAATTATTTAATCTATGTTGATTATATGAAAAGTGAAAAGCATGAGTAAGATCATAATTTTGCACAATATATCGGGAGACAAATGGAGTGGGCAGACATGATTTTGACCACTTTATTAAAGGGATAGTTCAGGATTTTAGACATGAATCTCTATAGCTTCCCCATAAGCAGTGTGGTGCATTGACCATGACTTACCCCCGACAGCGTCCTGTGAGCCGAGCTCCGGTCCAGTTTTGGTCAAGATGAAATTAGTCCGGCAAGTTTGCTGGGGTCACGGCAATAAAGCTTTTTTCTTCTCAAATCAATATGTGTTCAAAAGAGTGATATATTTGCAGCACAAAACCGCTGTCTATGGAGAGGTCAGACCTTGTAATGGCTTGGCACTATTTTCTTCCCCGTCATATCACTGCGCGCTGCCGCTACCTACAGCCAGCTGGGAGCCGCGCACGTGTCACTTTGTTTACAGCTCGTAAAGAGAACGATAACATGTCTGACTACAGCAGCGACGATGACAACATTGACTTCGACACACAGCCAAAAGGATATCTTTACGAAGCTTCTTTATCTTCGCCAGTTTGGTGTTCACATTGAAGCCCAGAGCAATGAGCCAAAGTCGCCTCAGAGCAACATCTGCCACAGGAAATCTTTGAAATGTGTGAGGAGAAAGCGCCACATCTTTGTTTGTACAGTCCGGATAGTCACAAGTCCGCACCATTTTCTACAAAGCTTGTACAAACTGATCGCTCTTGGTGAGTAGCTATGTTAGCTCGTTCGTGTAGCTGTTCTGAGCACGTAAACACTGCTGTAAACACTGCCGAACAACTGAAAAAGTGGTGTGCGCCTGCGCAGCTCGCAGCTGGCTGTAGGTAGCGGCAGCGCGCAGTGATATGACAGGGGAGAAAATAGTGCCAAGCCATTACGAGGTCTGACCTCTCCATAGACAACGTTTTAGTGACGCAAATATATCACTCTTTTGAACACATATTGATTTGAGAAGAAAAAAGCTTTATTGCCGTGACCCCAGCAATCTTGCCGGACTAATTTCATCTTGACCAAAACTGGACCGGAGCTCGGCTCACAGGACGCTGTCGGGGGTAAGTCATGGTCAATGCACCACACTGCTTATGGGGAAGCTATAGAGATTCATGTCTAAAATCCTGAACTATCCCTTTAAGTTTGTTTTTGTAGAAAGCATTTCTTTAAAATGAATTTCGTTTTGTATTAATTGTATCTTAATTTTAATCAATGTTTTACCAACCAATAAGTAAATATAGCATGCAAAATAATCATGACATGTCATGGACCTGCGCGTGAACTGAATCTCGTCTCCATACAGTAAATGAACCGAAACTCAGATAAGCTACTTGTCTCACAGACCAGAGAAATATATAGAAAGCTTGAATATGTGTACTTTTAAACAAAATATATTTTTTTCTCTCAAACAAATATATTTTTTTCTCTCAAAATCTCTTTTTTTTTCTCCTACTCCCTTGATAGAGTGAGTCGTATGTCTGAAAACTAAGCTTATGTCTTCTATCCTACGCTATCAAGACGCGATTCGCACCGGTGTTGGAGAGCAGGGAAGCTTTATTGGCTGTTGCCGAAATTTAAAGTTCGGTGGATAGGGGGAGCGGAGCGGAGAGAAGCGGCGCGGGCGCTCTGCTCATCGCAGAGTGTCACACTCTACCCCATGATGCAGAGCCGGCTGAGAATAAAAACAGAGAAGTTGCCGCACACAGCAGCGCCAATGAGAAGTACTTTTTTCTTTTGAAATTAATACCATTTTTCATAATAAAGAGCATAAAAGAAATACCTGTTATGTCCTCCATAGTATAACTTTATGTCTACAAATTTAGGATACAGATATTGTCTACAGATATTGGGTTCTGCCCAAAGTCAAGCAACATAAAAGTAACGTAAAAGTAACGAGTAACGTAAAAAGTTACTTTCCAAAGGGGGTAACTAAGTAAAGTAACGGATTACTTTTTTAAAAAGTAACGAGTAACGAGCAAACACTACTTTTTAAAAGTAACTTCCCCAACACTGTTTGTAAGTTACCACTAACGTTCGTTACATGTAGCTAGTTGTAAAGATTGTAAATAAGAAAGCATAACGTTAGCTGACCTTAGCTAACGTTTGCCAGTCAATTCAGCTGGCTAGCTAGCTAGCTTAGAGTTGGCTATAGCTATCGTTAGCTAGCTCGTGTCCCTCATAGAGCCAACGTACTCAACTGAAAAGCTGAGTTAAAGTTAAGTTGATGCCCAAATAGTGCTGCAGCTATGTAGATAATCAATTATGTAAGTGTTTAGTGTACGGGTATTGTATATTTATCAGTTGAAGATGTTGGATGATATTTAATTCCATTTGTGCACGTGGAACTGTGTAACACAGTTTAACGTTAGAAGATGGCGTCTATGTTGTGTACGTTACAATTCCCGGGACTTCTCTACAGCAGTGTTTCTCAAACTTTTTTCAACATTGTACCCCCTTTGAATTGCTTTTTTAAGCCAAGTATCCCCTAACCAGTGCAAAACATTTTTGGTAGAACTTTTTTTTAAATTATTTTTATATATATA
Source organism: Squalius cephalus (assembly GCA_022829025.1). Classification (NCBI taxonomy): domain Eukaryota; kingdom Metazoa; phylum Chordata; class Actinopteri; order Cypriniformes; family Leuciscidae; genus Squalius; species Squalius cephalus. The sequence goes on along the minus strand of CM040794.1, from coordinate 17,942,052 downwards.
AAGAGGAAGAATACAGCCCCGATATTTACTAAACAGCATTTTTTAAACAAAAACATTTAAATGCTACATTTCAAATGTAGAATCCATCACTTAATTCATTCATTATTATAGTATAATTATTGTACGAATTATGCATGACATATTTTTAAATTAGTATTTTTGCAAAAAATTCACATACTCCAAAGTATCCCTGGGGTACACGTACCAATATTTGAGAAACACTGCTCTACGGTACAAATGAAATCTGTGGGAATTTCTGAAATGTGGACAACCAGTTACTGTGTATATACTCATAATGCATGAGTAATGATCAAATTCAAATGTGCTATTTATTCCGTAGAAAATGAAGTGGATGGAGAGACGGTACACCTGGGCTTAACTGACTCAATGCTAGCCCATCTATTCAAAGGCTTGTTCAAAAAGCAGGCCAAGTTCCTTCAAATAGTACGACAGATGCAAGAGCCTGGACACGGAGAGGCCTGTCCCACTCAAAGCAACACACAACCCAACATGGGTAGAGGCTGTCCTGTAACAGCTACTCACAGCACAGGTAGCCCTAGGTCTCCCACCTTGTTACCCTCTCATAATACCAATATACCAATATACCCTCCCCTTTATAAAATAAAATAATAATAATTACATGCCATTGACATTATTATCAATCATGTTAACATTTTCTAACCTTTAACAATTCTGAACAGGTTGGGATGACCAAAATATTATTTCATGAAACGAGTTATTTAATATTTTTTTAAATGTAATTTTATAATTACAATATAGATATTTAATTTAATTGTATCTTTGCTATTAAAAATAAGCAAAAAAGCAAATTAAAAACAATATGACAAATAGGCCTACTAAAAGAGACCAATAAAATAAACAGTGCTTGTCTGAAAGCCTATTTGTTCAGCGCTGAGTTTCCTACGTGCGTTTGAACGCTCCATCACGTGAACTGCGCCTGGACAGGAAATGCAGCGCGCTGCTCAGTCGTTCGTGTTAAAGGATGACGAGAGAAGATTCAGAGACCCTTTTCTTTACTTTCATGTGCGTTTTATGAAAAGCAAGTAAGTTTCTACTACTGTTGCATGTTTGTACTGCGTTGTGATGAATATTGTGAAATTTATGTATGTTCACGCGAACTAGTTTTATTTGTTGAACTGCGTGACTAATTAGTGTAGTCATGACGCCAGATCGTGCTGTAATATGCGACATGTTTCCTGTATGCAATAATTAGCCCTCTATATGTCGATTTAGACCTTATTTGTGTTAGTTATTTAGAGATCTGCTTCTGTGTTCGAGTGCAGTGCATTTACTGTTTATTTGGTGCTATCTGCATCGAGTGTTATAGTGATACGGTGTCATTTTTGCATAGCCACTTAAAGGTGCAGCAGTACAGATATTAAAGGGCATATAGTGACATATTTTGTTGCACTGTATTAACGTAAATTATTATTTTATGTATTGTACTGTTGTGAATGATGACAATGAGCATAGTATAGTATTTCTTTATTTGTTTATTAATCAGTTATTATTACCATTGCATTATTTCTTTTTCTTTCTCTCTGTTTAGACCACATACACTTGAACTTGTACATTGGCATCCTGACCTTGAAAATAAAGCTGATAAAGGATTCTCTGGCCGGAATCTTTCTGTAGTGCTCCCATCCTAAACGAACCACTAGTCCATACTTTACATTGGTCCTTCGAGCCGGATTAGGGTTCCACCGACACTATGGAGTCAGCTATTGATGGTCAGCAGCAGGAGTCATCAGACCGACCCAAGAGAGACCCTCGTCCACCTGCACATTTGGCCCAGTACGAAGTCACTTTTCTGCCCTCTCAACAGCCTGTGGTCCAAGCCTCCTCTACCCCTGTAGGACAACCAGACCAGGCTCAGTCAACCAGAGCTAGAAGTTTGACAAGTTACCGGTCAACTGCACATTCACGGCGGTCTTCTCAGTTATCTTACGGACTCCATTTGTTTCGAAGTACGTCTGATATACAAGAAGCTGCTTTAGAGGAGGAGATCAAAGGATTGGAGCTAGCTGACCTACAACAGGAAATAGAAGAGGAAAGGAAAGCTGACTTAGAAGCTGCAGCATTGGATGCACAAGCCAGAGAAGGACAGCGGCTACAAGAGGAAGCACATCTGGCTAAAGAGAGAATAGCTAGAGAGATGGGAAGACGCAGGCGCTTGAAGAAACTCGAGAAGGAGGTACATATTGCCAGTCTTGTAAAGACCTACCTGACAGGGACGAATGATGATTCCTTGTCTACGTCGTCAGCTCCCGCTACGTTCTCCAAACTACCTCTGCCATCACAATTGGCTCAACAGTCACCTCTGGTGCCATTGGTTCCCGTGCAGCATCCACCTGTGCAGCAGCCAAATCCAGCGCCAGTTCAGGCAGCACCTCTCTCCACTGTTCCTACTCAGATATTAGCACCACCTGCTAATCCCGTCACGAGTGCCCAGATCAGTGTTCCTGTCAGCGCAGCACCGATTGCAGTACCAGTCTCTGTACTTCCATCTGCACCTGTCTCATTCGTTCCCGTCCTCTCCACGGTAACTACCCAAGCAGGTGGAGCGTCACCGATGGCAAGGTCTTCTGTCACAACTAGTCTCCCGTCTCAGTACCTAGGGGCTCCAGCTACCAGTACAAGCTTCACAATGCCATCACGAGCAGTTACAGTGGCACCGCCACCTCCCGCAGTGCAGTATGCTCACTGCAGTATACCAACTGCAACACCAGTTCAGACGGCACCACCCTGGACTTACCCGGGTATGGAGACCCTGATTGCTACGTCTTACGGCATTCCCAAACCGACACTTCCCTTCTTCGAGAGTGGCAAAGAAAGTGATTTCGCACTTTTGAAGATGGCGCTCGACAACTTGATGAATAGTCACCCTCATCTCAGCGAGCACTATAAATATCAAGTTCTCCTGAGTCAGCTCAAGCTTCAGAGTGCTCTGCAGCTGGCCAAATCATATATGTATGACCCCGCACCATATACAGCTGCATTGGGAGCTCTGCAAGACAAATATGGCCAGCCAAGACAACTGGTTCAAAGTGAACTTGGAGCAATACTCAACTCCCCAGCCATTAAGTCAGGAGACGCAGAGGCATTTGACTCCTTCGCTCTCTCAGTCCAGTCGCTGGTCGGTATGCTACGCACTTTAGAGGGACCTGTTGGATACGAGCTCAGGTGTGGTTCCCATGTTGACCGTCTCTTAAGCAAAATGTCTCCTTCCCACAGAGATGGATTTGTGGAATATTGTCTCGTTCGCGGCATCCTGCAGCCAGGTTCAGAGCTCACCTACTCCCTGCCCGACCTCGCTGCGTGGCTCCAGATGAAGGCTCAAGCCAAGCGTCTTGCCAGTCGAGCTACTCTTCTCTACAACTCTACAGGGCCTACCTTTCCAAAGAGAGATCAACGTAGTTCAAAGCCCAAAGATAAAACAGCGTCAGTCTTCCTCTGCTCTGGGGAGACAGCCGACAAGGAGACCTTTCATTCGAAGTCCCAAGCTTTCAAACTCAGTCCTTATTGTCCGTTCTGCAACAATAAGGAGCACTACCTTAACTCATGCCCCGACTTCAAGAAACTGTCTACTGCTGAGATTAAGAAGTGGATCCAGGAAGGCGACAGATGTTGGAAATGCGGCCGCGGCCACAAAGCTACAGCCTGCACGCTTAAGCGCCCATGTAAGATTTGCAAAGAGAAACACCTTACAGTTTTGCATGACGCCATCCAAGAGTCATCCCAGAAAGTGCTGATGGTCAGTAATCCGAAGCCCATTGTCTACATTGAGCAGCCCAGAAGCCCTCAGAGAGTGTTGCTGAAGGTTGTCAAAGTGCTTCTGCATCATGGAGATCACATTCTTGAGACATTTGCAGTGCTCGATGATGGTTCGGAGAGAACGATTATCCTCCCACAAGCTGTAGAGCAACTACAACTCTCTCAGCATCCAGAGACGCTTCATCTGAGGACAGTCCAGCAAGAGGTGAAGGAACTGAAAGGTTCCTCAGTTAGCTTTCATGTATCCCCCATCTTCAAGCCAAACAAGAAGTTTTGGATTCAACATGCGTTCACTGCAAGCAGTCTGAGTTTATCTGAGCACACGTACCCAGTAGCAGCTCTCCAGAAGCGCTATGAGCATCTCAAAGGACTTCCTTTGACGCCCATCCACAGAGCTCAACCTCTGCTCCTCATCGGATCTGATATGCCTCAGCTTCTCACTCCTACACAGCCAGTCAGAGCAGGTCCATCTGGCGGTCCTATAGCCACCTGCACAAGGCTAGGCTGGTCCTTGCAAGGTCCTTCTGACATTATGCCAGTCTCTTCTCACCAGTCTTCCTGTCTGCACATCGCCACCGAGTCTTCATATACTGAACTCCTCAGGAATGTGGAACGCCTTTGGCACATTGACACAGTCCCCTATGTCAGTGAGAAGACTGCAACGCGTTCCAAGCAAGACCAGCAGGCGCTCCTCCTCTTACAGACAGCCTCCGAACGTGTATCTGTCAACGGTATCCAGCGTTACGCTACTCCACTGTTGCGTCGTCAGCCAGTCATCCAACTCTGTGCTCAGCAAGATGCCGTGATCCCTAACCTACGCAGCACTGAGCGCCGGTTGGCCAAGGACACCGTTCGAGCAGCCTCATATTGCAAGGAGATGGATAAACTTGTTCAGTCTGGTTATGTCGCGGAAATCTTTACAGAAGAGGCAGCAAAGTCCACAGAGTCGTGGTATGTACCTCATCATATGGTGCACCACAATGGAAAGGATAGAGTAGTCTTTAACTGTTCCTTCTCCTTTAACGGCCTGTCCCTGAATGACCAACTCCTACCGGGACCAACGCTCGGTCCGACCATGATTGGAGTCCTGATGCGGTTCCGATGTCATGCTGTGGCCATCAGTGGAGATATTAAATCGATGTTCCACCAGATCCGCTTGTTGCCCAGTGATAAACCACTCCTACGATTCCTGTGGCGTGACATGCAGAGGACATCTGAACCACGCATCTTCCAATGGGAGGTGTTACCATTTGGAACAACGTGCAGCCCCTGCTGTGCGGTCTTTGCCCTGCAGCAGCACGTCAGAGACCACGAACCACCAGACTCTCCTCTCATGCACGTGATCGAGCACTCGTTCTATGTCGACAATTGCCTCCACAGTGTGAGTAAAGCTGAGTATGCCAAGGTTCTAGTGAATGATCTGCGAGCACTTCTGAACAAGGGAGGTTTCGAGATCCGGCAATGGGCTAGTAACATGCCTGAAGTTGTAGCACATCTACCTCCTGAAGCGCAGTCGGCTAGCAGTGAGCTATGGCTATCCAAGGCCAGTGACAACCTCCAAGAGCCCACGCTTGGACTCTGCTGGGATTGTTTGAACGACACCCTGAATTACAAACGTCGCCATACTGAATCTTCAGATGCCACTCTTCGTAACGTCTACAGTGTCCTTGCCAAGCTTTACGACCCATTGGGCTACATAGTGCCATTTACAACAAGATGTAAAGTGCTTGTTCAGGACATGTGGAAGGCCAACATTGGCTGGGACGACAAGATCCAACCCGCTGACCTTCTGGAGAAATGGTCGAGTTGGGTGCAGGAAATTCCCACTTTGCAACATCTCAATCTGCCTCGTCCCTATGCACCAGCCACCGCCGATACTGCCAACGCAACCCGTCACATCCACATTTTCTGTGATGCATCGGAGCGCGCCTATGGAGCAGTAGCCTACATGCAGACGACAGATGACAGTCAACAAGTCTATGTCTCCTTCGTGTTTGCCAGATCGAGAGTCGCGCCCCGTAAGCAGCTGTCTATTCCGCGTCTCGAGCTCAGTGCCGCGCTTACAGGTGCACAGCTGGCTAGAGTGATCGAGACAGAGCTTGCAGTACCACCTGAGCACATCACTCTTTGGTCAGACTCCACAATTGTGCTGCACTGGATCAAATCAGAATCATGCCGTTATAAAGTGTTCGTGGGAACACGCATCGCAGAAATCCAGAACCTGACCAACCCTGTTCAATGGCGGTATGTTGACACTCTAAGCAATCCAGCTGATGATATAACCCGCGGACTTACTCTGCAAGAGATGGTACAGGATCATCGCTGGAACAAAGGTCCACATTTCCTCCATTTGTCTGAGAGGGAGTGGCCCAACATGCCCTCATCTGAGGTAGAACCAGACACCACAGAGTTAAGGAAGTCTGCCTTTGTGGGAACTGTGTCCAGCATCTTGCCAACACAACTTCCGGACCCCAGTAAGTTCTCCAACTGGAAAGAGCTTCTTAAGGAAACTGCTAGCTCCTTTCACGGGGCGGCTGATGCTAATACTACAGTACACTTTCCCGCTGCCGATTTTCTGCAAGCAGAGAAGCTGATGTTACAAAGGGCTCAAGAGGATTGCTTTGCTGAAGAATTGAGAGCTCTCAAAGCTGGACGTACTCTTCCTTCAGACAGTCGTCTTGCATCTCTGTCACCAGAATATGAAGGAGCCATGGAGCTACTCAGAGTCGGTGGCAGGTTAAGGCATGCTGAAGGACTAGACCTGGATACTATCCACCCAGTTATCCTGGACCCAAGCCATCCCGTGACGAAGCTTATCATCAAGGATTTTGATGAGTCACTACTGCACCCTGGGCCAGAACGAGTTCTTGCCGAGATCAGACGCAGGTTTTGGATCATCCGTGGTAGAGAGGCCATTCGAAAGCATCAGCATTCATGTCTGGAGTGCCGACGATGGAGAGCAAAACCCGACGTACCGAAGATGGCAGATTACCCACCAGCTCGGCTACGACTCCATAAGCCACCATTCTATTCAACCGGAGTTGATTGTTTTGGACCTTTCCAAGTGAGGATCGGTCGCCGCACCGAAAAAAGGTGGGGCATTGTCTACAAATGCATGACAACTCGCTCGGTGCATCTGGATCTATTAGAAAGCCTCGATACAGATGCTTTCCTGCTGTCACTGAGAAGATTCATCTCTCGACGTGGCAGACCATTCGAACTCCTCATGGACAATGGTACCAACTTTGTTGGTGGAGAGAGAGAGTTACGTGAAGCTGTTGCTGCCATGGCACCTCAGTGGAGAGAGCAACTCGCTGAACAGCAGATATCCTTCCGATTCAATCCTCCAAGTGCGCCGCACTTTGGTGGCACATGGGAGAGGGAAGTGAAGTCTATCAAGACTGCACTTCGCGTTGTCCTTAAAGATCAGACTGTTCCTGAACCTGTCCTGATGACAATCCTAGTGGAGGTCGAGGGCATAATGAATGCTAAACCCCTAGGCTACTTGTCATCAGATGCCTCTGATCCAGATCCGGTCACGCCTAACCTCCTCCTCATGGGCCGTCACGACTCGTCGCTTCCTCAAGCAGTTTACGACCCCAGTGACCTCGGGAGAAGACGTTGGAGGCACAGCCAAGCCATCGCCGATCGTTTCTGGTCATCCTTCATCAGTCACTACCTACCAGGGCTACAAGAGCGCAGTAAGTGGAGGAAAGACGGTAAGGCACTCTCCATAGGCGACGTTGTTTTAATCATGGATCCCCAACTTCCCAGAGCGTCATGGCCCGTAGGACGGATTACCCAGACTCATCCAGGAGCAGATGGACGCATACGAACTATCAGTGTTCAAGTGAAGGACCGCACCTACATTCGTCCAGTCGCCCGGCTCATCCTGCTCCCAGCTCTGGAGGACAAGGACGAAGAAGAGACCACCAAATAGACTTTCTCCTACTCTTTCAACTGCCATGCGGACAGTTGGGGGCGGCCTTGTCTGAAAGCCTATTTGTTCAGCGCTGAGTTTCCTACGTGCGTTTGAACGCTCCATCACGTGAACTGCGCCTGGACAGGAAATGCAGCGCGCTGCTCAGTCGTTCGTGTTAAAGGATGACGAGAGAAGATTCAGAGACCCTTTTCTTTACTTTCATGTGCGTTTTATGAAAAGCAAGTAAGTTTCTACTACTGTTGCATGTTTGTACTGCGTTGTGATGAATATTGTGAAATTTATGTATGTTCACGCGAACTAGTTTTATTTGTTGAACTGCGTGACTAATTAGTGTAGTCATGACGCCAGATCGTGCTGTAATATGCGACATGTTTCCTGTATGCAATAATTAGCCCTCTATATGTCGATTTAGACCTTATTTGTGTTAGTTATTTAGAGATCTGCTTCTGTGTTCGAGTGCAGTGCATTTACTGTTTATTTGGTGCTATCTGCATCGAGTGTTATAGTGATACGGTGTCATTTTTGCATAGCCACTTAAAGGTGCAGCAGTACAGATATTAAAGGGCATATAGTGACATATTTTGTTGCACTGTATTAACGTAAATTATTATTTTATGTATTGTACTGTTGTGAATGATGACAATGAGCATAGTATAGTATTTCTTTATTTGTTTATTAATCAGTTATTATTACCATTGCATTATTTCTTTTTCTTTCTCTCTGTTTAGACCACATACACTTGAACTTGTACATTGGCATCCTGACCTTGAAAATAAAGCTGATAAAGGATTCTCTGGCCGGAATCTTTCTGTAGTGCTCCCATCCTAAACGAACCACTAGTCCATACTTTACAGTGCTTAATTTCTTTTTTGAATGCTACTGTTAAATAGTAGTGTACTGTAGCTGAAAAAATAAAGTCTTCACTCTATAAAATAACTATAGACTGATTCTTAATAAATAGATAAATTTTTTTTCAGTCAGGCATTGGGTGATTGTATATTTTCTGTTAATCACACAGAATATTAGGCTGCTGGTCTGGCTGAATATTAGAATTGTCAATGGGACCAGTTAACTGTTTGGTTACTGACATTCTTCGAAATATCTTCCTTTGTGTTCAGCAGAAGAAATAAATTCATACAGGTTTGAAACAACCTGATGGTGAGTATATGATGACAGAATTTTCATTTTAATGTGAAGTATCTCTTTAAGCATACAATGACCACTCACAGTAGCTTTTAGTCAGTATAAAGCATGAAAGCATGATAACATGTTATGTTATGTTCTTACACTGCAGTAAATAATGCATTCATAAAGTGATTCTCCATTAAAGTTGTTTAAATGTGAAAAACTTTGTTCATTAAAGTTTATTGCAAATGAAGATTGTGGTGTGCGGTAGTTACTCTCTTTCCAGTTTTTTAATTTGTACAATTTAACTTCTTTTAAATCATTGATTGTGGGAAAACAAAACATTGCTTTCTTTTGCTCTCATTCTTTTCTATTTACCAAGGACATTTTTGCTACTTTATAGGTACAATGGCATCGTCGCTGGGCTGGTACCCCTAACGAGAACAAATTGGTACCATCTAATGGGGTACCTTTTTGTACCAGTGGATTAAGGTACAAATGTATTGCTAAGGTACCAAATTGTCTCTCAAATAGGTACTCTGTACCTATGGTAAGGGTACCATTGCTGTACCTTAGGGGTACTGCCCCAGCGACGAGCATTTGTACCTTTTTTTTTTTTACTTTTCTGTACCTTTATTTCTGAGAGTGTACGGCCACTGCCTGAGTTACAAGCTCAATGGAAATGTACCTTCATAGAATAAATGAAAGACTTGGACTAATCAGGGCTTGGAACCAAAATATTTATAATAATAGGAATATTATTAGCTAATTTATGACCAACATTCATTTTTTTTTAAAATCTGTAAATTTGTCAAATGGATTATTAAAAGAATTGTTTCCATCCACAAAGTCTGAAGCTAGCTCTTGAGTAATCTTCTCTCTTTGCAGCAACTTATTTCAAGGCAATAGATAGTAAAATTTTGGAAGAAACTGTACAGCATTTTAAAACATTAACATACGCCCTTGACATACTCCAAACTTCTTTTTCAAAAGTGTGTTTAACTGTTTAGAAGCTGATCTCTTAGAAGTGGTAAATAGGGGAGAGCGGGGCACATATCTAGTGCAATTATATGGTTTAGTTTTATTAAAACAGTGTATACTTTTTTCTTGATTTACCTCGAAAGAATGGAAGTGAAATGAAACATGCCCCATAGGTGGAGTGCATTATAACATGACCATATGACAACTTAAAATGCTATCTGATCTAATCAAAAATATATACAAGACAAACTAAAATATTTTCTCAATAAAATACATTCACTTTTTCATATAAAATAATAGCAAATTTTTTTTATAATTAAAAATAAAATAATTTTTGAGTTTGACAACGAGCACACCGGAAAACACAGCTATAAAACATAGTTTAAAACTTATACTCATAATGAATAATTTCTGAACATTGACTCTCAGTCTTTATTCACCTTTTTCTCATGTTTTCTCAATAGAATTCATAAAAGAATAGAATAGCAAAGCTTATTGTAACGCAGTGTGACAACATGCCCCGCCTGCACAAATAGAGATTGAGTGATCGAATGGAAATTAAGCGTATTTCAGGCAGACCACTGATCGCTAAACAATATCAGCTGACGTTCAGCTAATTGGTTACTCCACCTACTCTAATCAACTATAGTATTTAAGCTCATTCAGCGAATGCTCCGCAGTCTGTCGCACAGAGATTTACACCCACCTCCACCTCCTAGGATTTGTGTCTCAAGGAAGTATCTTGAGCTGTCTAGTATGGCAGCTCGAGCACCTTAGAGCCTGAGCCTCTCGCCAAATCCAAAGATTGTCAATACATTTTATTCTCAAAGTGGTCCTGACTAAATGTTCAGTGATATCCTCCAAAGATTTCTGAACTTTGGCTCAATTTTCTCTATATGATATTGCAACTAGGAAATACACTAAGTATCGTCATGCTAGCATGAGTGGAAGTATTTAAAACCTGTGTTACAACTAGCCCCGCGTTAGTTTGTGCCCCGCTCACCCCTACCTTACTTCTTTCTGAACTGTTGTTTTGCCCCTTCTGAAAAATAGCAATCTGGATAAGACTATATTAAGCAACCATAGACCAATCTCAAACTTTCCTTTCATAGGCAAAAAAGTTTTCAATCAGCTGAAAAAAATGATTGCGCTTGAATGAATACTTTGCAATTTTCAATCTGGTTTCCGACCACATCATAGTACAGAGACAGCGCTCATAATAATAATAAACGATATTCACCTCACTTAAGTAATCTCAACAAACAAAATGTAAGACAAAAACTCCTTAAATACAACAGTAATAACAACAGGAAAATATAAGTTGCATTTACTAAATTGTTTGTGTAAAGTTGACAATTTCAATGTTGTATGGACTAAAGAAATCTTAAGTCACTATAGGGGCTTTCGCACCGGATAGTTGTAGGATCTTAGTTATAGGCACTAGCCACCAGGGTGTTTCCCCGAGAACTAATGGTTCCCTTAGGAACGTTTTCCTGGTTGTTTTCGCACCGCCAGTAGGAACTCTTCAGGGCTCGACATTAAGGCTTGTCCGCTTGTCCGGGACAAGTGGATTTTTTTGTAGGACAAGTGGAAGTGAAAATTAGTTGTCCCACTGGACAAGTTAAATTTCAAACAAAATAAAATGCCATGGTACTTCACGTTATGTGAAGTACTCATTACTCAGTACTCTACTCATTAACTTACGTCTATAATTTTACAGATTTAATTTTACCGATTTGAGACGTCGCATCACTGCCAGATTCAAACTGTGCTTTCGCGCGTTGCCTGGCGCTGAGCCAGTTCTTCAGCGCTGAGCGCTGTTCAGCGCTGTCATATATCACAACTAAGCAGTGTTTTCAACCTCATAATGATTATTTTAGGTTTCAGATATTTAAATACACATAAGCACGAGTAAAACAATACATTTGGAGTTTGTAAAATACACACTGATGTCTGTGGAAGCAGCAATAACAATCTATTCAAATATAATTTGCCGACATGTGTTATTCATATCAGACAAACATAGTGGAAGTAACGTTAACTATAAAGTTTACTCTATTCTTCTCAGTTCACCGGCCACTTTCTTGCATTTATTCCGGGAGAAACTGATGAATTCACGTGCTGTAAATCCGACTGACAGGACAACATTGTGGCGCCCATCTCATGTTATAGATCAAGATTATTTATAAAGGTTTTTAAACAACCAAACACACTCACTCACACGTATTTGAGAATCGGAATATCAGATAGGCTGATTGATGACATAAGCAATTTTGTGAATATTTTGAATAAAAAAGGAAAAGCGAAATAAAAGCGACACATCTGTCATATAATTGTGGCTGCGGTGTATCGCGTGACGCGTCGCCATGGAAACATTAAAGGGAACGTTCGCCTTGAAAAAACTCACTCTGGGTGGGGGTGTCAGTTAGAATATTTTAAACTTATGCGTGAAAGGGTTAAAGAAAAGGTCGAAAATAAATATTTGTGTGTGCTGTAAAGTGGTTAGAAAAAAAAAAAATCGGAATCAGCAAGTCAAACTCAATGAAAAACCGGAATCGGCCTAGAAAATTGTAATCGGTGCATCTCTATGTCTACAAAATTATTTTAGATATAGTATACAGTAAGTCTAGCTAGCTTGCAAATACTGAGGATACCTACAAGAGTCACCACTTCCTCTGGTGATACACTGCACACCAGCGTGCAAAGTATTACTTTGTATTATGGAGTCTGGAGATCTGGAGTCTGGAGATCCTTATTTCTTGTTGAAGGGGAACTCTGTTCTTGGGACACGTTCCTTTCTACTGTTTCAACTGAATTTTATTAATATTGATAGTGTTTGGATGCTTTCAATGGTTTGTTCGAATTCTGCATTAGCAAAACACAAAAAAATAAATAAATTATAAAATTATAAATCTTTACCCGGACAAGTGACTTTTGTGCATGGACAAGTAAAACATAAATTTACTTGTCCGAAGGACAAGTGCCTCAAAAAGTTAATGTCAAGCCCTGCTAAAGTGACGTAAGCCAAGCTTGTTGTTGTGACTTTTATTTTGACGGCACTGAGAACGACTGAGCCTGAGCAAATAAACAGTGCTCGCATTCTCCGAGTTCATTAGTTTACAATCTGTCTAACAGTCCTGTCTAATACGTTATTATATTGAACTGTTATACATAGATAGTAGACAGTATATGAATAGTTGTTAGCGTATGCCGTGTGGTTGATGTCCAGTGTTACTGAACAGAAATACATAATCATGTTTGGCTGAGTCTCCTCAAAGTTGCATTGGATTTTCTCCTCAGTGTAAAGGTTAAGAGATCTATGACTGTTTCCATGTTCATAGAGTTAGTTTGTGGAGTAAATATATAAGCTATAATCTGATGAAGGACCTGCGCCTGGACACGACGACAACACAGTCCTGAAGTGTCAACTAGTCTCTCCCCTGTGAAGGCCTCCCTCCCTTTACCTCTCTACAGATAAAGCGTTGTCGGGATAATTCCGGTTTGCGTGGCTACACGGAAGCAATAAAAATTCTGTATTATACATTTTAAGGCCAGACAAGTAGTATGTTGAGGGTTGATTTGTAGAAGGTAAAACATTGATTCTTGGGTTTTAAATACAACAAAAACGCCAGCAAACGCTCGCTTTTATCATGTTTGTTTTGCGATCACGCTAGTTTCCAGTGATTTCTTTCTGATTAGTTTTCTGATAAAACTTTCATTTTTTATTTTTTTTATAAAACTTCTATTTGTTGGTGAAATGATGGGTTTGTGTGACGTTGTTCCAGAGAGGCGTGTTATGGGCATGTTTTAGTGAAGCACTATTAACTATTAGCCCGGCACGGCCCGTTTGAAGCCCTGGCTCGCTCTGGCCCGACAGTGGAAACGCGGCTATTGTCCTGAAACAAACAACAACAGTTAGACAGTTTTAAAACATGAAACTTACTTTGACAACAACATATATGGTATATGTTGTAAGCTTTTTTGTGATCTTGCTGCCTCTCATGTGTTCAAGTACATTTTAAACAGTTCAACGCAGACGCACAAGCTGTTGTCGTTGTAACGAACAATAATACTTGTGACACTTACTTAAAATACCCCCCATCTAAGCCTAAATGACTAAATGTTAAGAATGAAATGAGAAAAAAAGGGAGAGCACAGATTTTTTTGTACGTGTTTAAGATCACATATATGCTCACTCATTTCTGTTTATTCTAACTACAGGACACGTGCTTTCCACACAGACACTTTATTCTGACACCACACTAAACAGGTCCTTAATTTTAGCTTGAACTAATTTAAGTGTGTAATTTAATCATTCAATTTCCTTTACATTTTCAGTTTTATTAAACTTAAAGTTTAGAATCAAACTGCCTTATGTTGTGTATGCAGCTGTGCAGTGAAAATGACCGAATAGCACCACCTATTACACCACAGAGTCCAACCAGCACTGATACTAGTACCGGTTTGAACCAAGGACAGCAGTTAGGGGTGTGCGTATGGCGTTATTTTTTAGTCAAAAGTTATGAGCGTGTAAGACATGCTCACGAGGCACGAGCACATTATGTTATTTCACACGTGCAAAAATGAACCTTCAGCTGGCATGATAAAAGTACTCGCGTACAAATTCAACAACCGAGAGGTGTACAGGTAGCTGTGAGCGAGCGCCTGGCATACTCTCATAGGTTAACTCTGCTTGTACAGTGGAATCCTGCTCGCGCGCAGCGGGCTTCTGCTCGCGGAAAGCTGTTTTGCTCGCGCAGTGGATTTCTGCTCGCTCAGCTGATTTCTGCTCGCTCGAGTCTACACGACTTTTGACAATTTGGGGGCGGAAACCAAGGAGGGCACTGACCCTCTTATGATTGGTCACTTTCATCATGGAAAATCTTGGGAAATCCTGACCCCGCCCACCTTCAGACGCAGCGCGAGTCACTCAGCTCGCTCTGCTACTCCGGCTATCTGTATATTTTAGACAACGAAATATGTGATAAAACACCATACTAACTATTTTCGTTTTCATTTAAAGAAATCTTAAACATGATAGCCACACAAATGTGGTTCATGCAACGCGTATTGATTATATTCACTGCACATAACGTTTGCCTATATATATAAAAAAAAAATATATATATAAAACACAAACCTGCCTCTTTTCGTTTTAAATATAATATAAAAACATTAAACATTTTAATATGGCCCAGGCAATATGTGCATTTGTACTAAACAACAGATTTTGCAGTAAACAACATTACAGTTTTTAAATTTTTAAATACAATTATTACAATTTAAAATGACAAAACTCAACCCAGTCTTTTTGTTAAATTTCAGTTTTATCAATATTAGCCATTATAAAAGTATAAGTAAAAGGTATTAGAAGCTATACAAATAAAGCAAACAATTCAGTCAAACATACAAAGTCAGCGCTCTAAGGCCGGTTATGAATGTAATTTGATACGTATGACTGATCATGCCCAAACGCGCGTTCAGTCTGTGTTCAAAGTCGGTGTTTAAAATCTGCTGCGATGAAAACAGTCAGAGAATGTGTCAGCTAGTCGTGTGTCCCCAGCATTAGTCTGCTATCAGTGGCTCAAACCTCCGTTACTAACTCTAAAATGACGTTTTGGAATTAGCAACGGAGGCAGTGGATTAGATGCGTAAGAAATTAGTCCTACATACAAGAGCGGTTTAATGACAAAAACTTTACAAACGTCTTGAAATACATAATCTGAACAATGTTTTGAGGTGTGGTAACTGTAGTATAAGCGGAATAATTGACTTCAGGCCGTTGAATTATTAGAAAAATAATGCACACCCGAGGTGAACAGCCACTCCGCTTTGCGTCGTGACCTCATTACCACCTCGGGTGTGCATTATTTTTCTAATAATTCAATGGCCTGAAGTCAATTATTCCTTACATAGCTTCTTATACCTTTTAGGCTACTTATACTTTTATAATGGCTATTATTGATCATTAAAACTGACATTTAACAAAAAAAAAGGTTATGTCATTTTATTTTATATATTTAAAACATATAAAATATTTTATTATACATGTTGCCTACATTCTCTTCACTGTATGTAGGCCTACATATAGGCCTATAATAAAATAAAATGACACAACCCTGTCTCTTTTTGCTAAATGTCAGTTTTAATGATCAATATTATAATGCTTTTTATGTATCATATTTTTAAAATGAAAACAAAAAAAGTCAGGGTTGTGTTTTATATTTCGTGTTGTTATAGATATATGTGAAGATAATCAATTGCGCTGCCTGAACCACATTTGTGTGGCCATTAATATGTTTAAGATTTTTTTAAATGAAAATGAAAAGAGGCAGAGTGGTGGTTTATAACATATTTTGTTTTATTGTAGCCTAAATATACATAAAGAGATAACCGGAGTTGCCAGAGCGAGCTGAGTGACGCTATCAAGTACGCCGCTGTTCATTTGCAGAATTATCGGACTTGAGTCCTTCCGTCCTCGGGAGTTCGTTCTCCTGAGTCGAACTTGTCAAGTCCGAACTACCAAGGACTCAAGTCCGAGGTTTGCGTACTTGGTATTGAGAAACGGCCTTAATGTTAGCAAAACGTTGCTGGAACATTAGCACAACATTGCTGGAACATTAACTTAAGGTTAGCACAATATTTCTGGAACATTAGCACAACATTGCTGGAATATTAGCATAAAGTTGCTGGAACGTTATCCTAAGGTTATAATAACATTGCTGATACATTATCTTAAGGTTAGCATAACGTTACTAGAATGTTATCCTAAGGTTAGCATACCGTTGCTGGAGCGTTATCTTAAGGCTAGCATTGCGTTGCTGGAATGTTATATTATGGTTAGTATAATGTTTATGGAATTTTCTTTCCCCCAAAATTTTATTAACAATACAACATTTAAAGAATGTTTATTTGGAACATTCCAAGAAGATTAAAATGTCCACTTTCTCTAATGTTATTTTAAGGTTAGAATATTAAGAATAATGTTTCTACATCATTCTTTCAACTTTATTTTTTTACACAACCATGTGAATTACAAGTGCCCACTTATTATATAACTGCACACTTTTACAGCACATCAAAAAGTTGAAAATGATTATTTATTAAAATAAATAACAACAAATATTATCATAACATTTTAATGAACAGGAAACAGTTGTTCTGGTGCCAAACTAGCACTGTGGTCCAGTCTCTACATGCTCTGTCTGTAGAGTGAACAGATTGACTGATGTTACTAATGGTGATTTATCATTTCATGAACATTTAATAATAATAACAGTGTGGCTACTCCATAAAAGTTAACCCTTAAGTTATTTAGGCTGTGCTTTGTGTACTATAAATATTAAATCACACAAGATTCAAATATAGCTTACAAATGTAATGGAATTACAATGGAAAGGTTCAATTTCACATCGTAAAGGATTACACCTGAAAATGAAAAGAAAACATGCAGGAATGTTACTCACCCTTGATTCCCGATGAGGAGCGTACTTCAAGGTGTCTGAAATATACTCTTCTAATACCTTGACGGACACCTTCGGGTACATCTTTTGGCAAGCCTCTAAAAAGAAGTTTACATCATGGTTTAGTGGAACGTCAGTAAAAATGTTGGGAAAACATGGACCTAAAAAGAAAAAAACTATTTTTGCGATCAGATCACTGAAACCATATGAAAGTAGTCAGAAATGCATGTGAGCACATTGCATTGTAGGGCTGTGTTCAAAATATCAATATAAAGCTGTATCGTCACATAATCCTTGCTGATATGAAAACTGCTGAATACCTCTGATTCACATCGGGTGGGTCTTTGCATTAGCGTTGTGCATTCAAATTGTGTAATGAACAGCTAGCTGTGAATCATCCCACTTATATCAGGGTCATTTGCAAGCATTTACTATTTAAAGCTGTTATTGATGTTTGCAGCACAATATTTGACTGGGAGACTAAAAATGATGGTTATTTTTGTCAAGTTATGACTTGTTAGGTTTAGCATGTTCTGTCCGCTTTTAATCAGACACAGAGATAAAGTAGTGCATAAGATTACATTTATTTAAATGAATTAATAGCATTTATTTAAATTCTCAAAAGAGAAAGAGATTTGTACCAGTGTCTGTTTAGTGTCTCTCTCTATTAACGGTGAAGCTATGCGTTTAATTAAAAATAGTGATGTAACCCCCGCGTTGCTGAGAAATATAATGTAGCGAATCAGTAGCAAAGCTATTTTATTATATTGTTGCATGTCACACGATATATTGTTACATCCCTAGCACTTTTAAATTTAAAAAGCACATTAATATAAAACGGTGATTCAACTGACTTGGAGCTACCTGTGCATTAAACAGTTTTGTGTTGTACAATAACACACGGATTAAAGTGAAAATGGTAGCTGCCCAACTTATCCTTTTCATTTTTTGAAATTTTTTTTTTTCTAGTTTAGAGCTTTATTAATCCCCGTGGGGCAATTAGTTTGATCTTACATGGTGCCTCACATAAAACACTGATCACATAAATTCAAATACTTAAAAACAAAACAAAAAATAAAAAACACCTAAGTTAGTCACGGTAAAATTAGAAACAAAATCACGGTAGTCATTCAAAGAATCTGGTTTAGCTTTTTTAGGTATTGGTACAATAATTGAACTTCTCCACATATCAGGTACCAACTCTTGATCTAAGGACGACTGAAAAAGTAAGTGGAGAACTCCACTGAGCTGATCGCGCAGTATCTCAGTGTTCTGCCACATATACCGTCTGGACCTGAGGTCTTATTAAGCGGTGTGGCCTTCAACTGTCTTAATATGTTAAATGGATTAATTTAAAGATTATTAGAAATACTCAAGGTATCTTTAAAATTTGTTATCTCATCAACAACAGAGGATGTACCCTCCTTCCTTCCCGTCATACTGTACTGACTCCAAACACAGTTGAGCGCAATTGCTCTTAACACCCTCCGGACGGCGTCTCCAGGCGTTTTGCCTCCAAGAAGGCTAAGGTGATGGACCTGTAATAAAAAAAAGCCATTATTATTTTTGGACAGATAGATACTTCCATTCCTATTCCATGTTTAACTATGGACACTAGCATTTCAATTGCTGAAAAGTAAGCCTGTAACTAGTAAGAAAACTACCACATTTTCCTGGAAAACAAGACGCACCAGGTGAAAATTGTACGGTGAAGAGAAAACAACAGAAGTTGCCTTTTATAATTAAATTATATAATATTGTATACTATATTCATCAAATAGTAACAAACAGTGTCACATTACTACACGTGAAAATAGTATTATGATTAAAATGTCTTATTCCACCTTCATGTTGAGTTTCCTTGTCAGACATGGGTGTTTCTGGATCTTGGGCACTTTGAAGACCTGAAAAACAAGATTCCAAAAACATGGTTCCTGGAAAATTATTCAGGGATGCTTTATTATTATTATTTTTTTTCACAAAGGTTGGTGTAATAGTAGCACTCATTTTGTTGAGTGGTGACACATTAGGGTTGGGTATCGTTTTTTTTTTTAAATGGTACTGGTGCCTAAACCGATACTTTAATGTCATTCACCATCGTTTTGAGGCTCTTTTTTTTAAAAGAACGGCTTCTTTATCTAAATAAATTAAATAAAAAATTCTTAAAATTGAACCATATATTAAAATGGTATACTTGTATAAATATAAGTAGCCTAAATACAAACACAACAAATTCATATAAATTCACAATAAAACATAAATTAACCTAAACCAACTACAATCATTTAACACTAAATAACAGTTACAGTACAGTACTAATAAACGGAGCAATTCAAATAGGGTCCTCATACCATCGGTGCTCTGGCCCTAATAACAGCAAAGTAGTCTGTATTCTTGGTATGCCTCAAACCAGCTTTAAATTGCAGCAATTCTTTAGCAGAAATATGACCACATTCTTTGCCTTCTCTGGCAAAATACGACACCTCTCCTAACTTATTGCATGTCTTACACAAGGTGAGTGTTATTTTACAACGCATCACCTTAAAAGTGATAATGCTTTTTACGTCCTTTTTCGAAGAACCAAAGAAAATTGGCCAAACATATCGGACGCCCTGATTTCCACATATCTGCATCAGCATCGGCCAGAGAAAACCCCATATCGGTCAACCTCTAAAAGCAACCAAAAAAATAAATAAAATAAAATAAAATTCTCCCCTGTCAAATTTTCAGAAAAGTATTTACCACAATCCAGCTGTCTCATATGTGTAGCTGGAGGTCGTACTAGTCTCCGTGGAGGTTCCTCATCGCTCTCCAGGTTTGATGTCACTGTGGCCTGGTTGGCTTTCAGTCTGGCTTCCTCATAGCTATCTGGAAAGAACATGGCAGCTTAGTTTGACCAGTAAGAGAACAGTATAAACCATGTATGTGACATATGTTAGAAAACTTATAATACATCCTAAATACCTGTAAAATTTTTGGCCAGTAGCAAAATATACCCTGTTGAGAGCAGATCTTCATATTAACCCTTCAAAATGGACATTAGCTAAAAAAAAAAAAAAAAGGATTTAGTAAAGGTTGTTCATACAAACTTATGGGGCACTATTGATTTCTAAAAGAAAAAGAAAAAAAGCCCACTATGTTAGTCAATAGTGCCACTAGTATCCATTTGGTTACAAAAATTCTTTAAAATATCTTACTTTTTTGTTCAGCAGAATAAGGACTTTTATTCAGGTTTGGAACAACCTGAGGGTGAGTAAGGGCAATTTCACACCTGAAAGTCCGCACCAAGGTCCGAACCAAAGATCATGTTTTGATACATTGTATACATTCGGTTAGTTTTGGTTTGGTTTCACATTGCAATTATGCGAGCGCACTAAAGAACTTTACATGACGTATTTGCGTCCTGTTGTCATCATATGGGCTGCATCTTGACATTGATTGGTTTGAAAACGAATGTGCATCTGACGTCAGCGAGTTGTCAATTCGAGGCAATAAAACTTTGACAAAAATGAATGAACAGACGCATATCGTTGCCACTATACTTTTGTTATTATGGCATTACTCCCTGCAGCACCAATTATACTCGAGGCTACAGTAGTTCACATTCGCCAAATGAACATCCTCGTTGTGTGAACATTTTATTGTCGCCGTCAACTTCTGCTGTGGGCAAATCAATTCGAAAATTACTGCACGTAAGACATTAAAACATTTTTTTTAACGTACACACCCCCTGTCACGGATGCACACGGGAAGCAGGAAAATCCAAGTGCAGTAATTTATTAAGAGGGCAATCCAACATCGTTGTAATCCATGCAGAGGTCAAAAATCCAGAGAAGCAATCCAAACAAGAACAGATATAAACAGACAAGAAGTGTGGTGACACAAATTAACGACTCCGTACACATACAGAAACAGGCAGAGAATAAATACACACAGATCTAACAGGGCTAACAATGAACAGCTGGGACAGATTACGGGCAACAGCTGAGTGTAATGAACAGTGATAAGTGACAGACAGAATGCTGGGAATTGTAGTCAATGTGAGGGACACCGTGAAAAACGAGACACAAACCAGACACTGTGACATAACCCCCCCTCTACGGAGCGGCTACCAGACGCTCCATGACAACCCTAAAACACAACACAAGAGTTCAGGAGGGAGGTGGAATGGTGGAGGATCAGGGGGAGGGAAGGTGGGCCAGGTCCATGGGGGGAAACGGGGACAGGGAGTGACAGTTCATCTGGCGGCCAGAGCGGAGACGACAGTCCCTCGAGCGGCCAGGGCGGAGACAACCCCTCGGGCGGCCACGGCGGAGACGACCCCTCGGGCGGCCACGGCGGAGACGACCCCTCGGGCGGCCACGGCGGAGACGACCCCTCGGGCGGCCACGGCGGAGACGACCCCTCGGGCGGCCACGGCGGAGACGACCCCTCGGGCGGCCACGGCGGAGACGACCCCTCGGGCGGCCACGGCAGAGACGACCCCTCGGGCGGCCACGGCAGAGACGACCCCTCGGGCGGCCACGGCGGATCCGGCTGTGCAGGCGACCGGGACGGGGCAGGTCCTTCGGGCGGCCAAGGCGGAGACAACCCCTCGGACGGCCTGGGCAGAAACTTTTCCTCAGGTGGCCAGGGTGAAGCAAGCTGTGCAGACGGCCAGGGCAGAAACGTCAGTCCATCGGGCGGCCAGGGCAGAGACCTTTCCTCAGGTGGCCAGGGCGGAGACTCTACCTCGAGCGGCCAGGGCGGAGACTCTCCCTCGGGCGGCCAGGGCGGAGACTCTCCCTCGGGCGGCCAGGGCGGAGACTTTCCCTCGGGCGGCCAGGGCGGAGACTTTCCCTCGGGCGGCCAGGGCGGAGACTTTCCCTCGGGCGGCCAGGGCGGAGACTTTCCCTCGGGCGGCCAGGGCGGAGACTTTCCCTCGGGCGGCCAGGGCGGAGACTTTCCCTCAGGCGGCCAGGGCGGAGACGATCCCTCGGGCGGCCACGGCTCAGGAACTGGAACAGACACCACCGGTTCAGGCACTGGAACTGGCACCACCGGCTCAGGCACTGGAACTGGCACCACCGGCTCAGGCACTGGAACTGGCACCACCGGCTCAGGCACTGGAACTGGCACCACCGGCTCAGGCACTGGAACCACCGGAACTGGCACTGGAACTGGCACCACCGACTCAGGCACTGGAACTGGCACCACCGTCTCAGGCACCACCGGTTCAGGCACTGGAACTGGCCCCACCGGTTCAGGCACTGGAACTGGCCCCACCGACTCAGGCACTGGAACTGGCACCACCGACTCAGGCACTGGAACTGGCACCACCGACTCAGGCACTGGAACTGGCACCACCGACTCAGGCACTGGAACTGGCACCACCGACTCAGGAACAGACACCACCGGCCCAGGAACAGACACAGAAACAGACACAGGCACAGAAACAGACACAGGCACAGACCCAGGCACAGGCCCAGGAACAGACACAGGCTCCGGCTCAGGAACAGACACTGGCACCACCGGCTCAGGAACAGACACTGGCACCACCGGCTCAGGAACAGACACTGGCTCCGGCTCAGGAACAGACACTGGCACCACCGGCTCAGGAACAGACACTGGCACCACCGGCTCAGGAACAGACACTGGCACCACCGGCTCAGGAACAGACACTGGCACCACCGGCTCAGGAACAGACACTGGCACCACCGGCTCAGGAACAGACACTGGCTCCGGCTCAGGAACAGACACCACCGGCCCAAGTGTGTGCGTAGCCCACACACACCACATGGCTGTGGCCATAATGCCCAGTGTCGCGGTCACTGAGGGCTCAGGAACAGACGCCACCGGCTCAGGCTCAGGAACCGACACCACCGGCTCAGGAACAGACACAGGCTCGATGACGGCCATCTTGTCAGGGGACACAAGCTCGGCAAACGTGATGTGAACACTCTCGGCGGCGGCCATCTTGTCCGAAGACACAGGCTCAGCAGGTGTGACGTGAACAGGCTCGGCGGTGGCCATCTTGTCCGAAGACACAGGCTCGGCAGGCGTGACGTGAACAGGCTCGGCGGCGGCCATCTTATCCAAAGACACAGGCTCGGCAGGCGTGACGTGAACAGGCTCGGCGGCGGCCATCTTGTCCGAAGACACAGGCTCGGCAGGCGTGACGTGAACAGTCTCTGTGGCAGCCATCTTGTCCGAAGACACAGGCTCGGCAGGCGTGACGCAGACAGTCTCCGGCTGGGCAGACGGAATGTGAACAGTCTCTGACTGGGCAGACGTGACGTGGACAGTCTCTGACTGGGCAGACGGGACGCGGACAGTCTCTGACTGGGCCGACGCAGGTCTCCTCCTCCTTCTTCCCTTCTGACGGATGTGTACCGTCTCTGAACTGGACGAAACCATCGACGAAGTCCCAGCGCTCGATGAGACCCGTGGTGAAGCCTCAGCTATCCTGATTTCCTCATGCCTTTGTGCACATCTAGAAAAATACTCTAGTAAAGAGATGCCCTTCTCTCTCTCTGCGGGAGAAAGTTCGCTACGTGGAATCCACATAGTAACTGGGGACGAGATCCTACAAAAAATAATAAAAAATGAAAATTACCGCTGGATTTATGGTGACGGAGTCGTTCTGTCACGATCCACACTCGGGAAGAAGGGAAATCCAAGTGCAGTAATTTATTAAGAGGGCAATCCAACATCGTTGTAATCCATGCAGAGGTCAAAAATCCAGAGAAGCAATCCAAACAAGAACAGATATAAACAGACAAGAAGTGTGGTGACACAAATTAACGACTCCGTACACATACAGAAACAGGCAGAGAATAAATACACACAGATCTAACAGGGCTAACAATGAACAGCTGGGACAGATTACGGGCAACAGCTGAGTGTAATGAACAGTGATAAGTGACAGACAGAATGCTGGGAATTGTAGTCAATGTGAGGGACACCGTGAAAAACGAGACACAAACCAGACACTGTGACACCCCCTAGTTTAATGTGAATGGGTGCTCCCTAATTAAAGGCAGGGTAGGTAGGACTTTATAAAAATAAAAGATCCAAATTTGTTAAAACTTTCTATATATATCAATACATAATTAAAATGTAAGTACTCTGAAAAAAAAGAGTATAAAAATCAAGTGACTCTAGACCGTTTAATCTGTATTAAACACAGCTCATTATTTCGATTCGGGACGAATCAAAGGATTGGCTTAGGCGACTGTCACTCTCTCTCGCAACCATGGCAACCACCCTTTTGCCACGGGATCTGCCCACTTGCGCGCGCACGTTTGATTTGAGGAATTCGAGAGGCACGGAACCTAGGAATAGCAAAACAATGGCAGAGAAAGAGCAATTAAAATTCACATTACCGGCATTCAGTTAGCGAAGGCAAACAAGGCAAAAAAAGAAGACAGTACAAGAAAAGGTAATGAACAAAAAGTCTTTGAATAAACAAAGAAATAAAACGCGTGTCAATATCGGCGTAGCTTTCCAGCGACCACCCCGTCCTCAGCCTCTACTTCCTCGGACCCTAGTTGCACGCCACGGCCTCTTGCACGACCTCCTCTGCTTCGCCCTAAAATTATTTTTATTTTACAAAAGGACATTTTACAAACCTACATTTTGCGCATGTGCTCCTGCACGCACTTTTCCAGTCACAACACAGCAATCAAAGGAGGACGCGCTGAAAACTGTAATGCTGTTCTCTTCCTTCATAACTCGTACTGAGAAGGTTTGAGTTGCAGAGGAATTTGTGACTGTTTCAGCTGTTCAACCACATCAAAGTTTCGTAATTAGTAAGTCCGTGCTTTTTCTCTTTTTGTTCTTATGTGCTGAAGGGCTGCTGTGCCTTGGTGAAACGGTGTTTGTACGTGAAGAGCTCTTTTCCAAAACGCCATAAACCTAAAAAGCTGCCTCAAAGAACCAGCAAAAGTAATTATTATGAATGTGTAAAATATTGCAATAAGACATTTTAATTGTTTATTAATTTCGGTGTCGGCTGCAAAGATGAAGTTGACGATGACTCGCGATCTTCGCAGTAGGCTAGTGAACGCATGCACCGGAGAAATGCACATTTATTAGGCTACATAGTTTTATTTTGTTTTGGATGGTTTTGTTTAGAACCAGATTTCTGTAAATATATTCCACATTTTTTAGGCCTGTGAGGCGAGGCTACGGTTCGGTTCACGATGATATAATCTCCAGTTCAAGCACCTTATGTTGTGATTGATAGCCTATATTTACTTTATGTATTTAATCCAGGAATGAAAATATTAATGAATTAATGAAAAAAAAAAATTAAAATTAAGATACAATTAATACAAAACGAAATTCGTTTTAAAGAAAGGCTTTGTGCTTTCTGTTTTGAGGTCTCTGTGAAAGTTTGAAAGTCTTAGTGCAGCTTTCAGAGCACTCGCGTCCATAATGGAGAACTGTCAAGTAATATTGTTTTTCCTCATAAATGCAAACACGAAAAATAAAAGACAACAACTTTTTTAAAAAGACAAACCATAAATAAAAAAAATAAAAAAAAGATGGATTTATAGCTTTTTGGGGGAAAAAATGAATGGATTTATACCGTTTTGAAAATGTTTTTTTTTTTTTTTTACTTTGAATTGATCATCAATAATATTGTTGTTTGATTTAATAATCACTGTTGCAAGAAGTGCCTAGTGGAAAAAGTAGGGGCTGCCACAGATTCTGTTTAGTTAGCTCCTTTATTGTTTTTTTCTATAGCCTACAATAATATAGGTCAAATGCAGCAAGTCAAAAGACTGGACCTTCTTTGCCAGTTTGCTCACATTTCTTTGAAGGATGGCAAAAATATCGCCTGAATATCGATATCTAGATATTGGAAAAAAATATCGAGATATTCATTTTTGTCAATATCTCCCTCCCCTACATGCAGAACAACATATATGTTATGAATCTTACACGAAATTCATCTTCATCACAATGTAACTGATGGTAATGTAAAAAAGTGTATCAATGCAACCTGTTTTTAGCTTATATAACTAGCTCGTTAGCGAATCAAAAATATATATTTTAAATTTACCAATATCAATATGCTAGCTTGATAGTGAGTACTAAAATACATCTTATTTGTTTATATTCATAAGCAATTAGCGTTAGATTTTTTTATTACATGTGATTCTGACATGATGTCACTACATGCACTGTGCTCCTTCCTCTCTGCTTGTCTCAGGTAAATAATGCGTCTTCAGCTCAGCGGTTGGAGTCGCGCGTTCATGTGTTTTGGGGGCGTGGCTTTGAAAGGAGCTCAGAAGGGAGGAGGTGGAGTGAATGGAAATAATGAGCTGTCTTTAAAACAGTCGTGAGAGGTCTACAGACACTCGATTTTTATACTTTCTTTTTCAGAGTACTTACATTTTAATTATGTATTGATATGTACATAAAGTTTAAACAAATTTGAAAAATAAGTTTTTTAGACCATTCCTACCTACCCTGCCTTTAAATGAATGTGCACAGGTCATTGCTGATAATACTTTTCTCTTATCTTATAAATATGTGATATTAGGTTATTGCATTAAGGATCATTGCTCAAAGGATGTTGGTTTCATTATTAATTTTTATAATAAATTTATGTAAACTTCATATTCATAAATGTAAATTCATAGATGTGGTCAAAATCTAAAAATAACAAAGCAATAAAACAACTGCAATGTATGCTCTTCATTTAACATTTTCATATGAAAAGTATCTATTTATGCATATTCAAAAATATAAAGATATGTAGGCTATGTCAGAAAGCCTGGCCTAGGAACTAATGTTTGTTTATTGTTTCGTGCACGTTCCGTTATTGGTGACACACAGAAGTAGAAGATGACAGTAAATCATTTTTCATGCTGTTGGGTTTGTTCTGTGTAAATTATACAGTTATTTCTTGATAACAGATTGCTGCTAAGTATAACACACCGTTGCAATGAAAAACAGAGCGTTGCCATGGACACGCAGGATTCTAACCATAGAGACGGAACAGACTATTTTCTTTAGCGGAAGCAATACAATCGTTTTTAAATCAATATTTTGTGTCAAATTCTTGATTTATTTGGTAGGTAGCCATGTAATAAGCGGGATAATGTAGAGGGAGGCGGTTGTTATAGTGAATACAACCCCTTCAGGCTGATTCAAGACCCCGCCGCTTGTGTTTAAGACATGTGTTTAAAGTTGTATTGTGTACACAGAAGCCCCTTCAGTGACTCAACAGACAAGTGATTCCTCTACTTTGTCCACTGGCTTTGCATCAGTGAAAAATCTCTCTCTACATTTGCATTGTGAGAAGGAATAGCAAAGAAAAACTGTGCAATCTTCAGTAGCTCTGAATGAGACTCTATGCTTTTGGACCTTTCAAAATATTTCATCCACTTCTTGTGTGCTTGCAGATCACTGAAATCTCTATCACTGTTACACCTTTCTGTGAATTTCTTCAGGTTGGTGACCTGACCAAAGCACTTTGCACCATCAATTGGCACCCCCTTTTCTTCCAGGTGTTTGATACAGGCTTCTAGGGGTGTAAATCGGACAGCTCATCACGATACGATACGATATCGATTCTCTCAGCCAGCGATACGATATTTTCCGATACTTCAAAAAATTCCACGATACGATTCGATTCGATTCAGGGCTATATCGATCGATTAATCGATATTTAGATATTATGTTCACACAACCAGTTACGTTTTTATTAACTCACAAATGCAACCAAAATATATAACATGAACGTTTAATTAAACTCTTTGAAAATTGCACACCCTCTCCCAATTGGGACATTTACAACAGAGGAGGTCATTTGCAAGTACTCCGTTCTTGTTCATTTGCATAAATCATGTTTTTTATTATAATTGTGCATTCCAAGTAATATCAATCAAACTGCAGCTGGGTTGTTTTATTTAATAATAATAATAATAATAATAATAACTTAAAAATATAGGTAAATTACAAAATAAAAGTTAAAATTAAAATAAAAATTAAAGTTAATTGAAAGTATTTAATGTTAAAAGTTTTTTTTGTTTTTTTAGCAGAGCAGATACATTCACATTTCATCTTTCTGAGTCAAATAAAACCAAGTAATTGCTATGATAAATAATACAAAACTCTGTTAATCTTCATAACGTTAATCTCCTCAGCTGACATAGACGCCTGACAAACTTTGTTGTTGTGATAACATACACGCAGTACAGAGAGCTTTTTCCTCACCACTAAACGAGCTGCTTTAGTAAGGTTCCGTGAAAATGTTTCAGCTTTTATTTTCCTTTTACGCCCTGAAAAAGATATCACGAGTTCATTGAAATTATCCATCCTCAATCACTTTTAGTCAGTTTTGACGAAACTCCTCTTAGCCAGCGCGTCTTTTCAAAGTGACACCTGACTTGAATACTGCGCGCTGAGTCGCTAAAACGGATTTATCGTGTTGTGTTCACCAACAAGGGTGCGAGTGCTCGTCTGTTTCTGCTGTAAAACATGAACTCGCGATGCCTTGACAGCGGACAATACCGGCTTTTGTGAAAAAAACTTGTTTATGGTTTAGTCAGTCTTGTCAGGCGTCTTTTTCAGATGAGGAGATTAACGTTACAAACCGGCAGGCGGTTGGTGAGTAAACGAAAATGTGCGCTTTGGCGGAAGGATGTTACGTGAGAATGTGGAGGTGTCAAAATAAAATAAAGTTGTATATCGATATTTTAAGTGTGGAATCGATGCATCGTATCGTTAGACGTTATATCGATGCATCGATCCATATCGATGTATCGTTACACCCCTACAGGCTTCTATGTCTTTCCAGTCAGTTGTCTCTGAAATGGTCACACCTCTCACCAAGTCCATCCTTGTGCTTTTGTGCCAGTAGCCCCTTAACTTTAAGGGACATGAAGTTCTTGGCCTTGTGTTCAAGAAGCATGGTGTGGACTTTGTTCAAAATATTCTTCACTTCCACAAGTGAATTGTGTAGTGTTCTCGTGCAGTGTGTTGAAACTCTGACTAAACCCCAAGTTAAACCGTGCAAATGAAGACAGAGTCGTAGTAATTTTGATGCTTTACTGTCACACTTCCTCCTTTACATGTAGTGGTGAAAACTGTAATAAAACAATACAGCAATATTCAGTGTCTATTTCTTGAGTACAACTGTGAATGATAACATGAATATACAATGCTAAGCTCAATGTAGCAGCAGTTATACAGGCTATTAGCATTGCTGTGAACTTGTACACAATAGCAAACATCGTTTTGACAATCTTATCAAATATCATCTTTTCAATGAAATCTTTACTAATACATGATCTTTAACATATCTAACATAGCATAAATAGACTTACAGCATTCCCTCTATGATGCTTTAAGGTGGATGCAAATGGATTGAACCCCGAGAGCACACCATAGCTGTGTCCCAATGTGAAGACTGCATCCTTCGAAGGCTGCGGACTTCAAACGACGCAGCCTATGCGTCCTCCGAACGACGCTCCATGTAGCCTTAGTAGGATTTCCTAATTGTGCAGCCAGGTGTTCCCGATTACCGCTCCAGGCGCCAAGCAACGGTGCGAGAGTATGCTGCCATCCTGATAATTCATTTGATATAATTGAGTAGCCTAAACGGCTATGGAGCCAGAATTGGCTATTGTCATTTTTATGTTTTATATTTTACTGGAGGACATGGTATTAAGGATGTTTCAGGGCATGTACTTTCGGCTTAGCCGAAGATTCAAATGTTCATTTATATCTTACCTTGATGCGATTTTGTAGGCTAGTGTATTCTTTTAATGGACCTTGGTAAATATATTTACACAGGTTTTCAACCCTATTTGAATATAAAACTCAGTTGAATATAAAAAGTCCAGTGCGAATGTTACTCCCGCTCTTCCTCGGCAGCTGTCAGTCACTGTTGCTAGGCGACAAGAACAGTCCTCCGTAGGCTAGACCGGTCCGAGCGCTTCAGATGCGCCCTTTGAAATGGGACGGAGCTGTAGTTAGCAACAATTTGTTAATATTGTGACAATAGGCCTACATTTACTTTAATTTTCAAAATAACCAGTGGTGGTATGTAAGGAACTACATCGTTAATACTCGAAGTGATTTTCCCACACAGGACAGCAACACTACAAAATTATGTTATTTTACAATATGATGCATTGTTTTACAATAAACTACACAAAAGTATATAGTTTAAATGTATCAACCTTGAAAATATTCAGAAGTAAAATGCAACATATGCAGTAATATAAAAGCAGAACCATCATAAAAACCCTGACAAGGTTTTTTTTCCTCCAGAATTCCTTTACTTTTACTCTTGATACCTTAAGTACATTAGAGTATGCAAGATAAGTTTGCTTAACTAAGGTTTGAAATATATGACTAGTAGTTTTTCCCCAATGCGGTATTAGTGGTTATTAAAAGTACTTTAGTGTAATAAAGTATCTCAATATTTATTCCATGAGTCAGCCCTGCAAACCTGTTGGTAGACAACCTAGTGGATAGTGAAAATATGCAGTCAAACACTCTGGAGAGCATCCCAGATGATGTCCACCAGCAGAGGCCTTACCAGGGTCTTACCAGCCCATCCAGGTCCAGCAGCACACCAGGGTCTCCCACTCAGCTGAATAAAACTCTACATAATATATAATATTTTATGTACTGTAAATTTAAATGTTTATGTTGATTTTGAGATGTTTAACGTATGTTGTAAATAGTTGGGGGAAAAACGTCATAGAAGAATTTGTTTCATGTAGAAATTATGACTGTGACTGTGAAAAACTGAAAAATAAACAATGTCCAGAGCAATGAATTCTCTTTTATTTACACATTTAAAGTTGCATATTTTTTTTTCCTTTTAAAAAATATAAGTGAAAAAAAGTTAAAGAATATATATATATATATATATATATATATATATATATATATATATATATATATATATATATATATATATACATATTTCTTAATCATTCTTTCAAGAAGAGAAAACAGCCTGTCCATTTTCTCCAGTGCTCTCCTCGCCTCTGCAGTCCCATGTCTTCTCCAATCAAGTCCAAAAACTCGTCCTCTCTGTCTCGCCTTCTTCGTGGTGCTGGTGCTGCTGCTGGTGCTGGTGCTGCTGCTGCTGCCCCTGGCTCCTCCTCTTCTTGGTCACACACAGCTGAACTCGGCCCTGGTGTGTCCTCAGGGATTGAGGCAATGAGGGTGCAATCATCTCATCCATGAGGACAAACCAGGGCCAAGTTTCAGCAGTGGGTTCCCACTCACACCCTCTCCTGAGGGTAGTGCAAAATAACCATGGCTTGTTAACAACAACAGCACATACATTTCAGCAAAGATGTGATCTC
This sequence comes from Squalius cephalus, assembly GCA_022829025.1. Taxonomy (NCBI): domain Eukaryota; kingdom Metazoa; phylum Chordata; class Actinopteri; order Cypriniformes; family Leuciscidae; genus Squalius; species Squalius cephalus. Next base: position 17,910,421 of record CM040794.1, on the reverse strand, counting down.
AACTTTCTTACTTTGTATTTTTAAAATCATATTCATGTTCAGAAATCATATTCATGAATACTCAAATTTGGTTAAAACCTTTGTAGACATAGCAGCACTACAAAAACACATACAAGCGAAACCCCATTGCCTTATCTACTGCTTTTCCTATTGTTGTGGGCTTTATAGGGTGAGTGATATTTCTTATTCACACAAGTTAGACAGACTAGTGCAAATATTACAATAAAATTTAATTTATTTAGTTTATTTATTTATTTTAAATTGCAGTTTAATAAATTGAGCTGTCTGCTCCTTGCTCCCTGAAACAATTATTAAACTATTAGCTCAAGTTTTGCATCAGACCACCTGACAAATGAAGCCACCACGCAATGGTGACTAAGGAGTTATGGTTAAGTTTATAAGAAAGAAAAACTTGTGGCTTTTAACTCAGGTTTCACTAGCTATTTGAGTAAATGAAAACATAATACTTACATTTAAATGTGAATTTGCCGTCCACCAGCGAACTCTCGGCCGTCATTTATTTATTTATTTATTAATAAAAATGCTGTCGTCACCGCCGCGCGATGAATTATGGGGTAGAATAGGGTAAGATAGACCGCAAAGTGTCCATTTATGTATCCTTCCTTTCACGGGGAAACGAAGGGTGCATTTGGCGTCGCTTTAGCCTTCGTCGCGCCGCGATGACGCAACCGGCCTTCGAATACGGACTTCGGAGGATGCAGAATTGAATTGGGACAGCCTTCATCGCGCCGCGGTGACGCAATCGGCCTTCAAATACGGCCTTCGGAGGATGCAGACTTCACATTGGGACACAGCTCATGTCTGTTTCATTGTTTCCATGCAGTACCAGGAAGGACAAACAGGAAGTGACTTATAGGAAGTGACCTCACCACATGACACACAGACTCTAAAAGTTAAATTTCTTAAAGGACAACACACTCCCTGCCTGACCTATGTAAGGTCACTATAAATTTATGAGAGTGCCAAACCTTAGATCTCTAGATCAATCTTGGGTTAGAAGTAGAACAACTTCTACAATTGGCCGTAGAAAGGTTTTTATATTGCCTTGGTCACTTGTCATTACCTCAACCTTTCTGACATGTCCATCCTTTCCAGGGAATATGGCAGTGATTCTAGCCATGGGCCAGCAGTTGCGGGCTATTTGCTTGTCCCTGAGCAGAACTAGATCTCCAACTTGAAGGTTTCTGCGAGGTACCGTCCACTTCTGTCTGTGTTGCAAGCAAGGTAAGTATTCATGGCTCCAGCGGGTCCAGAACTGGTTTGCAAGAGCCTGAACTTGTCTCCATTGCTTTGTATACAGGTCCTTGTCCGAGAAGTCTCCAGGAGGAGGTGGAACTCCTGTCTTCTGTGTAAGGAGCACCATCTGTTGATGGTGAAAGTATGAAAAGTTGTTCCGGGTCTGCAGACACAGGTAAGAGTGGTCGTGCGTTAATAATAGCAGTCACTTCTGCCATTAGTGTGCAAAGAACTTCGTGGGTTAAGCGAGTGTTCAGCTGCAGAAACATTGAATCTAGAATTCTTCTGGCAATGCCGATCATACGCTCCCATGAGCCTCCCATGTGAGAACTGTGTGGCAGATTGAATTCCCAGCTGCATCCTTGCTCACTGAGGTACCTCTGCACCTTTTTGTCCATTCCAAGCTCCTTGCATGCCCCAATGAAATTGCTACCGCAGTCGGAGCGGAGCTGTTTTGCAGGGCCTCTGAGTGCGAAGAATCGCCTTAGAGCGTTTATGCAGCTTGACGTGTCCATAGACTCAATAACCTCGACATGCACAGCTCTCGAACTCATACAGCAGAACATGATCGCCCATCGCTTGCTCTCCGCCTGTCCTCCTCTGGTGCGTCTGGCTGTAATGCACCAGGGTCCAAAGACATCAAGCCCCACATATGTAAAGGGAGGGCAGGTTTTGAGGCGTTCAAATGGCAAATCCGCCATACGTTGTTCTTCTAGCTTTCCACGTAACTTGCGACAGGTTATACATTTGTGGAGTACTGAATTGATTAGTGCTTTACCTCCCAAAATCCACAGTCCTGCTGCCCTGATTGCTCCTTCCGTCAAGTGACGGCCTTGATGTTTCACTTGCTCATGATGATGTCGAGTGAGCAGTAGGGAGATGTGGCTATCTTTGGGCAGAATTATTGGGTTCTTTTCAGCAGCTGCAACCTGAGAATGCTTTAGACGTCCACCAACACAAATTAAATTGTCCTCTATGATCGGACTGAGTTTCCGCAAGCGGCTACTTTTGGATACAGCCTGGTTAGCTTGGAAGGCTGACAGTTCTTTTGAAAACGCAGCCTTTTGTGTTGCTTGAAGGATAACATTCTTTGCTTGGTCCATTTCATCCGGAGTACGAGGTAAGTCACATCTATGCCAACCTTTGCATTTTCTGTTTTGGGTTGGGTGTTTACAAGATTTTGCCATGTGAACTAGAAATGCTACTTCTCTTACTAGGGATGTGAAGGTGGAGAACCGTTGGAATCGGTCAGAGGTAAGCTCTGGTTCTTCCAGGTTAGTAGCACAGCTTTGTACTTGAGGTCTGATTTCTGAGTCTATTTCAGGTTCAATTAGCTGAAATGTCTCACTCAATTGTGTTTTCTCTGCAGGTGGTTGATGCAGGAAGGAAGGACCGGTGAACCAAGAAGTCTGCACCAGGCAAGATGCAGGTAAGGATCTTGATGCATGGTCTGCAGGATTTTCTTCTGTACGTACATAATGCCACTGCTCAGGTCTTGACGACTGACGGATACGTTGGACTCTATTGTGAACATACACGTAGAATCGCTTTGACTCATTATAAATATAGCCGAGCACCACTTTGCTGTCTGTAAAGAACTTTATGTCATCCAACTTTAAATCCAGCTCATCCTGAACGAGATCTGCTATTTCTACTGCTAAGACAGCAGCGCACAGCTCCAGCCTTGGGATGGTAGGTTCAGACAGAGGTGCTAGCTTTGCCTTGCCCATAACTAATCCTACTTCAACTTTCCCATCTTTGTGAAGTGCTTTCAGATACACCACAGCACCTATAGCCTTGGTCGATGCATCCGAGAAAACACACAATTCTGTGTGCACTGCTTCAGTGAGTGAAGTTGTTGTGTATGTACGGCAAACATGAAGCTGTTTTAAGTCTTGGAGTGAATCTCTCCAGGCTTCCCATCTGCTTAGCTTGTCTTCTGGGAGAGATGTATCCCAGTCTGACAGTTCAGAGGTAAGTTCTCTGAGAAGGGCTCTTCCCTGGATCGTGACAGGTGCCAGTAAACCCAGAGGATCGAAAATACTGTTGACAGTGGAGAGGACTCCACGGCGGGTGAATGGTTTGTTAATGGTCGATGCAGAATAAGTGAAGGTGTCATTCATGATCTCCCACAGCAGACCTAAACTCCGTTGAGTGGGTGAAGTTTCTCCACTCAGAGCCAGGTCCTTGATTACTGGAGCACAATCTTCGGGAGGGAAAGCGTCCATGACTGTCTGAGTGTTCGAAGAAAACTTGTGTAAACGGATGTTTGACTCAGCCAGTGAGGCTTGTGTTCGTTGAAGCAAATTGATTGCTTCAGCTTCAGATGGTACAGCTATTAAGCCATCATCAACATAGAAATGTCTTTCCACAAACCTGACAGTGTCAGCACCATACTCCTGTGCACCTTCTCTGATAGCTCTTCGCAGTCCGTAAATTGCCACAGACGGAGATGGCCCATTGCCAAAGACGTGGACCTTCATTCGATAATCAACAATTTCCTTGTTGACATCATTGTCCTTATGCCATAGAAAACGGAGGAAGTTGCGATGGTCTTCACGCACCAAGAAACAGTGGAACATCTGCTGAATGTCCACTAGGATTGCTACCTTCTCTTTCCGAAAGCGTAGCAGAACGCCCACAAGGGAGTTATTAAGGTCGGGGCCTGTGAGGAGAACATCGTTGAGAGAAACACCTGAGTATTGAGCACTGGAATCAAAGACCACCCTGATCTGATTGGGTTTTTGTGGATGGTAAACCCCAAATGTTGGAAGATACCAACATTCCTCCTCTTCTCTCAGTGGCGGTGCTACCTCAGCATGTCCATTAGCGAAGATCTTTTCCATAAATGCCACATACTGTTGCTGCATCTCAGGTTTCCTCTTCAGGGTACGTTGCAGGGATGTGAATCGGTTCACTACTTGCTTTTTGTTGTTTGGTAAGGACTGGCGTGATTCTCTAAACGGGAGAGGAGCTACCCAGCTGTTAGCATCATTTCTGTAGACATTTGTGTCCATTATTTTCAGGAAAGCTGTGTCTTCCACTGATGGAGCTGGTTTGTTATCATGCTCAGTTCTGTTGAACACTGTCTGTCCCAACATCTTCTCGGTTACTCTGGCAGACATGTTACAGCTTGGCTGCATCTCCTTAACCTGCATGAAGCTTGTGCAGGGTTGAAAGATTGAATGACGACCATTTTCTAGCACATTGGTCTTGAATGTGTTGACTGTTGGCTTATGTACATTACCCAAGCACACTTCTCCTATTACTACCCAGCCCAGGTCCAGTCGTTGGGCAAAGGGGGCGTTGTTTGGTCCATTGACCTGCTGCCTGACCTTGTGTGCCCTGATGACATCTCTTCCGAGTAGCAGCAGTATTTCTGCTTCTGGTTCCAGTTCTGGGATATACTTAGCAATGTGTCGGAGATGAGACTGATGTAGAACTGCACACGGCGTTGGAATTTCAGACCGATTATTCACGATCTCATGACACTCAATGAGTGGTGGAAGAGAGATGAGAACTTTTCCATCCAGTGACTCAATCTGAAATCCTTCTGCTTTCTTGCCAGAAGTTTCTTGAGTACCAGAGCAAGTTCTGAGATGATATGAAAATGGTTTGCTCTCCACGTCAAACAGCTCGAAAAACTCTGGTCTGGCTAATGAACGATTGCTCTGGTCATCTAGAATTACATAGGCTTTTATGGCCATGTTCTTGGAACCCTTGGGGTATATCTTTACGAGGCAGATTTTTGAACATGAGCGGCTCCACTGACCTGGACCACAAACTTCTGTACAACTTGTACTGACACTAGTCGTGTTAAAATGATCTTCTCCCTCCCCGCCGTCCTCTTGTGATGGTGAAGGAGCCTTGACTGCTTGAGGCGTTGGACCAGGGTGCATGGCCGCATCATGATATGTACTGCCGCATTCAGCGCACTTCACAGAAGACTTGCATTCTTTAGCGAGATGAAAGATTGAAGAACAGCATTTGAAACATATTCCTTTTTCCTTGAGGAAGGCCTTTCTGTCGTCGAGGAGTTTGTTTCTGAATGTTTGGCATTTTTCAGAGGGTGTGGTTTATTATGCAATGGACAGGTTTTGTTAGGGTCATCATTGACTACACACACATCTGTTTTGTGCACTGAGATGGGTTTGTTGGTATGGAAACTCTTCACATTAGATCTATCTGGTTTTGTGGGTGTTGTAGCACTGCTTTGATACATAAAGCTAGGATCGTTTCGCTTCTTTGCCTCAGAGCACAAAAAGTTACAGAAATACTCAAAGGGAAGAAAGTGACCATGATTGTTCTCTTTATACCATGACCCAGAAGTCACCCACTTGTCCTGCAGCCCATATGGAAGTTTCTCTACAATAGGACCAATTCCACGTGAAGTGTCGAGATATAACAGACCTGTTAGATATCCATCTTCTTTAGCACCTTGGATTTCCATTAACAAGTCTCCGAGCTCACGTAATTTGGTGTAATCTTTTGCAGAAATCCTAGGAAAACTGTCCAACCGCTGAAACAGTGACTTTTCAATAACTTCTGGCGCAGCATAACACTCACCTAGTCTGTCCCATGCTTTATATAAAGCGAGATTGGGATTGCTGACATGTACTGAGCGGATGCGTTTCACTTGTTCGCCAGATTCCTTTCCCAGCCATTTAGTCATGAGGTCTAATTCTTGAGTTGCTGTGAGGTGAACTTCACGAGCTGCACTGGTGAATGAGGAATACCATGACCGGTAATTCTCTGGCTTATCATCAAATTGGTACAGTCCTGAATTAACCAGGTCTCGTCTTGCTAAATACTGTGCCAAAGGCTCTGCATGAGGTGGCTTGCCAGCTGGAGGAATGTATCGAGGAACATATGACTTAACATGTGCGTTCATGATGGGTCCTTTCCTTCTAACTTCATCGCACCCACAGACAGATCAGGTAGATTTGATGCAGGTAAGTACATACTATCAGGTTTCTCAGACTTCGGCTTGTTGATAGACTGCATACGTGAAATATTTTCTGCAGGTGGGCTCCATGTTATGAAACTGTTATGTGTGTCAGTGTTGAATGAAGGAGCGGCAGGTAAGCCTGGTAAGAGTGAAGAGGGAGAATGACTCTGAAGATTGATTTGAGAATTGACATACTAGGGCTGAACGATACATCAAATTTTCATCGTCATCGCGATATGAACTCGCGCGATAAACACATCGCAACAGACAGCCTGACACGATGAATAATGCCTGGTTCAGATTACAAGATTTTTGTGTCTGTTACGATAGTCACGGTGTCAGATTACACGATTTTGACTCCTAAAATCTTGTCGTGTCGTGGACAAGAAACATGTCAGACTACACGTTGCTTTCCGACCAGTCATCGCGTGCCGTCACACGCACACATTCACTCGCGCGCGCACACACACACACACACACACTGACCCTCACTCGCGCACGCACGCACACACACACACACACACACACACTGTCCTCGCTCACTCACTCACTCGCGCACGCACACACACACTCGTCTCGCTCACTGGCGCACACACACTCTCGCTCATACTCACTCACTCTTGACGGAACCCGTCGTGGAGGACCGTTAAAAAATGAAACATGCTAGTCGTGATGCCATGAAGCATCGCAGACGTGGCGTCGGTTGTCGTCCACTATGACACACTATACGGGATGAAACGATCGATTCTTGCGTCCTGACTCCCGTTGTTTTCACGAATCCCCACAACACCCTACATCAAACGGATCGCGCTAAAATCGTGTAATCTGAACCAGGCAGGTAATAAACGTTTGACCTATCACGCAAAGAACCTATTAAAGCACTAAGACATGGGAACAGTATAGCTAACATACACATTTGAATATTTATCGCAAGTCATATCGTCATCGCAATATTAAACAATGTTATCGCACATCGCAGCTTTTCCTCATATCGTGCAGCCCTATGACATACTCACTAACACGTTCAATTTTAACTCTCTCTGATTCAGATCCTCCTCTTTCAACTGCAGCCTGCGTTGCAAGTTCAGCATCTTCCAGCACTTGTGCTTCCACTGCGGCCACATCAGCTTCTCGATGTAGCGTTAACACTTACAACTCAGTGTCTATTCTTACTGTTTCCAGCTGGTTTTGAGCTTCTCTTGTAGCCTTTTCCACCTTCAGTTTAGCCTCTTTGCTAGCATATGACGCTCTTACTTTGGCAGCTTCCGCTCTGGCCCGGGCGTGGGCTACACTTGCAGATGATGCGGATGACTTGCTACTTCTAGTGCTGCTCACAGACGACTTGCTGCTCGTTGCCATCTTGACCACTTTAAACATCAAACGGTGCTTTTTCACTGTAGTGTTCTCGTGCAGTGTGTTGAAACTCTGACTAAACCCCAAGTTAAACCGTGCAAATGAAGACAGAGTCGTAGTAATTTTGATGCTTTACTGTCACACTTCCTCCTTTACATGTAGTGGTGAAAACTGTAATAAAACAATACAGCAATATTCAGTGTCTATTTCTTGAGTACAACTGTGAATGATAACATGAATATACAATGCTAAGCTCAATGTAGCAGCAGTTATACAGGCTATTAGCATTGCTGTGAACTTGTACACAATAGCAAACATCGTTTTGACAATCTTATCAAATATCATCTTTTCAATGAAATCTTTACTAATACATGATCTTTAACATATCTAACATAGCATAAATAGACTTACAGCATTCCCTCTATGATGCTTTAAGGTGGATGCAAATGGATTGAACCCCGAGAGCACACCATGTCTGTTTCATTGTTTCCATGCAGTACCAGGAAGGACAAACAGGAAGTGACTTATAGGAAGTGACCTCACCACATGACACACAGACTCTAAAAGTTAAATTTCTTAAAGGACAACACACATCTCCTGAATGTGTGACTGAAACACACACGAGTGAGTGCATGTGCCAAAGGAAAATTTCACTGAACTCATCTTCAAAAAACTTCTTGATCAAGGAGGGTGTTTTTTCCTGTGACAAAAGTAATGCTTTCAAGGCTGTAAACATCTGTAGCAATGTTCCTCTCAATACCTGGGAATAATGACAGCCATCGCGTCTTGCTGTGAAAAAGCAGACTTCTGTATTGAACATCAACAAATTCACAGTACTTCTTCAGATTCTCTGTGCGCACAGTGTAGATGAGAAAGTATTGATATATTTAAAATGTTCTCAATATCGACATCGAGTGTGTCTACACCGTAATGAACACAATTGTTCAAGACGTGTGCTGGGCAGCCCACACCGATTAAACTCGTTCTACAATGACTTCTTTAAGTTTGCGAAAACATTATTCCGGAATCCCCTGAACATCGTATTGCAGTTGTCACCTGTAAACACAGTACATTTAGAAAAAATCCCTTTCTTTTCCAGTGTTTCTTTGATGTATTTCGTGATCATATCAGCTGTCTCATTTGGGGTGTTTTTAACTTCGACTAATGTACTTTTTCTATGTCGCTAGCACCTTTGTTTGACACCGACACGTGCATGCCAGCTTTGCAGGTCATGCATTCTGCTTCACAAGTTTCCCGACCGAGACGAAAACATGGGAATTTAAGAAGCTGCTGAACTGTCTCTCGGTTGCCGTGGTGATGAGATGCAGTTTTTTTGCGTACATTGCAACCAATGGCGTGTGAGAAGTCGGGACCTAAAGAGAAATGTCAAAGCAATGCAAAAAGCAAAAGTTGAATTCTGGACATTTTGGGGGATTTTAGAAAAAAAATTGGCCCACAAAGAAGACATGTCCGGGAAAAAGAGGATGTATGGTCACCCTATCCTTGTACATGCTATTTGTTGGAAATAAAGCATTCAAAAAATAGCAATAATAATGTGCACAGGTGATTCGTGTGAAGCTCATTATTTGAGGAATGTCTGAGTGCTGTTCATGACAGGACTGTGTGCGGGAGATCTGACTTGGGGAAACGCTAAACGGCCGCACTGGATAACTCTAGCAGTGAAGACAGTCAGTTAGTGGGGGGAAAATGTGTTAGATAGTCAGGGGTACAACTTTTGTTTAGGGAAGCTCCTGATCGGGGTGAATAATAGTGACAAGAACCCCGGAACCGAGCGGAGAGATTATGCTGCACCTGATGGACTGATGTGACTTATGGCGCCTGGATATTGATGCTCGTCTATTTGTGGAATTACGGTAAGGATACATCGAGGTGCCAAAAAGCTGAGAAACACCTGTGCTGCGTTCAGCCCCGACAAAAAGTTGCAAAAGGTTTTTTAAATGGAAACGGTGGTGTGTTGAACACCCTGCTCTGATGATGCAAGAGTTGCAACTACGGCAGCTGAGAAGGCCATTCTCTGTGTTCCTTTTGAAGAGTTTTCAGAGCCTGATGAAATCGGTATAAATGTGTGTTTAATAATACAAAATACGCTCGACGTGTCAGTCACTTCCCTTGTCATCCAGAATAAAAGAGAACATCCCAATCGAGTGAAGGGATTTTTGGAAACTGGTTCCTAATTATTGTGATTCAACATTTGTCTCGCATTTTAGGATGAAAAGACAAACATTTCAGATGAAGGATAATCCACTTCTTTCCTCAGAGACTGTGTTATGATCTATATGACCTTATTATTTTCATTTTGACTATTAGGCTTATCATTATTGCTGATCACTGTTGATATGCTATATTTTTACTATAAAACTCTTACGACATACATGTCGTTGATTTTCATTTGGGCTGGTTAGTACCAGCCAATTAGTGTTTATTGTTTATCTTTTCTTTCCCCTCGCAAACGGTGTGATGGTTAACGGGGTTCACGTTAAGTGCTGTGCTTATTTGAGTGACTTCACCAGAGTGTGTGTGTGTGGGTATTAAGCGTGGTGTGTGAATTGAGGGTCACAGCAGTCCATCTCCCTCCCTTAAAGGAGAACTCCGGTCAATTTTAACATTGAGCTCATTTTATTGTACATTTGGAGTGCTGTCAATACAGAGAACAACTACAAAAAGGTGTTGCCTACACCGAGTTATTCTATTTTTAAAATTTGCACCCTGTTGACTTCAATGGGGCAAGTACTAAACCTGCTTTTAGGCTCTTAACATCCTTGATGTGTCATTACAAGTGCACAGAAAATGTGAGTGATTCCTTCTGAGTGAACACGAGTGAATCTGACTGCAGTAGATGTGAAAGATATGTATAAAAATGATGTTATTTAAGCCAGCGCAAATACTTTGGTTGAAGTCCAAAGTAGTCGATTGCCGAGTTCACGCGCGTGATCATAGGTAACTAAACCTATGCGCGTGAACTCGGCAATCGACTACTTTGGACTTCAACCGAAAAACAGGATGTAAACAGGTATTTGCGCTGGCTTAAATAACATCATTTTTATACATATCTTTCACATCTACTGCAGTCAGATTCACTCGTGTTCACTCAGAAGGAATCACTCACATTTTCTGTGCACTTGTAATGACACCTCAAGGATGTTAAGAGCCTAAAAGCAGGTTTAGTACTTGCCCTATTGAAGTCAACAGGGTGCAAATTTTAAAAATAGAATAACTCGGTGTAGGCAACACCGATTTTTGTCGTTGTTCTCTGTATTGACAGCACTCCAAATGTACAAAAAAACTGAGTTCTCCTTTAAACTTTCTTGTGTATTTGTTTTTGTATTTGTTTTTTTGTATTTTTTATTTCTTTTTATGGAAGTTTTGTAAAGTGTTATTTCTTTTCTTTTTCTTTTTGACATGTGAATGTTGATCCCTTGAGATGTTAATGTATTATTGATTTTAAATTTTGTATTTTAATAAAACTGCCTCATCTTTGATACTCCCTGGCTTATGTCTCTCTGCTCACCCATTTTTCGGTAACGAACCTGTGCGCCCCCTGTTCTGGGGCTGGTAGTTCCCGGTATATACCGGGTGGCGTAGTCGAACGTTAGTTTAATTGTTGGTGCTTTCTTATCATTCCCTCCGGTACCTGACCCCCGCCACACAAGCATGGCGGAGAGCACGGTGAGTTTGTCGTTGAAGAGTTTAATAAACTTGCTTAATGGTTACTTGCATGATGTTCTGATTGTGCTTGCTTTGACAGTTTTTACAAGAAAGACCCAAATACTGTGTTTTTGCATTGATACAGAGCTTCAAACTGTATGTGATGCACAATATAACTTTGCATATTAACAAATCTGTTTTTATTATTTGTGTATTTTTGTTGCAGTAAGATGACAGCCAAAACTGTTCCTGGCACATGGGTGCTACTGAAAAACAAGGTTGGATATAAAGAAGTCTGCTAAAGTTGGGACTGCGAAAGTGTCAAACCCTTAACCTCATGCTTCTCCTTATTTTTTTTTGAGGATATCCCCCAACAGATTAGTGGTATAGACAGTGGAGTCTTCATGTTGATGGTGAGACATTATGTTTTGATTAGGGCTGTCAAAAGATTAATCGCGATTAATCCCATCCAAAATAAAAGTTTGTGTTTACATAATATATGTGTGTGTACAGTGTATAATTATTTTGTATATATCAATACACACACATGCTTGTATATATTTAAGAAAAATGTGTAATTTATGTATAAAAAAATTATATTTATATATAATATAAATTATATATAAATATATACAGTATATGTATGCAACTATTTCTTAAATATAATATACATGCATATATATAATATACATGCATGTGTGTGTATTTATATATACAAAATAATTATACACAGTACACACACATATATTATGTAAACACAAACTTTTATTTTGGATGCGATTAATCGCGATTAATCTTTTGACAGCCCTAGTTTTGATATAAATAAACCAATGATTGTGAGGTGTTTTTTTTTTTAAAGTTGTTAAATAAGGAACAATTTTTTAATTTGACGTTTACAGAGATAATGTTCCTTAAAGGACAAGTTCGGTCTATTTTACACTTAAAGCCCTGTTTACAGATTGTTTCTGATGAAATAGAACGGTTAAGATTAAAATTTGGACACATGCTGCTGTCCCGAGAATTTTAGGTTTATTTCGCTTCCCCCCCCATCCCCACAATGGTTGTCTAGGTGCACTGGAACATTCCTTCCTAAAACACATTAAACTTTCGTTTACAAAGACGTGAAACTCACCGAGTGGTCAGGGTTGTTCACTGATATGCTCACACAAAAATCACTGCAAAATATGCTTTCCAACAGGTTTTATCGTAGTTTTTGTCCAACTCCATTGACTTGTATTGAATGTGCTGTGTGAGGTACGGTATTACTCCGCCGCTTCTTCTTCTGCTTCTTCTGTGTATTCAATGAAATGCCAGCGGTTTGCTTGCAATTGGCAAAGGTGCATTATCGCCACCAACTGGGCTGGAGTGTCTATTATTCAAGCTCTCAACGGAAGAATCTACGGGTGTGAGACGTTTGGAAAAATAGATCCACAGTTTTACAACGAATGGTAAAACACCTGTTGGAAAGCATCTTTTGCAGCGATTTTTGTGTGAGCATATCAGTGAACACCCCTGACCACTCGGTGAGTTTCACGTCTTTGTAAACGAAAGTTTAATGCGTTTTATGAAGGATTGTTCCAGTGCAAGTATACACCCATTCTAGAGGTTTTGGGGAAAGCGAAAGAAACCTAAAATTCTCGGGACAGCAGCATGTGTCCAAATTGTAATCTTAAAGGAGAAGTTCACTTTTAAAATGAAAATTCTGTCATCATATACTCACCCTCATGTTGTTTCAAAGCTGTATGTTTTGTGGAAGCTGCTCTCAGGGCAGGAATACTCAATAGATTCAAATCGCAGTTATTTTAGTGTATTACGCGCTGCTCTCGGGGCAGGAGTACTCAATAGATTCATATCGCAGAATATTAATACACTAAAATAACAGCGATTGAGTACTCCTGCCCTGAGAGCAGCGCGTAATACACTAAAATAAAAGCGATTTGAATCTATTGAGTACTCCTGCCCTGAGAGCAGCGCGTAATACACTAAAATAACAGCGATTTGAATCTATTGAGTATTCCTGCCCTGAGAGCAGCGCGTAATACACTAAAATAACAGCGATTTGAATCTATCGAGTACTCCTGCCCTGAGAGCAGCGTGTAATACACTAAAATAACAGCGATTTGAATCTAAAGTACTCCAGCCCTGAGAGCAGCGCGTAATACACTAAAATAACAGCGATTTGAATCTAAAGTACTCCAGCCCTGAGAGCAGCGCGTAATACACTAAAATAACAGCGATTTGAATCTATCGAGTACTCCTGCCCTGAGAGCAGCGATAAGGTGGGAGATGTATAATTTTGACCGTTGAAATATCGCGGAAAATTTTAACGAGTTCTGTTCTCGCAAATCAATTTAACAGACAGCGAGGTAGCATTGGAAAAGATGTTTTACACCAGTTACCCCATAAGCACCTTTGGTCGACTGATGAAACAGTCAAATCAAAATGCATACAATACGATATTTAGACGATGATTATTAGTTCTGTGCATTTTTAAATGTTAGCTTATTATCTTAGTAAACGTTAGAGGATGTTGAATTGTAACAAAATATAGTAGTAAATTCACTTACCTTGCAATAAATGCGTTCTCCCACGAACATATGTCTTTTATTCCGACTATTCCTCAAGAATCCCTCCGCAGCGCATCTCAAATTCAAACGTCTAAAAACCCCGCCCTTGCTTCAGTTTCATTGGTTGAAGCTGTAAACCAATCATTTTCCTTTCTGCCCTCAGAACATGTTTGAGTAAGTAAAACTCCCATCTGCGGCTTGGTGCCTGATCAGATTTTGCAACTGATTTTTTATCCAGTTGCACAGCCACCATTTGGACTACTTGATATAAAGTGCCCTAATGTAAAGAACCATGTGGACTGTAAATACCTTAGAATGCAGAATGGCACTTTAGCTCTCCGTGAAAGCCACTCGTACTACTGGCAGGTGCAGGGTCAACTGTTGATCACTGGCCTGAAATGGTGCGACTTTGTGATTTGTGCCCAGGAAGACATGCTGGTACAGCGTATCTATGTTGACCCGAAGGTAACAGCAGTCATCAGCGAGAGAGTGGACCAGTTTTACTTCTATGTGTACATGCAGAAGTACCTGTTTGTTTCCAAAAGAGTTTACTGATTGATGCAACTGCTAAAGAGGTATCATGTTCGTCAAACGGTTACACAGTAATTGTTACATAAATAGGTACTGTATATTTTACAATGAACAAAGACAAAAATGATTTTTTCACAAAGATTTTTTTGTCATTGACAAAACAATTACAACATTAAAACATTCCATATACAACATGTCTCATTGTGATTATATTATGTTTATAAATGTTTCTGATTTCATATTTTACTGTATGCATTGTTTGATCACACACATTTTTTTATACTAGATATAAAAGTAAAGATTTTTAGCTAATTTAAACCAGTCAAAGTAAAAATGTATCAATAATAATCATTAAAATAATAATAATAAATTATAGAATATGAATAAAAGATGTATAAAATCTGCAACATCAGAGAATCCTGTTATTGTTGAAATTGTTGTGATGTGTTATTGTTTATCACACACAAAAGTAACAGAATCGAGGGAAGCCCTTTGTCAGTTTGGCAAGCAGATCTGAGACAAGCATGGCGCGAGACCACATATAGAGAACATTTGGTATTAAGTGTGTGGTACGCATGTTTGTATTTAATGTTTTATTCTGTTTAATTAGTGCTGATTGTTTGATTTGCAGGTATTGAGAAGTGTAAATGTGAAAAGAGAATTTGAGGAATCTAGCGTTATGCATTTTCAGATAAAACAAGTTACTCGCGTTGTCTGTGTATGCGTCTAGCATTCATTGTAAAACATTAAAAAGTCATATGAGGAGGTGTGTTCATTCACATTTTCTCACTCACTCACTTCCAGGGCTAGGATTAGCACGACGCTTGCAGCACTCTTTACATTTTAAAGGTATTTGCCACCCTAAAGTCAAAGTCTTTTTACACATAACTTTTTCTCCTATTTTTTTGTTCTATTATTCTATTGTTTAACTTTTTTGTTTCAGGCCAAATTTTACACAGATGCAGATTGCCATGCCGAGCTGCGGGGCATTACCACTGCCCCCACTGTTCACGGACCGTTATAAGAAGAGTGGACATGGAAAGGCATTTGGTCTTGTGTTATAATCAACTGACCTCAGTCTATGGAGCCTGACCTGCCTCGTGCCACTCCATCAGCCGAGCCTGGGCCATCACAAGACCACGTGTATACACTGCCACCAGTACAGGGTGATGCAGAGGTTTATGGGAAGTCTGTCAGGTGTCCCATTGCAATCTTAGTCTCCTCATGAAGAATTATGACACACATCTCTTGAGGAGACATGCGGATTTGTCTCAGACTGCAGAGTGTTACTGTCGATGAGACAAATGGCATATTTTCCGTGCAAAACTGGACATTTTCTGTGGGTTTTTACTGCAGTCAAGCCAGCCGCCACCTCAAAATGAGCGGTCAAACTAGCCGCCCCTATATTTCGTGGTGTGCGTATACACTTGCCTGTTACGGTAAGACCGTCAGAACTAAAAACAGGTAATATTCCGGCGAAGGCAATTTCACATTCATTTAGTCTGTCTGTCTGCCTGTCTGTCTTTCAGAAAGAAAGAAAGACAGAACAAAAGAAAGAAAGAAAGAAAGATTTTAGCACACCTCACAACCTGTCACTGCATGATATGCTGAATTCCAAAATAAGAGCCCCCCAAAACTCAAATATTAGCTGTTTTGTCCATACATTCAGAAAATTATAAAAATAAAAGTCCAGCTTCCACAGACCAATTTCACCTCAGATGAAGAGGACACCTTCTCATTATGCGTCAACTTATGGAAGTAAAATAATGTCAAATGTTTTGGAATCAAAAAGCCTGTTGAATTGCACTACTTGAAAAAAATAGGCATTGCATTAACCATGCTTGCATTTTAATGCATTGTATTTTAGGGCTGGCATTTTTATGGGCTGAAATTCAACATGGTTGAATATTTAAGCTGTGAATATTTCAATTAAAAACATTTCAAGCACATTTTCATTATTAAAAATTCAATAATCCATATTCACCTTTCATATTTCACTTCCAAAATATTCAAACTGTTTAAAAATACAACCTATAATATTCAACAGGCAATTTTCGGTCCATTTTATTTCGCTTTGCAAATTCGCTTCCACAAATTCAGTGGTTCAAATTCGACAGTAAATTCAACAGAACTGCAGGAAAAGCAGTAGATTACCGAGCATACTCTTCATCTGCTGTTAGTCAACCCCACCAGCAGGTGGTGCAAAAGCGCGTGTTGTTGATGAAGACCAGCAACAGTTTAGAACAAGCCATTCATTCATAAAATAAAAATGATTACCTGTGTCAGTATATATGCGGAAAAGATGATAAACACACAAAAGCTGTGTTTATGTTTCATTCAATAACTTCATTGTTATTGTGTAGCCTACATGTCATCAGCTCTCTCTACCATGAACAGGATTATAATCGGTTTCCCTCAATACCTCATCATACTCAAGGATTCCCCTTCTGTCGGGACAAACGCTTAATGTAGCTTTATGGACTAACACAGTGATATAAAAGACCAAAGTCGCACCTTATTGGGGATGTAGGCTGTAGGCTACTATACAGGCAAGCAGATGGACTAAGAATATGAACTTAAAGGGTCACGACACCCCCCTCTTTAAGCTCAAGTCTAGCTCACAATCTTTTTAAAAAATGCAACTGAAATGGGCGTGGTGGCTGTGAGAAGAAGGGAGGGGAGTGGGTGTGGTATGGCACGGTAGGGGAGAGGAGAGGAGAGGGGAGAGGGGTAAACTGTCATTGCCAGTGGCCCATGCATATCGACTGTCACTAAAAATCAGTGGTAAAACGTGAAGAAATACTAGATTTTTTTTATAGCTGGCAAAGTTAAAGTCTAATGAAATACACTGACACTTTATTTTTGTCATTTCAAAAGTAACTGAATGCCCTGCTACATATATTAGCCTACAGTAATCGTAATTCTATTTCAGACATATTAATGTACATGTATAATTATGATGTCATTATAAAATAAATACTTGTTTAAATACACACTATAAATGCATATATTTGAAAAAAAGAAAGAAAAAAGTTCCGCTTAAAAAATAAACCTTGCGTACATAGCTTAGATCTACGCGCCCCCTGAACCCCAATAATAAAGATGGACAGTGACATAGAAATTATCAGTGGCAGCAGTACGCAGGGCTCTGTGGAGGTGGAGGACTTCTCTCCTCCTGAATCCCCAGGGCTTAATGGAGACATAATAGATGGCGGTGCAGGTCCTCTGCCCTATCTATTTGAACCATTAGCCCCTGCCGTGACTGTGGAGGAAAACATGGACGAACCGGAGGTCGCGCGGATGGGAGCAGTTTCAGAATGGTAGCTAGCTAAGTAATCAGAGAAGACTAAAAACCCTTCTTCAGGCACAAGTACGACCTGAACATAGCATAACGTTTTAATTCATAAACGTATAATTTTGCAACAGGTGTACTTGTGGTCACTGTACCAGGCTGTCTCCAAGAGAAAACTTGTGCTGTAGAGAGGTGGCACAGGTAAACGCAGCTTGACACTCATTCACTGTATTGCAATTCAGTATGTAATCAGTCAAAATACACGTTTTACCATATGTAGGTGTTGGGCATGTTTCCATTGTATATCTACATCTATACACAAACATATATATATATATATATATATATATATATATATTGTTGTATAATATCAAGAAAATGCAATTACCTGCCTCCTTATTTATTATAGATGCCTTTATTGTTGCACATATTTAGCCAATGTATTGGATATAATGCATTGCATTCAATGTTGTTATTTATTCTGTTTGTAAAAGATGGCTTATATTGTTTTGGCATAGATGTACAGTAATTGGTTATGTATATATGTGACTGTGCCAACCCATGTTGAGAGGAGCAGAAAAGTGAGATTATGTGTGTGCACTAGACTCCTAGAACTGTAAATGAACTCAGCCATCTTAGTTGAGTTTACTGTAGTTCAAGGACATGAAGAGGTGGACCGCTTGCACCTGCCTGGAGAAGGATCTGGGAAACTTTGGAGGAGTTTGAAGGAGTGACAACCCAACGCCTGTTGTAAACAACAGAAGTATAAAAGACTGAAGAACTGATTTGCCCTTCGGGATACTGATTCGCCAGTGCCCCCGACGCCTAGAAGCCCAGAGCTGAGGACAAGAAACCCCAAGCAGAAGAGAAGAAGCCCAGAGCTTACTACACCTTTGATTCAAGACGTGATTATTGTATTTTATACTTAAACGATGAAGTTTTATTTGCCTTTATATTTTTGTTTATTATAAAAGAAAAGTAACCAATTAAAATAAATAAATGCTGGAAGACTTTTAATGCGAACATACCACAGGGGAGTCTTCTGACCAAATTGTAAGTACTTTTTGAATGCTTACGGTTTAGGTCAGATTTGACTTTCTTTACCTTACCTGAGAATAATAAATAAATAGGTAAAAGGTGTTAAGATTAAAGTACACACCGTAAAACATGGAGCCCAACGTTTTAGGGGCATTGATCCATCGACCCCTGGCCACGGTCGATCGAGCAATGCTTGCCCATTCGCTTCCGCACTCGTACGCTTGAGTATATGAGTACGAACTTTGAATGCTAGTAAATTACCAACTAAAATCAACCTGTAAGACCCCAAAAATGTTAATAATCTAGAAAAGATTATTTAAAGGAACAATCCAGAAAGGTTTAAAATAAAAGACGTCTAAGAGAAACTTCTGGAAAAGATAGTATTTAGAAATACAGACCCAGAAAGGGAGAATATTACTGTTATAATAAAGCCCAGAAAGGGCAAAGATTAATATAAAAATAAAATTCCGTGAGAGTGGAAAATATAAAAATAAAATTCCGTGAGAGTGGAAAAATGAATGCTATAATGCATACCCAGAAAGGGCAAAGATTAATGTAATAATAATAAAACCCAGAAGGGTTAAAACAAAAGTCGACTAAGAGAAATTTAGCCAGAAAGTAATAATCTAGAAAAGATTATTTAAAGGAAAATCCCAGAAAGGGTTGAACAGAGATAATTTATAGACAGCCCAGAAAGGGTTGAACGCGCGTAGAACAAATAACTTTATGAGCGAGAGCCGTAAAGATTGAGAAAGCCGTAAGAAAGGAGAGACAGAAAGTCTCAGACGACTAGCCTCAGAGAGTAAGAGGCAGAGACTGGCTAAAAGATAAGACCTGTTAGTGGAGGACGCTTCGCTTATGACAGGACAAGCAGTAAAATCCAGCAATGTAGATATCTAACATGAGGAGATTCTCATGTATTAAAATGAAAAATAGCCTTCCATGCAGACACAAAGGTTCTAGAAAATGGAACGAGGCTTCTCTATAGAGATAGACCAAAATGGTTAAAACTTAAGTAGGTCTAACATGAAGTGGAAAAATGTGTACATGTAATAACATTACAGAATAAGACTTCTAGACAAGGAATAATGGTTAATAATGATTAATGACTGTTAACAAACAGCTAAGAAAGGTTTTTCTTAGTATTATGAATGATAGAGTGCTAAAAAGAATTTAAACCACCAGACTTGGATAGACAGGCTATATATCAAATTGATATTAATATCTTTAAACAAACAGAAGAAATGTACCTAACATTGTCAGAAGACAGTTTTATGAAGTGGAAATATGCAGGCTAAAAGTAGGACTTATCTGTAACAATATGTGTTGAGAAAAATGGGATGTTATCTGGCATATTAAAATACAAATGAAAAGTGTAATGAAAGTATAATTATTGGTCCTGAAACAGCCAGGATGATTTTATTGTAAAATAGGTGTACCGGTTAAAGAGACAGAGTCTGTGAGCACAGCTCAGTCTCGAAAAGCCAACAGTGGTGCGAGCCAGATCGTCTCCCACACTGTATTACAGAGAAGAGCTCGTACTTCAGAACGCTAGAGGCTGAAAGACCTGTAAAACGATAATTATGAAAACTTAAGGGAGGCACTGACAACAAAATAAGTCAGGTAAACTTTATTTTATTATAAAGTTAAATAATAGTTTATGATGGAGTGAAAATGGTAATTGAAGGAATATAATTGCAAATAACAGACAATGAAGGAAATGGGAGATAAACTATTAACAATAAACTTGTTAACAATGCAAAGAGTAACAACTTTAGAAACGGGAAAAGATGTCCCGTAAGGACTCTCTCGGCTGTCCACGCCTCCGTATGAGAGTTTTACAACAGAGTCAGGGTGAGTTTGAGGGTTCAGAGAACTCCAATAGCTCTGATACACAACACAGAAAGTGAAAGCAGGAAATCAAATAATGTTATGTTAAATGTAGCTAGTATATACTTTTAATATTGAATGATTAGTCAGAGGTTAATGTAGTAAATACAGAGGACTAAATACAAATATTCTGATAGAAAGAAATGAAGTAGGATGCTATTAAGAGGAAAACAATAAGAATAATTAAAAATTATTGTGATGTATTAAAAAAAAAAAAATTGTGCCTATAGAAACTTTATTTACAGAGATATAAAGTCAGCCAGTCTAACATGGGAACCCATTTACTGAGGGTTTAAGTAGAAAAGTGACTAAAACTTTAGAACAAGTAATAGTGTCATTAAAAACAAAAATTAGTTTCTGAAGCGAGACTTAAGTACCATAAGAAGTTAGTAAGAACTTCAAAAGACAAGAGAGCGTTAATATTGGTAAAGAGAAGTTTCAGAGTCCGGAAGAAGAGATGGAAAAAGACACTGGGACTTTGACTATGCTAGTCTGACTTTTAACCATAAATTAAATGAAGAATAGTTTATAAGGAATGTTAGACTTTTAAATCATGTCAAGTCGTACTGCAAACATAAGTAAACAAGGTAGGAGTTAAAAATTATATAACCATATAGTGCCTATGCTGACAGGAGGCTAAAGCATTAGACAATGCATATAGGTGAGCCGAGATTTCGCTACAAGAGAAACGTGTATCTGTCTTAGTTATAAAGACAAATATAATGACCGTTTACTGAGAGAGATATTCCTAGGTCAAAAAAAGGGAAAAGATAGTAATAACTACATAATATGAATAATAAGAAGTGATCAATAAATATGTAAATTACATAAGTGGACAAACAAACAAACAAACATAAATAGAATATTTCATATTTTATAGGCTACTTTAGTCTTGAACAAAAGTTTAAATAATGCCTACAGCAGAGAACATGCTAAATACTTCAGTGACTTAGAACAGGGCTTGGTACGCTGATAAAGGTTCAAAAATGAGACTGAACTATAACGGGTTTTCTACAGGAAAACTTTGCTACTTTAAGGTAAGAAAATATTATTTATTTAAAAATATGGAATTAAGGGCTAGCAGCAAGAAATTGTTAATTCATTTCTTAGAATAACAAGATAAGGCAAGGCAAAGCAAGTTAATTTATATAGCACATTTCATACACAATGGTAATTCAAAGTGCTTTAGAAGAAAATAAAATAATCAAAAGAAATACAAATAAATATTACAGTTTAGACAAACATTAAATAAAATAAAATACCGTACAAACAGTCAAACGAACATAAGCAAGAAGGACGAGCTATAATTAGTGAAAAGTTAATTATAACTATACATGAAGTATGGATTTTTATACGGAAATTTTTACAAAAACTTATATTGTAAACTTCTTAGATTAGGAGTGCTGTTAAAAATGGCAAATTCAAAGAGTATTATTAAAATGGAATGTTTAAGATAGCGACAAGATACAATGTTTTGAACTGGAGGAAAAAGACTGATAGATGTTTTATTAACATCTGAGAAACTAAGAATAACAGATGGAAAATTGATATAATAAATGCGGTTAGATAAGAGAGGTCTATACCAATTGAAGAAGTTGTGAAAGAAGGAAAAACGTTTTTATGTATATATAGGCTATATATTTTTTTTTTAAGGAAAAAATACTATTATACTAATGGTAGAAGGTTTTAAAGGAGTTGAAATGCCTATCATTCCAGCTGCTCAAGATAGCTAAGGAAACACCCTGGACAGTGAAATCTAAATTTAATAAGTTGATTGAGGACTCAATAAAGTAAAACTCTTTAAAAGCTGTAGAAGTTGTTAAAATTGCCAAGGAAGTCAAGTTTGAGGATTTAATAAGTATATATACAAAAGATTATTATGTTTAACGAGTTTGAGTTTAAGAGTTTTAGATTTTGGGATTTGAAGTGGTTTATACGCATAAAATACATAGCTTAATGGGTTACATTAAAACATGTTATTGCTAGCAAATGATGAAGCATAATTACATATTAGAAAAAAAAAAAAAGTGTTGTAGTTTGTGCCGAATGTGTGAATATAAAACCAGCTTTACCCAAGTATTAATAATAATACATTTATTTTACATAGCACCTTTAAAAGTTGCTTTCTCAAAGCGCTTTACAGGCAATCCAAGAGGGAAAACTACACATTTTAAATACAAATACAAACAACTAAATTGGAAAATCAAGCAAATCCTAAAATAAGAAGAGTTTTAAGAAGAGATTTAAGTCACTAAAGTGTTGCTTCAATGCTGTTGTATTGTCAGTAACTTTACCCTAAGTATCTAGTGCAATTATAACTAGACTAATGAGACAAAAACATTAGGACATTTGAATATTGTTATTGATACAATATGATATCAATTAATAAAATAAAATAAAAATAAAAACATACCTTGCTTCTGAGAAAAAGTTTAGCAGTGCTGTGCAAAAGATATTCCAAGTTGGAATTTTTGACCGAGGTCAAAAGATATGCTTGATTTGACAAACAACTACAGTTAGAGAGCCTCAAATGTGGAAACATTGCAGTGAGGAAGAAGAAAAATAACAATAAAAGCAAAACATTATAATAAAAGGACGATTGATATATTATGTTGTAACAACTATTAATAGCCAGATAAAAAGTCATAAAAAAGGAAACAGGTTTCTTAAAAAACGTACAATTGTTTGTAAAACTATGTGCACTGAAGACTGAAGATTTCAGTTTGAAGTCAGACACAGAAGCATGTTAGGGGGAGTCATTTTTCTCCTGGTACAGCCTAGCAGGCAGAGCTCACGGGAGTAGCTCAAGGTCGCTCGACAGGAGTTTTACCAGACACAGCAATACATGGAGAAACAGGGTTTGATTTAAACTGTTTTGTAAAACGGGAAAATAGACTGCCTGAACTACCTAAACTGATTTAGCTCTAAAGCTTTAAAAAATGTTGGGGGGACTTAACCTCTTGTATAGACTAAACCTTTTTCTGAACCTTTTAGCAGACAATTTTAAAGAAAACACAGTAATATGATATTAATACAGCTGATAAGCTAGCTTGACTTAAAGAAAAGTAATGAAACTGAAACAATGTATAAATATATAACAGATATTTGACCAAATTTAACATTAGTGAGAATTAAACTTTTGAAGTTTTGACTGATAACAAGATGTTCCTAAATGGGGACAGACATTATAATATTACTATTGTAAATGTTAAAGATATAATACTATTGTATATGTTAAAGATATGCAACAATTATTATTGAGTTATTTGAAAGTCAAATATGGAGGTTGACTATAGTGAACAAGAAATAAGATATTAAAATAATTAAGTGGGTTACATATTATAGTAGTTCATGGATTTTTAGGAAGTCCTAGCAACTGGCGTTGCATGAGTGCACTCCCAATGCTGGGTCGCACAAGGAAAGGAATTTGTTGTTAACCCCAATGCCAAACAGATATGTGGATGATCCACTGTGGTGACCCCTATAACGGGAGAAGCCGGAAGAAACATAGAGAGAGAAAGTGGATGGATTGTCTTAATTTAGAAAAATTATAATAATAATAAAATAATAATGTACATAACAAAAGTAAATGTATAATTATTACTACAGTGGAAGAGATAGTGACTGCTATAGACTGACCACATAAGGATATTTAGAACAAAGACAAGGTTTGAATATTGATTAACTGAAATTAGTTTTAATATAAAGTGTTAAGATATGCAGCAGAGTGATCAACATGCAAGGACAACTGTTAATAGCCTACTAATAAAAGCTGCAGGCAAGATGTGACAAACGAACTTAATATTTTTCATTTTACAGCTATTTAACAAACTGAAAATCAACAAGTACTGCATACAAAGTGACTGTAAGAAATGTCTGAATACGCTTACATGGAGATTAGCCATTTACAGATGTAAAAATAATAAAAGTGAGGATAGTTGACTAAGAAACTTGGAGTTATTAAAACGTTTCCTCTGATTTAAAAGGAATTTGATCCTTGCTATAAAAAACAAGGTGACAAATTAAATTTAACAATAAAAGTATGATTAAGATAAAGCATATCTTCTTCAGTTAGAGATAACTAGAGAGGTATTATCAAGACTGAGGCTAATTTAATGATAAATTGACAAAGAAGATTGTCAACAAACAATGAAAGAACCTAGTGTGTTGTTGTCTGCCAGGAATGTAGGATGAGTTATCCTCAAAGTCATAAGGACTGACCCAGTGACTATCGGCGAGTACATGGATGCATAGGCCTGTTTATGTCAGGGTTGCAGTGGACTAAATGCGGTGAATGTTTGAAAGACATTAACCAAAGTAATTTGCTAGTAAATATGGTAGGCAATAGGCCTAGAATTTGGGGCATGGACCTTTGGTGATTTAACCATTTAGGGCAAAATTACGGAACAAAGGTGTACAGAGAAATCAGACTTGGAAACAGCTGGGTATTTCTAGCGTCGTAAAAATGGTCATAATGTATTGAAATAAATACAAATGACGTACAAAGCAAGTGGCTGCTAGTTTTGTCCCAGGAGACTAGGGAGAAAACTAGAGAGCCTAAAATCTTGCTTTGAAGAAGGCAAAATATTCCAACCAAAGTAAGAACTGGTTAATGGAAACAATTGCTAAAAGCTATTTACAATATAGCGTAAGAATGTATCACAATAAAACATCTCCCAAAAAGGAGGAATGTGATTAAATGCATAATATATTTTTTTAAAAATGTAAAAATAAAAAATGACAAAGTCCCAATGACATGATTGAAAGGCAGAGCTGATCCTGTGTGCCAGTGAACTTCTGGAAGGGGGAGAGCCTGCTAGCAGAGGTTCACTCAGCACGACAGGCTGGTCTTCAAGGAAATAGTGAACAGGACCACCAGCAAAGAACCTCGATTGCCTGTGCCAAGAGAAAGAGCTGGCACAAGATTAACAAAACGGTAAAATATTAAAAGTTTTGATGTGGGTAGAGTGATACTTTGGAATTTACTTATCAAAAACAATTAAAGTAAATAGTCCAAAAAGAGGGAAGAATAATGCTGAAATATAGAAAAATCCTGCTAATATAAATCAATTGCTGTGGGTAAATGATAATTATTGATTGTTTAAATGATTATGGATGTAGCAGCAATTTGGCATTTTGTTGATTTTACTGTAGCCTAACTGTACAAGCGATTTAAGTGAACTAAAGCTTTTTGGGAGCAAAAGAAAGCAGGAAGTTGTGCTATAAAGCTAATGTGGAAAATCTACAAGTATAAAAGATAGAAAGTGGAAAAATATATTTAATAATACATAAAGGAAGAACATTTGAATAGTGCACTATGGAACTACTGAAATTATGGGATTCTCATATCTGCATAATCTTGCTTGAGGAATCCACCGTATAAAGCACTAGAAAATAGGTGAAGTAAATTAGGGTCGAAAATTGGAGAAAATTTAAAAAACCCAATGATATTAGTATTATAAACGGAAAGAACAAGATGTTTTAAAGTGAATGTCATGATAGAAATATTGAATAGGAAGGTAAACAAAGATTATTCACTGTAAGGTGAATCTACCTTAAAGGAACATTACAGGAAATTAAGATTTTGACGACAAGAGAGAAAAATATACATTTGGTTAGAACTGGAATATTTGGGGAAAATGGAAAGACATCTGTAAACACTGCAACAGTGTAGTCAGTCTTAGCAAAGTGTAAGAAGAACATTCATGGACAAATTAAATATGAATTGTGTAAGAATGTAATTTAGAAAATGGCATAGAAGCAAATCCTAAAAGTCTTAATACAGTTATGGAGACTTATTTGGTGATAATGATAACTAATATTTTGAAAACTATTAAATAATATGAAGAACGTTGAAGAATATTCTAGCATTGGCTAGAAGGAAAAATAACCAAGAGATAATGGTAATATAAGATAAAATAATACATGAATAGGAGGCTAATTCCTCCTACTTGTAGTAAGAGTGAGTAATGAAAAATGATATAAAACATGGGTTATTTTAACATCATCCTAAATTTAATGATAAAATTAAAAATGATAATAGACAGTATTTCTTTTTGAAAAAATAAATAAAATAAATGTGTGCACGTACTTGGCAGCAGAAACAAAGAGTGATATTAAATCACGAATACATGATGATAGCATATGGAGCAGGTTAGGCCAATGATATTTAATGAGGGTCACATAAAATAGATTAGGATTATGGAAAATATTGCAGTATCTATTATATTAAAGTATTCTAATATGCAGAAAGAAGACTAGAAAGACTAGAAAAATTGGGAGAGAAACTGGAAAGGATGGTCAATCAACTTCTAGAAGAGTTGAGAAAACAACTTAAAGTTAATTTAGTATGTTTCCATAACAAACAAAAAGAAAATTAGCTCATTATGAATAATAGGTGCTAGTAGACATGGTAAAGTTGACCTGATTGGCACTTCTGGATGCAGGCTTATCATGCAAGTGTTTGAGAACAGCAAGAGAGCAGATGAGGACAAACAAGCTCTCATTATCATCCATGCAAGAGCACCAAATGGCCTTGACTGAATCTGGAACCCTTCCAAAGAAGGGGGCGGAAATAGCATAAGAAGTCCTACAGTATATTTGTATATGCCTCTTATCCAGTCAAATAGACTGTACAACAAGATAGACTGTAATAGCAAGAAACGGCCGCTCTGCATCCACCAGCACTGAGACTTTAGCTGGGGTCAGTTAAACCTTTTGGGAAATCCTGGTAAATATTATTACTTTATTATTTTAATGATTTATAATAAATAAATAAAATAAGAACCGTAGAACTAAAAGGACTATTATGAAGTGTGTGTTTGATATTGTAAACATGAATGTACTTACTGTATGATAAAATGTAATCATTTTATGTCATCTATAATGCCAAGTGTTTATGGTTTTTACTGACTGATAAATACATGTTGATTTAAGAAAACAAAATATATTATTGTAAATAAATAAAGAATAATTTAATTGTATTATGTGAAAAGGTATTATACAGTAACAAACAAATCTGGGGTTAGAAAAGATTATACCTTTTAGATTTAATTAAGGAGACGTTTAGGGTGAGAACTCCTGATAAGACGATTTAATTATTGGGTTAATTTTTGAGGATTAAAAATGTGTGTGATGCCACAAACTACTGATGTAACAAAGTGTGAACCTTATAATGGGGATGTTAACATAATTTATAGTAAGAAATTACGGAAAATAATGTTGTTGTTTTTGCTTTTTAAATATTCTTAAATCTTTATGAATTAAAGAATTCATTGGCTTCAGTGGGCTTTGAATGTATATAATATTTTAAGGATATTAAAATATATACTATGCTAATTAAAGAGGAACAACTCTTATGACATGTTAAAAGATGAACTTGTAAATTTAATTTAAAATATAAAAGGTTTAAAGATGGACATTATAACTTGAGAGATTGTTTGCAAACTTTACAATGGGAACCTTATGTATAACAAGGAATAAATTGATTTATTGACTTATATAATTTATGTTTGAACATATATAGTGTTCTCAGAAATTAAGGGAAACATTAGAAGGATTACTCTGGATACAAAGGTTTAATTACTGGGTTATTCTGATTATAGTAAATGTATGAATTGTAACCATAATTAACCAGATAAATAATTGTAGGATGTGATATGTTTATGCAACAATTACTATAAAAGGGGTTTGTTATATTTGATGGTACAGTTATGATATCTGAGAATCTGTTAATGCTTAAGAAATGATTACTGGATTTAGTGTAAGATATTTGAATGAGAAAATGAGTTGCTTGAAAATATTTGACCCAGAGGTTTGGAACTGGACGTTTACAAGCAATTATAAAAAAGAAACCTTGTGCACTGTTTGAACATTGAATAAATTTCAAGACTGGTTCAAACCAAGGGGGATGTTAAATTTTGTAGTTGGGGCAAGAAAACCCATCATACCCCAGATACTAACTTTGTGCCCTAAAGACCCTAGGAGATGTAAGCGGCTCACGTTTCCACGTTTCACCTGGAAGCGCAACCGCTAGCTGGGCTAGGGGTGGAGCCGCGACCTCTGGGGAAGACCGGGTGCTTTAAGTAATGGATTCTTTTTGAGATCCAAATTGGCCTAATACATGATAAACAAGCAGAGCACAACGTTTTGCCCCTTGACAAATAAATAATTTTAATACAATTACAAAATAAATATAATTGATTATTTCTGTTATGGGAACCAGAAAACAAAACTGGGTGAAATATTGCATGAACTGTAACAAACCAATCTATTTAAGAATTATGAACAAATGTCCATGTTATTGGTAAAGTTTAATGAAGTGAACAAAGTTTATGCTACAATTATGAAAATGAAGGATAAAGAGTCAGGATAATTGCATGAAGGGGGTGTTGTATAATATCAAGAAAATGCAATTACCTGCCTCCTTATTTATTATAGATGCCTTTATTGTTGCACATATTTAGCCAATGTATTGGATATAATGCATTGCATTCAATGTTGTTATTTATTCTGTTTGTAAAAGATGGCTTATATTGTTTTGGCATAGATGTACAGTAATTGGTTATGTATATATGTGACTGTGCCAACCCATGTTGAGAGGAGCAGAAAAGTGAGATTATGTGTGTGCACTAGACTCCTAGAACTGTAAATGAACTCAGCCATCTTAGTTGAGTTTACTGTAGTTCAAGGACATGAAGAGGTGGACCGCTTGCACCTGCCTGGAGAAGGATCTGGGAAACTTTGGAGGAGTTTGAAGGAGTGACAACCCAACGCCTGTTGTAAACAACAGAAGTATAAAAGACTGAAGAACTGATTTGCCCTTCGGGATACTGATACGCTAGTGCCCCCGACGCCTAGAAGCCCAGAGCTGAGGACAAGAAACCCCAAGCAGAAGAGAAGAAGCCCAGAGCTTACTACACCTTTGATTCAAGACGTGATTATTGTATTTTATACTTAAACGATGAAGTTTTATTTGCCTTTATATTTTTGTTTATTATAAAAGAAAAGTAACCAATTAAAATAAATTTAATTGATTACAAAATCTGCCTACCGAGACTTAGATTTATGATGCTGGAAGACTTTTAATGCGAACATACCACAGGGGAGTCTTCTGACCAAATTGTAAGTACTTTTTGAATGCTTACGGTTTAGGTCAGATTTGACTTTCTTTACCTTACCTGAGAATAATAAATAAATAGGTAAAAGGTGTTAAGATTAAAGTACACACCGTAAAACAATATATATATATATATATATATATATATATATATATATATATATATATATATATATATAATACACATAATACACCTTTTATTTTGTTATTACTTTCTAACATGTAGGTGATGCACAGATGTGAGCAGGTTGGTGGGGCAGCATGCATAACTGCTCATCCAGGTTTTGAACCTGTCGCCCTAAACACATTTGTTTTGCAAGCTGTTTATGGCACATATCGCCAGCTCTACGGTGACATGGAGAACACAGTCCTCAATAGGTTAGTAACATTATTACCTGGTGTTAACTAAACATATACAGCGGGGGAAATATATATTTCACAGATTAACATACATTTACAGTACAGGATTTTAGTATTTTATGTAATGATCCATACAAGTTAACCTAAAGTTTCAATCTCAGTTGCTACAGACACCTGGCCTATAGGAATTTTGTCTGGTGGTGCTGGGGGTACTTTGGCCGACACATTAGGGTGGTGGTTCCCTCGTGTGCTGTTACCCGCATCAGAGAGCAGTTCCCTGACAATACTGGAACCTATTCAGGTTTTCAACCCCCTCCCCTTGACTAAAATAAAGAACTTAACATTTCAATTTGTCCATGTAATTTGTTTATTTACTTTAGATCACAACTGATCACAGACAGACAGGAGGGGGTCTAAATCGTGACACGTGTTGTGCAACAGCTTCAGTCTTTTCAGGTCTTTGAAACTGTGTGCAGAGGTGGTCAGGAACTTGCAGTCCTTTTAGGTACACACTTTCAAAAAGCAGATCCTGCAATCTGTCAACATATTCTGCAGAACATAAAAAAAAATAGTAAATTACAGATAGATAGATAGATAGATAGATAGATAGACAAAGACAGACAGATATACAGATAGATAGATATAGATAGACAAAGATAGATAGATAGATAGATAGATAGATAGATAGATAGACAAAGACAGACAGATATACAGATAGATAGATATAGATAGACAAAGATAGATAAATAGATAGATAGATAGATAGATAGATAGATAGATAGATAAAGACAGACAGAGATATAGATAGATAGATAGACAAAGACAGACAGATATACAGATAGATAGATATAGATAGACAAAGACAGATAGACAGATAGATAGATAGATAGATAGATAGATAAAGACAGACAGAGATATAAATAGATAGATAGATAAATAGATAGATAGACAAAGACAGACAGATATACAGATAGATAGATAGATAGATAGATAGATAGATAGATAGATAGATAGATATAGATAGACAAAGACAGATAGATAGATAGATAGATAGATAGATAGATAGATAGATAGATAGATAGATAGATAGATAGATAGATAGACAAAGATAGATAGAGAGATATAGATAGACAAAGACAGACAGATAGAAAGATAGATTAGTTAGAAAGATATAGATAGATAGATAGATAGATAGATAGATAGATAAGGTTTGAAGATAGATAGATAGATAGATAGATAGATAGATAGATAGATAGATAGATAGATAGATAGATAGATAGAAAAGGTTTGAAGTTAGATAGATAGATAGATAGATAGATAGATAGATAGATAGATAGAGTTTGAAGATAGATAGATAGACAGATAGATATAGACAAAGACAGACAGACAGACAGACAGACAGATAGATAGATAGATAGATAGATAGATAGATAGATAGATAGATAGATAGATAGAGACAGACAGATAGATAATACCAAATGTGGGAATTGTTTTCCGAAGTCGTACTGTGTAATCTCCTCTTCTGTAGCGTGGATACTGTATGTGCCATCGGAGCTCCCCTGCAGCTGTTGTTGCTTATAGTCTTCCGCTATTTTCGTTGTAGTGCATGGCTGCAAGTTGAGTCCTAAAAAGTAGGAGCTGAAACATTAGATCAGGTAGTGCATGAACAGATAAGATGCAGAGATGTGTGTAGAAAAAAAAATAAACTGTAAGAAAAATTAGAATGCAATTCAAAGTAATTTGAATAAAAACCAGAACATACCAGCACAGCATCCCCACAAAAGAGAATGCCACGCTCTTTGGTGCAAACCTGAGGATCAGACTGTGATATGACTCCAGTCCTGACATCTGGAAGTCAGAACTTAGGTTCTCTGAGTCTTTCAGCAACTTGGGTGCCAAGATGACCTGAGTGAGCTTTTCACATGCAGCAGTACCTAATTGTAAAATAAAAAAAGTAAAAACATAAAATATATTGATAAATCACTAGTTTAGACATTATACAAAATTTAATGAATTAAAGTACAATTAATGTTAAAGGTTCATTACTTGGTTTAAGCCACTGTCTTGCCTGGTCACCAACAAGAGGAGGATGCTGGCATCTTTGGAATTCCCCATCATGCTCATGGATATCTTGTACATGGTTGACAACGGATCTCCATTTTGCAACAATTTCCTTTCCTGATGATGATGAGGCTCCACACCAGTAAAGGTGATTCACGATGCTTTTTTTCCAGGGGCAAACCTCTCTGCAGCTTCTCTGCTTTGCAAGCTCATCAATTTTTCTTGCCAACACCTAGAGTATGCAAAAGCATTAATACGATATGATAGACGTAACAACACATAACATATAATTATGAATCCTTGTTTTTCTACTCTCAGTTAGCTATGGCTATTATTAGAACTACTAAATTATTAACCTTTTGCCATGTGCCATGCATCATATCTGCGGCAAAATGCTTGGTCTACTCTCTCTGAGGAACTTCATCACACCAGGATGTCTATCAGTGACAATCATTCGCACGGTTACTCCTCTCTGCTCTAGCTCTCTCAGGCTTCTTACAAAACCTTCCTTCTCCATACGCTGACTGTTGCCGACTTCATTGCTCTGAAAAATCATATCAACCTTCTTCAAAAAACTTGAAGCATGATTGTGTTCAAAGACAAATTTATGATCTGCTTTCCACTCATTCAACGCTAATAAACAAATCACTACAACCTTACCTGAATGAGCTGAATGTCCATGATCTTGTTTGCTCTGAGGTCCATCAGCGAGTATGTTCCATACTTTGCACTGTGTCCTAAACAATGTCATATTAGCATGTACATTTTTAGTGCTTGAAATAAACTCTGTAGTAGTCATTAACCCCCTGAGGTCGGCTATCGCGCCGGCGCGATAGGCTCGTTTTTTTTCGTATGAGTGCAAAAAAATAATAAAAAAAAATAATTAATTTTTATCTTATATGCTTGTGTTATACATCAATCGATCCTGTTTAGTGTGTATTTTTTTTGTGTATGCTCATAATAAAAACAAAGTGTTGTGCTTTTCGCCAAATAAAGAAAAATAAACATGATGCGAGTTCTGCCTACTCTCCGTCAGTGAAGTCAATTCTGAAACGCGTCCGAAAATGAACTGTAACTCAGCGAATACTCAGTCAAACAGGCATACAGTCACACAGGCATGAAGCTTGAATTATCTTCTTTCAAATGAAGTAATTTTTATAAAAAACAAATATTCACAGTTTATATAATATGTATGTAAAGAGAGAGATGTCAGTCGTTCTCATCTCAGCTAATTAAGTTTTAATGTGACTCCGCCTACGGAGACCGCGCTATTCAAACGCAAATGTGAGGCGATCCATACAAACCTGTGAAACGCCCACATCCGCTGGATAAGGCCGGTGAAACACTGGATGCGTGGCGTAAGCGTCTCAGCTGCGTGGCGTGTCCGTTTTTATTTCGGCTCCCATCCATGTTAACAGTTTAGAGTTTGCACACTGCCTGTGTGAGACGCGCGTCTCAGGCGCGGCACGAGCCGCGTGGAAAACGCGTGCATTCTAGAAATAGAACCGACGCCTATTTTTCACGCGACACGCAAGCGTCTTGTAAGCGTTTCCATGCAAAATTGAATAGGAAAATCTGTTTATTTGTCATTTTGACACGAATACATATTAATAAATGTCCTTTTGATGTTTAAAAGTGTCTAGGTTTTGACATAAATGCAAATATAAATGTAATTTTACAAAATATGATCGATTTTCAAATACTGCTGTATTGAATGAACAGCTTTTAGCAAACTCTATTGCTATACTGAGATGAGGAATATATACTGTATGTGTTTTGTCAAAAATAAAGTCATCAACTAACTAATGAATCCTTTACTTTGAAATACGTATGATAAAATGTATACTTTAGTTTTGAAAGACGTTGACTAGTTTTGAAAAGATTATAAAGTATGTATGTGCATGCATATATATGTGTGTGTGTATATATGAAGAGTTCAGATGCAAAAGCCTCTAAATGCCATCTGAAATTTTCTCCTAGAATGATCATTTTTATGAAGCTTGTATATTTAAGTTAGCTATAGTGACACACCTGAATGAATGGCTCATTAAGTATGCAGGGACGTAGTCTCACCAGGTGTGAACTACTACATATGCATGATGCTGTTGGAGCGTTTACGCCCCATCCGCATATTGGCTTTCCAAACTAAAAGTGTTTCACAAAACTAAAATCAATGTATCGTTTTTTTGTGGATGATTAGGCAGGATGATTTTCATATCATTTTGAAGAAAAAACACTAGGCGATGAAATCCATTAGTCAAAAGTCTTATTGCCACATATTTAGTATGTGTTTTGTGGCCTTATTTCAGAAACTTTAGTTTTTAGTTTTTTCAATAACCACGCATAAACATTATTCTCTCAAAAATGCAGACATGTACATTCTTGTTGCTCACATATTATGGTAGTCCTGTTTGTGCTAAATAGTGTGTATTTTTTTTTTGCCATTAATATGTTTATAAGCAACTGAAAAAAGCACAAATGTCAGGGCATGTCAGAACATCTCAAGGACCCCAAAAACACCCCAGACCCCAGAGGGTTAATAACAGCACATTTCTATAGCTGACTGAAATGGCATATTATCAACATAACTGCACATACCAGGGGAGTCAGCACGCATGTCCCCACCCAGAACTACATTCCTTCCTTTGAGTGCTTCTGCAATCACAGTATTTTGATGCTGTTTCCACTGCCAATTGATTGTTGGGAATAGGAAGGCCCTTTGGTGTTTCAGGTACGTAGTTTGGCAAATCCCCTGAATGTTGAATGCCTTCATAAACTGACCCAAAAGAAAAAGAGTTAAATATACAAGTTAAAACTGTTAATAACAATTATTATAAAAATCACACATATTTTTGGAGAGGAAAAAAAAAATTCTTACCTTGGTGACTTGCAAGAAGGATGAACCACTAAAGAGCACAGCAGCAGAAAGCTGCAGATTTCCAGCTGGTATGTTCTTGACATACGGTTGGCTGGCCCAATGTTTGCGATGTTTACAATGAGCACAGGTCTGGTCCACATGTAGAACTGTACCCACTGTTCTGCTCTTTATTGCACAGTGTCTTGAGCAGACGGGGCAATTTTTGAACAGGTCCATGAGGTTTTCCTCATAAACAATGAATTTCCTCATTATATGGGGTGGTGTTGCAATTACAGTGCTACAACAAACAGCAATATTAATAAACGTTATTAATGAATAGAAGTAAATTTAAAAAGCACAACCAGTCTATGAGTACCTCTCATTATAGATGCTGCTGTCAGTCATTTCCAGAGAACAGAAAATTGCTCCAGGTCAGAATGATTCTGCTGACAGTAGACTGATGCACCCCATACCGCTCAGCTAGGTCCCTCTGCTTCAGACCAAGGGCAAGGTAGTTCAGGAAGAGGAACAGTTCATCTATTGCCTGTAAGGACTGACAGATCACAACACAATTACATGTATATGTATATGTAATTGTCAAAACTGGTAGGTGTACAGTACAGTTACAACAACAGACATCTGATGGTGTGGAATTTATTTCCATTCATTCTATATTCAATTCTAAAAGTGCTAGTGTTGGTCATAATGTGAACATCCTGGCTTCAGAAAGTAAAAGTCCAACCATGTATTGAACAAGTATAGGATAGGATTCTGTAGCCGGAGAGTTTGGTCATAATAGCACAGACGACAGACTTACCATGGAAGCACTTTGCTTTTCAGATTCAACGTTTGCAGTTCCTGTTCTGGTCACCCGAACCATGAATCTCAGTGATGGTTCAATGACCTGCCAAAACCGCATCAGATGATCGTAAGCTGAAAACCTGTAAATAGTGAAAATGTCAAAAGCATTGACATTTCTTGCATTTAGCACCATACATATTATTACACAGGTCAGAGGTGAACCTGAAGTAGGAATTTACTTGCACTGGTCTATTTGACATGCTGATTATATTTAATCTTCAATGTTTGTGGTTTGGACACCATAGTGCAAAAAAAACCTAAACCAAAATGTTTTTAAAATACATTTATTTCATAGGCTACTAAGTATACTACAAATCGATATTTACTGACATAATGCTTGAAGCTTAGGATATAAACATTACAATTAAACTTTATTTGGAGTACTTCTATAATGCACGATGCAAAGTAGTAGTACAGTAAAGTAAAGATAGTATGATCACTGTATAATATCAGTCTTTAAATGCAAGATATTTAAAGTGTTCTTAAAGTATAATGCGCTTTTATTAAATTAAATATTTCTACATACCTGGTGTAGAAACGGATGTCACTGTCAGAACCTGTAAATCGCTGTAGCCCAAAACGCTGTTTGAGTGACATCTGTTCCATCTGCTGCCTCACATGGTCGATTTCTTCGCGAAGCCTTTCGTTCTCTTCCAGAACCGAGTCAACAAACGCGGGCTGCGGTGCTGTGCTGTGCTCTAATCGTGGTCATTGGTAGATATACGTTCAGAATATTCCCCAGTTTCCATACTCTCTGGTCTCGTTCTCCTTTCCCAAACCCCAAGCCTTCTCTCTCCAAGAGAGTAATTATTCCGAGGGAACAGTACAGGTACGGCACCAGACTTCAGCCTTCGCCTCCCTCCGACTTCAGCAGGCTCCTGGAGCTCTCCTGGCACAAAGTGCCGACTACACACGCGTGTATGGTGAGATATAATAAAATTGTCTCTTCTTATGTTTATTATCCATTTCTTTCGCTGTTGTACGTCTGACGGGAAAGTATGAAAACTGAATTGAATTTTGCTGAGGACGAACACTGAGGGACACAACAGTGCTCAGCTGACGTTCCCTCACAGTGCTGAAATTTAAATGCCTTTTTCATTTCTGTTAACCTAAGTTATTACTTTATTTTCACGTAGCTGTTGAATAAATAATAAATTAAATAAATAAATACTTTGTTTTTATTTTCATGTTTTTTGTGTGTCTTGTACGTATGTAATGTTGTGATGTAATTCTGCTGCCTATCTTGGCCAGGTCTCCCTTGCAAAAGAGATTCTTAATCTCAATGGGCTTCTCCTGGTTAAATAAAGGATAAATAAAATAAATAAAAAGTTCTAGTTCAAACTTTATCTATAAACCACTATAGTCTCAAGGAGTCTTTACCTCACGGATCTGAAGGTGCCGCCCACTAACCTAAAAGTACCACAACATCAAATGCTGGAAGTTCACGGGCTGACTTATCTTTATGCGGAAGTTCCAAAGAACGCTCCGTGCATATAGTCCATTGGGAAATAAAGTCAGAATTGACTGTTCGCAAAACCCCGCCCTCGAACGGTCCTCGTCCAATCCTAGCTTAGCAACTGTAACTAAGGAGAAGGACCTCCGTCAAACATTGCGATTTCAGCAAGATGGTGAAACGATGCGCCTATGGCACCTGCAAATCTGACACCAGGTACCCCAAAAGTTTAGAGGGAGGGGTCGTTTTTTTCGCCTTCCCAAAGCCCAAGACCCAAGCGGAAAGATGCCGACAATGGGTTAAGCAGTGTGGGAGACCTTACTCACAGCTAAATGCCTCGAAGATTAACAAGCATACATATGTCTGCTCTAAGGTAAGTAAAGCTAGCGCACTAACTTAGCATATCAATTATCAATAAGTAGTTTAAGTAGCTAAGTACATACAATCTGTAAAACTGGACTTAAGTTAACAGTTGTGGTTCTATATAGCATTATTATCTAAAGTAACAGTTAGTAAAGTTAGCCTGTCAATCACATATTGCTATCGACACAGATAACGTTAATTTAGCAAGAGGTTGACGGTCACTGGAGGCTATACAATCTGTAAAACTAAATTTAACAGTTGTGGTTCCATCTAACGTTAGCATTGTTACCGAAAGCAGTTCATAACATTTCACCAACAAATCAACACATGTTGCCATCTGTAAAGTCATAACATCCATACCGATATAGCAAGGGGTTGACGGCGTTTTGCTCTCCGGTGGTGGTTGCCAGTGGATCGCCAACTTCTAGCTATCTGGCATACTGTGTATTAAGGTCCCAATAGGCGATTATGAACTTATTGTATTTTAATCTTTGTAGCATTTTATGAACGGGAGTCCTACACCTGAGTATCCCAACCCTGTACAGGCTGTTCAAGTGCCTAACCCGACAAGGGAACATCTAGGAGGCTGTTGAAAGCCACCAACAGAACGGTAAGTTATAGGTTATTATTCCTAAGCATGCTACATTGATTAAAAAAAAATCTGCAAAAAGCTGCTTTTCTGCAAAAAAGTTGTTGTTTTGAAGAAATGTGTGGTAATGGTAGTTATCCTTAGTTTATTTTTTGATCCGAAACCCACTTAAAGGGATTCTCCACTTTAAAATGAAAATTCTGTCATACTCGCCCTCATGTTGTTTCAAACCTGTATGAATTTCTTTCTTCTGCTGAACACAAAGGAAGATATTTAGAAGAATGTCAGTAACCAGACAGTTTCTGGTCCCATTGACTTCCATAGTATATATTTTTTTCTACTATGAAAGTCAATGGCACCAGAAACTGTCTGGTTACTGACATTCTTCTAAATATCTTCCTTTGTGTTCAGCAGAATAAAGAAATTCATACAGGTTTGAAACAACATGAGGGTGAGTATGACAGAATTTTCATTTTAAAGTGGAGTATCCCTTTAAGTCTTGTGTTGTGTGCACCCCACACCCCGTTTCATTAAAAAGTGCATACACATAGCCCGTTTGATTGCAAGTTACATGTTTTATTCGTTTTTTGTAACAGTGTCAAAAAACTATTTAGCACAATCCATATAAATAATAAAATATAAATATAATAGCACAATAATATAATATAAATATAATAGCACAAACCATATAAATAACAAAAATAATGTGAAATGATTGCAGATTCAGTTTGCAAGATGCCTCCACTTCCAGCACCATCGAGGCAGAAGACACTCAAGACTGTGTTGTTGACAGTGGTAAGTGATTTTATGTTGATGCAATGTAGTAATCAAAATAAAAAACATCAAGCTTGTTTTTCATCTGCTCCCATTTTGCTACATCAAAGTGTATCCTCTCAAGGTGGTAGTCTTCCTCACATTTCACAAAGAAGTCACACCATGATATTCCTGTGAGCCCAAGCTGCCCCATTATTTGGTAATGATAAGCATGACTCACTTTTAATTTGTAGCTGCCATCTGTCTGCTTGGAAAGGTAGGGACACTGTACAAAGCTCTCCTTGGATGGGCACTTAATTTCTAAAAGCCCATAGCTTGGGCTTTTACCCTCTTCTCTTTCTATGACCTTACGATCAGGCGATGTACCAAGATGTGGGGAATGTGGGTTCACAACAAAGCCACATGGATACACTACATTGTCTGTGAGCTTTGTGTACTGTGTTGCAGCTATGGGCTCTAGTACTACACCTCTTCTCATTGCCTTAGTCTGCACTTTTGTGGCACTCTTTAAGTTCGCCGCGAGACTTTCCTGATCAGCTCTCCTAGAACAGATTCTTTTAAAAGAGGTCGATGTTATTCGGTCAGACCTTGCATGGAACCACAGCTGGTTTGTGTTTTGTTCCCTTGTTTCACGCTCTAGTGCTATGGAATCAGGCATGGTAATGCTAAGTTCTGTGTAGTGACGTGTGGCCTGTTCATCCAGAACTGTGCAGACATTCGTGGGTTGGGGTGGCAGAGGAAAGTTGGGGAAGTCATCCGATTGGCTGACAGGACGTGCTCCAGGGTCAACAAATGATGCGCCAATGTTGCTAAAAAGTGGCAGCTGTAAAAAGGGGGAAAAGAAAGAGAATGTATTTATAATCATTGACATCTAACATTCTAAACACTTTTTCTTTACAGAGAATCTTGAGCAACCCCTACTTCCTGAACTCCAGCTGGAAAAGGAAACAGAGGAGGAGCAGGGCACAGGAAAACAGAAGAGCTTGGAAGAAGATAATAACCTAAAACTGAAATTGCTTGTAAAAGAAGCAGAGATGGACAGACTGAAATCAGAAATAAGCACACTTAGAAAGAAAACTCTCACACCTGAGCTCATTCGAAGCAGCAAAATTTCCAAAATGTTTGAATACAGTACTGGCTTCACATATGACCAATTCAACCAACTGTGCACCGTTTTTGGAATTCCAAATAATCCACACACCATTTCAATTACTATCCCGTTAAACTACAAACGCACTGATAGGGAAATTGATGAGATGCCCCTCCGTAACCAGCTCTTGTTCGTCTTGATGAAATTGCGGAACAATGAAGATCTGAAAAGTCTTGCATTTCGATTCAACATAACTTTACAAAATGCAAGCAATGTTTTCAAAGCCTGGATTGACTATATGTTCGATGTTTTGGGTGAATTGCCAATTTGGCCACACAGGGACATCATTACGCAGAACATGCCAGCTGCCTACAAAATTCACTACCCAACCACATTCGCCATATTAGATTGCACCGAGCTCAGAATTGAGAGGCTAACCTCACTTGTTCTGCAAAGCCAGAGCTTTTCTAACTACAAAAGCACCAATACCCTCAAAGCTTTAGTTGCATGTGACCCCCGTGGCGCTGTGATTTTCTCTTCAGCGCTTTTTACAGGTTCCATGTCAGACAAGGAGATTGTCAGACAGTGCGGTATCATCTCACTATTGCAGAAAATGATTGAGAATGGCTATTTACAAAGAGGGGATGGCTTAATGGGCGATAAAGGGTTTTTGATCGAGGAAGACATTAAAGCAATCGGACTGCAGTTAAATCTTCCACCTTTTGCAAGGTCTAATAGGCAAATGGCTGCTGGAGATGTGCTGGCAACAAAGCGCATTGCAAAGCACAGGGTGCACGTTGAGAGGTCCATCGCTAAAATCAAAAAGTTTAAAATTGTGTCTGGCAGGATACCTAATTCAAGGCTTGGTGATATCAATCAGATCTGGTATGTGGTTAGCATACTTTCTAACTTCCAGCCACACATTCTTAAATTAGAGCACTGATCAGAACAATATGTACATATGTATGTTCATTTATTAAATCTTACTGAAATGAAATTGTACTGTGTGCATGTTATGACACAATAAACACTAAAACCAGTGCAGGGAATATTGTGTTTTGTTATTCTATTAATCATCTCACCTGGTGGCTTAGACCACTACCTATTGCATACTTCTTGCCTCCAACTTCTACCATAGGTGCGGTTCTATCTACAATGTAGCTTATGGGTGCATCTGTCATCTCCCTCAGTAGATCATATATATCTGTCCCTAGAACTTTCCTATAATAGAAACACATCCTCAAGATCTTGGGAATGTCTATGCTACACAGCAAACAGACATACACTACCGTTCAAAAGTTTGGGGTCAGTAAGATTTTTTAATGTTTTTAAAAGAAGTCTCTTCTGCTCACCAAGGCTGCATTTATTTGATTAAAAACAATAAATAAAAAAAAAAACAGTAATATTGTGAAATATTGTTTAAATTTTTCTATATATTTTTCTAATATATTTTAAACTGTCATTTATTCCTGTGATGAAAGCTGAATGTTCAGCATCATTACTCCAGTCTTCAGTGTCACATGATCCTTCAGAAATCAGTCTAATATGATGATTTGATGATCAAGAAATATTCATTATTATTATCAATGTTGAAAACAATTGTGCACACATTTATTTCAAATTTCAAAAAGTTCAAAATAACAGCATTTATTTAAACTAGAATATTTTCTAACATTATAAATGTCTTTACTGTAACTTTTGATCAGTTTAACTCATCCTTGATGAATAAAAGTATTGATTTATTTTATTTCTTTCCCCCAAAAATAAAATTTAAATTCTTACTGACACCAAACTTTTGAATGGTAGTGTACATTCATAATATTGATGGTAATGTAGAGTACACAGATAGTAAAAACTTACTTGTTGTGGATATAATTACACACTATAGGCTTACGCTTGCGGCTGACTTTGGCCTTGGCGACCACCAGGTTGAACACTGGTTGCCCAGATATCTTTTTCCCTCTGGCTTTGTGCCACTGTTGAGGTTGGCTTGTGGAAGATTCTTCATCTTCTCTTGCACGCTCAAGGTCCAAGGTATACATGAGGCCCAAGACATGTGAACAGTAACCAGGTGACCTAGTAAAAAGCCATACCATTATATTAGGACCATTGTTTTGAAAAACAGTTACACTGACTAATAGTTCTCTAGTAATAGGCTACTTAATTATTTTACACCTGTTACATAGGCTAGGACTAGATCGTAGCTTTTATCCTTTAACCTTTTTTTTATACATAGTAACAAAACAAAAGGAAATGCGAAGATAAAGCATGAAGCAGGATGTCGATGATGAATGATGAAAACATGATCGCAAATGTCATAGCCTAGGCCTACTGGGGACCATTTGAAGCAGAATGACAATGATGTAAACAAACAAAGCATGATGCAAATGTCCTATACTGGTGAATGCTTAATCTTCAGAAAACAGAAGACTCCAATGAGTTTGGTAAGATTTGATGAAGGTCAGTACAGACCACAGTACGTTTGACAGTGTTTATCCACGGTGGATCACTTAAGTTGCACTGTTGCTACGTCGCTGTACTAAGGCTACATTGTAAATAGAAATCCTGTAGTGGTCAAATTAAGAGGTGGGTAAACTATGAATTCGGTGATAAGGGCTGTGACATGCAGAATGAAATGTTTAAAGACACGTAGAACATATGCGATGATGAAAGGTTAAACTTGAGAGGTGGGGAAACTACTTGTTTAGGCTGGCCGTCATCCTTAGCTTAGCTAGCATAGCTAACGTTAACCTGTCATACCTCTGATAGAACAGGTAGAAACTGAATCTTTGTAACCTAAACTAGATTGTTAGGTCTGACACATGACAGAGAATGTTGGCTGGGAAAATATTT
This sequence comes from Squalius cephalus, assembly GCA_022829025.1. Lineage (NCBI taxonomy): Eukaryota > Metazoa > Chordata > Actinopteri > Cypriniformes > Leuciscidae > Squalius > Squalius cephalus. The sequence goes on along the minus strand of CM040794.1, from coordinate 17,867,500 downwards.
AAAATTTAAAACGTAGGATACTTACCCGGCAGTGCAGGAACATGACTGGTCCACAAGGCTGTGCTGGTTGCATTGCAAGAACAGGTCGTGAGGTTTCTCATTCTTGGACTGAGACCGGTACACCTTTGCCTCGATTGTTGTAATATTCCCGTGAATCCCGTCTTTGCTTATTTTAATATTTCGAACATATCCCTCCACTGCATATTGCAGCCCTTTCTGTCGTGCCCTGGAGGATATGTCTGCTGTCCAAAACCAATCACTTAAACCAATAGGTATGGAGCTCAACCCAGCCATGGCTATGTGTCTGATTCTCAATTGTTTGACGGGCGTAGTAACAATAACTAGGGGGCGTGGCTTTTGCGAACGGTCAATTGCGTGATATAAAGTCGTTACTGCGTGTTAGAAAGTCAGAATTGTGAGATATAAACTCGAAGTGAGGTTTAAAAAAAGTCACAATTATATTTTAAAATGTTTTTTATTCTGTGGTGGAAACGAGCTTCCATTCATAACTACACAGCAGTGTCTCCAGTCTGCAGGATTGCAGGAATAACCTGCTCTCAGGCTTCAGCCCCGGGCCACACTACCGGAGGAACCTCTTCATCGCTCCTACAGAACTACTGGTGGAAGCTCCCGGATGTCGGCGTGTTCGCATCGCAGGAACGAGGAACAATATGAAGGTATTTTTGGAGCAAATCAACTGAACGGCTGTGACAGTGAAATCTGTAGTTGTGGAGAATAGCCACACGTGTATCAGTGAATGTGAAGTCACAGAGAGAAACGTTTTAAGAGTTGCAAACTTGTAGACTTTTTTTCTCTTCCACAAACACAACACAACAGTTTCACCTTCTCTAATTCTTCATTGCCGGCGGACAAATCCTATTCTACAAATCACTAATTAAGAAACTCATACGCTCACATTTCCCTCTGTGACTTCACATCCACTGATACACATGTGTGGCTATTCTCTACAACTACAGGTTTCACTGTCACAGCCGTTCAGTGGATTTGCACCAAAAATACCTTCATAGTTTTTGTGCACAGTTGTACATCTACGAATTGTGTTTTGCATTTGTGAAATGTATTTTATGAATATATCTTTTGCGCATGTGAATTGCTTTTTGTGAAATTTTTTTCTTCACGCAAGTGAATTATTTTTTTGTGTACGTTTCATCATGTGTACAAATTAGGTTTCATGCATGTGCAATTGTCTACGCGTGTGTGAATCATGGTTTTTGTGTGAATTATATTTGAGACAATTCTGCCTCTATAAGAAGAAGAAGAAGAAGAAGAAGAAGAAGAAGATAACGTCATGGGTCACATGATAACGTCAACATGGCGGATGATGTCCGGATCGCATTCACACTTAACGAGATCTGGCTATATAGTACCGACTCTTTTAGTGCTCGTTCAGTAAGTACTTATTGAAATGAAGTCCCTCCTCATTGAGTATGTGGTTTGGGACGCAGCCCAAGAGTCCATGTGTGTGAGAGTGTGATAGTGTGAGACTGTGTGTGGAAGAAGTAACAGATTTAGAAGATAAAACTTCTTTAATTCAATTCACATTTATTTGTACAGCGTTTTTCACAATACACATCATTTCAAAGCAGCTTTACAGAAAATGCATGAGTCCATATTACAGTTTACAGTGATCTGATATCAGAGGAAACTGTCTAAGTTATGTATTTCAGAAATGTACAAATTCAAAATCACAGTTTGCTAAAAATGTATGTAGATACAATGATATCACTGAAGTAATGAATACTTGTTTATTAACAAATGATTATGACATTTAGAAAATTGTAGCATTTCTGCGTGTTGATTCACTTTTACAGTGTTTTGACCAACATTAATGAAGGACTGTGTGTGTGTGTGTGTGTGTGTGTGTGTGTGTGTGTGTTTTGAGTATTTCATACATCAAGTATGAATGTATATTTCATAGATCAGGTTTTTATAGCTCATATATGATATTCAATGATAACTAGATCAAAAGCCTGTGTCATATTTGTCATTTACATTAACATGAAACATGTAAGTAAATAAATAAACATTAATTGCATTAATACATTATGTATAATAATTAATGAATACTATATATATACATATACAAACATTAAAATCAACAATAAAAATGCAAAAAATTAATGTATGACAATTAACATTAATATCAAATGTAATTAACATTAATTAAAGTATAATTAATGTATCATATATATAAAACATAAAAATTAACACTACAAATTTAAACAAATTAATGATGAATAATAATTAACATTAATATGAACATGAATAAATGATGTAATTAATGTAAATCATATTTAGGCCTACAAACATTAAAATAACAAAAAATAAACAAAATTAAAAGTCATAGCAGAAAATAGAGTCTTAAAATCAGTTTTGACCTCTTCCAGCACCCATACCAGTTCAATACGCTCATTTGAATGAGGCGAATTCGCGTGTGTAAAAACAGTTAAATTGACTGAACGGTTTGCATTGATTTAAAGTGTAAGTTGCAGGTTAAATTTTTCACGAAGATAATGCAATGTGTTTATTAAACATAAAGATAAGAACCGCCCACCATTGTTTTTTATACCAAAATGCTGATATAATATGAAAAGTTGGCACTTTTAACAGTGATTTTAACCGCTCCCGCTCCCTTCCACTAGATGGGGCGTGACGTCATAAGAGGAACTCACTAGTAGAGTTACTGTACGCTAGCAGCTATAGATGCCTTACATAACTTCAGAAAAGTTGGTTGTATGTTTTATTTGATAAAAAAATTATGGATAAAATAACTCAATTGTAAACATACTCGTGTGTGTGTGACTTCAGGGGGACCGTGATCCTGCCTGAAATGAGAATAAGCTATTCGCAAAACAAACGGGTTCAGGCACGTCAGATCAGCCAGTCGCACACTCTTAGAAGAAAATGTTCTATATAGAACCTTAAAAGGTTCTATATAGAACCCTTTTCAAGGGTTCAATCAAAAGAACCCTTTAGGGTTCGTTGTAACCAGGAAAAATGTTCTATATGGAACCTTTTAGGGGTTCATTCATTATCATTTGTTTTGTCCTTTCCGGATTAAATATTTAATATTATTGACAAACATCAAGACCCTAAAATGTAAAAATGTAAATCACATAAAGTCACCCATGAACACTGAAAAAGGCACACCCAAAGTGCATAGAACTAGTAATTTATTTATATTAACAAAAATAATTACTATTATTGAAAGAATAGTAATTTCAAGTATTCAAGGCTTTAAATGTACAAATCAACATTAAAACATCAACCATTTAAAAAAAAAAGTTAGTTTTGATTGATTTGCTTCCGTCGCAACGATCATTTGTTATTAAATTAAGGGCCGCTAAGACGACACCATTCCCTCTACACAGACTTTAAACGCGAACCTGTGAGAAACGCTGATGGCGTTCACATGCGCATTTAGAATGGGTTCTATAGTTATGTGCGTTTGAATATACGCAGGTTTGGAATTCCCTACAAGCCAAGCCTAAACAAAGTACTTGTCTTTCCTTATAAATTTTGATAAAGAATTTTATTTTATTTTGTTGCTTTGGGGTAGGAAAGCGAAACGAATTTCCCGACAACGCCTTATCTGTAGAGTGGCAGAGGGATCCTCCATAGGGAGAGACTAGTTGGCACTTCAGCACTGCGTTGTCATCAGGTCCAGGCGAAGGTCCCTCGCCAGATCTGGATACGGCCCGGATCCGGCAGGCTGCAGGAAAACCTCGGGATAAACACAGACACTAAAATTAGCGTAGATGCCATTCTTCTCATGATGTAACGAGTACATCAGGATTTATGGGAAGTGTTCCCGGTTCCGGCTGACCTAATCTATGCAGCCTAACATTAAATTATAGAAGTCTATAATGTATTATGTGAATGCTAGGTCAAAGAGATGTGTCTTTAATCTGGCTTTGAACTGACAGAGTGTGTCTGCTTCCTGGACAATGGTAGGAAGACTGTTCCAGAGTTTTGGTGCTAAATAGGAGAAGGATCTCCCGCCAGCAGTCGACTTTGAGATTCTAGGTATTATCAACTGGCCGGAATTTTGAGATCGCAATAGACGTGAAGGGCTATAATGCATTAAGAGCTCGCTCAAGTACTGCGGAGCTAAACCATTTAGTGCTTTGTAAGTAATCAGCAATATTTTAAAATTTATACGATGTTTAATAGGGAGCCAATGCAGTTTTGACAGAACCGGGCTAATATGGTCATACTTCTTGGTTCTGGTAAGAACTCGAGCTGCTGCGTTTTGAACTAGCTGTAGTTTGTTTATTAAGCGTGCAGGGCAACCACCCAGTAGAGCATTACAATAATCTAGCCTTGAGGTCATGAACGCATTAACTAATTGTTCCGCATTTGTCAATGAGAGCATATGACGTAATTTAGATATATTTTTAAGATGGAAAAATGCAGTTTTACAGATACTAGACACGTGACTTTCAAATGAAAGATTGGTATCAAAGAGCACACCCAGGTTCCTAACCGACGACGAAGACTTAACAGAGCAGCCATCAAGTGTTAGACAGTATTCTAGGTTATTACGTGAGGAAGTTTTTTGTCCAATAATTAGAAACTCTGTTTTTTCAGAATTTAGAAGTAGGAAATTACGAGTCATCCAATTTTTTATATCTGCTATGCATTCCGTTAATTTTATGAATTGATAAGTTTCGTTAGGTTTTGAAGAAATATACAGCTGAGTATCGTCAGCATAACAGTGAAAGCTAATTCCATGTTTCCTAATGATATCTCCTAATGGTAGCATGTACAGAGTGAACAGCAGCGGTCCTAGTACTGAGCCTTGTGGTACGCCATACTGAACTTGTGATCGATGAGACATCTCATCATTTACTGCTACAAACTGATAACGGTCAGATAAGTATGATTTAAACCATGCTAGTGCATTTCCCGTAATGCCAACATAATGTTCTAATCTATTTAAAAGAACGTTGTGGTCGATGGTGTCAAATGCAGCACTAAGATCGAGTAACACTAATAGCGAGATACAACCACGATCGGATGATAAGAGCAAATCATTTGTGACTCTAACGAGAGCTGTCTCGGTACTATGGTACGGTCTAAATCCTGACTGGAAATCCTCGCAGATATCATTTCTTTCAAGAAAGGAACACAGTTGTGAGGATACTGCCTTTTCTAATATCTTTGACAGAAAAGGTAGATTCGAGATCGGCCTATAATTGACTAATTCTGTAGGATCAAGTTGCGTTTTTTTAACAAGCGGTTTAATCATAGCCAGCTTAAAGTTTTTTGGTACGTATCCTAGAGACAAAGATGAATTAATGATATTAAGAAGAGGATCTAGGACCTCTGGAAGCATCTCTTTCAGTAGCTAGTTGGTATAGGGTCTAACATACATGTTGTCGATTTAGATCAGTGGTTCCCAAAGTGGGTGCCGCGGCACCCTGGGGTGCCGTGACAACTGGCTAGGGGTGCCGCAGAATCTCAGCTTTATTTTCCAATTTAAACAGCCTAAAATAACTATCGTACCATATAATAACCTTTTACAGCCAAGGTTATAATCGTTAACGAAAACGAACGAAAAAACGTAAACTAGGTGGGAAAAAACGCTATTTAAAACACGCAGCGTATTCGTTCAGCTGCATTTCCTTTCCCTGCTCTCCCTCCGTCTCTGTCACTCATGTGTCTCACATGCGCGCGCGCACACACACACACACACACAGCCCCTCCCCTCCGCGTGCACACCGCGTCTCCATAAGAACGAGTGTTCGTTCGACGTTGAAAGCAAGTTCGCTAAAGGTTGGTATCTCTATCTCGTGAACACCTTTACACAATCACACATTAAAAAGTGGTATAAAAATATTTTAAATTCTGAATATAATTTTGTCAGTGTGTTATTGTCGACCCGAGAAGCGATTGCGCCTTCTTTAGAAAGTTAACTAGTCGCAAGTTTGAGGAAAAATGCACTTTTTGGTTGTGGTTGTCGATGTCAAAACACTATATTTGCATTTAAATGTTGGTACTCAAAAGCGCTTCCTTCCATGTTTTCTGCTGCGCGTCGTTTATTTTTACCACACGTGAGCACCAGTTATGTGCACCCCTGGTTATGTCATTATGTCTTTTTGAATCTTGCCCCTGACAAATAACCCAAATTACAAAAAAAAAGACTAAAACTAACACTAAAACTAATAAAAACTAAACGAAAACTAAGCATTTTCAAAAAATAAAAACTAAACTAGTGTGGCGCACAGTAGGTTTATTACGGAAAGAGGTTTAAGGAAGAGTCGACTACGCCACCCTGGTCACTAAACCAGAGAAGTATCCTAATGAGGACACAGGTTCAGTGTTTCCCTTACACAAGGAATTGGAGACGTGGGTATAAGAAAATACAAAAATATTCTTTATTGGACAAATGTAAAATATGCGGCAATTACGAACACACACCACACACACACCCACCACACACACACCCACCACACACACACCCACCACACACACACCCACCACACACACACCCACCACACACACACCCACCACACACCCACCACACACACACACACACACACCACACACACACACACCACACACACACACCACACACACACACCACACACACACACCACACACACACACCACACACACACACAACACACACACACACAACACACACACACCACACACACCTTGTGATTACCGGAAGCAGGATGAGCTAGCGACAAACTTCTCCACACACACACACCTTGTGATTACCGGAAGCAGGATGAGCTAGCGACAAACTTCTCCACATCAGCAATGGTCGAGAAGCACAAACACGTGCACTACACCCTCACATCAACCAAGATCAATCACTATAGGCTATAGACCACACACACACGGTGCATCAGGCCCCACCACCCAAATAGAGCAACTAGCTCTCCTGCTCCGGACTCACAGTGTCTGAAAGACAAGAAAAACGAATTACAACAAAAGAAATAGTTTACATGAATTCTAACTTACAAGGCACAACCACGATACCCAGTATCACAAAACAAAATATATGATACACTCAAACCTGCAGTTATGGGCTTCAGTAAGGTTTTCAGTGCATTGGTTTACAGTCACCAGCCTGTCCCAGCTTCACAGGCCGGCTCACACCCACAACCCTCTTTCCTCTGACAGGCTGAGGATCACTCACAAAATTATGAAGTAATGCAAATATTATTCACAAAAAAATACAGGGCGAACCCATAAGAAATCAAAAACAAACAAAATAATGCAGTTGAGTTATCCCAATAATAAAGCAAACTAACTCAAATATATTAAATGCTGAGCGTGCTCACATGAGAGCCACTACTGGCCAGCAGATTATTGAAAAAACAATAAACAAAAGTAAAAGATATTGGGAACAAAACAGCAGCAATGGAAGTCCCAATCCGAGCAGCAGTCTTAACGTACTTTTATAACAGCAGATTCATTCACCTGCAAAAGCCCGGAGGTGAACTAAAATATACACCGTACTGGATCATCATTATAATACAGTGATCACACATACCAACATGCGGCGATCGCGTCATTCGTCCGGCAGCAACAGAGTGAGAACCAAATAATACCAAGGCGAGCTGAAATGCACAGATAACCCCATGACTAAAGATTACACAAAATAAATACGACCACCAGAGCCAAAAAGACACTTACCGGAAAGCCAAACAGCAATACACCAGCGATGATTATTGTAGTAGTATGACGTGCGTTTGTATACGGCAAACAGCGCGCATTCACCAACCACTGTAAACACTCAGCTTGAACACGCGCTTCTCCACAAGCCGCACAGCACCTGACAAGAGTTACGTGGTTAACCGTTTAGTGTCCGGTAGATTCGAGCAATAATAACCAGCTGCCGTCACACTCACCTCCAGCCAGAATGAAAACGCAACGACTGCAAACACTCAGCACCACATGTGCTTATCCACAAACCGCACGGCAACTCCAGCCAGGATGAACGCAGAGAAATGACGCGCCAGCGAAACAGTCACACATCAATGCAATGTCCGGTGGCCAAACAGCCACCTTGATATACCCGTATGAATCAGACGCTGATTACCTGCGGGCCTCTAGGGCGGAGTCAACACATGCAAACGAGGTGCTACCCAACAGCAGCACTTCACTACACTAGCAAACCCACTTTAAAAACGAATTAAAACTAAACTGAATTTGAAAACAAAAAGTCAAAACAAAATAAAATTAAAAACTAATGAAAAATGCAAAACTATAATAGGCTAACCCTGTTTACAGCATATTTTAAAATCATATCAAAACACCAACATATGCAAAAATATTTGGAGTTGTTTATTATTATTTAAAGAGTTAAGTATCTTTAAATCTTTTTTGTTCCAATGATTCTCACATACAGTAGCCTAATTGTTTAAAATCAGTCTGTTGACGTGTGTCCAGTTATTAATGGACTGATGATTCATCTGAAGGGGTTGTTTCGCCTCATATTATGTCTGTTGTGATGCATTCATAATAAATTCACGCTGGTGTTTATGCTTCATTTGTTGTTTGCTCATCTGGATATAATTGTATATATGTATGTACATATGTTCGTTTAGTTTAATTGGGTTAGGGTGCCCGTGGAAAAAAAAACACTACAAAGGGGTGCCATGTTTTCAAAAAGTTTGAGAACCACTGATTTAGATGATTTAATGAGTTTAGTAAATTCTTCCTCTCCTATAGCAACGAATGAATCAAATTTTTCCTCAGGGAGGCTACAATGCACTGCCTGATGTGATACTGTAGTAGACGGTTGCATAGTTATAATTTTGTCCCTGATATTATCAATCTTATAAGTGAAGAAGTTCATAAAATCATTACTGCTGTGTTGCTTGGAAACTTCTGGGCTTGAAGCTTTATTTTTCGTTAGTTTAGCCACCGTTTCAAATAAATACCTAGGATTATGTTTATTTTCTTCTAATAGGGTTGAAAAATAAGCAGATCTAGCAGCTTTTAAAGCCTATAATATATATATATATATATATATATATATATATATATATATATATATATATATATATATATATAAATATAACTCACAATGGAAATATACAGATATAGAAGTACTTCAAATCTACAAATTCATATTAATATCACTCATAAAGAATGTGAATACATTGATTAAAATTCAGATCAGCATTTCAGAACATCAAGTACTTCAAATCTACAAATTTACATTAATATCACTCAAAGAATTGTAATTACAGATTCAAATTCAGATCAGCATTTCAGAATAACATCAATCGCCTCATATATACAAATTTACATTAGCAGGTAGCACTATTCATGACATATCAAAGTATTATGATAATTGATTATACATTTTGAGCACTGGGACAGTCAGTTTTTTTTGGCTGCTGGAGAGTTTAAACAGGTAGTGCTCAACAAAATTCATCGTGTGAGTGATGTGCTTGGGGTATTCCACACTGAATATGAAATAAGTAGCAAAGAGGCACTCCATTGCCTCCATCACATCCATTTCTGCGCTCACAATGTTGACACCCTCCATATTGATGCTGGCTCTTTTTGCATGGAGGGGGTTTGAAGCTTCATGAAAAACTATAGTCGGAGTTGGCTTTACTGATTCCTGCAAGTTGGAAAAACATATAAATTATTTATGAAATAACTTAGAATACAGTAGTCCCAAAAGTTAAAATTCCATTAATTTAGTCAACCCCATTTTGCCCAAAATTTGCATGACTTTTCTGTGGTGAAAAACAAAAAGCAGAATGATAGCCTTAGTCATGTTTAACTGCCTTTGCATACTTTCTTCCAAACAATTAGGGATGTGACTGACCATTTTTTACCACAGTGGTAAGGGCCAATTCACTGGCTAGGTTGCACACACAACTCACAAACAAGCATGAGCACAGAAACTTATTTTCAAGATCAATGCAATATTCATTAAAGGTGCTGTAGAATGGATTATTTTATTATTTTATAATGTTTCCTGGAGTGCCCTTATAATGTTAGTATGTTTTTTAGATCAAAATTTGTTATAATTTAGAAATAAAAGGCATATTTCCTAGCCTGATTTCATCCCCTGATTTGTACACTCTGTCTGAGGGGGCGTGTCTGCTGTGAGACTTCAGTGTTGTTGCCCACTGCTGTGATTGGCTGACATGCTTGCATATGAAATATCTGGCATTACATGTAGAGCTATCTGGAAAACTTTTACTATTACAGCTTTTATACGTTTTTACTATTACAGCTATCGGGATTAACGAATCATGAGAAGTTTTTTAAGTATTTAGATCTATTCCCGTTACATAAAAGTTTGCAGTGATGACCATTGAGCAGATGACAGCCTGTTGATCGCGTGAATGAAGATCTTATCACTGCAACGCGATTTACCGATGCATTGAATGACTTTGTTCAAGTTCAGACAGATAATCTTTCTCTCAATTACACATCAGAAATTCACATAACCCACTGGTTCTCCAGAGGCTCGGATGAAGGAGCTAAAAATATATTTTTGTGTTCATTTGTACATCCAAACACTGAGCAACTGCCATGCTTCGTTCGCTCGTTTGCAAGCCATGATGTCTCTCGAGGAAAAAAACAATATCGTGCTGGATCTAGATAACACAGTGTAAATTATCGTTAATAAAATCACTACTTACCGCTTGCGGGAATATAACGTTAGTTGAAATTGCCCCCTTCGTCTGTTTAAGACGCCGAGAGAAGCCTGGCTGCTTGATTTTGTTCCAGGTTAGAAAAACAGTCCGTGGTGAAATGGGCAGAGCAAACTAACAACTTCGAATTAAACTGTAACGGTATCCGATTATAGATAGATAGATTATAGATAGATCTGCCATTTTCCCTATGATCCTCGCTTGTTTCTTCACCTGCAGAACTTCTGATGATTCGGCTGCGCAGTTCCGCCTGGCATTGAACATGGGCTGGCATATGCAAATTTTTAGAAGCGTACATATTAATGATCCCGACTGTTGCGTCACAGTCGGTGTTATGTGGAGATTCGCCTGTTTTTCAGGGGTGTTTTTCAAAAATGAGATTTAAATAAGAAAGAGAAAACGTACTCGGTTACTAATGTAACCTCGGTTCTCTCTAGAAGAGGGAACGAGTATTGCGTAAGGTTAGCTTACGCATCGGGAAAGTCTTCTTTCTTCGAGATCTGAAGCCAAAAATTTATCCTTAATTTTGTATACATTGTCAACGCAGTGCAGCAGCCGACAGACCTAGGCAGGCTGTATAAGCGTGCTCATTGGCTGCTCGGCGGCAACTGCTTAAGCCTATCGGTGAGCGCTCTGAACGCGGCAACCAATGAACGCTTCTAACTGTCAGAATGGGTGTGGCCAGCGTGTATATATTCAGCGCTCATAGGCTAAAATTCTGGTTTTCACAGTCTGAAGCGCAAAAGCTCGTGGCGCGACACGGCAGGTTACGCAATACTCGTTCCCTCTTCTAGAGAGAACCGAGGTTACATTAGTAACCGAGTACGTTCTCTTACGAGAGGTCTCTCGTATTGCGTAAGGTTAGCTTACGCATCGGGAACCCTTTGTCAACGCCGTGTGCGCCGAGCATCCAGCCCATGAATCCCAGGGAAACCGGGGAAAACACTCTGCTGGGAAATGTGGCCGGTCGGAGAGACGGGCCAGCGCAGTACAGGCACTTCATGCAGCATATGAAATAGAGCGGCGCGGCCGGTCTATAAACATATAACAGTACAAACAGTAGGGCCGGCAGAGCGAGCCCATACAGTACATAAGCACTCATAAGGGTAGGAGAAAAACGACATAGTCGGTCTCACATGAAGGGAAAAATTCCCGCGCGACAGAGAATAATACGGGCGGCCAGCAGCGCGGGCCATCACCGACAACAGCGCGTAACGGGAAATAGGAAACAGGAAACAGAGCGGATCAGCCGGTCTGAGTCAAACACTTCACCCTGAGTATAGTACCAGAATAGCGCCAGCATATGAACGTAGTCTGCACACGAGAAATGGGCAGAGCATACATGTCACTTATGCTGACAGTATTTTTGCCTGTAGGGCAGGAACTTCCAGGTTATAAAACCTCACGAATGTTGACGGGGAGGCCCAGCCCGCCACCATACAAATACCGTGATTAGAAATTCCGCTGGACCAGGCCCACGACGAGGCCATGCCTCTAGTGGAGTGGGCTCTGATGCCCAGAGGGCACTGCAGGTGTCTGGAGGCATAAGCTGCTGCAATCGCGTCCACTATCCACCTGGACACTATCCACCTTCCGCCGAAGGAAACAAAGAGCTGCTCTGAACGCCTGAAAGCGGCGGAGCGCGTGATGTAAACTCTCAGCGCCCGGACAGGGCATAGGAGGTTATCACTGTCCCCACTATCGGATGCTGGCAGAGCCGAGAGGGACATAACTTGTGCCCTAAACGGGGTTCCAATCGCTTTGGGGATGTAACCGTGTCTCGGTCTGAGAATGACTTTCGAGTCATTCGGCCCGAACTCAAGACATGCAGGGCTAACAGATAGCGCGTGCAAATCACCCACTCGTTTGACTGAAGACAGAGCTATCAGAAAAACGGTTTTAAGCGACAGATACTTTAGATCCGCAGATTCAAGCGGTTCAAAGGGAAAAGCCTCTAGGGCCGCTAGGACCAAGGACAGATCCCACGAGGGAACCGAGGGGGGCCGCGGGGGATTCATCCGTCTAGCTCCTCTGAGGAAGCGGATAATGAGCTCATTCCTTCCCATTGCCCGGCCGCGCGTCGTCTCAGCGAACGCTGCAATAGCGGCCACATATACTTTGAGCGTGGAAGGGGATCTGCCCTTTTCCAACAGCTCTTGTAAGAAGGAGAGCACCTGCGGGACCCCGCATGCGCGCGGATCCAAGTTTTTAGTAGCGCACCATTTAGAAAACACCGACCATTTAGACGCGTAGAGCCGTCTCGTGGAGGGGGCTCTCGACTGTGTGATCGTGTTCACGACCCCTTCTGACAGGTCAACGGGTATCCGTTGATCACCCATGCATGCAGCGACCAGCGCTCTGGATGGGGATGCCAGATCGATCCACCGGCTTGGGAGAGGAGATCCTTTCTCACCGGGATCGGCCATGGGGGTGAGTGCGACAGCCTCACTAGCTCTGGGTACCAAGTTTGGTTTTCCCATCGCGGGGCTATAAGCAGCACTGAGTGGTGCGTTTCTCTGATCCTCGAAATGACCTGTGGCAACAGGGAGATCGGAGGAAAAGCATACAGCGGGAGGCTGGGCCATGTCTGGGACAGCGCGTCCTCGCTCTTCGAATAAAACTTCGGGCATTGAGCATTGTCTTTCGACGCAAACAGGTCGATTTCCGCTCTGCCGAATAGGCGCCAGAGAAACTGGACTGTCTGGGGGTGCAGAGACCATTCTCCCGGGGGAATGTTGTCCCTGGACAGTCTGTCTGGACCGACATTCAGGTGGCCCGGCACGTGCGCGGCTCTCAGCGAGCGCAGCGAGCGGTAAGCCCACACGAGAAGGCGTTCTGTCAGCCTGCACAGATTCCTGGATCTGACACCGCCCTGTCGGTTCACATAGGATACCACGGACGTGTTGTCCGAGCGGACTAGCACATGGTGATCCCGTATGAATGGGAGGAAGCGCCTGAGCGCGTTCTCGACCGCTAGCATCTCCAAACAGTTTATGTGGAGGCATTTTTCCCGGTCTGACCATAGGCCAAAAGCCGGTTTGCCCTCGAACAGAGCGCCCCAGCCTGAGGTGGAAGCGTCCGTCGAGATAACTTTGCGGTGTGAGATAGCTCCCATTGTCACTCCCCGCTGGTACCAGTCGGCCGCTAACCAGGGCTTCAGAGCTGAAACGCAGCTCTGAGTCACTCTGATGCGAATACCGCCGGAAGCCCATGCTCTGTGAGGCACTCGGGCATTCAGCCAGCGTTGTAGCGGGCGCATTCGTAAAAGACCCAGCCGAAGCACTGCTGCGGCTGAGGCCATACAACCCAGTAACCTCTGAAATGTTTTGAGAGGTACGGTGCTGCCCGGCCGGAGGGACGCGGCCAGGCATCGAATGCAGCGCGCGCGCTGTGTCGACAGGCGGGCCGTGTACTGATATACCTGACCGTCGAAGGCGAATCTCAAGAATGGCCTGTGACGGGGTATTGTCTGGATCTGAAAAGCACGCGTCTTTTAGATCGAGAGATATAAACCAGTCCCTCAGGCGAATTTGCGCGAGAATTTGTCTGGTTGTGAGCATTTTGAACGGTCTTCTCATAAGAGCCTTGTTCAAACGTCTCAGATCCAAAATTGGTCTGAGAGCTCCGTCCTTCTTGGGAACGAGGAAATAACGGCTGTAAAAGCCCGACTCGCTCATGGAAGGGGAACCCGGTTCTATAGCCCTTTTGCACAGAAGTGTAGCTATTTCTGCTCGAAGTAGATGTGCTACTTCCCCATTCACTCTGGTCTCGATACGCGCTTGAAAGCGCGGAGGGCGGCGAGCGAACTGCAGAGTATAGCCCTGTTTTACTGTGCTTAGCACCCGTTCTGATGCGCCTGGAATAGCTTCCCACGCTTTTGCGTGTGCAGCCAGGGGCAGAATGGCCTCCGGGCTCCGATCGCCGCACATCGCGGGCTCGAGAGCTCGAAACGGAGGGGCGGGCGCGGCGCGCGCACTCTTGGTGCTTAGATACGGCGGATCGCACGCAGCGATAGCTGGCCGTTTTACACACAGTGTCCCGGTGGCTTTAGACGGGGAACATAAAGTGTGAGGCGCGACGCGCGATGGCGGCGTCGGGGGCGAAAATGTTCGTTAGTATGTGTGAGCGCTCGAGGGCGGGCACATGACTTACATTTAAAACATGACCGGTCGTGCGAGGCCGTGTGACAGAGCGGGCAGTGAGTAGGTGTGGGCACGGAGAAGTGGACACGTGACCTACTTTTAAAGGTGCCCTAGAATGTGAAATTGAATTTATCTTGGCATAGTTAAATAACAAGAGTTCAGTACATGGACATGACATACAGTGAGTCTCAAACACCATAGTTTTCTCCTTCTTATTTAAATCTCGTTTTTGAAAAACACCCCTGAAAAACAGGCGAATCTCCACATAACACCGACTGTGACGCAACAGTTGGGATCATTAATATGTACGCCTCCAAAAATTTGCATATGCCAGCCCATGTTCAAGGCCAGGCGGAACTGCGCAGCCGAATCATCAGAAGTTCTGCAGGTGAAGAAACAAGCAGGAGGAGGATCATAGGGAAAATGGCAGATCTATCTATAATCGGATACCGCTACAGTTTAATTCGAAGTTGTTAGTTGCTCTGTCCATTTCACCACGGACTGTTTTTCTAACCTGGAACAATATCAAGCAGCCAGGCTTCTCTCGGCGTCTCAAACGGACGAAGGGGGCAATTTCAACTAACGTTATATTCCCGCAAGCGGTAAGTAGTGATTTTATTAACGATAATTTACACTGTGTTATCTAGATCCAGCGCGATATTGTTTTTTCCTCGAGAGACATCGTGGCTTGCAAACGAGCGAACGAAGCATGGCAGTTGCTCAGTGTTTGGATGTACAAATGAACACAAAAGTATTTTTTTAGCTCCTTCATCCGAGCCTCTGGAGAACCAGTGGGTTATGTGAATTTCTGATGTGTAATTGTTCAAGTTCAGACAGATAATCTTTCTCTCAAAGTCGTTCAACACTGTTTATGCATCAGTAAATCGCGTTGCAGTGATAAGATCTTCATTCACGCGATCAACAGGCTGTCATCTGCTCAATGCTCATCACTGCAACCTTTTATGTGATGGGAATAGATCTAAATACTTAAAAAACTTCTCATGATTCGTTAATCCCGATAGCTGTAATAGTAAAAACGTATAAAAGCTGTAATAGTAAAAGTTTTCCAGATAGCTCTACATGTAATGCCAGATATTTCATATGCAAGCATGTCAGCCAATCACAGCAGTGGGCAACAACTCTGAAGTCTCACAGCAGACACGCCCCTTCAAACAGAGTGTACAAATCAATGGATGAAATCAGGCTAGGAAATATGCCTTTTATTTCTAAATTATAACAAATTTTGATCTAAAAAACATACTAACATTATAAGGGCACCCCAGGAAACATTATAAAATAATAAAATAATCCATTCTACGGCACCTTTAACACTAAAGCGGCTTTTGCCTGCTTCATGAGAGTGGGCTCTGTGAGAGACACGGGATGTATAGTGCTTGTGTACAGGGGTGAGCACAGAAACGTGGGCACATTCACTGTACTAGAAACACATACGGCGTCAGCCGTGCAACCAGACATTATGCTCTTTTGAAATTTCTCTGGGTTGCCGTGAGAACGGCGGATGCGCGCAGGCGAGCGGGTAGATATACCGGCTCGTTGACTGCGAGGTAAACAGCTGCAGTAGCCGTGGCAACGGGGACTGACAAGAGCGTTAAGCTTCGACGGTGGTCCAGCCGCAGGGCTGCGGGATTTAACCGTATTTTAGACGCTCAAAAATACTCGAGCACCCTGAGAAGGTGTGGTGCGAGAGGCGGGTTCGCTTTCTGTAAGTAAGAAAGACTGGCCGCGAGCTCGGAGAAGCAAGCAGCATAAATTTTTATCTGCCCCGAGAGCTGGGATCGAACGCGGATCTCCCGCATGAAAGCGTATGATTCTGCCACTGAGCCACAGGGGAAAACACATTAGCTTTCAGTTAACCGATGGCTCGTGAACACTCCAGTGCGGTCAGCAACACTGACTTATGACCAACACGACACTGCTACCCGTGTCAATCTGCTGAACCAAAGCATGTGGATTCAAGTCCCGCGAGGAGCCATCCTTCACCTGGATGACCTGGCCTTGTACCACCTCCCAAGTGAAGAGTACCAAGCCGAACTGGAGATTCCACCTTTCTTCAGGGACCGCAACTTCACTCTAGATCCAGAACTGGAAGATTGGATTGCAAAAGTGGGGGTCACAAATCATCGATATAGCTCCACTGGACTCAGCCCTTCAGGCCTTGTCTCGACAACCCATCCTGAACACTTCACCTGTGGTCCAAACCTGGACAGCGGCTGACACCGCCCTCTGTATTACCAGCATCCTCGGACATGCCCTAGCTTTGGGCTTGGCCTATATCCTGTACAGAAGAGTCAACGCAATCCGAACTTCCACAACCAAGCTCACAGAGGCAGTCTCCGTCAGCTTCAGGAGAAACCCTCGGAAGGACGACGCCTCACCAGAGAATGCGGAAGACCTCATCGAACTAAGCCCCAGTCTTAACAACCCCTTTCTAGCCGCCTCATCTCCCTGACCTGCCATCTGACCATTGCTACCGTGATGAGTCGCCTAAGCCTATACACGCCCCGTCAACTCATCAAGGGGGGAATGTAACGCAAAGGAGATGGCCAGATCACCAGCTCTCTCTCTATATGTTAAATTACTGCAATTACCCTGTGATCAAACCCCCTTTTTGGTCTGAGACCTAATCAAATCACTGGCATTCTAATCCACAAACACCTCTATTGTCTCAAGAGTCTTCCTTGCAGGACGCGCAGACCCAACGGCGCCAACAAATGGCGTAAATCATTGACTGCCTATCTGAAAACAGAGATCCCTTACTGCTGAACCATCAAGGACCTCTGGTTTATGACTCGGCGAACATCCGCTGACCAATAAGAGCAATCTCGAGAGAATCCCCAGGGCTTTTCTCGGACCTTGATTTACATTTAGACACTCATTTAACACGTCAGAAAACAACCAGACTCTGTTCAACCAGATGCGCTAAACTGATAATCTCATCAAGACCAGTAAAGCGTACACACATAACCTCTCACCCCTCGCTCGAGGACAAAAGTTCATCGCGCCAAGCTTGAACTCTCGAACTGTGTCAGCACACACACACACAGAAAACACACACAGATCCTACCACGTGTGAATCAAAATCATCTTGTGAAATGTTGAAAATGTATTCTCTTGGTGTATGCATGATCCCTTATCCCAAATATTATGCCTATATAGCTTTATTGATTTGTAATCCATTTGATGTGACTATAATCGCGAAAAATCATGTATCTGCAGGTGACTAGGTCATAAAGTTACCATTCATGGTATCGTTGTGCTCCATAAATCCCAACGGTGTGGAATCTTTAACACAAAATATCAGAGGATTCATTCTCTTATTAATACCAGTGTTATTAATGTTAGGAACGAATTTATCTTTCAATACTTAGTCGGAAGTATTATACTTATACTCTCTTCCACACAAACATCTTCACTCACACACGCACATACACATAATCTCGTGTTCCTAGACAGAAACACACGACCACGTGCTGCTAAAGGCGTGCTCCTACACACACACACACACACACCTCTTCTTACCACGCTATCGTTGTACACGCACACAAAGCCATTCTTAAAATTCCCTTATTCTTTCTTTCTCATCTCTCTCTCTCTTTTATATTCTCCCTTTTCCTTCCCCTGCGTTAACCTTTGATTCTTATGTTTATTTTGTTGTATTCCTTATTGCGATCGTATATTGTTTTGTTTATGCATATTTACTCCTGTGTGATTTGAAATAGTATCTGTAACCGTTAGATCGTTTAAATAAACTTTGTTAAATCATTTGAATTGAGATTGCCTGTTTTGTATCAATTCTGAGTCCCTGAGTAGTGCAGATTTTTACCTCTTAAAGCTCTACGATCAATGTTACTATTGAAAGAAATCTCAAATGGTCTAAAGCACTAAGATAATTATTTTCTTTGTGGCCACAGGAAAAGTGTTATCTATCGGTGTTAAAGACGTTAGATTTCTGTTCAGAAATTGTACATTCTGTGTGCTGGACGTACAGTTTGTACAATAAATGAACCTTCTTCAACTTATACCTAAAATTTCCCCTAATTGATCATATTCTACCCGTCTATATCAGTGAGTACTACAAGTAATTGTGTAATCTCTGATATAAGCCGAGGTTTTGACCTATTCCCTATTTGGGAATCATTTAATTCATGTAAGCAACATATGCATATTCACATTAATGCTAATTTGAGCTAATTAATTCCCTAACATAAGTCATTGTTGTTACACACTTGTTATCAAGGCTGATTAATTGTAGTTAAAGGGATAGTTCACTTTAAAATGAAAATTCTGTCATCATATACTCACCCTCAAGTTGTTTCAAATGTGTATGAATTTCTTTCTTCTGCTGAACACAAGGGAAGATATTTTGAAGAATGTCAGTAACCAAACAGTTAACTGGGACCATTGACTTCCATAGTATTTTTTTTCCCTACTATGGAAGTCAATGGTTCCAGTTAACTGTTTGGTTACTGACATTCTTCAAAATATCTTCCCTTGTGTTCAGCAGAATAAAGAAATTCATACACATTTGAAACAACTTGAGGGTGAGTATATGATGACAGAATTTTCATTTTAAAGTGAACTATCCCTTTAAGCTGTGTGTGCTTTAGAAACAGCCATACCCTGGCCTGCTTCCAGTTTCTTAGACACCACTTGACTTGATCATAAAATAATCATTCATAAAGTTTGAAAAGGTTGAAGTGAATCACAAGAGTGTTCACATTGGGCTGTTTACAATTATCTAGCATTATAAAAGCATTCTGAGCCGAAGTGCGAGTACCACTAGCTGCAGGGGCGGTTCTAGGATTTCACCTTTAGGGGGGTCGATCAGTAAACAAGTGAGAATGGTAAACTTTACTGAAGAAGAAGCACTGGCCTGATCGTTCAGATAGCTGATTATAGTTTTAGGGGGGCTGAGACGAAAAATATGGGGGTTGAAGCCCACCTAAAAAGGGTCTAGAACCGCCCCGGCCTAAGCTGAACGCACAAGCGCTCTGTTCTGTTCAGTAGGGCTGTTCTTCATGACCATTTGACCAGTGTGCGGTAAAAAACTAGCTTAGAGCACTATCTGCAGTTAAAAACTAAGCTTAGGATCAGAAAACACAAAATTTAACAGTTTGTAACAAGCACAACAAAACTTACCGATGTAAGGCAACTTGTGACACTGTCGCGGTTCAGGCTCGTCGTGTTTTAGTGTAGCAGCTAAGTTAAATCCGCTCTAGAAACATTGATAGAAACATTGACAACTTCGTTACTAATGAGTTTAAAGCTTATAACAAGTAAATTACTTTAAAAAATCGATGTATTTCTCTGACTTACCACAACAATATATCCGTCAGGCCATCAATTTAAATCAGCAGACGGAGATCAGCCTCTTCTCGACCGTTGGAATTCAAAAACGACGTGCACTGCACTCGCGAGACAGCGCTGCGTGAATAACGTTATGCTCGCGCAAATGCAAACCAATTGTTTACTTTGTAAAATTAATTAAAATAATGAGTTTATTACTTCTGTTTATGTTTTCTGTTCAACAGATAAAAAATTTAAATCCATAATGTAAAATTGTTTAGTTGCGGTACAATATTTCACATAAATGGCAAAGAATGAAATGAAAGAGCAGCAAACAAGGCTAAGACAAGACGAAAGCCTATTCCAACGAGCCCTTATGTTTGTTTTTGTACTGAGTAATTTCTTGTTATGATGATGATGATGATGATGATGATGACGACGATAAGGTCAATATAGGGGTGTGCGATATAGCTAAATCGTCTGAGATAATATCGTATTTTTTGTTTTAACGATGTGCGCTTTCATTATCAAGTATATTTTAAAAAAACTAAACAAATCGTGCCTACAGAGTAAACGCATCTAGGCTAATGTAAAGTTACATGATGTGTATGTGTTATAAGTGTAGTTAGTGCGCGTGTGCATTTTGAGTGCGTTCTTTCACTGCATTATTCAGTGTATTCAAATGCATTTATGAATGCATGTAAATGGTCACAAAATTCAAGATATGGGGGTTAGAAAATGTATATATTTATATCATTTTATGTTAATCAATATCATACGAAGAGTGCCATTTCAGTTTTTCTCCTCCAAAAATCAGCATGATTAAAATGCGATATTAAGTTACTACAACAGTTTAATAAACAATAATTTAATTACAACTACAAAATGTTGCAGAATAATGTAATATGAATAAAAAACCTTTGTGCCAAAAGGGTTCTTTCTTGTCATTATAGAACCTTTTTAGCATAAAAGGTTCTTTGGAGTTGAGTAAAGAACCCTATGGTTCTATATAGAACCCCAATGAACCCTTTTTTCTAAGAGTGCAGGCCGAGCTGTTCCACTAAACTAAACGCGTTCACCTCACGGCAGCACATACTCTCCACTGCTGTTTCAACTGGGTGGCATAGCCCACACAAACACAGTGATGGGGACATCGATCTCTATTTTTATTTTCTGACAATAAACATCGCTAATTAAATCGTGAGAAATTGATAACGCGTGGAGTGAGGAAGTGTATTACATGACGTTTGAGGCGTCAATGAGACTAGCGATTGATGCCTGTGCAGTGTGTGCATCTCTAACGTTACAGCTCTGATTTGGACTGACTTACTGTAAGTAAATAATGTCTTCAGTCGTTGTCCCTCCTTGCTATTCTACATGACGGCAATATTTTGAAAAGACTTGCTTGTTCCGTTATATTGTCCGGGTTAAGTTTGCACCAGGCTAGACTAGCTCTAACGTAGCTAACGTTACTCACCAGGACACCTGGCCAACCCTCCACTCATTCTTCTCACACCAAGCATTAATAACTCTTTGAGTGCCATGGCTCCCCTCTCTCACGCCTGACCAGTTAAAAATTGTAGGGCTGTGGTCCATAAAGAATTTGATGGTTTCCCACATCCTCAGTCGTTCTCCAAATAGCCATAATACAGTAGGAATCTAGCAGAGTATGTGTTGTGAGTTCCTCTTGTGACGTCATCACCCAGTAACTGAAAAAACACGCTACCGTTGAAGAAACCCCAATAAATGTTATTTTAACGCATTTTAAGACAGAAATAATTAAATATATACATATAGAGCACTTTAACACATTAATTGGCTGTGGTGGTTAACCTGCAACTTACACTTTAAACACTTTACATGCGTAAAAACACAAACCTTTCGGCAGCCGAATCACAACAGACGCAGGAGCGGCGCAGCCTGATGACATCACACACCCTGACCAAAATAAAAGTCCTGTTCACATGATGCTGTTTTTCTTTTGCATCCCAGAAAATATGAATAACTCTGGCAATGAAAGAGTGTGAGATTCTGTCTAATAGGCAAAACTGTAATGTTTGGGTGCAGAAACCATTTATTACAGTATTAATATGCAAATAGCTACAAATGTTGTTAACAAGTTAAATATACATGTTAAAACAATGTATGAATTAATAAAGAAAAGTTCATATTATGTGTCATTGTGGGATTGGCAATATGACCAAAATCATACTTCAAGATAAGAAATCTGATCAATAACAGCCGGTCTGTAATTCAGTTCTGTTCAGGAGGAGGTTTATTTAAAGTAAACTGGATTATATTACAGTAATTGATCAAGTGTTTACAGTATGATCAGTTTCTACAGAGAATCATGAGATCCTTCATTCACACAGGAATTTATCAACAAACTGTGATATTGATTCATTCTCTTGAATGTGTCTTATTTTCACAGCAATAGAGACAAAATAAAAGAGAGAGAAAACAAGATTAATAATAAAAAGATAAAGATCAATCCAGAACCCCCCACTAACAGGTTTAGTACAGTACACAATATATTACAGCAGAAGCGTCTTTAATAATACACACATAACCCAAAGCAGAGGAATCATGTTTAATAATACACACATAACCCACAGCAGAGGAATCATGTTTAATAACACACACATAACCCAAAGCAGAGGAATCATGTTTTGAACAGATGGAGAAGTTGAGATAAAGCATCTCTGAATGTCTTAAACTGAGTTTAGAGTTGAAAGTCTAGTTTTGCTCGTATCATCCAGACATGTTTCAGTGAGTCTCATTGTGTCTCATATTTCCTCTCTCTTCTCTGTGTATCATTGTCTGTTTCTCTTTATTTCACTGACAGAAGTTCAGCTGTTATTAATGTAATGAAGAGACAATAAGAGACTCTAGAACATCTCACTGTCACTGATTTATCATGAGCTCAAAGCATTATGGGTAGAGTCTCTCATCAGTCTATTCTCATACATCAACACAGTTTCACTGATGATCCAAGATAAAGCCAAAACCCAGGATAGAGTGTGTGTGTGAATGTGGTCTGGACTGTGTGTATGAGGCTCAGTGTGTTTCTGTCAGAGACGCTGTAGAAGGACAGAGTTCCTGCACTGTGATCCACATACACTCCTATTCTACTGTAATCCTCACACACTCCTGTTCTCCTGCTGATGGACTTTACAGGGAGTTCAGTCTTTATGTTATTGTGCCAGAATGAGTATCTGGAGGAAGAGCAGTACAAACTCCAGGACTGATCATTACGTCCAAACCAACACTCATCACCCGATCCCTTCCTGCTGATGCTCTTATATGACACTGATATAAACACACCATTATACCCACTCCACTCAATCTCCCAGTAACAGCGTCCACACACACTCTCTCTACACAACACTTGCTCATAATAATCAAATCTGTCTGGATGATCAGGATACGGCTGACGCTCTGGGAGAGTGCGAGTAATCACTCTGTTCTCCTCAGACAGACGGAGGTCTTCATTCACTGTGTTCAGATCCAGAGTGAACTGATGAGAATCTGAAGGAGAGAAAACACACATCAGTCAATTATAAACTTTCTATCTTGAGTCTTCATTTCAGATCTGACTCGTTCATTTAGGATTGTAAGCAACCAATGATAATAAAGCACTAAAGAAATATCATTCTGTAACAGCTTTTGTCCTGAATGAGGTTCTGGCTGAAATCGCCATGGTTACCAAACAGAAAAGATAGGATTCTTGTGTTCAAATATTTCTGTAATCAGGAATTATGAAACTGTCTGATCTTTTACAGTTTTTTTATTGCTTTGCCACAATTTTCTCAAGCAAGTTTTACATTTTCAAAACTCTTTAATATCACAACAGATCATCAGAAGTGTGTGTGTGTGTGTGTGTGTGTGTGTGAGAGAGAGAGAGAGAGAGAGAGAGAGAGAGAGAGAGAGAAGAGAGAAGTTACAGAGAAGTCATGCTTCACATTAGCTCTTAAAATTCAACAATTTTTTCACCTCTAGAAAGAACCAAACTCGACAAAACTCGACAAAAATGAACAGGGGGAATCACGGGATAACTGTGAATCAGTTATTTATTTATTTTTCAACAAATTTTCTACACATCTTGAACATCTGCAGCACTCCGAGCTGCAACACTGAACACCAAAGAAGACAGCAGAACCACAGAGCAGAAATCATCCAACAACATCAACCAACAAACAGGCAAGACACCTTCAACTACATTATTTTCAACACTAGAAAATAATAAGATAAGAAAGAGACAAATAACTTGTTGACTAGAGCTAAGTTAGCAACAGAGCAGTGAGTGAGTGAGTGACAGCAGGCAGTTGAGAATGGAGGGAAAAGCAGCGCCCCTCCCCCGAACCATTACATACCCACAGAAGATAAAGACAGCTAAAGACAAGAAAACATATAAACACAATCTACTAAAGAAAAACCCAGAGACTTTAATGGCTGACTATCTTCAAAAAGGAGACAAGTCCACTATCACCAATCTACTGCTCCACACAGAAAACTGCAATGCTTGGCACACAGGTAGGGTTGCCAACTTCAGCAAAGGAAAATAAGGGACGATCTTGGTTCTTTGTAGGAAAATAAGGGACATTATAAGGGACACTCAAAATATGAGTATTTATCACATAGTTTGTGTAATTTCAGTATCAGAATTTAAATTTCAGTATTTAAATTGCAGATAAATTTCTTAAGCTCATATTTTAACCATTAAAAAAAGAGACTTTTTATACACATAGGCTACTTAACTGTGTATAAAAAGTATTTTTTTTAATTGAGTTAAAATATTAGCTTAAGCAATTTATGTACAATTTAAATCTAATCAGACTTAAAATGTAATATTAAAATGCCTGAGCAATACCACTAGTACACAAAAAAATTGAGGAGCAGATTGTTCCTTTAAGTGCATGTTTATTTTTAATTGTCATTTTTAACATGACAATAGATTTTTTTAAAGTTAATGTGCATGTAATTGGCTTTGATAAGCTCAACTTTTTTATAAACACAGCAACTGATTAAATTTAGACATGTATGTAGAAAAGTTACAGTAAATGTATAAAACCATAATTTCATGGTTTATATTGTTATGAACGGTACAAACAAATGTGCATGAATTCAACTGATTAAAGTGCAAAAAAGGTATGATTTTGGTATTTTTCTTCTTTTTTTGTTCTCAAAACCTACTAATTTTTTTCCATGAGTACTTTTTCTCACTTCTCACAGCAGCAAGGATTTGTTTGTCATGAAGTACAGTTTTGTAAAATTCATAACATGGTTTGTTGAAGTTCATGGTGATAAGCAGCTCGCATTTCATGAGTTCAACAGAGCATCTGTTTCTTGAGTCACACCACTTGTTTTTCATTATGGAGAATATCCTCTCCACGTAGCCTGTGGATGATGGAATGCTAAGGACAAATGAGACTAAAGCCAGTATGTTTGGAAGATCTGCTGCTTGAAGCACTGTCATCCACTTTTTAGCTGTGTCTGAATGCTGTCACTGGTCTTGTTCTCTCAGCTTCACCAAAATGGAGTTGGCAGTGACACGTTCATCGTAAAGTGCATCCATGTTGATTTGCAGCTTCTGAACAAGGTTTAGTTTCACTGCAACCTTCTCCATATCACCAAAGTCAATTTTTCTCAGACTGGAGAGACAAAGGCTGCAGGTGAAAAAGCCAGTTGTCCTCAGTGAAGTCAAACCACTTTTTGATATACCTGATGGCAGTGCTGAGGAAGGCTTTGAACTCCTTTTTGGCAGTGTTTGCATCAGATGGGGGAAGACACTGGAGCTTCAGTTTTGTCAAATATCCATAGAACTCATCATCTCTTCTCTGAATCAACTTCTCCATGAAAGACTTCATGATGGCATACAAATCAACAGATGTTGTGGCATCTTTTTCAAGATTCTTCACCACCTCTTCAAAGAGTGAGAGAATATTATTGCAAAAGAGAAGATAAACCTCAACAACATCTCCTTCCTCTTGCAGCTCTTCTGCATCCATGTTGAGGTTCAGCAAAATCCTCAGGTGTCTGGGACAGTCATCTCCAAGGCTAATTAAGTACGACTTAAGAGCAGTCCAGTTTTGCATTAGGCGAGTGATCGCAGGGTTCAGGGATAGCCATCTGGTCACAACATGACGCAAAATCTCACGGAACTCAACATCACAAAACTCACAAAATTCTTTAAGTTTTTCTCTTCTTTTTGCAGAGCTTGAGAAGAATGCATAGATTTTGAGAACAATGTTCTCTACATCCACTGAAAACTCATCCAGTGCATGTTTTACTGTATTGTGGACAATGTGGGCATGACAGTTGCCTGTTAGGAGGTAGCTGTTTTTCTTCTTCAACTTTGTGTAAACTGAGTTGTGAACACCATAATTCACATTTGTATTGTCTGCACTAAATGCAGACACTTGATCCAGAGTAAGGGACAGTTGTTCAAGACTGTTCTCTATACATGCCACAATACCATCAGCAGACTCATTAGGATTCTCCACAAAATCAATCATTTTTTGTGTTACTCCACTCTCAGGAGTGAAATACTGAATAGACAGAGGAAACATTTTTTGATTGCCCTTGTTAGATGCATCTGTTTATATGGAAAATGGGATAGGTTTTGAGCCCTTCAAAATATTAACCACTTCAGAAACTGACTTAGGGGCAAGAATGTTTTTGACAATGGTCTCAGCTTTTGTACGTCCACAGGACATCTTCTTCACTATGTTTGAATCACTGACTGTCCAATGCAGTAATTTGTTAGCGCAGTCAGCACTGACGTAGCTCATATTGTGCTTTACAGTGTGGTAAACATGGGCCAACTCAGCTGCAGTAACCTAAACATAAAAAATGCAAAGATGAGGATCAAGATCACAGTTAATATCGTAAAAGTGAACAACTGTCATGATTTCAGTCATACAGCAACAGTATGTGTAAGCCCATCACCTTACCAATAATATTGAAAGTACTTAATGTACATGGCATACATTCATTCAATTTATTATTTTACTTTTAAAAAAGCTTTCTATTTCAAATAAATGCTGTTCTTTTGAACTTAAAGGTGCCGTAGAATGGATTATTTTATTTTTAATGTTTCCTGGGGTGCCCTTATAATGTTAGTATGTTTTTTAGATCAAAATTTGTTAGAATTTAGAAATAAAAGGCATATTTCCTAGCCTGATTTCATCCATTGATTTGAACACTATGTTTGAAGGGGCGTGTCTGCTGTGAGACTTCAGTGTTGTTGCCCACTGCTGTGATTGGCTGACATGCTTGCATATGAAATATCTGGCATTACATGTAGAGCTATCTGGAAAACTTTTACTATTACAGCTATTATACGTTTTTACTACTACAGCTATCGGGATTAACGAATCATGAGAAGTTTTTTAAGTATTTAGATCTATTCCAGCATTGAGCAGATGACAGCCTGTTGATCGCGTGAATGAAGATCTTATCACTGCAACGCGATTTACTGATGCATAAACAGTATTGAATGACTTTGAGAGAAAGATTATCTGTCTGAACTTGAACAATTACACATCAGAAATTCACATAACCCACTGGTTCTCCAGAGGCTTGGATGAAGGAGCTAAAAAAATATTTTTTGTGTTCATTTGTACAAACACTGAGCAACTGCCATGCTTCGCTCGTTTGCAAGCCATGATGTCTCTCGAGGAAAAAACAATATCGTGCTGGATCTAGATAACACTGTAAATTATCGTTAATAAAATCACTACTTACCGCTTGCGGGAATATAACGTTAGTTGAAATTGCCCCCTTCGTCAGTATGATACGCCGAGAGAAGCCTGGCTGCTTGATATTGTTCCAGGTTAGAAAAACAGTCCGTGGTGATATGGGCAGAGCAACTAACAACTTCGAATTAAACTGTAGCGGTATCCGATTATAGATAGATCTGCCATTTTCCCTATGATCCTCCTCCTGCTTGTTTCTTCACCTGCAGAACTTCCGATGATTCGGCGAATCGGCGGCTGCGCAGGTCCTCCTGGCACTGAGCATGGGCTGGCATATGCAAATTTTTGGAGGCGTACATATTAATGATCCCGACTGTTGCGTCACAGTTGGTGTTATGTGGAGATTCGCCTGTTTTTCAGGGGTGTTTTTCAAAAACGAGATTTAAATAAGAAAGAGAAAACTATGGTGTTTGAGACTCACTGTATGTCATGTCCATGTACTGAACTCTTGTTATTTAACTATGCCAAGATAAATTCAATTTCACATTCTAGGGCACCTTTAATATTAATCAAATAATCCTTAAATAAATTGTACACAACTGTTTTCAACATTTGATGATAATAATAATAGGCTAATGTATGTGTCTTGTGCAGCAAATCAGAATATTAGAATGATTTCTGAAGGATTATGTGAAAAGATCTTCAAACAGAATAAACATCTATTCAAATAAAAAACTTTCAAAATTTTCAAATTGTAAAAATATTTTACAATATTATGGTTTTTGCTGTATTTTGGATCAAATAAATTAAGCCTGGTTGAGCACAAGAGATGTATGATGTCTATACATAATTATCTGAGAGATTTGGGATACTTTTTGACATTTAAAACAGTAGCTTACCATATCAGCCTCTGGTGAAGATGCAGGTGACATGAAGAACCTTGAAATTGCTCCCTGGGCCCTTTGCTGTCGATCGTTCCGTTTATGGGTATCTGTGGACGCGTGTTGTTTGACGTCGCAAACACCGCCATGGCTTATGGAAAAATCGTCTCGGGTTACGTATGTAACCCTTGTTCCCTGAGAAAGGGAACGAGACACTGCGTCGGTGACGACACTAGGGGAACGCCCTTCAGCGTAGCGCGTCTGAATTTATGAATGAAACTCAGTCCAATCCTATTGGCGTTGCGTGATGACGTAGTGTGTGACGGCATATACGGATGTGTACAAAAGCACGCCGGCACACAGAAATGTCAGCTTTTGCTATGAAGCAAGTGCTCCAGGCGGGGTGAGGTGTGGCGAACCGACGCAGTGTCTCGTTCCCTTTCTCAGGGAACAAGGGTTACATACGTAACCCGAGACGTTCCCTTTCGAGGGAACTCGAACTGCGTCGGTGACGACACTAGGGGAACGAGATACCCACTATGCCACAACGAAACCCGCCTGCCCCAGTGTGAAGCTGTCTCCTTAGGACGAGAGCACTCGTGCGCCGGGTGTAGGGGGAAGGTCCAGACTGTAGAATCTCATGAATGTGTGCGGAGTGGCCCAGCCAGCCGCCTCACATATGTCATGGATAGGAGTCCCTGAAAAGAGGGCTTTGGAGGACGCCATGCCTCTAGTAGAGTGAGCCCTCACGGCCATAGGTGAAGGCAGATTGCGCACCTGATAGGCCAGGGAAATAGTCTGAACGATCCAGTTGCTGATGGTTTGCTTAGAGGCGGGAAGCCCTTTCTTGGGGGACCCGAAACACACCAGCAACTGGTCCGCCTTCCTCCATTGTGAAGACCTCTGAACATAAATGTCTAATGCTCTGACAGGGCAGAGCAGGTGAAGTCTTCCATCCTCTGCCGTCACATGAGGTGGGGGATGAAACGCCTGCAGAACCGTAGACCTAGCCATATTGGTTGGCACCTTAGGGACATAGCCCAAACTGGGGTGCAGGATGGCCTTGACTCTCCCAGGAGCAAACTCCAGGCACTGAGGAGATACCGAGAGTGCCTGGAGATCTCCCACCCTCTTAAGAGAGGTGATGGCAAGGAGAAAAGCCATCTTGAGAGTCAGGTTCTTGGCCTCAGCCGACTCCAGCGGCTCGAAGGGGGCCTCAACCAACGCTTCGAGGACCACTGCCAGGTCCCAGGTGGGAACCCTGGTGCGAGTCGCAGGTCTCATCCTCCAGGCTCCACGTAGGAAGCGTACGACCAGCTGATGCCTCCCCAGAGGCCCGTCACTCAGAGGAGCGTGGAAAGCCGCAATGGCAGCCACATAAACCTTGAGTGTGGATGGGGTAAGTCCAGCAGAAAAGCGGTCATGGAGAAACTCCAGTACTGAAGCCACCGGGCAGTTAACTGGGTCCAATCCACGCTCTCTGCACCAAATGGAAAATACATTCCACTTCAGGCCGTACAACTTCCTCGTGGAGGGAGCTCTGGAACTGAGAATAGTCTCAACTACTCCTGTAGATAGGCCGGCTTCTAGGTACTGTGCTCCCTCAGGGGCCAGACCCACAGTTTCCACAGCTCGGGCCGAGGGTGGAGAACTGAGCCCCCTGCCTGGGACAGCAGGTCCCTCCTCAGAGGGATCTGCCATGGCTGGCCTGCCAGGAGTGATATGATATCCGAGAACCATACTCGGGCCGGCCACAACGGGGCTACTAATAGTAGAGTGACACCGTCTCGACGGACCCTTTCCAGAACTCCCGGGAGCAGAGCGATCGGGGGAAAAGCATACAGACGTAGCCTCGGCCACGTCTGTACCATGGCATCCAACCCCAGCGGGGCTGGATGCGTGAGGGAGAACCACAGGGGACAGTGTGTCGTCTCTCGAGACGCAAATAAGTCCACTTCCACCGGGCCGAACCTCTCGCATATCAACTCCACCGTCTCGGGGTGGAGTCTCCATTCCCCGGGCCTCAGCCCCTGCCTCGACAGTATGTCTGCTCCCTGGTTCCGGTCCCCCGGGACATACATCGCTCTGAGAGACGACAGTCTCCGCTGGGACCACAGGAGGATCTGATGCGCCAGTCTGCAGAGAGGACGCGACCTCAAACCCCCCTGACGGTTTAAATAGGACACCACTGACGTATTGTCGGTTCTCACGAGAACATGGTGACCATGGAGGTTTGGCAGAAAACTCCTCAGAGCTCGGAACACCGCCAACATTTCCAGGCAATTTATGTGCCATGAGGAATGATGGTCCTGCCAGAGACCTCTCGCAAAGCGGCCGTCCATGACCGCGCCCCAGCCCGTGAGGGAGGCGTCTGTCGAAATCGTAATTCGGCGACATAACGCTCCCAACTTGGGACCTTGGGACAGAAACCAAGGTTTCTTCCACATTGATAGGGAACGAAGGCATCTGCGCGTAACCCTTATCATGCGGAAAGGATTTCCCCTCGGGGAAAACCCCTTGGCTTTCAACCACCACTGCAGGGCTCTCATGTGCAGAAGGCCAGAAGGAATCACGCTGGACGCTGCTGCCATGAGACCCAACACTCTCTGGAAGTGTTTCACTGTGATGGTGTGGCCTAGCTTCACCCTGTTTAGTGTGGTCAATATGGACTCGATACGTGCAGGAGACATTTGTGCCTGCATCGTCGTCGAGTCCCATACCACCCCCAAGAACGTAGTCCGTTGGGCGGGTGTCAACACACTCTTTTTCGTGTTGAGCCTCAACCCCAAGCGCTGAATATGGCCAAGGACGACATCTCGATGCCGAACTGCCAACTCTCGAGACTGGGCCAGGATTAGCCAGTCGTCGATGTAATTCAGCACACGGATGCCCTGGAGCCTCAGCGGGGCCAGAGCTGCATCCATACACTTGGTGAATGTGCGAGGGGAGAGTGCTAGGCCGAATGGAAGAACCCGATATTGGTACGCTTCGCCCCCGAAAGCGAACCTCAGGAACCTCCTGTGACATGGAAGGATGGATATATGGAAGTATGCGTCCTTTAGATCTATCGTGACAAACCAATCCTCGGATTGGATTTGACTCACGATGATGGGAATGGTGAGCATCTTGAACCTGAACCTCCTCAGAGACCGGTTCAAGTGCCTCAGATCTAGAATTGGACGCAACCCTCCATCCTTCTTGGGAACTATGAAGTACCGGCTGTAGAACCCGGACTCCCTGACTGGTGGGGGAACATGTTCTATGGCCCCTTTTGCCAGCAGCGAGTGAACTTCCTGTTCTAACACCAGACCCTGCTCTGGGTGCACTGAAGTCCAGACCACCCCGTTGAATTTTGGTGGGCGGACCTGGAACTGCAGTCTGTACCCAATTTCTACAGTACGCAGGACCCATGGAGAAATATTCGCAAGGTTTTGCCATGCCTCTGCAAAATTCACCAAGGGAACCAGCCCCTCGGGGCTGGTGTCCAGTGTTTTGTGCAAGTCCTTGACGGCACCCTGAAGCGGAGGAACGGCAGGGAAAGACCGACAACGACTCACGGTGTGCGAACCCAAACGCTGACTGGCTGCAGACCTTTGGGGCAGACAGACCAGCGTGTGCTCGCTGGAAGCTAGCGTGTCCCGAAGCGTCAGAGACGGCGGGATACTGACGCCAGCTTCCTGAGGGCCCAACGAGAGAGGGGACCTCAATCGCTCTCTCTCGGGGGGGGGGGGGGGCGGCCCTTCGAGGTCTCATAGTAGCTAGGACCTCTTTCCTTTTGCCTTCTTGGCCTGGAGGACGGTCCTCAGATCCGCCCTCTCAGGAGGCTGTGGGTGAGAGCGCTGTCTAGAGTCCCAAGCTCTTTGAGGGGGACCTCTAGAAGCGACGCTCTCCCTCTGGCTTTGGCGGTAGGAGGAGCTCGGTGCAGGCTGAGGCTGCTTCTCCCTAGCAGACCTCCTAGACCTTGATCGACGAGGGAGATATTGCTTGAAAGCTTCACTCTGTTTTTTAGTCTCCTGAAATCTGTCGACGACTGCGTTAACGGCTTCGCCAAACAGACCAGTGGTACAAACAGGCGCATCAAGGAGAAAGGCCCTGTCCTTTTCCTTAATGCCTGATAAATTAAGCCACAGATGCCTCTCCGTGGCTACCAGTGCTGACATGGAGCGGCCGATGGCGCGGGCCGTCTCCTTAGTAACACGGAGAGACAAATCTGTGGCTTTGCGAAGCTCAGCGATATCGTCGACGGTGGGACCCTCGCCCTGGTCTATCTCCCTTAACAGGTCGGCCTGGTACGCCTGCAAAATGGCCATAGTATGCATGCTCGCACCAGCCCGACCTGCCGCCATGTAAGCTCTGCCCACCAAATCAGATGTCGTACGACAGGGTTTGGAGGGCAATGCCGGTGTCTTGAGGGATGACGCAAGGTCGGGTGAACGGTAACTGGCTAAAGCTTCCTCTACCCGAGGCATCACCCCATAACCGTTTTCTCTAACCCCCACAATGTTGCTGTAATTTAACATTGGAGGGTTAGACAGGCGTGCTGAAAACGGCCTGTTCCAGGATTTACACAACTCATTGTGTAAATCCGGGAAGAACGGAAGAGACCGGCGTGAAGGTTGTGCGCGATGCTGCAGAAAACGTTCATCAAGTTTACTCTTGACTCGCGTTTCCTGTCTTTCCTGTGGCCAACTAATGTTAAGTTTGGCCACAGCATGCGTTACAACCTCCATGAGCTCGTCATAATTAGGTGTAATTTGAGCCGAGTGGTGTGCCTCTTCGAGATCCCCCCCCGCGATGCTGAGCACATCTAATTCCTCGGAATCAGATAGCTGCAGCACCGGGTCTACATCCCGAGCGGGAGAAGCCGCGGGGCGGGCTCCCGAACGGGGGATAGGGGAATCTGAACTTTCAGATGAGGATCGAGAAAGTGCCTTGGCAGTCTCGATCCCCTCTGCAAGCTCTCGCTGCGAGCCCCACGATCGAAGCCGCCGCATCGCCTCGGCAGATGCGGGACCTGAACCGCGGGGAGCGCGCATCTGGCCGTCCTCGGAAAACAAAGCCAGGCGGGAACGCAGCACTCTTACAGAAAGAGACTCACAGTGACCGCAAGCAGCCCCCTCAAGGGCTGCCTGGGCGTGCTGCATTCCCAAACATGACACACACATCTCGTGTGTGTCCCCAGCCGTAATGTAGCGCGGGCAGGGAAACACACATTTTTTGAATTGCTCACTTGCCATTATAATGCTTTGCAACAGACAATACAACACCAAATAGAACGAACTTCTCACACACAACACAGAGCGCTTGCTGAATAGCAAAAAGCTGACATTTCTGTGTGCCGGCGTGCTTTTGAACACATCCGTATATGCCGTCACACACTACGTCATCACGCAACGGCAATAGGATTGGACTGAGTTTCATTCATAAATTCAGACGCGCTACGCTGAAGAGCGTTCCCCTAGTGTCGTCACCGACGCAGTTCGAGTTCCCTCGAAAGGGAACTCTCCTGCATAGTTTACAGTTTGCTTGATAGATATTTCCCCGGACTTCGCCAAGCCATGCGTTCTCAGTCTCCCATTCTGTTTTATATTTCTGCAAACGTTTTTTCCTTTTACAAGGTGGACTAGTAAGAGTTGCCATCGTTACTCACTTTGAAGTTAAACATCCCGCCACTGTCACTTCGCAGCCAGCCTTGATGATTCAGGTAACGTAGCAACAACCAATGACAGAGAGCTCTCACTCTCACGTGAGCATGCCATGCACAGACTGCGCGCTCAGCACACATACACATCTAATTTACTTGTGTGTTCATTATTTAATTCAGTAACTGTATATACCTTGCACAGAAATTACAAATTGCACATTTTAAAAGCCTCTCAAATCTACATGTAGCCAATACGGGACAAACTGCGTTCCGTATTGGTTTAATACGGAACACTGCTTTGATGTCTTAAATACGGGACGATTCCGTATTATACGGAACGGTTGGCAACCCTACACACAGGCATCTGCAAATACTACAAGAACTTCAAAAAACTTGGCATCTGTAATGGGAGACAAATTCAAATCCATGAAGAAGGAGACACTAGCAAAGCATTTCTGACTGTAAATATATACCACAATGGAACCATAATGTTTCAAGGGAATGAAGCATGTCTCAGCTCTGTCCAGGCCAACTTTACCAGCCTCAAAGCACTGGCAGAGAGTGAGAAACAGACAGAGAGTATAGAGCTGGTAAGTCCCGCCCCTTCCGCCAACCCCACTGGACCTCTAGGTTGAAAAATCGTCAATGCAAGTGAATGGGAGAAAATAATTATTTTCTGGTCCCGTTTGAATTTTGCCATGAATGTGAACATATGTTGTCTGTGAATTTTTTATATAATCTTTCGTGTGAAGAATGCTACAATTTAGCGGGTAGAAGTTTGATATGGTTAGACTTTGTGTGAGAACAGTTTGTGGACTACAACTCTTCGCTGCTTTCGACGCGTTTGAAACGTCAACACCACACTACACGGACACTAGCTCACGGATCCCGCTAAACATGGCTGTGTCAGAGAGAGTATAGAGGGATACAAAGTGTCACTTTTGAGTGATTTATGACCCTCTAAGCCACGCCCCCTTTTTGACCGTGGGAATTTCCCACGCTAGCTCCTCCCACTTATGGGCTGTACGTACACCGTGGGAAAATCGGACTTGTGGCACGCCTCCTTATGGGTTGAACATCTGAAGCGTGGGAAAATCTCCCATGCTCAGTAGTTCTAAACAGTGTATATTAAAACTTTTTAAAGAAATGTGCAATAAAGACGATAGTCGGAGATGAGATCAATGTTTTTTGTTTATTAAAGAAGACATATGTACATTCATCACTTTTAAAACGTTAAAACATCAATGAAATAAGTTTAAATTGCATTTTTTCTCTAAAAAAGAGTTATTAAAAAATGGGTGTTAGTTTTAAGATGTTAAAACATTAAAACAACTTTTTCATTTACAAAAAAGATCATTTTTACATACCCAGTTGTTAAAAACTCAGAGTTTAAAGATTCAAAAGTGTTTTCCTTGTGTAATTTTTCTGGAGCAAAGTGAAAAAATGTCCACACAGGCCGGAGGTCTGAGAGGAGTAAAATTTTCTGAAGGTTACAGAGAGACAGACCCAAGCTCCACCCCTATCCCACCCACAACAGATGTCACCCTGGGAAACCCCCACAGCTCCTATCCACTCCCAAGTAGAAAAAGTGACCGTTCAGCTCGGTGTCCGAGCCGAAATGACCAAAGAAAACCAAAGCAACGGGTCGAAGAGACCACACCCCCTAACACACCCCTCTCAAAACTGAGTGGTCAATTTCGATTTAAGGGTGTGTGTAAAAAATTACATCACTCACGGGAATCCCCCTCCCACAGCGTCACAGTCACATGAGATGTTTAAAAAGGAGCGCAAACTTACAGTGAAATGCTATTTGTTAATCACCTTGAACATCCATATGAAATGTCTAATTGCCACAAAGTTATCCTATGTTTTAAAGTTTAGGCCATAGTTTTTAAGGTTATACAACACACACACACACACACACACACACACACACACACACACACACAAAACCTCACCCGCCACACATACACACACACACACACACACACACACGCAAACGGTCGGATCCATCAGGTCTGCAGTTGCGCTGATATCAAGCTGTTTTATGTTTTGTCGAGCGAGAATTAGTTTTTATTACAGGCTGTATCCGGAAAAGATTATCCGGACATGTAAACAAAACGACCATATGTTGTTCTAGTTGTAGAAATCACGACGAAGAGGGGATGTTTTCTTTGAAAAAAATAAGCGGGAGAAATGTGTTTTTCAAATCTCTCGCACAATCTTTAAAAGGAAGGAAAGTAATTCATTCATTCACGCACCAAACCATTGAAGGAGACTGAACGTCGAATCGCGAATCCTAGCTTCATTATGTCTGCAGATTATCAGGGAACAGAAGAAGCAGCTATACCTGACCAATTTTTTGATGCTGAATTAGCGGTGATTTTAAACGAAATATGTGAGTTTTTCATCATAAAATATAAATTATACATTATATCCCACAATATTGAAAATATATTTCAATAAATGCTTTTATTTGCAGATGATGCGTCATTTCCTGAAGGAGTATCGCCAGATGACTTTTTACAAGGTATGGTATTTTGTTATGTCTTTTTAATATTTTCTAATTACTATATATTTTAAAGAAAAACAACTTATTATTTCAACAGAATTCACAGGGGACGTTCCGACTCATAACACCCCCCATCCGGCGGAGCCATCAACACACCCAATGGTTGTTGTTTCAAGCCCGTCCAATCAGATTTACGAAGACGTTACGCCAAACACGACACCACGACCTCAAGCCTCCAGAGAGGCACAGAGTATCGAACGCCAAGTTTCACCAGCAGCCGAAGAGAAATCTCCTACTCGTTTGATAAACAGAGGAGCTGCTAACATCTTTGATGGGTCAAGAGGGGTGAAACGTCTGCGGGAAACTTATGGAGAAGAATTCATCTATCCGGACAACGGTAAGAGGAAAAACTATATTTTGTCTAATCATAATATTTTATTCGTTGATTTTTTATTTTTTTTATTTAAAAAAATATAATGTTGTTTTTTTTTAGAAGAAAACACTGAATCTGTTTCATCAACAACTGGAAGCAAAAAACGATTTGGAAAATATTCTCACGAGAGTCCGATTTTTTCGGAAGACGGTAAGATTTCATGGGTCATTATATTTTATCTATATTAAATAAACCGTATAATACATGTTTGATTGTTTTTTCTCTAGAAGAAATCTCAGACGAAAGAGACGAAAGAGACGCTGACATCTTTTTCGAATCCGAAGATGCCGTTCTGAACATTATCAATTCTGAGCGGGAGACATCAGAGAACAGTGATGATGATGACGGGGATGATGATGATGACGGGGATGATGAACGAGCCTTCACACCAGTATTCAACGTTGGAGAACTTCAAGGACTAAGTTATGCCACTTTACGCTTAGCCAACAGAAACTTCCAACGTGTCTTGGAAATAGCTTCAGCGCCACTATCATATCATCAAACGGAGAAGATCGTTTCCGAGTCACAAAGAGAAGTTATAGCGCTACTCCACAGAATCTCAGATCAGCAAACTCGCCATACGAATGAATTAAGAAACGCTGTGGAGTTTTTTGGGAGATGTCACGATCAAACATCGGACGAAATCAGACAATTAAGCAATGATGTGTTTTCACTCCAACAAGAGCTGACAGAGGTGAGGAATGATGATTCATTACGTACAACTGTTTTATCTCTGATTTCTGAGCGATTGAACATCATCCAACGAAATTGGACCAATTCACAAAATCCAAGAAGATAGTTTTTTTTACAAATATTACCGTGTGTGTGATTTTATATTTCATTACATCTGTGTTTAGTTTTGAATGATTTTCACTGTCGTTTTTATTATTTTTTATTCATTTGGGGTTGTTATTGTTGTTTTTTATTCATTTAATTCATTTGAGTGATACTTTTATAGGCTACGTGCATGTGATTTTGTTTTACTGATAGCATACTTTTATAATGTAGACTGTTGTGATCTATGTTACGCTTCTGTTTCACACAATTTTAAAATAAAAAAACATCAAAATGCTTTCAAAAAGACCACATCCCGAATCTGAAAATGAAAATGTACCTCGAACAAGAGTAAGACGTACGACCACTGAAAATAACGACAGACTCAACTCTTTAATACGCGACCAACTACAAGCACTAAATACTACAGACCTCTCCGATAGAGAGAGATTAAATAATATCTTAGTCGAACAGCGATCCTGGTTAGATCCGTTCGTGGATGATGAAGATGAGACCATACAGACAGGTGGTGATGGATCAGCTCAAACGAATATGGGCTGCATGGAACTAAGTCAGGAGGAAATAGACAGATTAATGATCGAAGGCGGACACGTGGCTGATTTTACAATAACACCAAGACCGCGTTTCAATGGCGTGCAGTTACACAGACCACTAGATCTTCGTGGAATAGAGGCTTGTGATTTTGCAGAGTACAATTTGCGTTTGCAAAATATCTTGAATGAGGTTGTGGATTTCTCTCAACAGTTTGCAGGGCGAACGGGGTATATGAACATATCATTAGCTGGAGATTCGCTTGCAACTTCTGTAAATGCTGTTTTAACACCCGAGAGCAACCACGACGCATCAGTTTTCATTAGTCAGATAGAACAAGCCGCTCAAAGCAACCGTGACGTATCGACAGATTCGACCTTGACATTACAAATCTCAATTGTGAGAGATAAATCTGCAGGTGGTCGTAGGAAAATCACAGACCTGGCAATAAGTGAGAGTATTAGTCGGAATAAAATGCACTTATTTAGTCCTGTAAACATCGGCAATGAAATGTGTTTGAGCTACTGTCTAGCCTATTTTTTGAACCCTGAATTCACAGATCAGCAGTTGCAAACACCAGCGACACAAATCCACACACAATGCGGCTTTACAACGTATGATAAAATAGGATTTCATGATCTAAACATTTTCGAAAGAGAATTAGGAGTAAAAATTGTAGTTTTTCACAGAGATCGTTCAGGAAAGATGCAGGTTTACAAAAACACAGACGAAATTCACCCAAAGACCGTACATCTATTTAATCACGAAGGACATTTCCATCTAATAAAAAATTTGAAGGGTTTTCTTGGATCTCCATACGTCTGTCCATACTGTTTTAAAGGATATAGAGATAGGAGAACACACAATTGCAAGTTTGTTTGTAAAATATGTATGACAAACGAGTGTCGAACACATCCAACCAAAAGTAGACAGTGTCCAGACTGTCTCAGATTCTGTAAAAACATCTTCTGCTACAAAACACATAAACAAGAGGGCACATCTAATGAAAAATCTCAATGTGACACGATCAAATTCTGCTCAAAATGTCACACCATTTATAGATCGTCAGGTGAAAAACCCCACAAGTGTAAATCTGACAAGTGCATGCACTGTGACGAGGTTTTGGTAAGTGAAGGTGTTCATGAGTGCTATATACAGCCTCTAAAACCTGAACTATGTGTCGAGAAATACATATATTATGACTTTGAGACTAGGTATCAGAATGATAAACATGTGGCTAACTATGTTTGCGCCATGACACACGCAGGTGAGACGTTTGAAGCAGGTGGAACAGATTGTGTGGCACGTCTAATTAAGCATTTTAGACGTCCAAAATATGCAGAATACACTTTCATTGCACACAACGCTTCGGGATTTGATTCCTACATCCTATTAGAGTATCTTAGCAACGATGGAATAAGTCAAGTCAAGTCAAGTCAACTTTATTTATATAGCGCTTTTCACAATACAGATTGTATCAAAGCAGCTTCACAGGATTAAATAAAATAGTACATCAGTGTTTGTTTCTAGTTTAAAACATCCATGTTTGATAATGCTGATCAATAGTATTGTTGATTGATTAATTAAATTAAGTATCCCCAACTGAGCAAGCCAAAGGCAACAGTGGCAAGGAACCGAAAAACTCCATCAGGTGACCTAATGGAGAAAAAAAAAAAACCTTGGGAGAACCCAGGCTCAGTCGGGGGCCAGTTCTCCTCTGGCGTTTATGAACTAGAGACCGGATTTTACTGTAAGATTAAAAATATTATATAAATGCCTGGCTGAAGAGATGCGTCTTTAATCTAGTTTTAAACTGGGAGAGCGAGTCTGAGCAACGAACAGTATCCGGAAGACTATTCCAGAGTTTTGGTGCTAAATGTGAAAATGCTCTCCCTCCTTTAGTTGATCTAGATATCCTAGGTATGACCAAAAGCCTCGAATTTAGTGATCTTAAAGAGCGTGATGGATTATAGGGCGATAGAAGATCCGTTAAATAGATTGGAGCTAAGCCGTTTAGGGCTTTATAAGTCAGTAGCAATACCTTGTAATTAATACGGAACTTTATAGGTAACCAATGCAGTGATGATAAAATTGGTGTTATATGGTCAAATTTTCTTGATCTAGTAAGAACTCTAGCGGCGGCATTTTGGACTAACTGTAGCTTGTTTATTGAGGATGCAGGACAACCAGCCAATAAAGCATTACAGTAATCTAATCTCGAGGTCATGAACGCATGAACTAACTTTTCTGCATCAGAAACAGAGAGCATATTACGTAGCTTAGCAATGTTTCTGAGGTGGAAAAAGGCTGTTTTTGTAACATATGAAATATGATTTTCAAAAGACAGGTTACAATCTAATATAACACCCAGGTCTTTTACAGTAGAGGATAAAGTAACGGGACATCCTACTATGTTAAAGTTGTATTGTAAGAGGTTTTGTGGGCGGTTTTTTGAACCGATAAGTAGTACCTCTGTCTTGTCTGGATTTAATAAAAGAAAATTGCGCGTCATCCAATCTTTTATATCTTTAACACACTCTGTCAATTTGGATAATTTAGCGTTTTCATCCGGCCGTGATGAAATATATATTTGAGTGTCATCAGCATAACAATGGAAACTAATTCCATGTTTCCTTATAATATTTCCAAGTGGCAGCATATATATTGAGAATAATAGAGGGCCTAACACAGATCCTTGCGGCACTCCATAGTTTACTGGAGTTATGATCGATTTTTCTCCATTTAAATAGACAAAATGGTATCGGTCAGATAGGTATGATCTGAACCAGCTTAGTGCTTGTCCTTGAACACCGGTATAATTTTGTAGTCGATCTAAGAGTATTGTATGATCTATAGTATCGAACGCAGCACTAAGATCAAGTAAAACTAATATTGAGATACAGCCTTGGTCAGAAGCTAAGAGTAAATCATTTGTGATTTTAACGAGCGCAGTTTCAGTGCTATGATGCGGCCTGAACCCAGACTGAAACTTTTCATAGATGTCATTTTCTTGTAAGAAAGAGCCTAGTTGGGCGGACACAACTTTTTCTAGTATTTTGGACATAAAAGGAAGATTTGAAATGGGTCTATAATTTGCTAGATTATTTGGGTCTAATTGTGGTTTCTTAATGAGAGGTTTTATAACTGCCAGTTTAAATGTTTTTGGAACATGACCTAAAGTTAAAGATGAGTTAATAATATTGAGGAGAGGCTCTTCCACTACAGGTAACACTTCTTTCAGTAGTTTAGTTGGTATGGGATCTAATAAACATGTTGTTGTTTTAGAGGAAGTGATAAGTTTATTTAACTCTATTTGTTCTATAGTTGTAAAGCACTGTAATTGTTCTTGCGGGGTGATAATCGAGGCTGAATTATAAGGCGCGATTGAGGATTGAACGTTTACAATTGTGGTTCTGGTGTTTTCTATTTTCTCAGTGAAAAATTTCATGAAATCATTACTACTAAACTGTAACGGAATATTTTGTTCAGGTGACGCTTGTTTATTTGTTAGTCTAGCCACGGTGCTAAATAAAAACCTAGGATTGTTTTGGTTATTTTCTATTAGTTTGCGGAGATGCTCAGCCCTGGCCGCTTTTAGGGCCTTTTTATAACGTGACGTACTGTCTTTCCAAGCGATTCTAAAAACCTCTAAATTAGTTTGTTTCCATTTACGCTCTAAATTACGAGTTTCTCTCTTTAGAACACGCGTAGTATTGTTGTACCATGATACTTTAATTTTCTCTCTGACCTTTTTTAGTCTCATAGGTGCAACAATATTCAATTTTCCAGAGAGAACGGTGCTCATAGTGCTGGTTAGT
Organism: Squalius cephalus; assembly: GCA_022829025.1. NCBI lineage: Eukaryota > Metazoa > Chordata > Actinopteri > Cypriniformes > Leuciscidae > Squalius > Squalius cephalus. The sequence continues at coordinate 17,825,076 of CM040794.1, read as the reverse complement.
TCCTCTAGTTCATCTGTTTGTTTAGGTTCAGACAGCAGCTGAGACAGATCCGATAAGCTATTTGAAAAATTATCTATGGTGGATGGAAGGATTGTTCTGCCTAATCGATAACGCGGCGCAGCATGATATATTACAGGGGTACGTAATATGCAAGTTACCATGTAATGGTCAGTGACATCATCACTTTGTGGAATGATATCTATATCGGTTGGATCGGTTCCAAGTGATATAATTAAATCGAGTGTATGATTAAAACGATGAGTTGGTCCGGTAACGTTTTGCTTAGCCCCAAAGGAGTTTAATAAATCGATAAACGCAGCCCCTAACGCATCATTTTGATTATCTACGTGTATGTTAAAATCTCCAACAATTAATGCATTATCGACATTGACCAATAGGTCTGAGAGAAATCTGCAAATTCTTTTAGGAAATCAGCGTAAGGCCCTGGCGGTCTATATACGGTAGCCAAGGCTAAAGATAATAGGGATGTTTTTCTAGCGTCTAAGAGCGTAACATTTAGTACAAGTACTTCAAATGAAATAAACTTATAACCCGTTTTCTGAGTAACACTAAGAAAATCTCTATAGATTGTTGCAATACCGCCGCCACGACCAATCAGACGGGGCTCATGTTTGTAGGAGTATCCTGATGGAGTAGACTCATTTAGACCGAAATAATCATTTGGTTTAAGCCAGGTTTCAGTAAGGCAAAGTACATCGAAGCTATTATCTGTGACTATTTCATTTACAATAACTGCCTTAGGTGTGAAAGGCATTCTGAATAACTCCTAAAGTTATTCTGCAGGGGTGTCGAATTCTATATATGTACGATAGGGTGTTTAAACAGCGTTTTATAGACTCCTGGCAGTTCATCCCGTTTAAACTCACAAAGATACCCAAAGCCTTAAATCTGAGTGTCGGTGAAAAGGGTTTCTTTCCACATCGTTTCAATAAGGCAGAAAATGAGGAATATATCGGTCCATATCCTGCAAAAGAGTTTTACGGATATGATTCGATGCATACAGAGGAGCGCGCACACTTTGATGAGTGGTATGCAGGTGTAGCGGGTGACGTATTTGACTTCAAAAAAGAACTCGCTTTCTACTGTCGGAACGATGTTGTTATTCTACGAGAAGCATGCAAACGCTACAGAAGCGAATTCCTCGCCATCACAAACATTGATCCTTTTAAATCAATAACGCTGGCAGGAACATGCATGAAAACGTTCAAAACCAATTTTCTTCCTCGCGACACGCTGGCTCTAACACACAGCCACGCATACATAAATCAGTATAAAACGTTCTCAAACGTATCCATACAGTGGCTAGAGTATATCAAAACTAGTCAAAGCATTAATATAGAACATGCCTTAAATCACGGAGAACGTGCGATAGGCCCATATCACCTCGATGGATTTCATGAATCTGGTTGTGGGTTAAAAACTGCATATGAGTACTTAGGTTGTTTTTATCACGGGCACACTTGTAGATTTAAATCAGATGAAATTAACCTTTATCAAAAGTGTCTTTCGGTACTCTTAGGAGGCAGACTGATGCAAAACTAGAATCACTACATACAGTGTATGGCTTGCGTGTCATTTCTATTTGGGATTGTGAGTGGGAGGGGTTAAAACAGACAGATCCTGACGTCATCCGGTTTATGGAGTCTTATGACGCACCCGAGAGACTGAAACCTCGTGATGCAATTTACGGAGGGAGAACAAATGCGTACAAATTGTACCACAAAGCAGCTGATGATGAGAGAATCGACTACTATGATTTTACATCGTTGTATCCGTATGTACAATCGAGTAAAACGTATCCTATCGGCCATCCTAAAATCATCTTCAAGGACTTTGAAAAGATAGAGAACTATTTTGGTCTCGTCAAAGCCATAGTTATACCGCCCCGAGGAATGTACCACCCCGTGTTGCCTTACAGATGTGGGGGCAAATTAATGTTTCCTCTCTGTAGAACGTGTGCCGAAAAACAGATTCAGGATACACAATGCTGCCACACAGAGGCAGATAGATGTATTACAGGTACCTGGGTCAGCGCGGAACTCCAGAAGGCTGTTCAACTCGGCTATCGCATAATAAAAATACAAGAGGTCTGGCATTTTCCACACACATCTGACAGCTTATTCACCGGTTATGTCAAAACATTCCTAAAATTCAAACAGGAAGCCTCAGGATTTCCTTCTCATGTTGTGACAGAAACAGACAAACAATCTTACGTGGATGAATATCTCGAAAAAGAGGGTGTTCAGCTAGAAGTCTCTAAAATAATAAAAAATCCGGCAAAAAGATCTATTGCTAAGCTCGTCTTGAACACACTTTGGGGGCGTTTCTCTCTGCGCACGCATCTGCCAACCACAGAGCTCCTAACAGACCCGGAAGACTTCACTCAGCGACTCTTTAGCCACGCCCACGTAATACGTCATTTCTCTTTTGTATCTGACACGGTGGCAATGATTCAATGCTCTAGCTCAACGCAAGACCCTGAACCCACACACGACGTGAATGTGTTCGTGGGCGCTTTTACAACATGCTACGCTAGACTCGAGTTATATAATCTTTTGGAGAAGTTAGACAGACGTGCGATTTATTCAGATACAGATTCAGTGGTTTTTGTATCAAAAAAAGATGATTGGATGCCAGAAACAGGATCTTATCTCGGTCAGCTCACAAATGAGCTAGATCCTGATGACAGCATTTTGCAGTTCGTCTCATCAGGACCAAAGTCATATGCATTTAAAACAGCAAAAGGCTATACGTGTCTCAAAGCGAAGGGTATTACACTCAATGCAAAGAATGCAGAAATAGTTACACTACAGAGTCTGACCGATCTTGTGCGAGACTATGTCGAAACAGGTGTCAAATTACACCTGTTAGCAAAAACAGACACCATCACAAGAAACAAGAGGGGATTCACACTGCACAATAGATCAGATGTGAAAAAATTCTCCGTAGTGTACGACAAAAGGATTCTCCAAAGAAATTATACAACATTACTTTACGGATTCTAGTAATATATTTAAAAATGTGTGAAACAGATGTGTTTGACTGCAGAATGCAGCATCCATTCTCCGCAATCGTAGCAGGACCAAGTGGTTCTGGGAAAACTTTTCTTGTGAAAAATCTAATGTATAATTCAGAGAAAATGTGCTCTGTGAAGTTTGACAATTTTGTGTACGTGTATACAGCCTGGCAACCAATGTATAATGAAATGTCACATGCTTTTGATATTAAATTCATTGAAGGTATACCAAAGAAGCTTGATGATGAATCGTTATTTCCTCCTGGTAAACGTTCTCTGCTCATCATGGATGACGTAATGCTGGAAGCAGCGTCCAACTCTGAGGTCGAAAACGTTTTTACACGACTAGTCCACCACATGAAGATTAGCTGTTTGCTATTAATACAGAATCTGTTTTTCCAGGGTAAATCTTCCAGAACAATCGGTCTAAATACTAATTATTTAATAATATTTAAAAATCCTCGCGATAAACAGCAGATTGGTATTTTGGGTCGACAAATGTTTCCGGGTAATGCACGGTTTTTTATCGAAGCATATAACGATGCAACTGAACGTCCTCACAGTTATTTGTTAATCGATTATAAACCACACACACCTGAAAAATTCCGGCTCAGAGCGGATTTACTGTCAGACTATCCGGTGGTCTACCTCCAAAAGTGAAGATGAGCACACGGCTTTCCAGAAATCTCTACCTCTTAAAGTTATTATACAAGAGTTCGCCCAACCAGCGACGTGTTATTCTCCAATCGTCACCCGACGAGTTAATATTAGCTCTGTGTGAAGTGGCTCTAAATATTATTCATGGCAAGATCCCTCTAACTGCGAAACAACACGGGACTTTAAAAAGAAGAAAAAAAGAATTAAAATACGTTGCAAATAAAAAGATTAATATCAGCAGGAAGAGACGTATGATTAATCAAAAAGGGGGTTTTCTGCTCCCTCTACTCAGCGTAGCACTTCCTTTCATAAGCAGTCTCATAACTAGAAACTGAATCTGAAGATAAAAAAATGCAGCATGCCGAGAAATTGTATCTTGTGCCAAAACATCAGCTGGATAGACTAAGAACTGCACAGCCTCGTGAAAATATTCATACGGTTGTGGAGAATGACTTGGACTCATCCATTAGAGATATACTGCAGAGGCATGATTTGAACACTTATGAAAAATCCAAGCTCTACACTAGCGTTTTACAACGATTCTTAAACGTGGTAAAACATGGTGATATGGAAAGTAGCACTCTAACTCTTACATTACCGGAACACGAGACACCTGCCACCCCCCATACCCCGGATGTTAGGAATGATGACGTCAGTGAGGACCCAGTCGTCTCAGAAGTTTTAAACAATATACCGCAGAGAAGCTTAAAAAATGTCAAATATATTATGGATAAAATGTCCAGAGCCAAACACATGTCTTCATGGACAGATGATGGAGAATTTATTTATAAAGGGAGAATCATTCCAGGATCCCATATATTTGATCTGGTAAAGACTCTAACTTCACCACAAATGAAGCATAACAGTCGACACCCTGCAGGATGGTATGAGTTTCTGGATGCATTTGTGGCATTAAAGATTCCTTATTCGACTGTAACCAATCATAATGTAAGACGGATGATTGAAACGATTAAAACAAAAACACACGCGGATGACTATGGTGCTGTACCTACTAAGTCATTGAAAAAACGCCACACGCACACACATGCACACGATCCTGATGAAAACGTATTTAACTCATCCAGTGTAGATGCCTACCAATGGATGAATTTTTAACAAAATATATGTAATAGCATAGCTATGTGTTTTTTTGTTTTTTTTTACAAAATATTGTCATGTGAGAGGTTTTGTATCTGTGTTTTAGTTTTTTTAAACTATGTATGTTATTCTACACTATGTTGTTAACATCTATGTGTTATTGTTTTTTGATGTCAAATAAAAGAAAGAAAATGAAATTATTCATCTGTTTACGACTCGCTTTTATTCATTACATATTCTTTATTTATTTGTTTCACAGGAATTAATAAGACTGGAACATTTTACCAGACTGTACACACTGGATACATTTAAATCTTTTACTAACACAGACCGTGGGATTCAATTTTTTCACAAAAAGAGACACCATAGTATCATTTCTTAATAGATTATCGTTATGGTAAAATTTCATTATATCCTCATACTCAACACCCCGTGAAATATGATACAGAAAAAAGACACAATGTTGTCCACAGGTGACTGATGTAAAATCTTGGACTTGTCTGGTAGAATGATGAACTTGTGTAGAATTGTTTTTTAGAAAGTCGAGAATGGTCGGTGGAAAAAAATCTGAATCAGGAGGATTTCCAAAACTGTCAAAAAAACATCCGTATCCGTTTCGATCTATGTATATAGATAACCAGTGGCGTCCCGGCTCGTCCGATCGATCCGTATTACAAATTAATAGAGCTGGAACGTCTATCAATGGTTCTTTGGGAAGATGATCGCTAGCAAGTACTCCTAAAAAATTTACATTACACGTAATGTTATCCATAATTTCCGTTAGCTCTACAGTGTTCATTTCAAACTCTTCAGTAGTGGTCTGCCAACACCTGTCTTCTGTGTGATATCTCAAGCAGAGAATCATAGGTCGCATAAATTAAAATGTTTACTGTGTTTTGTAGAGGCTCTCTAAAACGGGCTTCCAACCTAATATTTCCTGACCTAATCAGAGACACATGCTGCTCGCACTCTGAATCTGGCGTAAGGTTATAGGCGAACAATGTGTAGCCGTTGAGAAAATCCTCCCTGTCTATAGCGAGAGACTGATTCTTCAGATGGCGCCCCGTGGCTGTAACCAACTGATAATATTCTTTTACCGCGTTGCCTAAATTAAATTGCGGCTGAAGCGGACGGTATGGGACATGCCCGCCGTCTGAGGTGAGATTTAAATATTCAAGATGAAAGTGCTTGAAGGCGTACGGATTTTTTTCGTATGATCCAGTGAAAGCATCATTATCCGTCATTGCTATAATAATGGATTTCGGGAGAGTTCCAAGGAAGAGATTTTCGTGATTTGAGACACGTGATCCAGCAGGTACAGAAAAAGATTTCACACAGACTTTATCATACGGGTATTTTGCTGTGGCTGACATCAGAGCCTGGGCGTGTCCTAATCTGAGCGATGGTGAGACAGACACTCTTTTGATAAAGAGAGAAGCGGAGATTATTTTTAGTTTATAATCGATCGCATCCCCTCGCATAAGACAGAATTCGTCTTTTGCTCTAGTTAAACGAATACGAATATCTACACCGTTCAATAACAATTTCGGCTGAAAAAATATATCGCTATGTATCGGTCCCAGTAGTTCGACAATATTTCCGCCTTCTGTAAACGCAGCTCTCTTTGTTAAACCTGCATTCGCTCCAGCAGGATCTGTTGCATCCATGTGACCTGCTGTATCCTTGTAAAACAAACCTGCAGAAAAGTTGTTCTCTAGGGCAGTGGTTCCCAATCCTGGTCCTGGGGACCCACTGCTCTGCACATTTTATATGTCTCCTTTATCTGACACACCCAGTTCAGTTCATAGAGCTCTTTCCTAACGAGCTGATGATCTGAATCAGGTGTGTTAAATGAGGGAGACATACAAACTGTGCAGAGCTGTGGGTCCCCAGGACCAGGATTGGGAACCACTGCTCTAGGGTATCTTTTCCATAATTAATAAGCATCTCCAGAATGCACCTGTAAGGATACGTATTGGAGGATTGTGATACCAGCCGATCTCCTAACGACACATCTACCTGCGAGAAAATACTCGCGGAAGGATAGTTAACAAGGCCCACAGGGGCTCCCGCTGGTAAATCCTGGTCATTCGGAAGGGTTATTTTAACGCGCGTATATAACAATGTATTATTCAGATCAGTGTAATCCTCGCCAGTCCCTGCAATGAAAAACTCAATCGGAGAAGCATCATTAAGCGCTGACATAGGCGGGATTTCCACATAAGTGTTTTTCTCAATAGCTGTCTGAGTTAATGGAAGGGTAAAAATATCCAGTTCGGATTTAATACATTCGTCTGACATTGCATGAATCAAGGACATGATTTAGAAGATAGTGTTGCTTCGTCTTTTCAAACTTGTAGATTTTTTTACACGCTTCGTCTGGCTTCTTCACCCTCTTTTTGCAACTGGGCGTTTCTTCGTGACGCGTCTAGTCTTCTTTACACCGTGACCACGCCCCCTCCTCATACGGGTCCCAGGGGGCTTCAAACCTCTACGCATGACCATAAGTCCTTGACCTCTCTGAGTCTCAGTGTTATCATTATTATTATTAAATGATTTTGACAAGGCGCTGGTAACTACGTCACTTACTATATTTTTTGCCGCAGCTTTTATGTGTGGTTTTGCAATACTAAAGCCCCTTCTTAGAAACGGTATTGCCATACGATATAATCCACGAAACAGACCCCCGATCCCTGACGCAAAACCGGAACCGTACATAACACCGCTTCCGGCATAGCTGTAATGATTCCTGTCTTGTGTTTCCCTTGTCTTGTGTGGACTTTAGTTATTTCCTGTTCTGTGTCATGTTTTGTAGTCCTTTGTAGTTTTTCTAGTTTATTAGTATCCCCAGGTGTTTTCTCTTAGTCACGCCCCCCTTGTTATCTTGTTTAGCTGGTTAGTCACTGTATTTATACCCTGTGTCTTGGTTCAGTGTTTGTGGGTTCTTGTTATTTGTGATGTTGTTTTAGTCTGGTTGTTCTGTTCCCTAGTTTTGTTCCTTTATCTGAGTCTGTCTTGTTTCTAGTTTAATTAATAAATCTGTTGCTTTTGGATCCTGCTTCCTCCATTGATTCAACCCTGCATCATCACAGAAGAACCCACCAAACAACAAGGATCCAGCAACAATGATTCCCAGGAATCCTGTAGCACGGATTATGTGTCTCCGTCAAGGAGACCGGAAAATTGAGGAGTACGTACAGGAGTTTATCTATTGACCCTATGTGCCTCATGATCTTTTTTAGAGGAGGGCTATCAGAGCCACTTGGGTCAACCATGCCACTGCATTCTCCCCACGGCACTTTAGAACTTTATATTAACTTGGCCCTGCAGCTGAGTGATTCGGGATATGCTGTGGGGATCACGGAAGAGAAACTTGGTACTCCCACATTAGCTCTCATTCCAGAGACTGTTCACGTCGCTTCTGCTGATCCAGAGACTGTTCACGTCGCTTCTGCTGATCCAGAGACTGTTCACGTCGCTTCTGCTGATCCAGAGACTGTTCACGTCACTTCTGCCGAGCCAGAGACTGTTCATGTCACTTCTGCCGATCCAGAGACTGTTCACGTCGCTTCTGCTGATCCAGAGACTGTTCACGTCGCTTCTGCTGATCCAGAGACTGTTCACGTCACTTCTGCCGAGCCAGAGACTGTTCATGTCACTTCTGCCGATCCAGAGACTGTTCACGTCACTTCTGCTGATCCAGAGACTGTTCACGTCGCTTCTGCTGATCCAGAGACTGTTCACGTCACTTCTGCCGAGCCAGAGACTGTTCATGTCACTTCTGCCGATCCAGAGACTGTTCATGTCGCTTTTGCTGATCCAGAGACTGTTCACGTCACTTTTGCTGATCCAGAGACTGTTCACGTCACTTCCGCCGATCCAGAGCTTCACGCCAGTCCAGCCGAGCCTGCACTTCACGCCAGCCCAGAGTCTTCTTCGCTGCTGGTCCTGCCCAGCTCAGAGCCCTCTTCGCCGCTGGTCCTGCCCAGCCCAGAGTCTTCTTCGCCGCTGGTCCTGCCCAGCTCAGAGCCCTCTTCGCCGCTGGTCCTGCCCAGCCCAGAGTCTTCTTCGCCGCTGGTCCTGCCCAGCTCAGAGCCCTCTTCGCCGCTGGTCCTGCCCAGCTCAGAGCCCTCTTCGCCGCTGGTCCTGCCCAGCTCAGAGCCCTCTTCGCCGCTGGTCCTGCCCAGCTCAGAGCCCTCTTCGCCGCTGGTCCTGCCCAGCTCAGAGCCGTCTTCGCCGCTGGTTCTGCCCAGCTCAGAGCCGTCTTCGCCGCTGGTCCTGCCCAGCTCAGAGCCCTCTTCGCCAATGCTCCTGCCCAGCTCAGAGCCCTCTTCGCCGCTGGTCCTGCCCAGCTCAGAGCCCTCTTCGCCGCTGGTCCTGCCCAGCTCAAAGCCCTCTTCATCGCTGGTCCAGGACTCTTTACCGAGGAGCCTCCCCAAGAAAATTTTGGGGGGGGGCAATACACCTCTGGACCAGCCCGATCCGCCAGGACGGCCAGAGGGGTGGTCTCCTGTTCCGCCCTGGCCGCCTGAGGGGTCGTCTCCGCCGTGGCCGCCTGAGGGGTCGTCTCCGCCCTGGCCGCCTGAAGGGTCGTCTCCGCCGTGGCCGCCAGAAGGGTCGTCTCCGCCCAGGTCGCCTGCACAGCCTGCTCCACCCTGGTCTCTCGTCCTGTCGCAGTCTCCAGGCCCCCTTCCGTTCCATGTGTCTGGCCCTCCATCCCGCCCCCAGTTCCGCCTCCGATCCACCACCCTCCTGGACTATTGTTTTTTGAGGAGTGTCTGGAATCCACTCCGTAAGTGGGGGGCTATGTAATGATTCCTGTCTTGTGTTTCCCTTGTCTTGTGTGGACTTTAGTTATTTCCTGTTCTGTGTCATGTTTTGTAGTCCTTTGTAGTTTTTCTAGTTTATTAGTATCCCCAGGTGTTTTCTCTTAGTCACGCCCCCCTTGTTATCTTGTTTAGCTGGTTAGTCACTGTATTTATACCCTGTGTCTTGGTTCAGTGTTTGTGGGTTCTTGTTATTTGTGATGTTGTTTTAGTCTGGTTGTTCTGTTCCCTAGTTTTGTTCCTTTATCTGAGTCTGTCTTGTTTCTAGTTTAATTAATAAATCTGTTGCTTTTGGATCCTGCTTCCTCCATTGATTCAACCCTGCATCATCACAATAGCCCGGCATGCCTTGACCCGTCTGGGCCTGGTAATATGATATGTAGCGGTGTGGATCTTCTTGGTAGGGATGGAGATAAGCCATTTTTAAAACAAATGTTTTCTCACTGGTCTAAAGTGCAGCTTCGTCACAACTTTACCGTAGGTGAATCGCACGTCTTTATTTTGATCGTCTTTAATCTCGATCCCGATATCTGATATGATGTTTTTATTAAGACGTACGTAATGAGTCTTGTTGTACCTCACATTGACTGCTTTGTTAGTGGTCGGTTCAATATGTATCGTCTCTAATAATGGAACATACGCGTCCCCGACTGCTTGATATTCTATTATATCTATGTATACAAATAGAGTGTAAAATCCTCCGCTTATATCAGCCTGGTATGGTGCGTATGTGCTCGCGTCTTCGTTTTCATCCGAACTGTTTACATTTTCTATAGGGACACCCGGTTTTAATCCTAGAATAATGGCCAACTTTCCGTAAAACGTTAGCGATGCTCTCTGAGCTGTTTTCAGAAATATCTTATTCTTTATATGATCGTAGCCTAGCTGCACCCGTGGTGGAAGAGTCGCGTTTATTTCCTTGAGTAATACGGAAATATCCTCAAAATAGCCGTGTTTTATATTATTATGATTCGTAGATATTTTTAGGGCTTTCCGGAAAGTTTGAATATTAAGATCCCCACGCACTTTACTACGTTCATCGGTGTTCAAACATTGATCGCATTCAATAATAAAAGCAGAGTCTTCCTCGTTGAAAGTGTGCCAAGTTTTTGGATAGTGAAACTCAACCAACGCCACTTCCCATAATCCTTTTAAATGTATATCTCTTGCCAATCTAGTTCTGTAATTAGATATGCGATTCTCGGGGTATACATTTGCAGATGCATTGCACGGGAGCGTGACGTAGAACCCCTCCTCCTCAGACATGTTAGATGTTTTTGGATAAATGAGAACGCGAGCGACTCTCCCTAGGGTTTTAAAGGAGACTGAAGATCGATCATCTGTTTTTCAGGAATCCAGCTATTGAATTTTGAAGGCCATCCAAGCCATTTCACCAGAACGTACATGGCTTTTCCGCGTCGTTGTTTGTCCAAAATCTTTTCGACCTTAAACGATTTATCATCACTCACAATAATTTTTTGGAGTTCTTGCTCATAAAAACAACCATCTACTAATTCGCCATCATAGTCTTGTATCCTGTATACGACTGGATTTCGGGGTATACACGCACTTATAGTAAAGTATTCTTCAGTATAATTCTGTTCATAGCCTTTGGCAAATATATTCCGAACTTTAGATACCCTGACGATATCTCCCACGGCAAATTTAAAGACTGGTGTCTCTTTACGCATTTTTCCGTATAAATTATTAAACACCACAGTTTCATTTTCTTTATTCACGTCCAACGGCCGCATTTTAATGGATTTGTGATGACTAGAATTATACGCAGGGGTGCACATAACTGGTGCTCACGTGTGGTAAAAATAAACGACGCGCAGCAGAAAACATGGAAGGAAGCGCTTTTGAGTACCAACATTTTGTCGTTTATTTTTACCACACGTGAGCACCAGTTATGTGCACCCCTGATTATACGCCTCTGTCAGATCTTGCAATATATCACAGTAGCGTCTGGAATTTATCGATGTAAGATAGCGCCACATTCTTCCTTTTAAAGTTTTATTAAACCTTTCTACTACACTCGCTTTTAATTCAGAAGCTGTTGAAAAATGTGTTATATTATATTTTTTCATCATCTGTTGAAAAGGTTTGTTGAAAAACTCTGTACCCTTATCTGTCTGTAACTTGATGGGAATTCGCCCCTCTTTCAAAACTGACAAAAATGCTTTAGTTACTTCACAAGCGGATTTATTTCGCAACAATCGTGTCCACGCGTACTTGCTAAAAACGTCTATAATGGTAATTATAAACTTGATATTGTCGTTCTCTTTTGCGTATGCGGACATATCGACTAAATCGGCCTGAAATTGTTGGTCTTTCCCATACACCACTACGCGGTTCCGCTTATAATTTATTGGCGCAGTTCTATGAAGAGTGTATGTGTCCTGACTAGCGAGCCATTTGGACACTTCATTATCAGATAGTCTTACACCGTGTTGTTCTAACACAGCTTGTTTTAATCTGTCTTTACCCCCAAAAGAGCCAGAGCTCGCGGGGTCATAGTATATCTTTTTCATTAGTTCTGCCATGTCAACGCTATGAGATTTCAGTCATAATGAATCGAGTTGCAAATTTGTTCAGTATTTATTTTTTTTTTATTTTTTTCACAAGATAAAAGTCACAAACATTTTTTTATTTCACAACATAAGTTACAAAACATTTTCTTTTTATTTTACAATATAACGTTACAAGAAAAACATTTTCAAACAACAAAAATGATTTTATTAGAAAGTTACAAACATGTGTAATGTGAATTATATCACACAAACAAGAAATAAAATTTAACAGACATTTCAAAATTCTCTGTAATGTATTCAACTAAAAAATCAATAACATTACATACATCAGGGTTTTCGTTACTTAACAAACTGCAGACATCTGTTACATACGTACAAATACACAATATATTTCCTATTCTAAAAAGAGCGTTCTGATCGTTAGACATTAGATCGATAATGTTTTTGATAACAACAGATGGTATGTTGGCGCTGGTGACAGACATGTTTATCATATCATTCCAGTCTTTCGATAATCCCCTCACGACATTCATTAAATCCATCAGCCGTTTTTCATCAGAAGTTATGGGTGTATTTGTATTCCAATTATTCCGGATAATCTTGTGGAGCAGGATAGATATTCCACATTTAACACGTGATTTAAAGAAATATTTTGTAATCCATGAGGTAGAGCAGAAGTTCCCCATTTTCAAACCTGCGTGATCTCCGGATCTTCAGTTACGGCAAGTTTCCATTTATCCACAGCCGTGTAAATTATTTCCTCGCACGATTCGTCGATACATTTCTCACGGATTAAAGATAATTGTTCCACTATGTACATTTCATCTTTGAGGCCGTATAAAATTGCCTCAACAGCTCCCTCGATCCTCTTGAGATGAGGCCTGCCACCGTACTGACTCAAGGCCTGAGCCAATATGTTTTTTAACCCTGGGGTGAGAAGTTTCAGACTGATTTCTTCAAAACATCCGTAAAAATAATATGCAGAAGGTTCAAACAAGCAACTGTGTCTTGTTTGCGAAGGATGGTCCACCGTGCACCCGACGCATTCTTTCTTCATTTGTTTGTCGACCAAAATTTCCAGAATGACAGCCAAAATAGCTTTGATAATCCGGTGACCTGTATCCCCGAGACAGCCATCCGTCTCATCATCGGTTGTGTCTGGGGTCTCGCTCGCGGGGGCAGGTGCAACTCCGTAGTTTGTGAGGAAAGCCAGATTGTGGTATCCAAGTTCAGTACAGAATGTATTTATCCAATCGATGCTTTTCTGAGGTAATCCATTTGCCATAGTCATTAATCCGTTTGTTGTAAATCCATCAGTACTTCCAAGCAGTTGAGATGATGATGATGATGATGAAGAAGGAGAACCAGTATCCTGAGACATGATGCGTGAATGAGGTAAGCTTTCAAGAGGCCTCCTTTTAATGCTTGTAGAGAGTAGGTGGGGTTATATAAGATCCGCGCCTCTCTGGGACCGCCCACTCGGGGTGGAAAAGTTTCACTTTAATGTTGGCGTAGCGTTCATACGCATTGGTCCACTGGAAAAACTGATTGATCTTGGAAAAAATATTTTCCAACACAGCTAGATCCTTCCATTGGAACATGAATTTCAGATCATATAATTCTAAATGATCTTTTTCACAAATTGGCCACGAGTATTCTGCAATCTTGCCAAAATCACTACAAAGTATGTAAACGTAGTCGTCTGGGAATTTATTTATATGGTCAGCAAAAATCCGGTATCTTGTACCCATGGTTAATCCACTCCACTCACCAATAAAAAGAGGTGTATCCATCCCTTCATTCAAATCTCTCCATACTTTTGTGTAGAATAAAATCCAATCCCTTTCCGTGAATATTAAATCCGGGTCCCCCGTTGATTTTGTGGTGAATCTCTCGTCATTATCCACGTTAACCAATCTGACTTCTCTGTTGATTTTGTCATAATCATATGTACACGCACGTCCTTCAGACAAGTGAAAAGTATATTTCACAGAATCTGACGCCTCGTGAAGAAATCGCGTTAAGCATGGACCATGCGTTTCGCGTTTTTTCCGCGGAGCTAGAGTCAAATCCTCCATAGCTACATCGATGCTTTTTTCAGGTGTTTTCGGGGATGCAGCCGTTGCCATTGCAGATTTGTTTTGTAAAATCACAAGTATCTCTTGTCATGTTTGCGCTCCTTTTTAAACATCTCATGTGACTGTGACGCTGTGGGAGGGGGATTCCCGTGAGTGATGTCATTTTTTACACACACCCTTAAATCGAGATTGACCACTCAGCTTTGAGAGGGGTGTGTTAGGGGGTGTGGTCTCTTCGACCCGTTGCTTTGGTTTTCTTTGGTCATTTCGGCTCGGACACCGAGCTGAACGGTCACTTTTTCTACTTGGGAGTGGATAGGAGCTGTGGGGGTTTCCCAGGGTGACATCTGTTGTGGGTGGGATAGGGGTGGAGCTTGGGTCTGTCTCTCTGTAACCTTCACACACTCTCAGTCTTGACAAATCTTCGGCCTGTGTGGACATTTTTTCACTTTGCTCCAGAAAAATTACACAAGGAAAACACTTTTGAATCTTTAAACTCTGAGTTTTTAACAACTGGGTATGTAAAAATGATCTTTTTTGTAAATGAAAAAGTTGTTTTAATGTTTTAACATCTTAAAACTAACACCCATTTTTTAATAACTCTTTTTTAGAGAAAAAATGCAATTTAAACTTATTTCATTGATGTTTTAACGTTTTAAAAGTGATGAATGTACATATGTCTTCTTTAATAAACAAAAAACATTGATCTCATCTCCGACTATCGTCTTTATTGCACATTTCTTTAAAAAGTTTTAATATACACTGTTTAGAACTACTGAGCATGGGAGATTTTCCCACGCTTCAGATGTTCAACCCATAAGGAGGCGTGCCACAAGTCCGATTTTCCCACGGTGTACGTACAGCCCATAAGTGGGAGGAGCTAGCGTGGGAAATTCCCACGGTCCAAAAGGGGGCGTGGCTTAGAGGGTCATAAATCACTCAAAAGTGACACTTTGTATCCCTCTATACTCTCTCTTGTGTCTTTGGTGCACTTCACCGCTTTCTTTCAGGGAGTGGACAAAATCGTTGAGGTTGGCGAAAACCACGGGTAAGTCAACTTTATGGGGTGACGTCACATAGGCGACATGTAGTCTTTCTCGTTATGTCTTTTCCACAACTGCTAGCCGAAGAATCATACCATATACTGTCAAACTCGTAACATGAAAAGTTATATAAAAAATTCACAGACAACATATGTTCACATTCATGGCACAATTCAAACAGGACCAGAAAATAATTATTTTCTCCCATCCACTTGCATTGACGATTTTTCAATCTAGAGGTCCAGTGGGGTTTTACGGATGGGCGGGACTTACCAGCTCTATAGAGCATCACAGTCCCGCCCACAGCCGGTGCCGGAAGTAAAAATTCAATACAATTTCTCCATTGGGTCAATTCCAGCGTTATGGACGTGACATTTGCAGTCAAAACTTGAAATATAAATTCTCAGAAAATGCATTTAATACCAATATATTGTAAACATCAGGGCTGCGTTCTCCGATAACGTTGTCTCTTAGCGCGCTACGAAGACTCAAAAGGTACACCTTAACTACAGGTATACCTTTCCTACGTGTGTTCTCCGAACTATACCTTAGAATGTTGCTTAAGGTAAACCTTCTTAAGTTCGACCTTAGCAGGCGCAGTCCATGGTGGAGGCGCTGAATAGGTTGATATCGAGGCCTCGATGATCGATTGTGCGCTCTTTCCTTCACAGCGGTATAGGTAAAGTATTGAGAAAACAATGTTCTTTATAAAGAAGCGTTTTAGAAATAGTACAAACTGCATTTATCGGGGCTTATTGAAATATGTACATGCAGAAATAAATATGAGTATGTGTTTATAATTTAGCAAGTGTGCAATCCCAAACCCTTACGGCCATAAGTGTGTTGATGTTCTCCACAACGTATGCTGATTATCCACCAGCCATGTAGTTGACATACACTAACTGGCTCCGCAGACGGCGCCGTCTAAGTACTCGCTGTCTTGCTGCCATAGCTATAAAGTTTGTGTAAACTCATCTTTCTTTATATAGACTCCTAAGCCTTTTCTGTCAAATGGTTCGCCAGCTGATGTGCCTTAGGATAGTAATTAAAAAAGCTAACAACCATTAGTGTATGGAAACTTTATTAATGAAAACACTTCCATACACTGGGTGTAGGCTATAACAACTTAAGTATTTTATGTGTAAAATTTTAAAGTAAAAATGTAATTTTAATACTAAATCAGATTTTGTATTAAATGTTCATATAAAATTGTCTATGTGTAATTAAACTGCGATGTAAAAAAGCTTTTTGCGTAGTGGTGGCCACTAGCGGTATGAACCGTCAGCAGCGATAAGGTATAGCTAAGAGCGCTCCAGACCAACCTTACGAACGTATGACTTACAGAAGGTATACTTAACTAAGAAGGTTTCGGAAACCACGTATTAACGATAAGGTACTTCTTAAGGTACAACTTAAGAACGACGTAGCGTTAAGGTAGTTTCGGAGAACGCAGCCCTGTTTATATATCCATACTCCCTTAATAAAGGAGTCCAGACATTAGAAAAATATCAGTCTACGCATGGGTTTTATATTAAATATGAGGGAAATACACATGCGTTACGGACGTGACAAAAAAAATCTCTAACTTTTTGTTGCCAAAATATTTTTTAGTAATTCTGTGAATTACACTGCGCAAACCAAAAGTAATAGCCTAGTACCCACCGAATGAAGAAGGGTTGGCTCTCCACAGAACATGAAATATTCATTTTATGTTATTTTTCGTTTTCACATTTATGAGGAAAAAACAATGTTACGGAGGTGACAGTTCTCCGTTACGGACGTGACCGCTCTGAAAGCGGCACTAAAATACTGCTTTAAAACGTTCACAGAGACCTCAAACAGGCATTTAAAACACCAAATATTAAGGATTGGCATTATAAGCAAAAATAATATTCGATGTTTGTTCGAAAATTGTACCTCTCCCCCAACATGCTCACCGGTAAGACGGCGTTCACTCAAATCCCGCTCCAACATTACATTTGAGTGGGCATTTAGTCTCATATTAATGTTTAAATAAAATAATTGTATTTTTTATTTTATATGTTGATTATATGAAAGGATAACAGCATGAGTAAGATCATAAGATGCACAATATATCGGATACAGTATATCAGTGGGCAGACATGATTTTGACCAATTCTTTAGTTTTTAGTTTTTTTTTTTGTAGAAAGCCTTTCTTTAATGTGAATTTCGTTTTGTATAAATTGTATCTTAATTTAATCAATGTTTCATCAACCAATTGCCTGGATTTATTAAATAAGAAGCAAATAGGCTATAGCAGACAATATAATCAGGACACGGTGGCGCAGTCGCGTGAAGTGGAGCGCCCCTCATAAATGAACCGAAACTCCGCGTATAATGTAGGCTACTTGCCTCACATACCTGAGAAATATATCTATAGGACGTCTGAAATGTCTACTTTTAAACTACTTTTAAGTCGTGAGTCAAAATGATTGCAATATCACTATTATTTTGTCAGCTTGTTCGCGGGATTATGATGAATATTCATGTTTTAACCAAGAGGGAAAAACGCGACATCCCGAAGGAAGTGTCCTATGGCTATAAGACACATGCTCTTCTTTAAGTTGTACTGTATCATATACTACCTTCTGATATTCATATTTCGTCCTGTAACTGGCAGAGGAAGAGAAGATCCGTTCATGTGTGCTTTATCCGCCGCGCACTGAGGCGCTATATACAGAAATATACCATGCCGTATTAAAGAGCGGTCTCTATTGTTTACATTTTGTTATAAAATAGACTGAATTTGAAAGTTGAGACATTTTTTCATATTAAAACTAACAAAGCACAAATATTATTGCGATTATTGGATATGCACTGAATATATGGTAAGCCTGAAACCGATCACAAGTGCATATGATTTGATGTGAAGCGTCCGTAACGGTCACGTCCGTAACGCATTATTATGGTCGTTCAGAGCAAAGTAGTGGAATGAAATGTCGATCCTAGTAAGCATAAACATAGTTTAGCTTTGCATATAAAGTTTCAAGTTATTTGCATTTATAATTGTTATATTATATAAACTTAATCTTTAAAACGTTACGGACGTGACAGAGCACTGAAGCGTCGAGACCTCTTTATTAAAGCCCTTATAAATTCAACAGGCAGTGCTGTTATGACCAAATTAGTATATTTATTTCTCAGGCATGCCTCCATCTTTCAGCAAAATGCTTTATGTTCGAATTAAGTTTTTAAAAGGGGGGTCTTTGATACCTCTTTTGAAAGCATGAAATATGGCTGGTTGAAATTAAAATTTTAGCATTGTTGCTCACCTCATATGTGGTGGAAAAACCAGGCAATTTTCTTAAAATTTCTGATACAGCACATTAATACAGTATATTACAGACCTAAATGGACAACTTAAAAGGGGTTTTGATCTTTAGGTAAAAACTTTATTTTTTCATGGTAAGGATGACCTTTGCGTGGAATTGCCCATTGACAGTTGGGTTATAAGCCATAAAAACGTAACCATACATGGTAGACTTAAAACCAGCTACGGCTGTACTAAGCGATTGTATATGCTCATATAACCGCCAAAAGTTCATGGGGAACTAACCTTGTTTTGAGATAAATGCCTTTTATTTGCGATGTCTTGGAGAAGTACTTCATTACCCACAATCCTGAACAATCCCACAATCCCACAGTGATGCATCTGATTGGTGGAGCTCGTGTAACTGTCTGGTTAAACCCCGCGAAAGTCCGTGAAGACTGAAGATCATTAAAAAAAAAACAACAACCTGTGTTGCGTTTTTTGCACGGTAGATTTATCAGTGCAATCATGATCTCCTTGGCTGCCATGATGGCTTTTTTCAAGGAGGAAAACAAAAGTGTTAAAAGGGGTGAAAACCACTTCAAATCGGGTCATGTAGTTGAGTGTAGCGTGTCCGAGGGTCAGCTTGTGGGTTTTGTAAGGGCAAGCAAAAGTTGTGGTGTGTTTTGCAGGGAGATGGCAACGTTAGTTAGCATTATCGTTCACTTTAGCTAGGCTACTGTAGCCTTCATATGGTATGAGTCATATCAAGCATTTTATGATGCCACTGTCAAAACAATATTTAGCTTAGGCATACCTCTTCATGCATTTACTGAACATTTGTGTAATAATTCATGGCAAGTTAATAAACTGAATATGATGCACTTTCTGGTTTGCTGACCATCACTTTTTAATTTTCACTTGTTGTTATTAAGAAAATACATTAAATGTTATTAAAATTAAGGATGAACCATAACTTCATGAATAAAATGAGCATGGACCACAAGTGGGAAATTGTTGAGGCATTTGTCAGCAACCTGCCCGTGGGCCGCTGAAACTGATGAGCAGAGCGCCGCGGACCGCCAAATCGTGGCGTCATGTGTTGACCACTGAGCGGTGATTGCAGTCAGGTACAAAGCACTGCACCATGTTGCTAACGTTATCGTTAACCTCTTTTCACACACGCACACAATATAAAATACACGATGATAAATATAAAATTCAATACACAATACCTATAAAAAACACTATTATTTACACGATTACTACTGAAAGAACTGCTATAAACTGCACAAGAAAAAGTTCGCGTGGCTGTCGTCAAATTTGAAAGTCGCTCTAAAGGCTCTTTCGCGGTTGTGGCTTCAGTCGACTTCAGTGAGGCGCAGTGGTTTATGGGATGAGTAGTTCCTTCGCTCGGAAATGAAAATATGTACACAGTCTTGTACCTTTGACTTTTTTTGAATTTTCTCGTCGTTTTTTCACTCGAAATGATATGTTGTATGCCTATGAGTTCAGCCGTAGCTGGTTATCCTCAGACATGCTCTAAAACTCTTTAGATACGGATTTTCGAAAACGTCAATGGGAGAAATGAATGGGAAATTTACTTCCGGCACCTAAGCGCTCTCGGGCTGTGGGCGGGACTGTGATGCTCTATTGTGAGAGGGGGGGCGGGATTCTGGGGGGCGGGGGTATGGGGTAGTGTAGGCCTATAGTATGCTGTGTTATGTATCCTGATTGACTTTATGATTAGTTAAATCTGTTTTGCACATGCATCGCCACAGAGTTAACCATTTCAGACAGTACCGGACAGCAGTAGCGGTTCTACACCAAGCGGCAACATTCCAATCTAAAAAATGAAGCCTACCCGGAAGTGCGAAAAACTGCAATACATCGAAAATCCGCTAGGGCGAGGTCCCAAAAGGGAGCAAATGTCCATAGACCCCATGTTAAAATGTCCGTTTTTACAGCATAAATTCATGGTTTTACAGGTTGGTCCCATGGACTTTTATTGTATTTTTCGATAGCTTCCGAGTGCCTGACAACTGTGAGGGGGGGTGAATTTGTTTCTAACTCGTTAGTTTAGATCGTATTTAGATATAAAATGTATGACAAATAAGGGTGTGGTTAACTTTAATTGACAGCTTGATTGACAGCTGATAACGAGCATAGGCTGCGCCGAGTGGAATTCCTGAAATTTGACGTCTCGGCCACAACACATCATACAACCTCTGTATCCTTTCTGAACATTTGTATTGAAATATCGTACATAAAATGGGTTGCTCTGCTATAAACTGCACTAACCGACACTGTAGGAGGACTTCGCTCCATTTTTTCCGGTAAGTGACATTCCACTACTATTTCACGTAGTTAGCACTATTAGCATCAATGTTTGTGGGCAGTGGCACTGAAAAAGTTAGCATTAAATCGCCTCAGATAAGTTAGCGTCCCTGGAATCGCCACACAATTGAAAACAGGTCTCAGGGAATTACCTTTCACAAGCAAAACTGAAAATTTGTTTCTGGTTGTATTTCATTTACTATTTTTATTTTCAGAGGAGGAAGGCCGCGAAATTTACTATTTATAATTTAATACTACTGTTATTGTGTCACGAAATGTAGTTTTAAGAGTTTTTCAGTCGACAATGTAGTTGTTTAAAGCTCAAATCTGTGGTTTATTTATAAAGATAGCGCCTATTTAAAAATTTTATCTGACGGTTTCGGAGTTGTGAGATCCAGCGATCACCGGGCGCTCAGCGCTCATGTACCCCGCCGAGAACAGCCTTTCCTCGGCTAGTGCTGCTGACGTTCGCCGATAGATCTGATGTCTTTTAGTCTATGGTAACCATAAAGGATCCATCAGTTATCTTTGTTATTGCTAAAATCGGGTCATGACAGAATATGCTTTTTCTACAATAAGAAAACTTTATTTAATTTAATGTGAAAATATTATATCTCAGTATGGGGGTGTTCACAATTCTTATCCAAGAATAAAAAGCCAAATACATGACAAGCCTGAGATTTGGCCATTCCTTATTTAAAAAAATATTTTATAAGTCTATCAAGATTTTAAATAACTAGAGATGGAACTTTTTTGTACACCACATACAAACCACTGAAATCTGTTGATAAATGTAATTTTGTTTTTTTGTTTTTTATCCAGAAAAACCGCAGCTGATATGTCCCACATCGGAGTGTTAATGTATTTTGAGCATTTTTAATATACCATTTTGAGCATTAACACTTTTCTTGCCCATGTCAAGTTTCCGTGTAGGTGATCCAGACAGGATGACCCAGTGGGTGCTGAACATGAGGAGAGGGAACTGGACTCCTAACTACAATTCTCGTCTGTGCAGTTGGCATTTCGAGAGGCATCACTTCAGCACTGATTCCAAGGTACTTTGACATTTTTTGACATTTTTTTGTGCACAGACATGGTTAACATATACTGTAACATTGTGTTGTGTGACAAAATTGTACATTTCAGACATTTCGGAGTGCCCTTTTATTGTGAGCTGTCCAGTAATTATGTTTTTATCTGCACCATTTAATCATTTAATATGTCACACATGTAAAGTAGTTGGATTATACCTTTAAAGTAATTTTGCCTGTAAAGTAGTTGGATTATGTTTTTGGTTGGATACATATTGCATAATTAAACAATATGGAGTCAGTGACTATTGTTTGACTAGACATTGTCCTAACTGTTGTATAATAGCTACCTCAATAGGGTGTGGATTGTTATGAGCTGTCATTATTTCATTAAAAAACACAAAAATACAAGAAATGTTTTTTCTACAGAACTTTAAGTACACTGATATATACACTGCTAAATCACAGTCATTTACTCTGCAATAATGCCATGTTTTTATTTATTTTTATTTTCATTTCTATCAGGGAAGGACCTGTCTGAAGGACACTGCTGTGCCTACCATTTTCTCGTTCTCCGCAGAAGAACAGCCAGAAGGAGACTGGGTAAGTGCTTACGAGGAGGTAAGTCTTGCTTGTGTTGAAAATAGCAGTGGCACAGTGGAAGTTGTAAGTAGCGATGAAGGGGTAGACAGTTGTTTTGCTGCCGATCAGAGCAATGTCATGATGGAAGATACATCTGAACAGGATTTTGCTGTTCAGGATGTCGTTCAGGATGTCATTGTTCTGACAGCAAATGTGTGTGGCAGTGACAGGCAGGCAACAGACCACTCTTACTCCTCTCTCGGTGATCACCAGTACATGTCTCCTAGAACGTTAAAAAGAAAGGCCTCTGCTGCACAACACCACCTAGGTGCAGCTCGTAAGAAACTGAGGTTGAAAGCCCAGCAGACAAGGAGACTGAAGGCAAGAGTTTCTTCTTTGAAGAGCACACTAACTGTGCTTCAGAATAAACTTCTTATTTCAACAGACTGTGCCTCCCTCCTTGGCAGTCTTTAAGACATTCCTAGAGAGATCTTTGGAAGATTACAGATGATGAAAAAGTCAGTGTTTTCTGAAAGCATGAAGCAATTTGCCACAACACTGCACTTTTACTCTGCCAAGGCTTATGATTACGTCAGGGAGAAGTTGCACTTAGCTTTGCCGCATCCTCAAACCATCAGGAACTGGTACAGTAGCATCTCTGCAGATCCTGGATTCACTGTTGCTTCATTCACAGCTCTAAGAAGCCATGTTGTTGAGCAGAAGAAAGTGCACGGCTATGTTGACATCGGTGCCGGGGAGATGGAGAATGTTGTGGCAACACAAGCATTGGTCCTCATGGTAGTTGCTATCAACGAGTCTTGGAAGATCCCTGTTGCTTACTTTCTCATCAACAGCATGACCGGTGCAGAGAGAGCAAACATCATCCGAGAGTCTCATTAGACTTCATGCGATCGGAGTTAGGGTGGTTTCATTGACCAGTGATGGACCCTCTCAAAACTTTGCGATGATCAAGGAGCTTGGTGCCAGTCTTGACATCATGGACATGAGACCCTACTTTTTCCATCCCGAGGATAGCACACAAAAAATCCCCAAGAGTGATGACGTGGTTTAGCGTGTGTTCAGTGTGTAGTTTGTGTGTTTATTTCAAAGCCCTTTATGACACAGGGACACTCTGCTACACACTGATGATGGCTTAGCCCGAAACGCGTCTGTTTGGACATGGTAACAATAAATTATGAAATTATACCTTGAGAGTGTGGTTTTTCGTCTTTATTTTTGATAACTTTTTTATTACTCGCACCCATAAATGATTTGGGAGTTGAGCGTGCCTGTTCTCAATATTACAGGACACTCTGCTGACAGGACAGGTTGAAGATGTTTCTGTTCAAAGGTTCCAAAACATGTAGCATGCATTCTAGCCTACTTTACAATTATTTGTAATGTCTAGCATGTTGTGTTGTGTGTGGACGTGTTTATGAAACTACTGGTAGCCGGGTCACGCTCTTAGACCAACAGCCTGCGAGGTTTAATAGTTTTGGCGGTCCGCGGAGTTCTACTCATCAGTTTCAGCGGCCCACGGGCAGGTTGCTGACAAATGCCTCAACAATTTCCCACTTGTGGTCCATGCTCATTTTATTCATGAAGTTATCGTTCATCCTTAATTTTAATAACATTTAATGTATTTTCTTAATAACAACAAGTGAAAATTAAAAAGTGATGGTCAGCAAACCATCATGCAGAAAGTGCATCATATTCAGTTTATTAACTTGCCATGAATTATTACACAAATGTTCAGTAAATGCATGAAGAGGTATGCCTAAGCTAAATATTGTTTTAACAGTGGCATCATAAAATGCTTGATATGACTCATACCTAGGGTGACCAGACGTCCCGAAAAATTCGGGACAGTCCCGAAATCTAAGCTGTTGTCCCGAATCCCGAATCCGGCCCTAATTGTCCCGAAAATTATACTAAAGCAAATTCTTATAGCCTATTGTCTGATAAAACATTAAAAACTGTCCGTGGAGGTTGAGTCGTCCTGCAGCCAGCCCCCGCCGGCTGCTTATTGGCTGCACCATCTTTTTCTTTTTCTTTTTTTGAAGTTCAACAAAGATACCGTAGGCGCGAATTAAAATGCATTGATAAGCGAGCGCGAGTTGCCGCAGCCGCGAGGACAGTGAATGTGCAGGCAGCCAGTAAAGGAGTGATTGATCGGTCGCGGCACTGTGTGCAAAAAAAAAAACTTCGGCCTAATGTCTGATGTTGGGTTTCACAAAGCAAATCATCTACACAATTATTTAGTTTTCTTATTTAATGACCGACAATTTCGTCATAATAATAATTTTGGCATAAGGCTTATTAGCGTTAGACTTATAGCCTGAAATGTCTGATTTACGCACTGTTACAACAGTCTTTTTTTTTTTTTTTTTGGTCACAATGAAATTTGAGTTCATGATTTTAATATTGTTTTTTTGTGGCAGACTAAATATTAATGACAGACTGTTGATCTTTGAATAAAAATATGTTTGGTTCAGGTTTGAAAATTAATTTTATTATAGGCTATGTAGTCTAATAGTAGGACTACCCCAAACAACACTCTCTCAAACCCAAATTTTTTTTTTTTTTAATGATCTTCAGTCTTCACGGACTTTCGCGGGGTTTAACCAGACAGTTACAGGAGCTCCACCAATCAGATGCATCACTGTGGGATTGTGGGATTGTTCAGGATTGTGGGTAATGAAGTACTTCTCCAAGACATCGCGAATAAAAGGCATTTATCCCAAAACAAGGTTAGTGCCCCATGAACTTTTGGCGGTTATATGAGCATATACAATCGCTTAGTACAGCCGTAGCTGGTTTTAAGTCTACCATGTATGGTTACGTTTTTATGGCTTATATCCCAACTGTCAATGGAGAAATTGTATTGAATTTTTACTTCCGGCACCGGCTGTGGGCGGGACTGTGATGCTCTATTGTTGAGCCCCAGAGATCAGGGGCAGAGCTAGAGGAGGAGGAAGAGCCCACCCTGGACTGTGACACACAGCTGGAGGAGTCCGTCACTCAGATACGTAGCAATCTGTCCCTACAGGAGGTCGAACTGGTGGAGCTCAGAGAACTGGTGCTCTCGCAGACAACATCCAGCGAGCGCATACAACATCTAGAAAACAAACTTCATCAGCTCACAAGAGAATTTAAAACTAGTGTTGAGGAGCTGAGAGGAGAAATAAAAGATCTGCAGCAGGACAGAGATACCCTAAACAGAGAGCTGAAAAGTGTCAGAGAGGAGCTGATCTTCAGAGAAAGAGAAATGCAAAGTCTGAGAGAGCAGAGAGAAACCATCATACAGCCTGACTCGAATGCCACCCAGACACCAGCACAGCCAGTCCTGACGCCTCCTGAGACCCACACGCCAGCAGAACGGATGGATGCCCACACACAAGATCAAGAAAGCACACCTAATCCCATCCATGCAGAAATAGTCATCTTAATGGACTCTAATGGCAGGTTTATTAATCAAAAACAGCTCTTTCCCAACCACAAATCTTCAAAACTTTGGTGCCCAAACACAGAGAGTGCCCTTCAACAACTCAGAAAAGAAACACTTGGTGACCCCAGTCACATCATCATACATGTGGGAACAAACGACCTGAGGACACAACAGGAACGAGTGGCACAGTCAGTTACACAGGTGGCAATTAAAGCAACACAGACTTTCCCAACATCAAAAATAATCATCTCCACCATCCTACCCAGAACCGATTTCCACCCCCGCACTATACAGAGAGTCAACACAGACATCTCACGTGGATGTGCTGGAATGCCAAACGTTCATCTGGCACATCACCCTACACTGGACATTCACAATCTCCATGACCACGTCCACCTGCGTAGAGACAGTGTGAATGTTTTCGCTAAAAACCTTAAAGATGTTGCCCTTGGCCGAACCCCTGGCAGTCCCTCAAAGAGTCAGAGAGAATCCAACAACCCTCAACCAACGAGACGCTTCATCCCAGCCCCAGCACACAGCATCTTCCCGCCACATCCACCTGAGCCCTGGAGACTCCATCGCCCCGGCCCGCTGTACCCACACCCTGAACTCCAATGCCCACGCTTCCGGCCTCCACACCCACATCCCATACACGAACATCACCGTCAGCATCAGCAACGCCAAGACCCGAGGCCACCATACCAGCGGAGGAAACAGCCAGGACCCAGAGAAGCCCCAGCGCTGGATAACACCTCGACAGCGCAGAGGTCATCAGCCCCACAGCCAGACGTCCACAGACCCGAGCAGGAGCAGCGGAGCTACGCTGCAGCCCTGAAAGGCCCAAACAACACACACAGCGCCAGTCTGAGGGAGATCAAGGACATGCTCAACCTGATCTGCACACGGCTGATGGACTAGTCGTGAGTAAAACTGAGGCACCGAATAATATATATATGTATGTGTATATACGAATGTTAAAAAAAAAAAACACTAATAATAACAGTACAAATATGTAAATGTATGTATGTTTACATTTTAAACGGGTTCAAGTTGAGTTGGTTCTATTCTAGAGGAATGTTAAAATTGTTTATTGACCACATGAAACCACTGACAATCACAGTTTGGAACATCCAAGGCATTAACTCATCAAGTTTTGGATGTAAAATCAAAACCTTGGATTTTAAGAAAAGTGTTTTAGATATAGACATAATAATCTTACAGGAAACATGGCACAGAACTGATGAGGTCACTCTCTGTCCCCCAGGATATCGGGAAATACTCATATCGTCCCAAAAACACAAAAAAGTCACACGCGGGAGAGATTCAGGGGGCATTATAATCTGGCACAAACTTGAAATTGATAAATACATCCAACTAATCAAAAAAGAAGAATCTCATATCTGGCTCAAAATCAATAAACAACTCAGTCAAACTACAAAAGATATATTCTTATGTGCTCTTTATATTCCTCCCTCTGAATCTCCTTACTATGATGAGAACATCTTTGAGACCCTCCACAGCCAAATCAACCACTTCCAGGCCCAGGGAAGTGTGCTGATGTGTGGGGATCTCAACGCTAGAACAGGATCCCTACCCAACTACACCACAGACAACGGGAATAATTATATATTTGGACAGAGCTTTCAACAAAACAGTGTTAACTTTTCAAGGACTAACTCTGATGCTCAGGTGAATAAAACCGGCAGGCTTCTACTTGAGCTCTGTCGAAGCCTTGGTCTGTACCTCGTCAACGGCAGGGCGAGAGGGGACTCTCTAGGGAGATACACCTACAGCTCATCTCATGGTTGCTCAACAGTTGACTACATGATCACAGACTGAGATATATTCTCTTTCAGAGCATTCACGGTCAAACCACTAACACCCCTATCGGATCACAGCCAAATTACTCTGTATCTAAAAAGGGAAGAAAATACTAACATATACCCACAACCCAGTAAGCTGTACAACATCAAAAACATTTACAGATGGGTTCAAAACAGCACTGAACAATACCTGACCGCACTCGACCA
Source organism: Squalius cephalus (assembly GCA_022829025.1). Lineage (NCBI taxonomy): Eukaryota > Metazoa > Chordata > Actinopteri > Cypriniformes > Leuciscidae > Squalius > Squalius cephalus. Next base: position 17,797,104 of record CM040794.1, on the reverse strand, counting down.
TCCCCAAGTGTGCTTACTCATGGATAACTTCAGATTTACGTTTTCATTATTGTGAGGAGCTTAAAACATATAAAAACACACTTAGAAAGAAGAAAGAACAGTACATCCAAAATCAGCTCAAAACTATTGAAGATTCTGTCCAATCAAACAGGTTATGGGACAACTGGAACTTCCTAAATAATAAGAAACATGAACAAATTACAATTCAAGACGGAGACACCTGGAAAAATCACTTTGAACAACTCTATAGCAAATTAGACATGAATATAAAACAAACACAAATATATGAAAAATTAAACCATATAGAAAACATAATTGGCAAACACCAAAATCCACTAGATTACCCAATCACAGAAGAAGAGCTGATGGATAAAATACAGGCTCTGCCAACAAAAAAGTCAAGAGGACCAGACGGCATCCTTAACGAGATGCTTCAAAATATAAACCCCAAATTCAAATTGGCCATCATGAAACTGTTCAACTTGGTTCTGAGTGTTGGCCATTTCCCTGACACCTGGAATAGAGGACTCATAACACCCATATTCAAGAGTGGAGACAAATCAGACCCCAACAATTACAGAGGCATCTGTGTGAGCAGCAATCTGGGGAAGATGTTCTGCAGCATCATCAACACGAGACTCGTCCACTTCCTCACAGAACACAGTGTCCTGAGCAAAAGCCAGATCGGATTCCTACCAAATTTTAGAACATCAGACCATATCTTCACCCTGCATACCCTGATCAACAAATACATAAACCAAAACAAAACCAAAATATTCGCTTGCTTTGTAGACTTCCAGAAGGCCTTTGATTCGATTTGGCATGAAGGCCTTCTTTCTAAACTTCTAGAATCAGGTATTGGGGGCAAAACATACAGCATTATAAAAACGATGTACTCAAACAATCAATGTGCAATTAAAATTGGCAATAAACGAACCGAGTTCTTCACTCAAGGGCAGGGTATGAGACAGGGCTGCCCACTATCACCGACCCTCTTCAACATCTACATCAATGAATTGGCAAAACTCCTAGAAGAATCGGCAGTTCCTGACCTCACACTTCACGACTCCTCTATAAAGCTCCTGCTGTATGCGGATGATCTGGTCCTGATGTCTCCAACAGAAGAGGGTCTACAGCAGAACCTGGACACCCTGCATCAGTTCTGTCAGACCTGGGCCCTGACCGTCAACCCAACCAAAACTAAAATAATAACATTTCAGAAAAGACCCAGATGTCAGGGAAAGGGACACAAGTTCACACTTGGTATGACCAAACTTGATCATGTCACAAGCTACACATACCTCGGGCTGAAGATAAGTGCAAATGGAAACCTAAATTTGGCCGTGAATGAACTGAAAGAGAAAGCAAGAAGGGCCTTCTATGCCATCAAAAAATCTATCCAAATTGAAATACCAATCAGAATCTGGCTCAAAATATTCCAATCAGTCATAGAACCAATTGCATTATATGGCAGTGAAGTTTGGGGTCCTCTCCTAAATCACCAATTTGACAAATGGGACAAAAATTCGATTGAAACCCTGCATGCCGAGTTCTGTAAGAGTATCCTGAGAGTACAGAGGAACACACCCAACAACGTATGCAGGGCAGAATTAGGCCAATACCCTCTCCTAATACATGTTGAGAAACGAGCCATCAAATTTTGGAAACATCTAAAAATGAGTGACCCCAACTCTTATCATTATAAAGCCCTTAAGAACCATGAGATGAATCCTGAGAAGAGCCCGCTCATTCAGCTAGTCCTGAGGCTCCACACACAGACGAACACCACTAACAGTAACCAGCCTCAGGACACTGATACCCTCATCCACACAATCCAGCCCAACCACATTATAAAAGCACAACGAGAGCATTACCTGACCTACTGGACTCAAACAACAGAAAAACAAAGCAAACTAGAATGTTATTTGGCCCTAAACAGAGACTACACAACCGCAGAATACCTGAGTGCAGTGAAAGACTGCACACTCAGAAGAAGAATGACGAGGTACAGACTGAGCAACCACAGCCTGACTGTGGAGACGGGCAGATACAGGCAGAACTGTGTGTGTGTGTGTGTGTGTGTGTGATACACACACGCGTCTGCCTGTACTGAGACGCGTCTGCCCGTACTGTGACCAGGGAGAGGTGGAGACAGAGCAACACTTTCTCACCAGCTGTCCCAACTATGAGGACATTAGAGGGACTTTTTACACACAATTTGAAATACTTTGCCCTAACTTCCTAAAATTGAAGAACAAAACACAATTCTGTAAGAACAATGGGTTGTACATTAATATTAATATTAGCTCAAATGATCTATAGGGAATTTTAATAATTAATCATGAATATGATTAATATTTTGTATGTTACAGTTACATTAATTTATCGCAGCTGAACTAGATTGATATATGAACGATTACCATAACGGGTTATGGTTCGTCATTAATACATCAATTGTTCTTATTTCAGCTCGAAGTTATGGGATAACTTTAATGGAATTAATTTAGTTATCAAACAATCTGTTTGTCCAGCGAACAGATTGTACGTAAGATTAACTTAACTCTCAAGGAAAATTATCCTTCTTACAAACACGAGAAAGAGTATCTTTTCCAGGCCTTGAAAAGACACTCTCGGTGTTTGTAGACTAAAATTAGGTTACTTAAATCGTAGCCTACCAAGATAAAGCATATAGCTAAGATCGAACATTTCAGGGACTAAGTAACATGGGCAATTAAATCAGAGTCAGTCAAGGGCATATGGAATTTAATAATTGGACTAATACTACATCGAACTAAGGAATACAAGTTCTACAATTTACACGAGTAAATATGTATGTACAGGACACGTAAACAAAATACAAGACTAAACGGATAACAGATGAGAGAGGGAGAGGAAGGGAGAAAGTGAAACTAAAGTTTCAGGACGAGAGAGATCACCGAGATGATCTCAGCATGGCAAAAATCACAGACAGTAACCCGTAAGAGACAACAAAGAAATCACATTGTAAGTTCAATTCAATAATCGATACTTGCATGGCACATGGTTCTCTTTGTATTTGCTGAAGAAGAGCTCCTTTAAGAGCGGGGCGTGTTTCCTCGTGTCTTCGGGGCGCGCAGTTTAAAGGTTCACTTTGAGTTGAAGTTGTCGGCTGAAGTTCGAAGACGAAACAAAACTAAAAGACTTAAAGAAAATAAAATATAAAGCCCCCTAAACGGGAGCCATTGATGGTCTCCCTGATGAGGAGGGTTCGAACAAGCAGGAACAAACAAGACGAAAGAAAATACCGGACTCAACTGAACGGAACGCGGAGTGTTCCGCTTTTCTAGGGTAGCGAAAAATTCCTCCTCCCTGGCGCTTGGGCCAATTGGAACGCGAATTTCCAGGCGGGAGAAATTTCCTTTGTCTCACTTAGGAGTTCGATTTGCATGTTTTATGACAGTCTTAGGATCATGCCATTTCTACTTTAAACAATTATAACTGCAGTAAAATGCTTTTTAATATAATTTGGTACCCATAACTTTCCTACGGGTATATGGAGGTTCAATTCAAGACCACATTTGGTATGTTTAAACGCTACGGCATAGAAATGACTTCTTATTCTGTAAAATAAGCATTAAGAGTTCTACTAACAATCTAGGAATAAGATTAACCCAAAATGTGATGTACATTTACAAATGGAAATGAAAATTGGACTTTTAAAAAGATCCACATGGCATATCTATGATTGCAACAGGGTGCACATCTGAAACATTATTCCTTTAAGGTTTACAAGAATACAAAAACCCATCACAGAGAAGAACAATCGTGGAAAAGAGAAATTACATTCAGGTTTACATATTTCTTCAATGGTTATACATATAGAAAATGTAGGATTTAAGTAGGGTTAAAGATTAACACTAACTCTGCTCCACTCCTAAAATGTCTGTTGCAGGACATTCCATTAGGCAATAAACACAGTTCAACACATGGGGGAAGGGATTGCCAGAGAATGTTAGTGAACCTTCTCTAACTAAAACACTATTGATTAAAGAATACATTTCAAAACCACACCTCTAGAAAATCATAATTATATGATCAAACAAATTACTAAAACATGCATACAGGAAGGTCAAACCCAAATCTGAGTTACATACATTAAAACTATATTTCTATAGGAGGATGTTTGTGTGTGTGTGTGTGTCTGTGTGTAGAAAGTTTCAAGTTTCGTTATCTCTCGGTGGTCCAGAGAGGGGAAAGGGGGGGTTCGGAATGTCTCTGAGGTGAAATTAGTGTCGTAAAAGTCAATTGGTCGCCGACTAGCTGGAGCCAAAGCCTGATTTGCACTCACGAGTTCAAAGTGCACCAGCTTTTGTATTCAGGAAGAAATGTTTTTAGCAACACAGAGTATTTGAATTTGTTAATTCAAACCAACGACGAATGATTCGATAGCCAATGTTGTTACAATTCCAACACCTATTAGGTGAAAAAAGAGATTGTATCACACTAGCGGCAAGATACATCGATGCCTGTCACAAAAAGAGAGAGTTGACGACCAATCAGTGATGCGCCCACACACACACACACACACACACACACGCTCGTACACAAAACAAACACACAAACACTTACACACTGAATTCTAAGTTGTTCACAGAATTTTGAAATGTTCATAAACTGTTTTACTATTATTATTTATTATTTTTATTTAATTGAATTATTATTATTATTTTCTGTACTAAATGTTCAAAATCATTTTCTATGCTGTTCTCTTACGAGAGGTTCTCTCGTATTGCGTAAGTATAGCTTACGCTACGGGAAAGTCTTCTTTCTTCGAGATCTGAAGCCAAAAATTATCCTTAATTTTGTATTCATTGTCAACGCAGTGCGGCAGCCGGCAGACCATGGCAAGCTGTATAAGCGTGCTCATTGGCTGCCCGGTGGCAACTGCTTAAGCCTACCAGTGAGCCCTGCGTGACGTCACACCCAATGAGGGTGCTTCGCGCCCTCCACACCCTTCTAACCGTCAAGATGGGTGTGGCCAGTGTGTATGTAAGGAGGGCTCGTAGGCTGAAAAATCTGATTTTCTTGTCTTCAGCGAAGCTCTTCGCATCGCTGGATCTTGAGAGCCGCCGCCGTTGAAACCAGCGACCAGCAAGCCTAGGACAGCGCCTAAAGGAAGCCGGCCGCCTTCGCCGCCTTCAGCCATCCGTGCCTGCTACGCTATCCGGCGACATATCCTTTTATTACTGCTGTGTGTTCGCCCTGCGACACACACTTTCTCTCACTGTTCTAAAAGAGCCTCCCGGCCGCTCAACCGCCGGCTCTCGCCCGTGCTGCGTCAGGGGATGAGGCGAATTAGATAGACACCCTCCCTCTGTTTGAGCCGCGCTACTGCGCCGCTCACAAGGGATGGCAGAAGTGGACGGTCTTGGAGCGAGCTTCCTCTCCCTCTGTTCGAGCCGCGCAAACTGCGCCGCTCACAAGGGATGGCAGAAGCGGACGGTCTTGGAGCTCTCTTTACGTTACAAGAAAGCTACTCCGTCCTCGCGCGTCACTCACCGGCAAAAGGAAAACAAAGTGTTTTCGTCCCGCCGTGGCCGGTCCTACCGCCATCTCACACATTTCTCAGTCCCCTCTTAAGTTCAGGCGACTGGAATTGTTCATATCGCAGAATACGAGCCTGTTATAAATACAGGCATGCCTGCAAGCAAACGCCGTCACAAGACATGATGACGCTCTTTTATTTGCTCGCTCTAACCGAAAGCTAATGTATTCTCCTCTGTGGCTCAGTGGCGGAATCTTAGGCTTTTGCGCCAGAGACCCGTGTTCGATCCCGGCTCTCGCGGCAGATAAACATTTATGCTGTTCGCTTCTCCAAGCTCGCGGCCAGCTTTTCTTACTTACAGAAAGCGAACCCGCTCTCCCCCTTGTTGGGCCGCGCAGATTGCGCCGTTCACAAGGGATGACAGAGCGGATGGTCACGAGCAACGTTCAGCGCGCGCGCCTCACTCACCGGCGAAAAGAGGAGAGAGAGTGTTAGTCCCGCTGTGGCCGGACAAACCGCCAATTCTCACACATTTCTCAGTCCCCTCTCAAGTTCAGGCGGCTGGAAATATTACTATTGCAGTAAACAAGCCTGTTTTAATACACGCACGACTGCAAACAAACATGAGGTCGTCCTCTTATTTGCTCGCGCTAACCGAAAGCTAATGTGTTCTCCCCTGTGGTCCAGTGGCAGAATCATAGGCTTTCGCATCAGAGATCCGCGTTCGATCCTAGCTCTCGCGGCAGATAAAAAATTATGCTGTTCGCTTCTCCGAGCTCGCGGCCAGCTTTTCTTACATAATGAAAGCGAACCCGCCTCTCGCACCACTCCTACTCATGGTGCTCGATTATTTATGAGCATCTATACACGAGGGAAGAAAAGACGGTTAAGTCCCGCTGCGTCTGGACCACCGTCAAAGCTTCACGCTCTGTCAGTCCCCGTTGCCACGGCTACTGCAGATGTTTACCTTGCAGCCAACGAGCCGGTATATCTACCTGCTCGCCTGCGCGCAACCACCGTTCTCACGGCGACCCAGAGAAATCTCAAATGAGCACAATGTCTGGTTGCACGGCTCACGCCGTATGTGTTTCAAATGCAGTGAATGTGCCCACGTTTCCGTGTTCACCCCTGCACTATAAATCCCGTGTCTCTCACAGAGCCCACTCTCATGAAGCAGGCAGAAGCCGCTCGAGTGTTAAAAGTAGGTCACGTGTCCACCTCACCGTGCCCACACCTACTCACTGCCCGCTCTGTCACACGGCCTTGTTTTAAATGTAAATCCTGTGCCCGCCCTCGAGCGCTCACACATACTAACGAACATTTCGCCCCAGACGCCGCCATCGCGCATCACACTATATGTTCCCCGTCCAAGCCACCGGGACACTGTGTGTAAAACGGCCAGCTATCGCTGCGTGCGATCCGCCGTATCTAAGCACCAAGAGCGCGCGCGCTGCGCCCGCCCCTCCGTTTCGAGCTCTCGAGCCCGCGATGCACGGCGATCAGAGCCCGGAGGCCATTCTGCCCCTGGCTGCACACGCAGAAGCGTGGGAAGCTATTCCAGGCGCATCAGAATGGGTGCTAAGCACAGTAAAACAGGGCTATACTCTGCAGTTCGCTCGCCGCCCCCGCGCTTTCAGGCGCGTACCGAGACGAGAGTGAATGGGGAAGTAGCACATCTACTTCGGGCAGAAATAGTGACACTTCTGTGCAAAGGGGCTATAGAACCGGTTCCCCCTTCTATGAGCGAGTCGGGCTTTTACAGCCGTTATATCCTCGTTCCCAAGAAGGACGGAGCTCTCAGACCGATTTTGGATCTGAGATATTTGAACAAAGCTCTTATGAGAAGACCGTTCAAAATGCTCACAACCAGGCAGATCCTCGTGCAAAGTTTATCTCTCTCGATCTAAAAGATGCGTACTTTCAGATCCAGATAATACCCCGTCACAGGCCATTCTTGAGATTCGCCTTCGACGGTCAGGTATCAATACACCATCCTGCCATTCGGCCTGTCTTTAGCACCCCGTACATTCATGAAGTGCATGGACACGGCTCTCGCTCCCCTGAGAGGTCGGGGAATGCGAATTTTGAACTATTTGGACGATTGGCTGATTCTAGCACAGTCAGAGCCTGGAGCTCACGGTCAACTGGACCAAGAGCTCGTTAGTGCCCAGTCAATCAACCTCTTTTCTGGGTTTGGATCTGGACACTGTGGCAATGATGGCCCGCCTGTCGACACGGCGCGCGCTGCATTCGACGCCTGGCCGCGTCCTTCCAGCCGGGCAGCACCGCATCTCTCAAAACATTTCAGAGGATGCTGGGTTGTATGGCTTCAGCTGCAGCAGTGCTTCAGCTGGGTCTATTGCGTATGCGCCCGCTACAACGCTGGTTGAACGCCCGAGTGCCTCACAGAGCCTGGGCTTCCGGCGGCAATCGAATCAGAGTGACTCAGAGCTGCGTTTCAGCACTGAAGCCCTGGTTAGCGGCCGACTGGTACCAGTGGGGAGTGACAATGGGAGCCATCTCACACCGCAAGGTTATCTCGACGGACGCTTCCACCTCAATTTGGGGCGCTCTTTTCGAGGGCAAACTGGTCTATGGCCTGTGGTCAGACCAGGAGAAATGCCTCCACATAAACTGTTTGGAGATGATAGCGGTCGAGAACGTGCTCAAGCGCTTTCTCCCATTCATACGTGATCACCATGTGCTAGTCCAACATGTCCGTGGTGTCCTATGTGAACCGACAGGGCGGTGTCAGCATACCTGCAAACTTGTCGCTTTTCGGCGACAATCGCCGTTTTCTTGGTCAATTGGGTCATTTACGTGAATCGCATAGAACCGGAGAGTTTTTTTTTTGGGGGGGGGGGGGTATTGTTTCTCACAGTAACTGCCATGCAGGCTAGAATTGCGAAACATTATTGGATAATTCTTATAATTGACATTTCTCTGGGCCAATCGGAATCTTAGCACTTTTTCTCTTGGCCAATTGGAATCTTAGCACTTGCGTCAGAATCTTGAAGCACACAGCGTCAACTGAGCTGAGCTCGCCAGTCGCCATTTGATGAGACGCCTGGCTACCGTGCGAGTCTAATGGAAACTCACGCATGAATTTTCCTGCATTGAACTTGTTTTAGCGCCCGCCAAAGTGAATTTTTGTCGATGTAGATGAACGGATGCATTTGTGACAGGGCGTATGTTTAACTGAAAGAACGAGAAATAGAGAGAGCCGGTCGCGCGCGCGCACTCTCTGTGTAAACGACTTCACCGTCTCCAAACTAGGCGCTGTGTTGCTCTCTCCCTCGCACATATTAATCAAAATAAATCGACACGGTGGTAAAAGGTCGGAAGACCAAAGTTTCATGTGGAGCATTCAGAGATTTTTTAGAGATTTTTTTCAGAGATTACTGCTGGGTGAAAATTGTGCTAAATAAGTTTCCTTATCTTCTCTGAAAAGCGTTCCGGACATTCAGCTGACATAAAACAACACTTTAATTAAACGAAATAAAACTATACAGTGATGAAATGTTTTCTATGTTGACACAAATCTTGGATGTCCATGTCCTAACTGCTGGGATAATCACACAACGCGAACTAATGACTCCAATTCGCGAACTAATGACTCATTTGAACCGATTCATTTTAATGAATGGTTAAAACAACTGATCTTTCCAACAGTGAACTCAGGAGACGTCTGAATCGGTGTATAACTAATCAGTAACACTTTACAATAAGGTTCTATTTATTACATAAATTATATAAAAAGTACAGTTTGCTAACTCAAGCTTAAACTTTAAAATAAATAAAACCACTTGTTTTGTTTTTTTTAAAAGCATATGACTACATTTTTCCACACAGTGCTATCAAGAATCCATAAGAGAATCGTTAAAGAATTGGATCGATAATCAGAATCGTCAGTGGCATTATTATTGATAAAATCTTATCAATTCCCATCCCTATGTGAAGACAGTAAAATTATAATCAAACATTAAAGAACATACATGTTTTTTTAATAGTTTTTTTTAGGAGTTAAAAGATTAAAACATTTTGCTAACATTAGGTCTTATTGTGTCACTGTCAGTCTTTTTACATCAGTGTAAAACTAGGGTATGCAGATTAATTATTATTATTATACATCATTCATCAGCATGCATTGATTAATCCCATGGCATGTAGCAAAAAAAAAAGTTAGTCTGCACCCCCAAGCCCCCCCCCCCTGGATCCACGTACAAGTGGGGTTCCGCGAGTGCTCTCCTTCCTACAGGAGCTGTTGGATAAGGGCAGGTCCCCTTCCACGCTCAAAGTATATGTGGCGGCTATTGCAGCGTTCGCTGAGTCGACGCGCGGCCGAGCAATAGGAAGAAACGAGCTTATTATCCGTTTCCTCAGAGGAGCCAGACGGATGAATCCCCCGCGGCCCCCCTCGGTTCCTATTTGGGATCTGTCCTTGGTCCTGGAGGCCCTGAAGGCTTTTCCCTTTGAACTGCTTGAATCCGTGGATCCAAAATACCTTTCGCTCAAAACCGTTTTTCTGATAGCTCTGTCTTCAGTAAAACGCGTGGGGGATCTGCATGCGCTATCTGTTAGCACTGCATGTCCTGAGTTCGGACCAAATGACTCAAAAGTCATTCTCAGACCGAGACACGGTTACATCCCCAAAGCGATTGGAACCCCCTTTAGGGCACAAATCATCTCCCTTTCGGCTCTGCCAGCATCCGATAATGGGGACAGTGATAACCTCCTATGCCCTGTTAGGGCGCTGAGAGTTTACATCACGCGCTCCGCCGCTTTCAGGCGTTCCGAGCAGCTCTTCGTTTCTTTCGGCGGACGCACCATAGGTCTTGCCGCCTCGAAACAGAGCCTGTCCAGGTGGATAGTGGACGCGATTGCAGCAGCTTACGCCTCCAAACACCTGCAGTGCCCTTTGGGTATCAGAGCCCACTCCACTAGAGGCATGGCCTGGTCCAG